>OZ030383.1:10332172-10932172 GCA_964023945.1 Ectemnius cavifrons | reverse complement strand
TCGATGCTTATAGTGGCGGCCTCGTAGAAGACGCAGGTCGTGGAAAAACTCCTCGGCCAACACGAAGAAATTCGCAAGTACGTATACCTTCTTTTCAGCTCATATTTTTAATATTTACAATCGGTCATATAATATCTACAACGAAAATATAATATGATAATAGGATAACAGCAACAGCTTACCTTCAATTGACGAATGCAGTTCAGAAAGTACTCTGAAAGTTGAGCCAGCAAGTAATCCGGTGCATTCCGGTACAATTGATTTTCAAAATGGTCCGAATCTTACGCCAAAGTATAAAATGGAGCACGAACCTCGGATCAGTACACCATCATTGCAAGGAGTATCTACAGTTTCGGCATCGATAACAAATAACCTTGAGCCACCACCTATTGAAACAAGTGTTCGACCAGAAGTCGATTTGTACAGCAGCACACGATTGCAGAGTAAGGGTAGTAAAAAGTGGCTGGGTGAATTTAATCCTCATAGTTCCTCGGATATGTCAGTTACACATCTCACGACGAGCAATGTTCATGGAAGTGTATATGAGTTCGAGGATAACAGGAAAATCAATGAAGAAAAAGTGGTGTCTCCAAGTGCAACAAGGACTCAAACTATTATGGATAGTAGTAAATTGGGATTGAGTGTATACAGGCGAACAGAAAGCGCAAGTGCCAGCTTGTTAGTTGAAGCTGCTCTGGATGCTGCTGAAAGAGATATAGGAGCTGTGTCAAGTCCTATCCTCGAAGATAGCGATCGTGATGGAAATCTTTACTCCATTTCCAGCCAATTACAATCACCCATACCACCCAGAACACCGAACCATTTGGATTCGTACATACAGCAACAGGAGGAATTAATGTCCCCAACCCCTACGCCTGATAATCGACATACGCCACCTAGTCATCTACATGTTGATTATCATCTTCATCGACCCTGCGTTGATTACATAACAACAGCAAGAACGCACAACATTGATCAGTATTTACACCACGAGGATATGCCACGGGTGTCTTCTCCGAACAATTATATGCATATGCAACAGGAAGATTTAGTATCCCCTGCTGGAACCCCGAATCCCCGCTATCAGGATGTTCATCATCATCATCAAGTCACCGGCGACAACCTATCGAGTGATGAAGGCGATTCTGTCGCGCAGAACTTGAGTTTGTCAGTGAAAGAAAAGACATTACAACTAGACCTCTCAGCGCCATATAAATACGATCCCCTTGAGCAAGAGTTTGCCAGGGAGAGGGCAAACTTTGAGCCTCTTGTATTAAATAGTGCCGAACTCCAAGGCCTTGACATGTCTGCAAGAGGATTTCATCATGGCTTTGGTGCGCAGGTACAAAACGCGCGGTACCACCACCACCATCATCATCTGTATGAAATTGCTGAGCGGCAAAGTGTCGATCTCAGTAGAACTGGGACTTATTCCATTTCACCACCTCCCACATCGGGCCCATCTGTGGGACCGGGTGCTGGTCAGGGACCAGGTTCTTCTTCAGGTTCACCCTCCGCTGGAACAATGACGGCAGTGTCTGTAGCGACAGCCCCTCCACCGCCACCACCTCCGCCCCCGTATCCTCATAATGATGTGTTGAGGGTGGTTAGTCTAGACCTCACACCCGGTGGTAGACACAGTGTTGACCTCAGTCTTTCCAGAACTCATCATTTACATACTTCCGCGAGTGCACGTGTAATTACGAGCCCACAACCACCTGTCTCCACTACACCCCATGCCGTACCTGACGGGGTGGAAGGACGGATTCTATCGCCTCCTCCACCCCCGCCTCCGTTGTCAGGATACAATCCAAGTTATCCTGTCAGTCCAGCACCGTATCACCCCCCGAGACCCGGATATCATCATTATACGGGTTACTATTAATTTTGTTAGTCTTGCTAGACTTTTTTAATACCTTTACCCTGCGCTCTCTTACTTTCTCGACACAATGTACCTTAACTGTTACGTGGACATTCTATATTCGGGTATACTGCCATTTTACGCTCCGCGAAACCCGAGGAAATTTTCTTATTGCTGGCGGTATGATATGCATGAAGCACAGTATAGACTTATAATTTGTTGGTATTACCAACTAGGAGACCATTCGCGCACAGATTTTCTTCTTTGAGCAGTTACGGTTACTCTTGCAAGGAGGTCGAGCGAACAATTTTCTAGGAAGGTGCACAAAAGAGCCGCTTTTTCAAGGCCGTTTCCTAAGAATGTCGAATTACCGTGACCCTGGGATGTGACGCGTACGGGTGTCGGTTGACCAATATTGTAGGACCGACTAGTTATGCGCGCGTATTATCAGAGTAAAACTGTGATGTGAATCCGTTAGTTTTTGAAACGGACTTTATTTTTCCAGAACATTTCGGGACAAAATTGAACGTGGAGATTCTTCTATTATTTATTGTAGGGTTCCTTAAGTTCTCTCCCTGTTGTATAATGAGTACGCGATCGATCTTCATCCCACTGAAGTTATACTGAGCATGAGAGAGTAAACTCCAGTGGAAAGGAACGGCTGGTACGGTTAGCTATCAACAAGCGTGCGACCACCGATGCGTTTAACGAGTTGTTACTTAGCTTCTAGCTTATATTCTTCTATTTCTAGTATATCGACGAAAATGAAATACTCCGCGTAACGCAACTATAGTCGCGAACCTGTATAAGTATCTCTCGGGTAGTATGTCGATTCGTGATAGTTAATCTTCGATCATATTTGGTCACACCGCTCGAACCGACAGGCGAGTTCAGATTAGGATTGCACGCGTATTTATTCGATAAATGAGTCTTAATGGAACTCGCTATCCGAGAGACTGTCGTTCGTGCAACAAATCAATCCAGATGCCTAACGGTAGTTGTAAGTACATCTGCATGGTGATACAAAAAAAAAATCGTAACGTTCATTTTTATTCTAGTCATTATCTTGTAAGGAATCATATTAGCGGTATAATAAATATCACGGAAAGTGCAAATGAGGGCAAAGATTCAAGGTACGCTTCTTCGGTTCTCAGCGACAGTGAATCGCCAGTGTAAAAAGACAGGGAAGGCTTTCTCAGAGTAATCTTTCGCCCGTGAACGATATTTGCTATCTCATTTGCGAGTTTCGTGTCGAGTCGAATGTAGCTTCCAATTTTTTAGAGACAAGCCCGATTACAAGAACCAAAGGCAGGAAGATTTTACAAGTTTTGTGCCAAATCGACGAGGCGCTGATTATTGTGCGAGTGTTTTCTTAGATTTCTACTCTCTCCTCTTGAAAAATGAAGATCCCACGGATCTTTGCGAACTTGCATTCTTTAGTCTACTTCATTCTATTTCAATTCTAACGCGATGCACAAGTCGTACGTATCCACGCTCAACGCCTCGTCCATGCGTTTCGCTGTTTTTGGAATACGCTTTAGTCAAGAATAGGCCACCGTTAGCGTTAAGGTGCGAGGTCCGATTCTCCCGGAAAAGCAAAAATCTGTTCTCGATTCGGTGTGAGTCATATTCGTTCTGCGGCTAATACTATTAATAACGAAGACAAAAAGTACTAACGATGCGATACCCTAAAGACTATTATCTATCTCTTGAGATAAGTGTACACAAAATTCAAAAGAACAATGTTCACGAGTACAAATGTGGCACAGAATATATTTGTATCAGGTTTATTAATATTGTAAGTGGTACTGAATAGAAATACAAAGCGAAAAGCAGCGTCATCAAATCGCTTTCGTTTACTCTACCATCATTCATCCACTTACAATAAACCCCCAGTAATATTTATCTAGATTACAACATAACATTCTTAGAAAGTGAACTACCTTACTAGACAGGATGTTTTTGAAGAAGGCGCGCTTCGTGGAAGGAGACCACAAGCATAGTGCGACCCGTCTCGTCAATTGGCAGTACTTCGTCGGACGTTCCGAACATCCGTCGTTGTCCGTTCTTCGGGAGAAGGCATCCAAAAGTGAGAAATATGGCTTGCTCGGTGGTGCGGTCACCTATCCTGCGTAATACTACGGTAAAGAAAAAGACCAGTGACTGCACGAGAGAACAAATAGTGTCGAGTTTTGTCATTCCTTTAATGTGCCCTTGGTAGCCTCGTTGCCTTGCTCTTCGTAAGAAGTATCTACCATTGCAATTCTGGCTCTTTTAGCTGTTATGTAAACCACTGATTGCAGTTGCTCGAGCCGTCAGCGAGAGTATCATTGCATGCAAATGTTAGATTTCAAAACGAACAGTTAGTTAAATAAAGGACATCCTTCAATCCCGAAATCTCTGTTCGGAGTATTATCGACATGCCAGACAGTAGTCTGCCATCGATTAGGTTTCATGTCCCTTCCTTTTACGAAAAGACAGTTTTATGTCACAAAGCAATGTACAAACTATCAAGATTTCTTCTCCCTTTATTCTCTCGAGCAGTATAAATATATGTACTGCGGGATTCGTCGTAAATTTCTGTGATAAGGGTGTGGACATCGTCATGCAAGGAACTTATCCCATAGGTTAGACATTATGCGGCCGCAGCAGCAGCACAAGCCTCACCTTCTGCGGCAGTGGAAACCGAAGTACTCAAGAATAATATCGTAGTTGCCGCAGCCCAGCAAAATAATCCTATCAGCCAAGTCTCTGTTGTATTCAGGTAATCTACTGACAATTATAATACTAGCAGAGGTCGTTCCATCCTTTATTTGGAGCATTCTTATTTCAGAGTCGGAACACGTAATGAAACCTACGAAACTCAAGGTATCTGCCATCACCTTCGCATAGCAGCTGGCTTGAGTACTAAAGGTAGCACTGGTTTTGGTATTACAAGGAATATTCAACAACTTGGAGGAACTATCGTTGCCAGTGTTGATAGAGAGAGTATTGCGTATACTTTGCAAGTTACAAGAGATCACTTGTAAGTATTATTCGTATTGTTTCAAATTTCTGTAAGTATGAAGTTTTGTAAATTTATTGTGACATGTCTAGGAATGATGCTCTGCCGTATTTGACCGATGTGTCATCGAAGCAGGGATTCAAACCTTGGGAAGTACAAGACGAGATCCCCAGATTGCGTTACGAGCTGTCCACAATTCCAGACACAACCAGAGTGTTGGAACTTCTGCACAAAGTTGCGTATCGCTCTGGTCTTGGATATTCTCTTTATTCGCCAAAGCGCCAACTTGGCAAGCTGAATTCTGAAACTGTATGTATCCAGAATACTAAAATACATCATGATTTCTATTATGCAATATTTAATCTTTATTTGCAGCTGCAACATTTTGTGAACACTTGGTTTAAAACATCCAGGTGTGCGGTTGTAGGAACCGGTGTAAACGCAGAAACTTTAGCAAGGTTTGCATGCAGCTTGGAATTAGGAAATGATTGCAGTGCCGCAGAAACACCTTCGCGATTTGCTGGTGGTGAAGTGCGCAAGGAGAGAAATTCGGAATTGGCTACTGTTGCAGTAGCTGTTGAAGGTGCTGCCTTCAAAAATGAAAAGGAATCATTAGCCATTGCGGTATTGCAAAGGGCTGCTGGAAGTGGACCACGTGTTAAGTGGGGCGCGAGTCCAGCACCTTTATATTCTTGCGTCGCTAATGCTGCTGGTAGTAATCCATTTGCGGTATCCAGCTTGAATGCAACTTACACCGATTCTGGACTGTTTGGATTTATCCTGTCTGCCCCAGCTAATATTGCAGGCGATGTAAGTCAAATAATTTAATAGGAATATTTTTTTTAACTTATGGAATTAAATAAATCCTAATATGTTCTTGCAGGTAACAAAGGCTGCGTGTGGATGGTTGAAGAATCCAAAGGTGTCTGAGAAAGATATTAATCGTGGTAAAGCTACTCTGAAGACCGATGTATACTGCATGGCTGAGAACAGTGCAGCGTTGGTAGATGATCTTGCACAACAAACTCTACTGAGGGGTAAAGTGGCTACCGCAAATGCCATTGCTAGTGAAATCGATAAACTTTCGGCATCCGATGTTCAAGCTGTACGTACATAGCGACATTGTATAATTTCCAATTACTTTGCTATTATCTAACATGTTCACGTTTCACAGGTTGCTTCTAAAATTGCGGGAAAACCAATGGCTATCGCTGCAATTGGTAATTTAGCAAATGTTCCATACAGGGATCAATTGAATTAGGTCCACTTTTTCACCATTCCAGAAGCATTAGTAGTGGTTGCCAATATCTCATGGTCAGTCAGATCGGTGAGGGTGATCAAGAAGGCTAAGGAAAGTGGTGCAACAACTTTACGGTGTTCTCTTTACAGTGGGCACGTAATTCTGTAGATACCAAATAAATAAAAAAAATCGAGTTTACATCATTCTTCGTTGGATCTTACAACATAGTTTATTGAAAAACAGTGGGTTTGTGCGTCGGCCATGGTTGTATATTTACAGAAAAATATTTTACACATAGAGTTCGTGATCTTTTAAAAATATATATATTCGGCTTAGGATACTGAACATGAGGAATTCATTTAGAGGCTTCCAATTAAGTGGATTAATAAAGTTTAGCTTCTTCGATGCTATAAAATTTGTTATGATCTTTCGGTGATAATTTGGCGGATTTTCCATTCATAGTTCTGCTCAAAATAGGCCTCAAGTTCTTCAGATCACAGAGCAATCGTATCTGTAAAATTGTAAGTTCGATATTTTGCACATGATGGAAGAAGAACTCTTGGGCATTTCGTATATACTTACACGATCGTCTAAGATAGTGGTCAGCTTATCCAAAAGTACACCAACTTGAGGATCTCGAGATAGTACACACACTGGATAGTACGCGTCCAACAACAACGAAGACCACTCATACAGTTGTTTATCACTAGGTTGCTGGGCACAATTGGTTGCATTGTCTCTATCTTCTAGTTTCGCGATTAAGTAAGTTAATAATCGCAATACTTCGTCGAACTTTAGACCCATTTTCAGATACAACAATAAAGACACATCTGAATATGGAAGGCTAAAGATTTTGTCTAGAAAACCATTTCTCGAGGACTGTGCAACTTGGTCATCTTTATTTTCATCGTCAGGGTTTTTGGACTTATTTGATCGTACACGTGGAAACGTTTTATCTGGACTTCTCAGGAAAAATATTAGAAGATCTGTTAATAACTTTTCTGGCAAATCCTTAAAATGATCGAGACACCAAAATATCGCCTGGATATCTTTAGATTCGATTAATTGTGGAACAAGTATTTCTTGAATAGCAGCGTCACTCAATCCCTCATTCATGTATGCCGAAATCTGTTTCGCAACGTTCCTGGGAACTTCAGAAATAGTTTGTTCATTCAATGAGATTTCACCATTCTTTTCCCAGTGAGCTACTGTTGACTCTTGTATTATAACAATATCATCATCCTCTTGTTTTTCATCATTCTTCTTTAACCGAACGGATGAGCCAAGTAATGCAGCTATTTTTTGTGGTGCTAAATGATAAGGTGCTATTGCCAGATGCCTATTGGCTGCTAAGAGTAACTTATCCTCGATTTTCCAGAGTTTAGCATCTTTTGTATAAAGCTTCAACTTCTGTGTCGCTTGTACCAACTTAAATTGTACATTGTATATCATAAGAATTGCAGCCTCATCTGATATGTCTGCGCCATATGCTCCTACTGTGGCTTCATTTAATGGAGTCAGAACTACCGGATGTTTCGTGTTGATATTAGTTATAACACCGATCAAAGTACTAGTGTCTGCTGATAAATCTGTTAGAGAATGCCTGTACAATCTACCGTGAGACCCTGCAACAACAATCATTAGTAATCAAAATAGTAATCATAGGTTTGGTTCCTACCAAATACAATATTTAACTTACACAAAGTTAATAGGTAAGCACCATTCTTCCCAGGCATTATTGTATGTCCTACTAATTCCTCCAATCGTCTCCTCAATTCCATTCTCCTCGAATGTTCAACTTCCTCCGTATAACTATTCTCTTTGAGCCTGACTACTACGCAATAATAAATAGAATCCAGCCTGGTCAAGATACAAAGGCTAATTCTCTTATTATTAGTGATTAATTTGCAGTCTAATATCTTTTCCTCTGGCTTCAACATTCCACTGTCAGAGCCCCAAGACTTCCTGTTTTGGAGTGCCCATTCCAGCGAAGCTGCTGCTCCATTTGGTCTAACTAATATTGGTGGGCAACCTTCGTGCGTTAGAATAGTATGCAAAGAGCATTTAAACTTGAAGCTCTTCACCGCATTTAGGTCAGCATCCTCCTTGGACCAAAGGCGTATTTTCTTCTCGTTGAATATCGCCGCATACTTGCCGGTGGACTCATCGTAAATCACCTGGGTGGTTAGTCGATCCTTGCTCGTCCAGCTACCGAGTTGTTTGAGATCTTGGAGCTAAACACGTAATTCCAAAGAATTAACACTTGCTCGAGTATTGATGATTAATATTACAGAGCAGATGTGTTCGCTCACTGATCGTATTGAAGCTGGGAGCTCCTCTAACCTTGTATCGTATCACGATGTTCCTACCAAGTGTCACAATCGCGCAACCACTTTCCGAGTCACCCTCGACTCCCAATAGATTCTGCTGGTCGATCAGCGGGCAAAGAGTGTAGTACGAGTGGAGTTTTGCCATTTCAAAAGCGGCCTCGTGCGTCCTCGATGCGCACGTGTTGTGTTGGGACTCACACCACGTCGCCGCCTTGCTTTTCGCTCGCACCAGTTAACCTCTTCGCCTTTTCTAACTTTCCACCTTCTATCAATTCATCCTCCGCACAAATTGATAACGCGACCGAGGAATCTTGATAACAGTTCTTCATTCACTGGGAGTCACTCTTTTTCCTCGAATCCTATAATTACACGTGTGAAAGAAAGTAATGGGAAGCCGTGCTGCTCCCGCCACAATGTGCACACCGACATCAATGCACCTCGCACACAATTTTCCTTTGGTGTCATTCTTTCGATGAAGTTTGAATTCCACATTTCTGTGGAATTTAGAGTATGAACTTTCAACTTCGATTTAACACCTTCTATCTAACTAGACTATCCACTTCCTAGGCGGCCCGATATTTTATGTACAGGGTGATACGGATACTTGATCCATCTATGTCGGTATTACCCTGGGAGAAAATACAGTTTCCGTGGGACTTTGCGCTTTTCATCAATTTATTATAAAGTTCTACAGTATTCCAAGTGATATATCTCAATTTACATGAGTCTGTAAGGAATTCATATATGATAGATGCATAAAAGGGCAAATTCCTCGTTCTACTTTTAAAGTTCCTCGAACTATAGGCGAGTTTGCGAAGGCGAGAATAAGACGTACGCCTCTCACACATTGCGCGTTAAAGCAAGATGTATCATTTTCTTTAGACGACAATGTCCTAAACGATCCATGAACCGCCTGCCTCCATCACCTATTCCCTTTTTCAAATCCTGCTCTCTTTGGAGTGAGATAGCAATCGACTGAATAGAGCTAGGTTCTGCTAAACGGGACGGGTGCGATGTGGACACAAATAATCGGAGCGTTCCGTCGAATTACACATCGTTAGTACGTTCGGAGGGCGGGCAGATGTTTACCGAGGGTCCTGCGACCACCCGGCAGGACTTTTCGGGAGCTCTTGTCCCGTTTTTGGCCTGCAGGGAGAAAGGAAAATCTCAGGGGAGCAATGTGTGCAACGTAGCTCTCGCTTCTTTGGACAATGGACCGCCCGCCACGAGCGGATCCTGCACCTTTCGCATCCCTACGACTCTATTTTCCGGGCTCCCCGTTGTCACCGGACGGCAGAGAGAAGACTCTATTCCAGGCACGCTGGATCTCTGGAACGCTAGATATCCATACTATGCAGCAGGCTTTTACTTGATCGAAATCTTTATGGCATTCTAGCTAATTCTCCGAACTCTAACGTCTCTCTTACTCTTAAATACACTTATATTTATTCTAATATTAATTATATATTATTCCTTAAGAAACAAGACTTGTTTTATTCATATAATGTAATATAGTGACATGTTTATATTTTTATAAGTCAATATGGAAATCATACGATACTAAGGAATATGTAATAATGACTCGTCTATGTATGGAAGACTCCGGTGTCCCGTAAACCACCCTCGCACCAGGGGACGTATGTCAAGACCCGTCGAGGATAAATCTTCGAGCACCGCCCGAAGTTCACAGCGGGATTTCAAACGAAATTCGGCTCTAAATGCACTCCAGGAGAAAAGGTCCTGGTGCACCTTCTTTCTCAGGTGTCCTCCTCGGGGATCCCTGACCTGCGGTCGCTAGGGTGGGGGTACTCTTATATACCTATGGGGTTGCTGCCTCCAGAGAATAGTCTTACGCGACTACTCTTCGCAGCAACACAGTGTGTATGTGTATAATCAATCAGTGATACTTGTTATTAAAAATACGTTGTTAATTATTATAAATTGGAATTGTAAATGGAGAATTATTTTGTTATATAAGTGAATAGTGAATTGATTAGTTTTTATTGTTTAATGGTCCAATAAAGTGACGTTGCGATCGAGGATGCTACGTTGGATGATGTTTTGTATTCTTGTTACGAGTAAGTTTATATTTAAGTAAAGTATTTATTAGTTCGTTGAAATTGACTAGTCTTTCCCTCGCGATATCTTGATTCCCATTCGTCCAAGACCGGAAATAGTGATCGTGAGATGCCGCAGGGAGATTTCCTTTACATAGCTGCACGCAGTGCACGCACCACCTCCCCTTTCTTATTCCATTTCGATGCGAGTGGAATGTCAATTAGCGCGCGTGAAAAACAGGTAGAAAGATATGAAGAAGAAGAAGAAAGAGAGAAGGACGAGGGATTGAATTGAATGTTAACAAGCCGTGAGAAAGACGAAGGATTGCAACAGTAGATAACTGACTTTTGAATATTTGAGAAAATCATCCCCCATTTATCATACTTCCATTTTCAACTGAGCTAATTAAAACATAGTGCTAATTAAACATGATTAAAATTTAAGGTCGGTCGAGTGCAAGTCCGACGGAGTACGAAAGGGAAGAGAATAAATGCGAAGCAGTGGCGAAGAGGATCGTCCTTCAAGATAGGACGAGCCAAGAGGACAAAAGCCCAACGAGACTCCACTCAACCTGGGTGTCCCAAGAGTGAGTCTTCCCTTGATGATCCTCTTATCGTAAAAATCAACCAACCCCCGAAATTTCCCAACCATCTATAAATCCTTTTATCCTATTTTAGATGCGAGGTTCGTGCAGGACCCGAATATCTCATAAGGAAATATAAGTTCTTCGAAAATGGTACTTTTTCATTAGTGAGATATCATTATGCCGAAGAATCCTGCAGTGTTGCGACTCACACGGTCGTTGCAAGGGGTGTTATTGAGCTTGCTTCATCCTCAATGGTGGTTCGTGGTGCCACAGAAGCAAGGATTAAAATTCAAACTGTTCATCTTATACCATTAAATCATCAAGTGAGTAAATATTCCACTCCTTTCGAAGAAAATTTACTAAATACAATACTAACATATTCTAATACATAATTCGTAGGTGGCACACAAGTTCGAACGTCGATTAAACATGAGTTGCGGAGCTCAACCGAAATGGCAAGCTTACACCGCCCAATTAATTTACGAGCGTCCAATTCTCTTCTCCTCGGCGCTCTCCGCGCACGGACCAATTTTCAACACCCTTCAGATTTACAAACCACCCAGATCGAGACGTGGCATCGATTGCCTTCAATCTTTAGGAATCGAATTCAGTGAGTTAAAATTGGTGCGGGTACAACGAAAGACGATTTTACAAGGACTCAATAAGGATGGAAATCAGGATGACGCGCGTGTCGAATTATACTTGGGTGCTCTTCCTCGAAGTATACATCACTGGAGAAATTACAAATCAACTTCCTTGCAAACAACACCCTTATTACGTTCAGATACGGTAAGTTTAATTACTAATTAATTATTAAAGATTCTTTAAGAATTTTTTTTTGCATAATTTAATATGATAGTTATTCTTTTACTTTGATAATTAGGGTACTCAATGTGCGATATGTAGCACAGTAACAAGATCGACGGAATGCAATCCACCGTTGCTGCACGAAGTGGCACCTCTGCCAGCATTAATCGGTGGTCTCTGGCTGAGCGGTCAATGCGAGAGCGCGGTCGGTGGTTTCTGGGCCAAGAGGCTCTTTCGCATTTATTCCGGGGATAAGCTGTGGACCGCTCGTTGGGATTACTATGCCGATCCCGAGTGCTTGGGCTTCCTGTACACGGTGAGCGCGGCTGGCAGCTACAGTCAGCGTTCTATGGGACAAAGATTCACTCATGCTCGACTGGAGCGAGCCCTTGAGTTCCTTTCACCACTTGGATCCTCATCCTCCCCCAAAGATGAAAGGATCTCTTTGAGCAAACAGGCTAGCATACCTGCTGCTCCCATTGCAAGGAAAAATTTCAATCCATCCAGGAGAAAGAGAGACGCGGAAGATGCTTACCGACACATCCTTAGGAACACCGAAGCTTCCATGGCGCGTTCCCTCGCCGCTATCCTGAGAGGCAATCAACGGGAACCTATGATGGAAACTGTCACTGAGAGTCCACAAGTTAGACCAACTGTTCCGTCGGGTACCAGCGAGTTAGAGTTGCAAGTGGCTGAGAGTTTATTGATCCCTGGAGAAACAAAGGTTGCTTTTCGTTGCGGTGTCATTGAGACCGGAGTTCCATTGAGTTCCTGGCTGAGGAATTGTGTTCCTGGTACTATAGAATCGCCGTCTACTCTTAGATTTAGAGCGAGATTAGGCGTCGATTGGGAAGGCGAGTATACACTTAGATTAGGACATTTCGATACTGATATTTGGGAACCACCTCTTCGACGATGCTCCGCAACTTCCACACGTAACTCGCCACTTAAAGCTCATTTAGGGAGAACCATCGCCTTTCGATATGGACTTCTACCTTCTGCTGTTTCCTCTTCATCTAGTATTACAAGGCCGAATTTAGTATTAAGTTTATTTATCTTCTACTTTCTAATTAAATTTACTCTCCTAACATAACTCTAAATTAAATATTATTTATCTACTTTATTGTATCATACAGTATTAATTAGTATTAATTAGTTTATAAAAGGACGAACGCGACCAGTGAAAACGCGCCTGTAAATTACCTGTAAATACGAGTCTTTTATTTTTATAATAAGTGTGTTAGTGAGGCATATTGTTGCATGTGAGACGAGAGCGGGATTGCGTGAAAATGGGATAAATGCGTGAGAGTGGCGCCGATAAAGCGTGCGACGTTTGACCGGCGTACAGTAAATTATATACCTGTGTAAAAACGATTGTACATAGACACAGCGACATCGCAGCAAGTGTGCAAGCACACGCGTGGCTGAGCATTAAATCAACAGAAGCTGAGATTACTAGCGCCGATTTCTGTGTACCCTGTCTCAATCCCGTCAACGCGCATAACGCCTGCACTTTGATATACAACAAGGAATTCCTGCTATCACTCTTATCATACCTGTAAATCATCACAATGATGGGCATCACTGACAATCGAGGCGGTTAAAAGTTGCAATTTCTACGGTGGTTTCCACTCGCAATCACATCCATCCGAACAACAGTCTCGCGCGCGTGCAAGTTTCAAGGGTGGTTGCGAATTATTATTGCATTGAAGTATAGTAAAAGTGATTTATAATATTAGAAATTATTGTTTTCATTACTGAAAGTTATAGTTAGTGAAAAGAGGATTTTTAAAGGGGGTTTTTTAATAGAAAAAGGGAAATGGATATAAGAAACGATACCCTTTGGACGGAATCGATTCGATCGTCTTTCCAATGGCACGATTACACTTTCTTCTGTGCGTTGTTGGGAGTCAGTGTCATCATAGGATTCTACTTTGGATGCTTCAGTAAACAAGACAGTACTGCTGAGTACCTTCTGGGTGGTCGACAAATGGGATGTATCCCCGTTGCAATCAGCATCATTGCTAGGTCAGTCAGTCGACTTTGGTGTCTCGTCAAGAATCTGAAGTGACACCGGATAATCTTTCAGTCACGTGTCAGGCATCACCTTGCTGGGAATTCCTGCGGAAGTCTATCGATTTGGCTCGCAGTACTTTGCCTGTGCGGTTACAGCGATTATAACTTCCTTGGTGACAGTCTACGTTTTCCTGCCTGTCTTCTACAAGCTTCAATTGACCAGTACCTTTGAATATCTGGAAATTAGATTCTCCAGGCCAGTGAGAACATTCTGCTCTTTCCTCTTCGTTGTTTCTCTCTTCATGTACATACCCATAGTCATTTATGTACCAGCACTTGCTTTCTCCCAAGTCTCGGACTTAAGCATTCATGCTATTACACCGGTTCTTTGTGGAGTTTGTATTCTTTATACTACAATTGTAAGTATATTTGTTTCATTTATTTATGTTATTATATTAAACATAAGCTTTGTTTATACTTATAAATATTTAATGTTCGAATGAACAGTTACGAAATATCAAATCATTGAATCGATCACTTTTTATACTCAATGATTAATTATATCCTGTAATTCAGGGTGGTTTGAAAGCAGTAGTATGGACGGATACCATACAATTCACTGTGACAGTTGGATCTCTCTTTGCCGTCCTTTTCCTGGGAGTGCGCTCGGTTTCAGGGTTCTCGGAGGTGTGGCGAATTGCGGAGGAAGGTGGTCGATTGATCTTCTTCAAGTGAGAATACTCCCCTTTTTCCTTGGTGTAATCGATGACAATTGATTCTGATCACAATGTGTTCCGTAGCATGGATGCGAGTCCTTTCGCTAGGAACACCTTTTGGGGTGTCAGTGTTGGAATGACCGTAATGTGGATTGGACATTTAGGTATTCACCAAGGCAGTGTGCAAAGATTTCTTTCGTTGCCAAGGGAAAAGGACGCCAGCCAGTAAGCTGAATAATGAATTTCTTTAATTTAATTATCATTCAAATTCGATTATTGCGATCTTCTTTATTAGCGCAATGGCTATCACTGCAGTTGGACTTATTGTTGTGAAATTCGTGTCAGTCTTCACTGGATTAATTATGTATGCAAAATACCATGATTGCGATCCTCTTCTCAAAAAGGTATACAATCCCAAGGACGATATTATAATTATTTGAAGAAACTGATTAATTACAAATTACAGGCAATTAAAAGAAGCGATCAGACATTACCATATTACGTAATGGATGTAGCAGGACATATTCCAGGATTACCAGGATTATTCCTAGCAGGATTAGTTAGTGCAGCTTTAGCTACAATGAGTGCCAATTTGAATACTATGGCTGGTATTGTTTACAAGGATTTCATTGAGTGTTGGATGCCCAACAATGAAACTAAAGAAGCACGAGCCGCAACAATTATGAAGTGGTTGGTTTTAATTGGTGGAATCATTTCCATCGCTCTTGTATTCCTCATCGAGCATCTTGGCAGCATCTTCCAACTATCATTCACTACTCGAGGCATCACCGATGGACCTTCTTTCGGACTGTTTGCCCTTGGAATTCTTGTACCTTGGTCAAACACGAAAGGAGCAATAATTGGAGGCTGTACTGGTTTAATTTCAATGAGTATAATCGTTGGTGGAAGTCAATGGTACGTTGCGAATGGTCGCATGCCAGAGGATCCACTACCAGTGTCTGTCGAGGGTTGCCCTTTTCCCCTTAACGAAACCATGACCTTGGTTCATTCCGAAGAAATCCCATACGTCCCAGATATCTTCAGGATCTCTTTCATTTATTACACAGCATTGGGTTGTCTCATAGTCGTCGTAGTAGGAACTGTGAGCAGCTTTCTTTTTGGAGAGGTCGATCTGGAGAAAGTCAACCCTGACCAAGTTGCTCCCTTTGTTAGAAGGTACTCTAAGATACATTTAATCTTAGTACTTCACATTCTAATCCTCTCGAATTCCAGATACCTCCCAGCGAGGAAATACGTGGGAGTATCGACGACAGAATTAAAGGAGACCATCAATTTCAATTGCAAGCCTCCAATATCGTACGAGGATGCTGTTGGCCAAAAGGATCGACCTAATTCCCTAGTTAGTCACTAACAATGTCCAGTCGATAAATAAACAAGTGGTTCATTGTTGACTCTGCTTGTTTACTTTCGAGGAGCATCGAAGGTTGTATGCGAGGGTGGTAATCGATGATCTTGAGAGGCAAAGTGAGAGAGTCTATCGATCAACGAGAGACTAAACATGCATTACCTGGTTCGAGTTGGTATTCGCAGGTGTAGGTGAAATGGTTCACCCAGTGGGCGAGTGTCGGGCGTGGGGTCTCCGGGTCGTTGGGTCATCGGGGGGTGGCTGTGTTGCCGTCGGTGGTGGTTGGGTGGTTGGTGCACCAAGGCGCAGAATCGCAAGTGCGCGCATTCCATCCAGAATCCCTCTCGCATTCCCTTTTATTTCGTACTGTCAAACTATCGGTCAATCCTTAATACTGCAACCCTTTAAATTAATGATTTGTTAATGGAAAAAGATTGTTAGAATTGGTGTGAGAATGTTAGGATAGAAATTTTTTCGAGTTTCTTGGAAAGTTGATTGATTTCAGAGGGGTGAAGTGATATTTCCACGGTTTAAGGGAGACTCGGTATGCCATTACGTTCCTGGAGGTTGATCCTCGCTGCTCCTCGGAAGCAGCCGATGCTGCTTCGGGGGTGGCTTCTGGCCGCGCCTACACGTGGATCGAGTTTTTTGGCAGGCGCGAAGTCTCGCTCCTGCCATGAGGCGATCAACAAGTAAAGCTCTCTCCTCCCGCGTGGCCTTTTCCTCACTCTCCGGATTAGGATAACCGGTGCCATAAGATTTCCAGTGTTCGTAAACTCCTAATCGCTTGAAAAGGATACCGTTCGATTAAAGTGTAACTTCCATCACCTGGCAACACCTGGGACGTCTGCTTCCGTCATTAATATCGACGAGTTTCGAATGAATACTTGTTCGTCATGATTAATCAAAGTGCTCGCATGAAAGATGAGGTCATTGGGCTCCAGGGAAGGATAAGTCGACCTGGGATAACTCCAGCAGCCCGACAAGTTGGCAGTACAGAGTGCAGCTCATGAGTAATCAGTACGCCCAGCAACAGAGAGAGAAAGAGATAGATTGGTCCAGAGAAGCCCAGCATCCATTGATCATCAGTGAAACGACAGACTCGCTCGAACGTAAAGGTCATTGGGTGGAATTCCTGACAATCACAATCATAAAGAGGATCACGTAAAGTGTGGCAATCGTCTGGGAAAGTTGCGAGGGAGGATAGAGCGAGAAGGAACAATTGTAAGGGGTGGTGTGTCAGCCGTCGGAGGGTGTTGATCGCTGTCAGAGGAAGAGGGAGATAGGAAAACAGAGCGGAATAAAGAAGGACAGGGCGCAAACAGACAGGAACAAACAGAGCAATTGGAATTTACAAAGCGAGAGGGAGAGAAGAAAAAGGGAGAGAAGAAAAAGGGAGAGAGAGAGAGAGAGAGGAATGTACATGCGTAGGAGAGAATGAAAAGTGGAGCACTCCGCGTGGAAGAAACGAGAGATGGCAGAAGGCACTTGCATCCAGCGCCCGCTTTTTAATAATAGATTAAAAAACGTGGGCGTCCAAGCTGAGAAAAGAACGGAGTGGCACTCGGGATGCCAGTATCCAAGCATCCCAAATCTCTGAGTTGGACATTGCTCAACCGACTGGGAATCATTGAAGCTCCCAGATAGGATTTCCCAAACTCCCAGGAAGTCCACTGCTAATTAAGAAAGTAAGAAGTTGGGAAGAAGAGAAGAAGAAGATAGAAATCGCGCCACTGGGTTCCTGTGTAATTTAAGTAATAATTAGAAAGTACGAAGAGAAAGGTCATCGAGAAGAAGAGAGAAGAATAATGACGCGGGAGCAGGATTCCGCTGGGGTGGATTGGAAATGACGACACTGGTGCAAAAAGGTCTTCTTGGATTGGCTGTATTGATGACAATCGGATTGTTAGTCGTTCTGATCGCTTCCAAGCGATATGTCTTTGATCCACGCAAGCGAGACAGCCTGCTCCTCGAGATGATAAGCAATGTCAGTAGCGATCTCGATAAGATGGACGCGAGCTTCGACGGGATCTCCTCGCAGATCGATTTAGCCAAGTATCGACTTGGACGACTAATGGCACTTCACCGAGAGAACCTGTTGATCTGCGCTATTCTTCGAGAGAGGCGGAAGAAGAAGGCTTCTTCGACCGAGAAGAATGAAGTCATCGAAGATCGGGGATCATCATCGTAGCGTTCCCCAACTACGGACCAATTATATTAGAATCCTTGACTATGTCAATCACCAATGACCAATAAATAGAATACCCTTTTTCACTCAGTTGATTCTTCATTATTATCCTAATTAATTTATATCTGTATTTATTATTATTAATGTCTTAATTTCTAGATATCGAGGAATACATTTGGTAATATCGTTCGCAATGTTTTTCTGCACGATATCTCTGCAATGCTTGTCTCCTATCTAATCGGTAGGAAATTGCAATCGTATGACCGGACATTTTAGCGGAAAAAAACATTTTCAAGTATTTATTAAGCTCGTTTCAGTCAGGATAGTTATTACAGCTCGCTTTCATTTCCTGTCTTCTAATTTCCTCTTGGAGGCTCATACCAGCTTTTGACAGGCGTGTAAATATAAAGGTGCCAATAGATAACTGTCGCGATCTATCTAATCGCGTGCGAAGCTAAGCGTATGCCGAGGCTACCGCCTATTATTCCACCTCTCCGTTCCCGCACTTCGGCAGACGTCATTTCATGATTATCATATATCTCTGCAGCAGCCTTTCACAGCTTAGTACATTCGTATCTCTCGGCAGTCGTTCATAGCATCTTCCAGAGGAGAGTACTAACTTTCTCCTAGCTCTTTAACGACAGTTTCATTCCCAGGATCGATTTTTCTCCTGAAGGACTATGGCGGAAAAAGGTAGGATTTATTATTATCTACCTGTTATGAATAAATTATTTTGCAAAGTGTTTGAGAGATAAGTATAATTTTTTCAGTATGCAGACCTTGCGGTCCAGGATACAGGACGCCTAAGGAGGCGATGGAAAAAGGACCAAGGGAAAAACTTATGTATACTGTCTGTGTTCACACAGATCCAAACAAACCAGATGTCCTGTCAACCGTAGACATCGACCCGAAAAGTCCTACTTATTGCCAGGTAATTATATTGACCGAATTATATGAAAGGTCAAATTTATTCAATGGTTTGATTGTTCTCCAGATTATCCATAAGCTGAGGATGCTCCACGTCGGTGATGAACTCCATCACAGCGGATGGAATATCTGCAGCAGCTGTTATGATTCCCATCGTAAACGTGACACCCTTGTCCTTCCTAGTTTGATGTCCGACAGGATCTATTTTATTAATACCTGTGACGAACGCAAACCTGCCATCAAGAAGGTCATAAATCATTTGTTATTAGATGATTATTACCTGTCGAATTTAAGTACGATGTTCGAAAGATCCATTTTTATTACAGGTCCTTGAACCCTCCGAAATGCATAAACATGGAATCTCCACACCCCATACAACCCATTGTGCACCGACTGGTGAAATTATTATTTCAACAATGGGTAAACCAAATGGTGATGGACTTGGTGAATTCCTGCGTATTGACTCGGAAACATTAGAGGTCAAGGGTGTTTGGACCTGTGGTGATAAGAAAGCGAAGTTCGGTTACGACTTTTGGTATCAGCCCTATCATGATACTCTCGTCGCCAGCGAGTGGGGTAAACCCAGAGTCTTTAAGCAGGGTTATAAACCAACAGATGGCCCTGACCCCGGTTAGTATCTTATCTGTAGATATCTTTTGAAAGAGCAATTCGACAATTGTATCTTTAATTAGCGAAATCAATGGACCACTAGAAATCAAAATTTTCTTATTGCAGAACTCTATGGTAGAAGTCTGAATTTCTATTCATGGAGCGATAGGAAATTGAAGCAGGTGATGAACTTTGGTGCTGATGGTATTGCACCATTAGAAGTTAGATTCCTTCATGAGCCGAAAGCCTGCGAAGGATATGTTGGATGTGCTGTTACATCCAATGTCTTCAGATTTTGGAAGGATGGTGAAAAGTACTCTTATGAGAAGGTGATTCAAATTCCTCCTAAGGAAGTTGAGGGTTGGATGATGCCAGTTATGCCAGGTACTTATAATTATAAATTATTTAAATTAGAAATGTTTAAAAAATTTAGAATAGATTATATTTTATATTATTTATTCTTTCAGGAATGATGACTGATATCCTTTTGAGTTTGGATGACAAGTTCTTGTATTTCTCGAACTGGCTTCATGGAGATGTGCGCCAATATGACATTACTGATAAGAGACACCCTAAATTGACCGGGCAGATATTCCTTGGTGGTTCGATCGTCAATGACTCCAATGTTCGTGTGACAAAGGATGAAGAGTTGACGAAACAACCTGAACCAGTGTTCGTCAAAGGACGTCGTCTTTATGGTTCTCCTCAGATGTTGCAGCTCAGTCTCGATGGCAAACGTCTTTACGTTACAGCTTCCCTTTTCAAGCCTTGGGACAAACAGTTCTATCCGGAGCATCTTAAGTATGTCACATTCAATCAATCATTTAATGATTAATTATTGATTATTGATATATTATTCTAAATGGTAAATTTACAGGCACGGTTCAACAATGGTGAAGTTCGACATTGACACGAAGAACGGTGGAATGAAGCTCGATGAGAATTTCTTGGTGGACTTTGGAGCTGACAAGAATGACATTCTCCTCGCTCATGAGATGAGGTACGAATTTAGAATAATTTCTTGCATCGCATACATAATTGCTAATGCTCATTTGTATGCCTGAGTAGATATCCTGGTGGAGATTGTACGTCGGACATCTGGCTGGCGGAAGATTGAGTGGAAGACACTCGAAGAATAACATTATATTGTATTGAATATTGACATTGAGGCCTTAAATAAATTAATTGTGGATAGATTAATTGCTGCTGTGTAGGAAACACGGAATAAATAGAGCAAAACCCGGCATTGTATGGAAAACACGCAATAGTGACCCGTCTGACTAATTTCGGACATTTCCACTTATTTTGTATTTTTCATGTTTTCCACCTTTCCCGACCGATTCAAGGGCTGAAATTTCGTGTAGGGATTCAGTATTTAGCTAGCAAACGGTGGTATAAATTCCAGAACCCTAGCTCAAATTTCATTTTTTGGCCAAAAATCGAAAATTTTAGAAGGGGTACACCTTAAAAAATTTGCGAAAAAATGAATTTTGAGCTAGGGCTCTGGAATTTATATCACTTCTTCCTTGATGCAAGAAAACATTCTCCACCAAATTACAGCCCCGGAAAATGTCGGGAAGACTTGAAAACGTGGAAAAAACCGTCAGAATTAGACGAAGTCGATTATTCAGGATTCGTTTTCCAAGTGTTTTCGGTACAATTCCGGCACTTTGGCCACTGGTTTCATGTTTTCTATCCGTTTTCATACTCAAACAATCGATTTATCAAGCGTTCGTCAAAGTCCGAGAACCTTCGAAAAATCGAAAATTTTAGAAGGGGTACACCTTAAAAAATTTGCGAAAAAATGAATTTTGAGCTAGGGCTCTGGAATTTATATCACTTCTTCCTTGATGCAAAAAAACATTCCCCACCAAATTCCAGCCACGGAAAATGTAGGGAAGTGTGGAAAACATGAAAAAAACCATAAAACGTAATTATTCAGGATCGGTTTTCCATGTGTTTTCGGTACTATTCCGGCACTTTGGCCACTGGTTTCATGTTTTCTATCCGTTTTGATACATAAACAATCGATTTATCAAGCGTTCGACAAAGTCCGAGAACCTTCGAAAAATCGAAAATTTTAGAAGGGGTACACCTTAAAAAATTTGCGAAAAAATGAATTTTGAGCTAGGGCTCTGGAATTTATATCACTTCTTCCTTGATGCAAGAAAACATTCCCCACCAAATTTCAGCCCCGGATAATGTCAGGAAGTATGGAAAACATGGGAAAAACCCGTCTAAATTAAGAGGTCTCAATTATTGAGGAGGTTTCATCTGTTCTTTCCACCTGTTTTCGATATAATTCTGGCATTTCTACCACTGGTTCTATAATTTCTATAATCTATATCTAAAATTATACATTCTTTTCAAATTATTGCCGCCACTAAAGCCGCGCGCTCTATAGTGACTTTACTGAATCAACTTACGCGCATGGCAGCGCAGTGTTGGCGCGCAACGTATACGCGTTCAGTGCACAAACAATTCGTTGCGACTGTGAGATTCATTCAATTTATATTCCAAGTTAATAAAGAGTCAATAGAATAATGCCAAAAGTGCGTAGAAGCAAGAAGCCACCACCAGATGGTTGGGAATTGATAGAGCCAACTTTAGAGGAGCTAGAACAGAAGATGCGAGAAGGTAATAAATACTCATCGCGCGTTGAGGTTACATCTTACGCATCCACTCCATATGATTTCGTTTCAATGTACTTTCTCATAACTTTTACCTTAATCAACGAATATCTTAATTCCCTGCAGCTGAAACTGAACCCCACGAAGGTAAACGAAAGCAGGAATCCCTTTGGCCGATCTTTAAGATCCATCACCAAAAATCGCGTTACATTTACGATTTGTATTACAGGCGAAAAGCAATTAGTCGTGGTGAGAAAACAACCAATACTTTGCCACAACTTTGTCTTACATCTTTAATAATTAATTATATATCTGACAAACAATAACTTAATAATTGCTCCAGAATTGTACGACTACTGCCTGAACGAGAACATTGCCGACAAGAACTTGATTGCCAAGTGGAAGAAAGTTGGCTATGAGAATCTATGCTGTCTGCGCTGTATACAGACTAGGGATACTAACTTTGGTACAAACTGCATCTGCCGTGTACCCAAAGGGAAGCTGGAAGAAGGAAGGATAGTGGAATGCATTCATTGCGGATGCAGGGGTTGTTCCGGCTAATGTACTTGGACATTAGTTCTGTCGCACGACTATGTTTAATCAATAAGCGACGTGGTTTACTTCTTAAAATAGTGGCCACGGATCTGGGATGCGTGGGATAAGTTCCCCAAGGAACGAATGAATGAGCGATGTACATATGGACTGAATCAATGCGGGTTAATACCCAATAAAGAAGTATGAGTTCCAAGAAGCAAGGATCCATTGCTTCCTGGACATGTGATGCGATTCTGGATGAGGTTCCTGAGTTTTCACGATTCTTATGTAAGAACGACGAATAAAATGATTAGAACTAAAGGTCAAAGAGATTTTATTATGGAAGTATTAAGTTCTTTGATGTTTGTACAGGTTTATGTGCAAATCCCATTGTATTATATGTAAATCTTCGCACTCGTCTTACGACTCATCGCGTAGATCTCCGTAAAGTTCGTTTGATTCTCTTTACTGGCACATGTTTGGGTCTGTTCGTTGGTACAGAATTTAACTCTTCGGTCGTTGGTTTCTCTGGGTCGTCGCGTTGACGCTTTCCAGGATGCGGAATCGCGTGGCTTTGACTTCAGTTCGAAGCAATCCTTTGATTCCTCGTAATCCTGTGGGGAGGTTTGCGTCTCAATCCCTATTATTTGCCACGAGTACTTGTAATTACATTTAAGACTAGCATTTTCTTCCTTTTCCTTTTCGATACGTTCGTGTTCCATCTTTATAAGATCTTCCAAGAGAGTTCGAGAAGTTTGTAATCCAGTGTCCACAACTTGCCAGGAATATCTTCTCTTACATACGTTTCTATCATCCCAATTAGAATCCTGCACTGCTGTCACAAGCGTCGATAAACTTGCTGGAGCAATTTTATTGTGTCCTGGTAAAATCATACATCCCATTCCTTGCCAGATTATATTCTCCTGCATCACAACATCCCTGACTTTCGTTTGGTCGCTTTCCGTGGATATACTGCATTGGGATTCATCGGGCGATGTAATCAGGATCAGTTTGGAATTCTGGTCAGTGAACTTTGATAGTGTAGAATGTGTTCTGGGCTGACGAATATCGCAAGAGATTGAATGCCCAATCAATTTCGTGTCATTCTCGACTGTCCTTGACAGTATCAATTGCGAGTCATTCTCGGTTGACTTTGACAATGTTGAACTCCTGCTGGATTCACTAAATTCTTCCATCACACTTTCCGCTTTCTCATTATCCTTCTCTTGTTGATCATTTGCAATCTTGTTCTTAATTTCCAGTTCCACATTACTGTCCAATGTTAATTTGGGTGTAGCAATGGAACTTTCCCAGCTTGTAATTTCCATTTGCGGTAGAGTTAAAATTGAATCCATGGATAACAAGGACGAACCGGATTGTATCTTCCAAACATCCGGATTATACGGGAAAGGAAGTCTTTCGTGCTCCTTTTCCGATTGTTGCATCTTCTTCAATTCTCTGTACTGCCTCAATTTTTGCCAAACAGGCATGGTTCCTTGCGTTTTATTTTTCAACGAGGATTGCGAAGCTTTGTGAATATTAATAGCTAATTGTGATTCTTGTATCCAATCCTAAAACAATACATTAATATTTCCATAGATCTTCTCTCGAAAATATTCGAGCCACTCGTACCTGAAGTTCACTTGGAGGAAAAGCTAGGCCACTCGTGGAAACCAAAGGTGGTTTTAAAAAGGACTTGGTTGTCTCGTGTTTCCATGTTGAATAAGATCGATTCTTTCTCTGATTTTCGCTCGGCCGATTTTTAATCTTCGCGACTGGTACGGACTTTGCCACGGGTACAAGATTCCTCGTGCTTAATATGAATTGTGAGAGGGTCGAGCCTTTTGAGTTCGTTTGAGTGGAGGCTCGGCTCCTCTTGACATTTTTTCTTCGCATCGGCATACGTCTTTTCTTTTGTAGTTCCAAATAAAATAAAAGTTTTCATTTTCACGTTGTTAAAATAAATTATTTTTAATTTAACATACTTGGGATATTTCTTGATGTTTACCGCGGCATTGGGATGAAACGACGACCCAGTTGACACACGGCTTGCTTTTGCAAGTCGTAACGTCACACTAAACGGGAATATCCCGCTCGAGACATTTGACATACGACAAATTAATCGACTCATCTCGAAAAGATTGAACCATGCGCAGAACAATATACAGCATACAAGTGAATAATCAATCACGCGTCGAATACATCGGATTTCAAAGTGAAAGAATTCGCAAGATTCTCCAATAGTTCTGGATAAATTAGTGGGTCTATATTCGGGGCGAGTCTTCTTAATAGAAACCAATCACCATAACGAAAAGTTCGTACAATTCGCTCAGCATTTTCTTTGGAAAGTCTACGAGCTGTTGCTCGCAAAAGATAGATTCTCACCCAAGGCGAGCAGATCACCAATATCCTAGAATATCACTTAAAAATACTGACTTTCTATTCTAGTAGATGTTCAGGATAATAATCTCACCTGTAAATAATAGTGAGTGAACCAGCACACGTGAGGAACATCAGCCAAATCCAAAGGAAGACAAAGACTTTCTCATTTACGACATTCAAAGCAAGGACACAGAGAGCATCGTGAACTTGAAGGGAACCAGTTGCACCGAAGGTTCGAAAGGTGCACTTGCTCACCTTTGGAAACAATCGTGCCATTGGATCCACTCTCATTGAAGGATTCTTGTCAATGGCAAAGGATATCACTGCCGATCCATACCCTCGAAATTCACCCTCCAAGAACGCGTCGAGAATATAAATCTGCCCTATCTGAGGATCGACAATAAAAAGAAATACCAAGATTTCCCAAATAATAAGAGTTGTCAATAAATTCTCACTCACAGTATTAAGAAAGTTCATCAGCTCGCAAAGTGAAAAGCATAATGCGTAAATATCATGTGTTCGAATAGTATTGCGTGAGAAATAATCAATCAATCGACGTTTATTCTCGTGAGAGGAATCATCTCTTGAAAATGGATTAGTAAGATCTTTAGTTAAGGTCGCAACGAGACCTCGTTCCCAGGAAGTCCAGAATGCACGGGGCATATAGAACAAAGCTGCTTGAATGCCGAGCACGAAGCAAACCTATCATTTGCGGAAGGAGTAAAGCTCGAGGACTATCTCGAGAACTACCACACACAACTCAAGAATAATGACTAACCCACTGATAATATCGGTGATAGTAATTCTCATCTGTCTCACTTGCTCCTCCAACACCAGGGCTAACAACACTTCTTCCTGGTACTCCAGAGAGATGACGGGAGACTGTAAACGTCCCATAGATCCAGCAGTACGCGTTAATGGAATCCCTTTCTAACGAAGACAATGAGAAGTCAATTGAAAAAGTTTCGTATTGAATATGAAAAGAACGACAGACTTTAGAATAACTAGAATAGTTTCTAAAGTAGCAATAAGAAAGATGGTACAATGAAAAGGGGTTGTTTTGAAAGTCAAATTGAAAACGCACCAATACTACCATCGGTGATACAAGATATGGGTTCGCCGAAGTATTGCTTCGCCGTGACCAAGATCATACAAACCAAGAGAAGTAGGACAGTCACACGGCAATGTAGCCTGAAGGCAAAGTTGTCAGTACGCACGGACTGCTGTTCGATAAGAGCCTTCACCGGGGAGAATAACTCCAACATATCGATGTCGACCTTCCAAGTAATTCTCACGGGAAGGAAAAGCAATCGGGATAAGTCTGTGTTCGCAAGGTTAAAATACGGCACGTATATCGGGTCTTGTTAACAGTGCGAACAATCGAAGCATCGATGCGCGGCGAGGAAGAGAGGGCGAGGAGGGTAAATGCAAAAGAATTCAGGTATATAATTGGATACGATTGAAATAGGAGTGTACTATCAGGTTTTAGTTAAACGGTAATAATATAGGAAAGAGGTCGGCCTTTAAATCATTTGTTTCCCTGGTCGTCGAGAACGTTCTTTATTTGTAAAAAATATAGTAATATAACGATGACGCTGATGCTGCTAGTGTATTGCTGCGGTAGCGGTAGCACCGACGACGATGACGGTGCCGGCGGCGTGATGACTTAATCCAAACGAACCTCGAGAGTGACAACGGCAGTGAGAGAAAACCGGTGTGTATTATCCGTAACATACTGAACGATAGTAAAACGCGGGTTCCGCGTGTGCGTATGTGTGCGGGGTGTCACGGAGCGAAGAGAGTGATAAGGGGATGATGATGATAACGATGATGATGATGGTGACGAGTAGATGAATGACGATAGGGAATAGGAACGGATCAGGGATTCACGGTGTGCGGCAATAATAATAGAAGAGCGGGTAATAGTAGCAGCTGCGATGATAATCCCTCGCAATAACGATAATGCGATAACCAGAATGATAATAGCAATAGTAATAATAGCAGCCGGCTAGATCGATCGGGTGTCGTGACCCAAGAACCCTTGACCTCCTTCTACGATGATATATCCTCGAAGGACCCTTACGGCTGATAATTGCAATCGCAATGATGGCAGTCGGAATTGAAAGGCCCGACGTTGAAGAACAGGGGGCTCTCAAAGTGAACCGCGTCTGAGCCTATCATTCTTCTTCAGCCCCCCCCCCCCAACTTCCTCCCAGCTAAATCTTTGAGTATTTGTCCCTTCGTTTTCGTTTTGTATTCTCTTTTGATCTGCTTATTGCGTGCAATCTAGAGCGCCGGATGCGCGTTCATTTCGTGAGTCGAGAAATTGGTGCTTCGGCCACCGTTTCACGGCTACTGCGTGTCCGATGAGACTGACGATCGACCGAGCATGATTATAGTACAGGCTTTTTTTTTTCTTCCTTTTATCTAGTATCCCGAAGATAGTACATTGCTATATTATTTTTCTAGGAATGTACTAATTCTCGGGATGGAAAAACCTATACAGTGAACCGACTCTCGACTCATTCCCTGCTTTCATCTAGCTTCTAAAAGATTACTCGTAGCTACGGGAACACGGGAGGTATATACAGAAAATTGCGTAGATCTTTCGCGTTCGGAGAAGAGTTCGTCGAGTCGTACTAATCGTATGATACATTATCGACAAATACGTCTCTGCTCCAAGAACGCGGTGCGCTTCTACGGTAAAATGCTTTCTATGATTCGTCAGGCGCATCCCTCTCCTTAGCCGGATCGTCGACGCTTCTTCTTCTTCTCTCCTAGTCTCTCCTATGTACAATCATCGAGGACACGCACGCGATCCGTGCGACGCTCTTCTCAATAAACGTTCGCAGGCACACTTGTTAATACGTTGTACGAATTTACAGGCGCGGTCTCGCCCGGCTAGAACCAATCGATCCTCAGCGAGACATTCACGGATAAATGCTTACTGCGAGATGAGCTGCTGCTGGGCCGAGGTTCCTTCGAGAACATGCTCAGTAAGGTACGTGAATGTCTCTGGAACGAGTGCGTCGCCTACAAAGTTTGCAAACGGCGATCAAACAGCACAATCCTACAAGAATAGCTAATCCCGCACCAAGTCCTGCACCAGCCCATCCTCCTGGACCAACCACACTTCCACCGAGACTTCCATTCCCGTTGCCAGCGCCATTTCTAGAGCACGTTTCCACAGATTCATCATCAACTTCAACATGCAATGCGCTTCCATTGTGCCCGTAACTTTGCCTGAGTTCCGTCACAGGACAATTAACCACTCCGTTGCAGACCAATCTGGTAGGAATACAACCGGCGTCACCTGGACATTGGAATCCGCATTCCTCCAGCTTCTGAGTATTTAGAGCACCGGACCCATCTCGCGGTAAATGAAAGAGTTCGGTCCAGGCGATTTTAAAGGCAGCGCGCGCTGGAGCCATAGAGCCAGTAAATTGGAGAAGAATCGACGGCCACTCGTCGGGGTTGATAGGTTCGCCTCCGATGGATGAAAGTGACGTAGAGTATCCTAATTTATCCGCTGTGATGATAGGCATTTCTCTCACAAAGCTCACGTTCTCCCCGCAAATACCCAAGTAAGGGTCAGTGCTCCCTGGAAGGAAGATCTCCAGTTTCCCGTCTTCGCAAGAACGCGATGCGAACTTGATCTTGTCGAAGTGGAACCAGATATCTCGATCTCGATTCACCCGGACCTCCCAGATACACTTGATCGACCGAGGTGGTGCAACATAGCCCAAAGCTTCGTAGTGTGGAAATTCGATAATACCATCGGTGGTAGCTGGTAGGATTGCTGGGCCACAAAGGGGACTATGAGCGAACTCGTAGCTAGCTTCGAAGAGCGGCGATGGTAGTTTAAAGTAGTTTGAGGCAGCTTGAGTACCATCCACTAGTAATTTCAATTCGAGTCTCTCTCCACGAGACATCACTCTGACTACAGGAGCGTCACCCTTGTTAACAATAGGAGCCGCTGGTCCGTAATGACCGGGTGGACCGATGAAAGTCGTCACCGCGTCAATAATACTCGATCGACATATACAGTGACCTTTGCTGATCGGTTGATGCTCCGATGTTGGCTCCCGAATGATCAAACGATCAACCCGACTGTCCCAACAATGAGCGCATTGAGCATTTCGATGTGCTTTAAAAGTGACTGATTCCACTGTCAGGATAACACGCGCATAAAGTCGTTTGTCCGTGACAAAGCTATAAGTGCAAGCTAAGTCACTCGGTGGATCTCCTGGTCTCTTATAAACAAGAGTATTCAATGGCGAGCGTAATTTACCAGTGCGAGCTTTCCAAGAAGCGAAAGTCTCATCGCATTCTGTTCCAGCCACTGGTTCTCCGAAGCGCGTAGCGTTGAAGAAGTCGTAGTGCGCCCAGTAATACAAAGAACTTCCGGAGTAACTTCCAGTCTTGCTTTCGAATCTGACGAAGAGAGCGTTGGAACTTGAAACAAAATCATGCTTCTCCATAGGCTTGCTGAAGGTATCGCAGAAGGTCTTAATGATTTTAGCATCGTCCGGCCAATCAGCATCGTAAAGAGTAAGACTCTCACCACAATCGCCATCGTACGGTTGAATAGGTGATTCAATACGATTCACACGGAAGCTGGGGAAATATAGTCGTGCTATTTCACCCTCTCGACCTTTGAGCAAATAGGTACAGCTTGTATGCGGAGGGTACCAATGAGCAACCGAGAGAAAAATACCCTCCGTTCCATTCTTTAAGGAGCCACTGTTGAGAAGCCAATCGCAGCTACCATTCTTAACACCAGCAGTTTCCACGTGACCTGGCCAATTGCCGACGTTGAAGTGAAATCCTGTATTAAGAAGAGGACCCGCTGGCGAGGAGACAAATTCCACGTAGAGATCAGCACTTGTACCAATGATACTATAAGGGAATTTACCCATACCACAAAAAGTGCCTATCGCCGGGCTATTTTCATCCTTGCCATCATAAACTCGTATATAATCATAAGGACAATGTTCAGAGCCCGAACTAATCGGCCTCATAGGGCAGGTCATGATGTTTTCGCATCGTTGCCCGTCGATATTGAACTCCTCGTTCTCAATGTAGAGCTTGATGAATGGCACCCGGGTATTCAGTCGATACTTGCAGTGCAACGCCCGAGGATAGATACCCGGGTAAGCCGGGCTTTGCACGTAACAAGTCTGTAGTCTACAATCCTTGAAGACTCGCTCGCAATAACTCCCTGGTACTACTTCGCCTCGCCGATTCGGATATAATTCCGGATGTTGACCATAACGAAGGTACACATCGAATTGTTCTTCGCCTCTGGAATCGAAGCTGAAGTATGTCTGATCGGTAAAGTTCTCCACGTGGAAGATGATTCGAACGAAGCTGGTCTCGGAGATGAAAGTTTGGGGTTGTTCGGACTCGCCGCAGTAGACACCACGATCCTTACGATTGCTCACCTCCGTCTTCGTATTCCCGTCGACGATCTGCAAGGAATGCAATTGGTTTACCTTGGCCCTGACATTACGCAGTAATATATACCACCACCACCCCCCTCTTGGTAGACACGCATTGTGAAGGTAGACAAGCGTGACATAGTTGAAGTGGTTGCAACCACCCCAACAGCCTCCGACGCATTTCTCGCAAACACTCTGAGGAAGAGATTTCGCGAGGGGTGAGAACCGCCCGGAGGCTGTTAGGAAGGGATAGCTAGGCGAGGTAGCAGTCCACTTGCCCTTTCCTGAATTCCTGCCTGACTTTTCCAGCACAAAGCGCCGAGCGGAGGATCATTGAGACGGCCGGAGAGCTTCAAAAAAAAAGAAAAAAAAGAGGAGGAGAAGCGGCGGGGGTGGAAGGTGAGGATTGCGGAGGAAGAGGCGAGGCGAGGCAAGGCGAGAGAGGGCGAAGAGGGCGAAAAGGGCGATTCCAGTGGGTGGCACAGCGAGCACGGCGCACGCGGACGAGATCAATACGCGATACCGGAACGCGGCGCACTGCTCTACGGGAGATGTCAGCCTCAGAGTGCGAGAAAGAGACCACCGCCACCGCTGCCTCCGGCAGGGGGTGGAAAAACGAGCGGGAAAGCGAGGTAGAATAGCAATTCCAGATTTGATTTAGCCTGCGGTTGCCCCAACGTTAATTGAACCCCCCTACCAATACCTAGGACAACCGATTCCCTCCACAGATTCCTACCTCCTCATTGTTCTCCAATCAACATCACATGTTCGCCATACCAGAACTCTTATAAAAGTACCGAGATACTCTTCTATACCTGCAAGTATCCTCCGGAGCAAGTGGTAGCGTTCTCCAGGACGCCGACCTTAAACTTCTTAAAGCGCACCCGGAGGATATAATCCCGTGGCATATCTCGAAACGGCCGGAATCGGTACGAGCATAACAAGGGCTTTCCCCAATTCTGTGATGTCACCACCGGGCTGGAAACATCCTCGTAAATCTCCACGGTCTTGTTGCAGTGTCCCCGATCCGCTGGAACGTAAAGCAAGCTCTCGCAATGGTAGGTCACGGGGAGCACCAGTAAGTTTCGGTGGGTCCTCGATCGATCGTACTCTACCGTCTCCCTCTCTCCTCGACCGTGGCGAACCGTCTTTTTTAATAGAGTAGCCGCGGGCATTGTTTCGAAGGTAACTATCGCTCAGAGAGAGAAAGAGAGAGAGAGGATTGAGAGCGACTAAGGGTAGAAAGGGAGAGATAGGAAATAATAGGGCGAAAATCGGTCTGCGCTATTAACGCTTCATTGAGGGGAAATGGACTATACTGGTTTATAGTTTAATTGAAAGAGGAGAGAGAGAGAAAGGGAGGGTTGAGGATGTTGAAGGCGGATAGAAACTTGCCTTTACGGACAGCGGCGGGACTGGGGGTAGCTAAGACGAGGAAGGTGATGACAAAGAGGCCCCAACCCCATCCCCAGCTAGCCGGTGCCACCGGTACAGGCATTCCAGGATAGACCAGCAATGTCTGCACTGTCAATCGCTTCTGGTCTCTCCTCCTGTCAGCGTCATTGGTCCTCTCGCATGGACCACCTGCGAACAGTAAAGAGAATGATCTCGCCTTCTGCCTGCTACAATTTGCTCATTCAACCGATATTCCATGAGATTACTCTCTCGATTATAAATGCAATTGGACACTTGGGAATTAGTTGGCGGTACACGCGATAATGACTTGAAGTGACTTTGCCCAGCGGCATACGTCAAAGACGCGATGCGATAGATGAAAATTGATTTGCTCAGTGGACAGTATGCTTTCAGCAGCTTGCCGGAAGTTCCTCGTTCGGTCGTTCGCTCGAAAACGGGGCCATAATTGGTTCAATCCCCGTTAACTCTCCTCTTGTTGATGCTGCGGATCCGGACGACATACACACACACACACACACGCTCTCTCTCTCTCTTTCTTTTGTGCCCCCTTGAGCTCTCTCTTTATCTTGGAGGCTTCGCTCTTTCCACTTGGAATTACGTTCTAGCGGGATTCTATTTTGACAGTGCTATGTCTTAAACTGGCCTGCTCGATGACCCGTTGTAATTGGATTTCTCTCCAAGGGGATGGAAATAACTGGAAGGGGATGAATACGAAATTGGTCTGTGCAATAAATATCAGTGTACAGATTCAACTCTTGTTGCGACAGTATGATAGTTTTAGCTTTGTTTAAATATAATGGGTCGCTGTTGAAATCAAGTATACTTGGCGTAAACAAGAGTGCTTTTAAAGTAGACGAGAGGCCAAAGATGACAATCACACAGAGATCACACAACCACGTGGCTGGTGAAAACTGATTGCAGCGCACTAGAGCCAATGTCAATCACTATTACGATGTACACCTTTTTAAGAGATTTTTTATTATCCCTTTCACAATTTCATTAACGATCCTCTTAGAAAATCTATGTTCAAATATAGAAACATTCGACTCACTCGTCTTTCTTCCCCTCTAGGAATTTTGGCGAGCGATGGGGGTGGTTGCGAGAAATATTCATGATAAGCAGAGTAGCGATGGGGGTGGGATGGAGGTCAAGCCATAAATTGAATCTTTCCTACGATCGTGCAGCAAATCGAATTTTCACCACACTTTACCACAACAGGCATATACTGGATCTGCTTTAGAATTGCAAATATATTATTTCTTGTCTTCCAAAACTCCCACAATGATCTGTGAACGCATTTATATTGCGCAATTCGACAGAGTCAATGATTTTCAACATGACGCCGCAAGTCGTTTCAGTTTTTCTATCTGCCAAGACAGATTCAAGATGAGTCTTGAATCTTCGATTTCATGACACTTCATCCCTATCGTTAATCGAGCATCCCTTGGAGCCCGGATCACGCAGCACCACTGAGCAGAAGTCCTTGTACTATAAGTCTCATATTGGACTTTCTTATGTGCGCAATGACCATCTACCGCAATTATCCTTCCTTCAAGACAGTAGGAGTTAATGACGTTCACGGGAACTAGCACTTCCTTTTGACAGCATTCACTGATTCTACATGCATACTAATTCTTCGAGCGAGAGACACTTTACTGAAGAAACCCCGAGCAAATTGGTCCTCACGAAAACGCGAGCGAGGAAATAACATTGCCAATTGGTCAGTTTAATAAGAACTTTAATAATTTCCCGATTGTTTGCGATGATGATGAAGGATTTACGAATTAAACAAGACAAAAGGAGGAAGTCGTATGAAATGAAATTGAAAAGTATAAGACTGGGACGTATAGAACGCGCGAGTGAATCGGTAGCGTACCGGTCTGATTGCCGTACTGCCATCGACTACTAGCTCGAAAGCTCCGAGCGTGGCTGGCTTAACATCCCACTGGAGATTCGGGTCGAACCTCGCGCAAGCTCTCTCTGCACCCTCTCTTTCTGCCTCCCTTTTCCTCTCGCCCTCCTCGCGAGCTTTCTCTCGTCTTCCCTCTCCTTTCTTCTCTCTTGCACCCTGCACTCTCGTCCTTTCCCTCGTCAGTACAGGTACACTCTTCACCCCCTGGCTCTCTCTCTCTCCTCGTTAGCTCGCCTCTCTATTCTACACCCCTTCTTCTTCTTCTTCTCCTCCTCTTTCCACCCGTTACATTGGCGCTCCATCTACTACGTGCGCATTCCTCTTCTTATTCCTCTTGGTGCCCGCCAGCTACACACGTACTCTTTTCCCTCTTTGCACACTTCCGCGTGCTTTCCCATTCGTCTGGCTCCGTCGAGCGTACCTTGTCGTGAGTAAGCTTCTACATCAAGCTCTAGAGATATCCTCCCCCCTCTTGCCCCTTCCATCACCCCCGTATTACTGACTTGTGCAGCTCGTGCGATTCCAGACGCCCCGTACTGAATTCTTATGCTACTTCCAGGTGGGAAGGAATATAGCCCGATGAGATCGCCAGTTTTTTTATTCCAAGAGGCCCTGCGGAGTTGCTTCATAATATTGTAGGACTCTGGAATTGGTGAAGTAGGAGTACTAGTTTCAGATAAGAATTTTGATTGAGTTGGTATGTTATTGCAATTTGCTTTGACATATGGATATGCATCTGTTTTCCTTTCCTTCTTAGATAGATTGATAGCTCTGAGCGACCTTTGAAGGTTTGTCGGTGGACTTGAAGACGGATGAAAGGCATACGAGCGTGGAACTCTGTATATTGCATTGAGGCAGCGGGCACGGACGCGCAGAGGGTGCATAGAAAGGGTATATTATGATTAATCACAGGAATATGTATTTTCGCAGAAAGCAGTGGTAGGGTCCGAGCGTACAAAGTACTCATAGTCCGCTTAATATTGGATTCACTAAGCGGGATGTGGTCAATCAGTGGTGCGTAGTAATGCCCCGAGGTATGGCATCTTCCTCTCGTCAAGGGTCACCTCTCAACGGTATCGTTGGTTGCGGGCATCGTCCTCTCGTCTTCGCTCAACCACGTCCGGTCCTCTTGATGCAGTATAGTCGATGAATATGAATATTAAAGCTTCTCGCAGAGGGAACGGTAACATTGCTCGCAAGAGGGTCGCCCTACCAAAGTTAATCTAGCCGCCACCGCCTCTGCTTATAGCGAAATATCTTTTTGTCTGTTAACGAGTCTCTCCCGTGCCACGCCCTAATAAATATTCAGCCATGGAAAACAGAATAACTTTTATTCGTCTTGACTTGAGAATACAACGAACATCGACGACGACGACGACGACAACAATACAATTCACATTCGCGTACTTGTTTCGATCGTGTCGTGTGGTTCTCGTAATCTTTCGCTTGTTACCACCTTGCGAGACGAGTCACTGCATCCTTAGACCCTCTCCCCCCCTGACAAGCTCGATCCACAGACTTGTGTAAAGCGATGTGAGCAAAAGGGGAGGTGCTGGCATTCGAATCCACTGTTAGAATTTACTCGGCTTTCGCCGAGAAATGCTCCTGGCACGTTCGTCAGATATAAGATTGCTCGCGCGCAATGTGAAGTGTCGTCGGTGGGAAGTTCGCGAGAGCGCAATCCGCAAGCGTCTACTTGTTTCTCTTTAAATAGTGCACCCTATGTAGTGGAGGTATACATGGGTGTAAGAAAAGAGGGAGTCGCGCGAGCAGAAGTGGCACGGTCGATTCCTTGAGCTTGAATTGGATGCTTTCCTAATGGATCTCGCGAGAGTTCTTTGAACTTTGGGGGGAATACACTACGGTCACTGATATAAACAGTACGGAGCGGTACATGTTCGTCCAAGAGTTTATTTACAAGTGGCAACAAAAATACTATCACCTTTTCCAGCATGATTATAGTACGTTAATTTTCTCGTTAGGTAAACAGGCACGTTTCAAAGAAATTCCTGATCGTCGTATCCGGCAGAAAGTATTGCTTGCTTATCGAGAAGAACTCCATTGAGTCACGAGTATAGCTACGGCCACGGTATTCGAGTCTACACGGGGACAAGATTCTCCGGGTCAGGTGGACGTGTGCAAGTCGATACGACTGAGTCTTCGAGATGAGTAGGTTTGTGAGCTATAGAGACTGTTGGAAATGCAGAGGGTATAAAGAGGAGAATCGGAGTCACGAGTGTCCGCCACTGACGGGAATCTTTTAACGAGGCGCGAGTTAATCGGACACATCTCGGGTGTCCAACGAGACCTAATTCGCAGGCTTCTGGGTTGACGCATCGACCGCGTACGTACTATCGAGATTCGACAGGTCCGCGCCCTTCCAAAGTAGGTACTCTCTCCTCAAAGTCTTTCCGTTCGCCTCGAAACCGAATACGCACGAAGGACTCGCGCACAGTACCCTCGTGCCAAAGTCAATGAGATATATGGAGAAAGCATTTAATGAAGTGTATATATCCTTATATACATCGACCGATATACTACAAAAAGTCATGTAAAGTTAAACGCGAAAAGAATTCCAAAGAGATATACGCCCCTCGTCTCACTCACGAGTGGCTTGGTTTTTGCCGCGTTAGAGTTCGCCGCGACAAAAGTGGCAAAGTTTCCGATCGAGGCTCGATTCGTCGTACGCAGGCTAAAGCAGTAATTATACGATAAAACCAAGGTAAGATCGGCGCTGTGTACTCGTGTACGTGTCTGTCTAAGAATTCGCGCACGGTCGCGCATTCCTTTACTATTCTCGTTCGTCTCGCGTACATGTAAATGCGCGTGAACGTGGAGCGGACGGTAGTCCAGAAAATGTATAGATGTGTATGTGTCCGTGATAGGCGAGTAGCGCGGTGTAACAGTGCCCTACATAATAGAAGATTAGGATAATTATTCAATGATCGTCCATATCGTGGATGCGCTGACGTTTCGGTTGTTGAGGTTGATGTTCTGGTGGTTCAGGACTTTCTACGATGGCAAGCGGTGCTGGCGAGCCGGGTGAACTATCGGACTCCTCGTGCGTACGTTTTCCAACCCCGACGCCTGCGTCAGGACTGATAAAGGTTCCGCTGAAAATACAATTCTCATTAAGATACCACCTTCTTCATTACTCTACTTAAGTACACCTGATTCTTCAATCAAATTTACCTGTAATTATATGTCGTTTGTACAATAACTGGGGCTGGACTATACTGGCCAGCTGGAGACAAAGAGTGTTCCTCCACAGCATTTCCAGGCATCATATATTTATCTGAAAAATATAGTGACTATGAAGAATCAATATCGAAATAATGGATGTAGCTTAGAGAAGGGATTTGCATTACCTTCCCTTCCGGAATCAGATGCAACACCGTTCGTTACGAGTGTGATTTGTTGCACAAGGCGTGGTTTGTGAGCAGGTTGGTTCGAGGGCGCGTATGGATGGCCAGGTGAACCTGGTGCAGACTGACTGGTCAGTTGACCAGCAGGAGAAGGCACGGAACTATCTGGATAAGACTCTGGACCTGGAGAAGCTTCCCTACTGAGACATTCCGGTGTCATCAGACCACTGATTCCAACGTGTGATGGGGATGCAGGTGCGCTCCTAAATAATCGATATATTTTAATAGGGTTTCACCTTAATTTATGAGTGAAAAAAAGATAGAATCCCATTTACCTGGATGATAATCCAAACGGAGCACGGAAACAGGGAACACCGCGTTGTCTTCTCCGTCGAAAAGCTTGTTCTATAAGTTTTGCTTCCGATTGTGGATCGATCTTCCAAAAAGAACCCTTGCCAGGTTCCTCTTGGCTTCTGGGCACCTTGATGAAATATCGATTTAACGACAAATTGTGTCTGATTGAATTTTGCCAGCCTTTGTCAGCTGTCCTATAGTACGGATAGTTTTTGGTAATGTACGAGTAAATGCCAGACAGAGTCAATTGCTTGTCTACAGCTGATGCAATAGCTTGCACGATCAACTGGGCATAAGAGTACGGTGGCTTGGAATCATCTTTGGGTGGGCTATAATGCGCAGCAGTACCATTTGGACCAGAACTGCTACCACCTCTGTAGCGTGGTTCTGCCCCAGGTTCCGGGCTTATCTGTCTACTAGAGCTCTGTCCTCCTTCGTGCCTATCCATATTAGAGTTCTGTGGATCATTGGCGACTGCGGCTGCGTACGCAGCGACCATCTGCAGATCTGCTGATATATTTCTTCTTCCTTGACCGGCACGTGGGCTAGCAGGGCATGAATTAGCCGCACTAATAGTCCCGGTTGGTGATGGAAAAGGACTGCTATATCCGGTATCTGGAATATTGATGCGCAGAGGTGGCAATGGAACTCTCTGCTTCGGAGGAGAAGGTACACGGACATTTCCCTGATCTTGTTCATCCACCAATGACTGAAATACAAGCCTTATATTTGTACTTGGGAATCTGAATGTACACCTGTAACAACATAACAACCCACATGTTACACGCAGCCTCCAGAGCAAGAGAATTTTTAAACTGAAATGATACATCATCTATCGCTTTGTGCCCTGCCACCTGCTACGGTACAAAAAGCACTGTGTGTTCTCCGAAAGATAAACTCAAATAGGAAATGCTCGCGCAGACTCAATTCATTGGAGCCACTATACAACCTCTTCAACCGTCGGTACTCAAGAAGCAGAGAACAACAGGTTTATCTCGAATGGAGAAATCGCTTTGTTAAAGATCTTGCTTAAAGTGACATAGTACGATCAGATTAGAAGGATAACTGGCGAGGTGGATTATTAAAGGCGGTCGACGTGGGACGGTAGGTTAAGTCAGAAGGACATGTCGTAAAATAGGAAAGATTATCTTACGTCTTTGGTAGTTGAAAGGCAGGCGCGCCCTTCCTTTGAAAGACTCCGTCGACGAAGACACCGTTCTTCCCGTTGCAGATCATGAAGAAGAACGGATGATCGTAAAAGATCTCGAGGTGTCGTCTCGAGATAAAACTGGAGTGGCCCATGTTGACGTCGACCTCACCCTTGCTGCTGTTGCGGCCGATGGTGATACGTCGCTGGCGGACCATATACTCGAACTCGCGACCCTCGAGCCGCGCGATCGGCGCACCTTTTGCCTCCGGATTCCACTGCATCTTCGTCGGGCTAGCCGGTGCCGACTTCAGTGCCAGAAGGGCCCACGCGTCGCTCTCCTGAGTACGGGAGTACGTAGACATAGCACCGAGTGAGCGAGCCCTCCTTCGGGACAGAACGAGAGAGAAGGAGGAGAGATAGGTAGATAGATAGATACACAGAGAGACAGCCGGATACACACGGAGAGATAGTAGGAGAAGAGATGAACAGATGAGCGGAGAGATAAAGAGTAGAGACGGACAGGTAGCCGCGCCGGCAGGTAGGACAGCCAAGCAGCACACACACGCTCCCCGCATAAATAGAACGATGCAAAGGGAGATAAATAAATAGATGAATAGCAAGATGAGCAGACCGCTCGGTCAGATAACCAGATGGCTAGATGATCGAGGCCCGCTCGGCACGGCCTGCTAGATAAATAGACGTGGATAGAAAACGAAGGAGCTTAGTAGTAGCCAGGCGAGAGGAGGAGGAGAGAGACAGCGGCGCCAGAGGGATTCGCAACTCCCGAGAGAGAGAAATACCAATGGACACACGTAGAAATGACGAGACACAGGGAGTTCGGTAGCAAGGGGAGAAAGGAGTGTGCTACGGCCAACCGATGTCGTCGTCGTCGTCGTCGGATCGGTGCGACGAATCGACTAGCACAGCCCAGAGGAGACAGCCACTGCAGCTACCAGCCGCACTAGAATCACGGACAGACAGAGACAGTGACTAAGATCGAAACACAGGCCGATTGATGGCTGATGGGAATGAGAGGGCGGATCCACCAACTTACGAAACCCCACGAACGTTACATCGTCCTTTCGAGGCTCCGATCGAGCGTGCGAATAAACCCTGAGCGCCAAAAAGGAGCCCGACACTTCTGCGAATAGTGGATTGCTAGATTGGCGAGGGTGTACTAGCGCGCTAATCGGCTACTTAAAATATGGCCGGCTTGCCACAGATTTCTCTCGTTTCGGGAGGCATCAATCGGCGATTGCCTTGAAAGAAAGTACAGCTATCGATAAGGCTCCTTTGCGCTCGCCGGTTTATTCGCTCGATCGCAATTACGTACTTGGTGGAGACGAGTGATTCGCTCGTCAGAGACAGGGACAGGGAGAGAGAGAGAGAGGTGTGTGTAGTGGGATGGGTAAGCAGGTAGGAGACAGACGGACGGTCAGGCAGACAGCACAGAGAGCACTCATGCGAACGGAGACGAGGAGCATGCGGGTATATAAGCAGCCCTGGCAACGGGACGGGGAAACAGATATCTACTTTGGGAGTTAGGTAGCAAGCTAGACAGCTAGACGGACAGCAGGCGAGAATATTGGTCGTCGTTTCTTGTTTACCCACAATCCGAAACGTGGGTGGCCCACCACGTGACGCAACGCGCGGTCGGTCGGTGCGTTCAAACGTGAGATAAAACGGGCACGAAGCTGACGATCGATGCCGCTGGAGTCAGCGGCATAACCAGCTTGCGGAGCCTGATCTTCTCTTGGTTGAAAGTTAGGCACGTCGATCCTCTCATAGAACGGCTGGCTCGAGGCTCGGCCGCGATAACGGGCAACCGCAGCACTGCGACATCCTTTTAGAAAGACACCTCCACGCTTACGTATTCCTTGGCCCCCGTGATGGCGAAAAGGAAGCGGAAGTCGTCACCTTCACCACTCGTGCTGCTGTCGTGTGCCGTGTGAGACACGGAACTTCGTATGGCGCACCCGGCACTCGTTATCTTCAGATTATCACCGACACTTGAACGATATCTGATATCTAGATATTTCCATCTACCTTTACTTTGGAATCTTGTCGTAACAGATAGAACAAGATTCTTACCTTTGAGAACTCTCTTGAGATGGATAAATGAACGATAGATAGTCAGATAATTATACCTTCGACATCTTACCAACTTGAAGTTGTCTGCCATGTTGGATTGCGTCGCATTTCGAAACACACCGATAGAGCGCCATATCGATTATCGCAACTATCGAATTTAAATGTCAGATGTCAGCGAATTTCCCGCCGTACGTTTTCCAAGGTGCTTTCAAGAGAGTTTGTTATGTAGTGTCGTTGACGTTTAGCGTAGGTTTCTGTGTTATTCATAATTGTTATATGTATATGAAAGGCTTGTTGGCTCGTGTTGAAAATGGTGCTATCGATGTGCGAGAATTCCTACAGATCGTAATAAGAATGCTTGAATGTGATCTTCGAAAATCGAGTGCAGTTGCTGGCGGGTAAATGAACAACACCTCACCAGGAAGGTGTTGTTATTGCTGATTATTATGATATTATAATCAAGAAGGGTTCGTCCAATTTAAGGAGACATGGATCTCAACTCGACGAACGCCGATGGCGACGTATATCAGCTGGTAACCGATCTTTCGAGACATGTCATACGAACCTATCACGTTCCATCGCAAAACACTTATGTATCGGAGCAGTCCGATAAAAATGCAGTTAAAAGGCTTAGATCGAAAGCTTTCGAAATTCTGCTGAACAAAACTGGAGAGGCACATTGTCATCCTGGTAAAAAATATATCAAGTTCATGCTGGTAAAGCTGTGGTTGAGATTCTTTCTGAATGTTGATTATCTTCATAGATTGGACAGTGGCAACAGAGACGAATGCCACGCTGGAAATTCTTAAACATGCGTTTATTTTGAAGACTGCTTTTCATGCTAGGAATGATGCAGCATCGTTAGAATCTCTGTTAGATGAACTTACTATAGATCCGATTCAAGAATCTCGTGTTGCTCCAATATTAATTTTTCTGACGCAACTAAAGCGATTCAAAGGACAATCACAGTCTCTAACAGTAGGTTTCTAAGAAAGTAATCAGGTCGGCTCAATGGCAGTTGATCTAATTTGTTATAATTTTCAGAATATCTTTAACTCCGTTGAAGTTAGTTTATCGAACGCATCGTGTAATACAAGGAATTCAAAGAAAGTTGAAATGAGTCCTTCTGAGAATTATGTTATGCCTAGCGTATTTGCTGCAGTTTTGGAGACACAAAGGCATCAAATAATGCAAAGTTCTTGTACTATGCTTAACATAGAACCAAGACTTCCTCATATGTTTGGCTTTGCGAGTCTACAAAGTATTGAGTTTGATGGGTAAGCTTTTCTTAGGAATTACTCAATGATTCTTGTAAATTTGTGTTAATTTTTAAAATGTAATAATTCTTTACAAGGGAAAACGGTGTGGTTTTAACTCAAACTATTGCTTCACCTTCGGTATGCACAGTAACTTTCCCAAACCAGTGGTCTTTTGGTAATTTAACTCCAACTTCTAATTTTATACCAGAGATAACTATGGTGAGGATGAGTATAAACAATAAATCCCTTGTTCAGAACTAGAATATACATATAATCATTAAAATTTGATAAAATTCTCATTACCAGGAAGAGGAGAAAGATGCACGCATATCAATTTGTGATAAAAGTCTTTCAGCGAGTCGTTCCCATTCCAATTACATACACGTAAATGAAGTTAACATTGATAGCGATAGCGTTTTTCAAATATGGAAACCCGAAACTTCTGATAAAGTAGGCTATGATTCGGATGTAATTTGGAGTCAAGTTGATGTGATGGACACATCGGAAAATACTTTTAGAACTTGGGAAACCTTCGGTCTCAAGGAGTCTAAAAAAGAGGCAGCCTTTATAACTGACTTGCCAAATGCAGCAGTACACTTAGTAAGAATAAAGGAAACATGTTGCTTGCCATTACTTATGACTAAGGTAGTTACAGATTTTCTATCGAGTAACTTCCAACTTTCCAGGAATATATTTCATTGCATTTCTTATTATATAGATAGTTGAATCAATTCAACTCTTGGAGGAGGTTCCGGCGGCTGACTTTCTGAGCGATATAAAATCGCTGTTCCTTGGTGTTGAATCAAACTGTTTCAAGTACGTTGATCAGACTGGTTTCGAGATGCGAAAGCACATCAGTGTTTACGGCATAAGTCCTCGGTCATTAGAACTAGTATGTAAAGAACCAATACTTTGGGGAAATTGCTATAAGTATTTGACTTCTCTTGTAAGAGTCGAACCACAAACAGGGAAGTTAATACGCGAAGGTCTGATATTCAAGGTAATTATTAATTCCTTCAATTTGCAAATAATATTTACCTACAGACTCATATATATTTATACATTTCATAGGCAATGTGTGCAAGTCTGCAAGAGTTATTACTTTATTACCGAGCATCCCTTCTACGACTGATAGCACGGCACAAGCACTTAGAAGGATTGTTGAGTTTATTAGAGAGAGTTCGTCCAGTGGCGAAATTAATTGTTGAAACTTCTAGATTGTGTGGCTATAATGGTCTCCATCAATCGACAATTATCGAGGGGAATGATATACTTTCTCATATTTATCAGGAGGTTGTCAAAGTCACGGATACCAAAGTTGCAATGGTGTTTTATTCTATCTTAAAATCATGCTGCGAAGTTTATTTTCGGTATGTAGAATACGATCAATATGAAGTTCACAAAAAATATGAGTATCCTTTCTTATGTATAGATTTTTGCAAAAGTGGATGTTCGAAGGATTATGCGATGATGTTTATGGGGAATTTATGATCAAATCAGACCCTCAATTTTTACGCAACAGAGGTCACAAATTCTGGACCAAAAGCTTTAGCATTACGAATAATGCTGCAGTCCCTGGATTTTTAAAGGACTTAACTAATTCCATATTACAATGTGGAAAAACTGTGAGGCTTTTAAGAATATGTGACATGAAGGTACAGCTCACACAGTTTATATTATAGGAGAGAACCATTCTTATTAATTCATTGAGACAATTATTTAGAATCCTGTGTGTAATGTATGCATCACTGAACAACCAGATGTAAAAGTATGTCTGAGTGTAGCTATGCTACGAGATCAAACGATCAGATGCCGGGAATATGACGATAGAGGTAAAGCCGCATTAGGACCAATTCTATCACTTTCCTCGGCTATTGAAGATCGCAAGCGACATGAGAAGGAAACCGCACAACTTGTCATGATAGCACAACAAAATACAGTAGTAAAACTTAATGGTAAGAGTTCATTGATCCTCGCATGAAAAGTGAGAATATGATAACAAGAAAATTACAGAACAAAAAGAGGAAGCTTTAAGGGATATTGCCCGAAACAAACGTGATCTCTTGGCAAGTTTAAAAGACCAAGTTGCCGAAGCTCATTTACGTAAGAAGAAAGAAAAAGAGGACGAAATGCGGGAACATAATACACTGTTAGAACAGCAGATTGCGCAGCAATCACTCCAATTGGAACGGTGAGTTATTGTAAATGATGAGCCAATACTTTGTTATATTAATTAAGTACTATGTTATGTCTTATTAACAGGCAAAACATATCGCGTTATTACAATTCTCTCCTCCATGATGTTCAACAACGACAAACTCGTTCTGAGTGGCGTGCCAAAAGAATGAGTCATTATGAGAAGAGGATTGCTGCGATTAGAAATGCCAAAGAAGATTTATTCAAAACCGATTCAGAAACTCCAGTTGAAGTACCTGAGAATGTGGAGACAACGCAGCCAGTTTCTCCAAACAATGACACGTGTAGTGATAACACGCAAGCGCCAAATGTTAATGACTCCTATGAGGATGAAAATAAGAACATTATGCAGATTGAGCTGCCAAGTGATAATACAACTGTGAACATACCGAGTCAACCTCCTGATAAACCGCAAGAGAGTACAGAAAAAATTGCGAATCTCCCAATGAGCTATTTGTACAGGAAACAAAACGAATCGAGCACACTGCAAAATTTCCTAAGGGAAGAAGCACTGAAAGAACTTGGCAATAAAATATTTGTTAAGAACCTTGTGGAAAGCAAATCACAGAAAATTGACAATGCGGATATACCTTACACAGAATTAATCAACGCTTTAAAGACTTGTGACAATGACAATCAACGGTCTATCGAAAGGCCTACGTACTTAAGTTTCAACAAACTCGATAATATGCCAGGATCGCTGACAATAGGATTTCCAGGAGATAATATATTACAGAAAAAGTATGATATGACACCGAATAACAACGAGCTGCAGATCAATTGTACCAATGAAGTAAATACCATGAATCGTGCGCCAGAAACAAATACTTTTGGTTCACACGAAAATGATAAAAATACCAATAATATGGCGAGGTACTCGAATATTAATGATACTGACCTAACTTTCAAGGGATCGAGAACTTTTGCTGGCTCAAGTCGAACAATTGACGTGGAAACGCCAATGTCATGCACAACAGACAAATTTACATCTTCCACTCAAAGTCCTATGTCGCAGATAGAAGTGACTACATCGTTGCAGGCATCATCACCCTTTACGATAGACATAGACAGTAATGATACTCCAAATTCTAGCCAACCACTCCAGACTCCTATCAGTCTCTCTCAATCCCAAACTTCATTGGGTGCTTCACGTACTAATATACCCCAATATCGGCATTTTGCTAGTGATCATCGAGAATGGTTTGTTAAGCCAAATAAGCCTAATCCAAGTCCCTCATTAACTCTCTCGGATGTTGAGATTATCGATCATACATCCCTTCAGATCTATTTAAAAAAATCGATATTAATACCACTCGAAGTTCAAAGTCGTCTAGTTAACAATGCCATCATTAAGTATTTTTTGAAGGAACACAACCTTCTCTCCCACTTTCACAGTTTACGAAGTTACTTTTTCCTATTGAATGGTGAATTTGCTAAGAACTTAACCGATGCCCTCTACACGCAGCTTTATCAAATTTCTATACCGATTGAACTTTTTAATTCCACTACCTTGACTAATCTCCTAGAACGAGCACTCTTAAATTCATTCAGTAATGTCTACGCTAATTCCGAACTGCTAAGTCTTTCTGCGGCTGACACACCAGAACAGTTGCAAGTGGGTTCTATTGCAATACTTTAAAGCGAGGTACTACGATAATAGTATCCTCGAGAATTAATGTTCTATTTTCGTATAGATTTCGGATCCCAGCGCGCTCGATTGCCTTTGTCTTAATTATAAAATATCCTGGCCTCTAAATATTATACTGGACGATACAATAATGACTCAGTACAGAAAAGTTTTTAAGTTCTTAATAACAAGCGGTCGTGTATCCTGGGTATTACAAGAAGATTTTAATATCATGAAACGAGAACGAAATGCAACTTATTCTCAACAATATCACAAGGTGCCTGACAATATTTTTTCATTGACGTATTTGACCATATTTGACATCCCTTTGATTTTAGTTGCAGTTATATAGACATGCAATGACAGAATTTATGAATGCACTGCACAACTACTTAACGTGTAGTGTGTTACAGTGCAGTTGGGCAGAATTCGAGAAAGATCTTCAACAAGCTTCAACATTAGATCAGATCTATATATCACACATCAAATATATAAAGAAAATTCTCTCACGGTAAATATCTTGAGCCTTTACTTTGATAGCATAACAGAACTGTGACTTTTATCATTCTCCGTAGGTGTATGCTCAATGTACAAGGAGAGAAAATGCGAGTCTGGTTGAATAACATATTTAAAGTCATATTGAAGTTTCATAATCGATTAGGCTCACAGGCCTGGATCCCGCACAAATCGGGTGGATATGTACATCCGAATTTTAAGAAATTAGAACAGTTGTATGGCGCTTTTTGCGAATTTCGTTCATACATGGCTTATCTTGCATTTAAGCTAGCTGCAAGTGGCTATCAGCCACACTTGATGCATTTTCTGAATGCATTGAATATAAATCACTTTTACGATCTGACAGTTAAGCCTCAGCACAGTGGTACTACTAAGTAATCAGTTTATGTGACAGTTTTAGCAGGTTGTAACTAAAGGCTGTGCCTTTCATTAATCTTTTGATTAGGTTTACTTGCCTGATGTTCTATGTTTTCTCTCTCACGCCAGAGCTTTATCCTATTCAATAGAAAAAGGAATATATCATGCTATTTACATATGAATTTATTGTCATGATTTAAAGAACGCTCGTCCTGCTTAATTCAGAAACGACCACAACACAGCGATCACACAGTGCACCATGTGCAGTTGCTATACGTCTTTGACATCTTACACATAAACTTTCTTTAACTTCTTGTGTAAACAATTTAGTTTCCGTAGTAGCTATGTCTTCCTTCAATGTTACTGACATACACCCAAGCAACTCACAAAGCTCGGATGTAGACGATGTTTCGTCTGTTTGAAATTGCTGTAATAGTAAAAGAGTTGATTACAGATTTTCTTATGAATTGATCAATAGCCAGTGCAGGACTTACTCGTAAAATATGAAAATTTTCTTCATTGCTACATATTGTAACACTATGTTTCCACAAATCTCGCCTACACTGTTTTGGTACTAATTGTTTTAAATCGAGAACATACTCCACTTGGGACTTAAGTACGTCGTTCCGCCAAGAATCGGACAAATCATTGTGCCCATAAAATATAGATTGAAACACTGAACAAGAAATAGAAAAGTGTACAGAATTCGTATAAAATACAATAATCTTATTGGTGAGTCTGAGTACTCACTCATGCTTTCTGGATGATTGTACCAGACCTCATCTGCCAAACGTGGCAGAATTGGAGCAATACTTTTTGTTATAACACTTAAAGTATGCCTCATCACGTTCACTGCAGCACGTCGTGAATCGGAATCAACCCCATCAAAGAGTAATCTTTCTTTCGTTAAGTTAATATAAAATGCTGATACCATATTTGGCATAAAGTTTAAGACAATTTTGCTCACATGATGAAACGCATAATCATTATAATTGTCTTCAATCTGTGAAGGAACATTTTGTTCGAACACTCAGTTTCAAAAAGATAACTTTCGTTCTATGGTATAATTCTTACCTTATTTTTGTATTCATACAGGCTGTGTAACATATACTTATCGATTGCTCGATATTCTGGTTCCTCCACTTTGGGAGTATAAGTCTTTGGTGCTAGTGCACCTAAGAGATAGTAAAAAATAAAACGCAAGTTGTTAACGCATCGTTCGCTGTCAGCAAATAATTCTTTTTTAACTGGTATCATACTATGTTGACAGGCATGACTTGCCACCCACCATCTACATGTAGTACAAAATTCCAATAAGATAATTCAGTTCGATTTGTATTGGTAGAGACAGACTTGAAAGATCACTGACCTAAGTGCATCGAGTCCATAGCCCGGACAGTCGCCTTCCCAACTACCACCATTTACGATTACATCAGGACTCACTCCATTACCAAGTGATTTTGACATTTTCTTCCCGTGTTTGTCGACTGCGAAGCCATGTGCAAATATAGCTCTGTAATGATAACAGAATTGATCGTATACAATATGCAGAGATTATTCTCTGTAGTTCCAATCGTGCATTTTGATTGTTACATACTTATAGGGTGGCCGACCTCGCAAAGCTATCGATGTTAATAACGAGGATTGGAACCAGCCAGTAAATTGATCGGTACCTTCCAAGTAAAGATCAGCTACTTTATCGTTTAATACTGCTGACCAGGAGACTCCACTGTCGAACCAAATATCCAAAATGTCCTGCAGGGTATTATCATTTCTTCGCAATTATTTATAATGGATACCACAGCATTATTAATATTCACATGCTAGTACCTGTCCTTTTGTATAATGAGCAGGATCGATACCAATTTTTTTAAAAACTTCAGGTTCAAACAGTTCTTCTAAAGAATACGTACACCACGCATCAGTACCGCGGGCTTCTATTTGCTCACACAATGCTTCGATTAGAATCCTGATTAGATAGAAAATTGTTACAAAATCTATTTTGATGTTTATTACATGCATAAAACATAGAATTACACTTACCTACTCACTAAAACACCACCATTTTTTTTATGATACAAGGCTGGTATATAAGTTCCCCAACTTCGTTGTCTGGAGATACACCAATATGGTCTTTGTTTTATCTGAGCCTCCAAACCATTTAACAAAGGTGCTCTGTTACATGTTGGATATATCTTGACATCTTTAAGAGCATCCTGTTCCAAACAACAAAAGAATTGAGAAAATAAACTTGAAAGAATTATAGAATCACCTTTCTGAATACTTACAATTGCCTTATCTTTAATAAGTTCCAGATCAATGAACCACTGAGAACAGGCGCGCATTATAATGGGTTTATTTGTACGCCAATCATAGGGATATCGGTGTATAAATGGTTTAACATTTAGTACATTGGGTGCAATGCATTCTAACACTTTTTTTGTCCCCGCGGTCATGACTTCCAGGTCGACAAACTTTGAACCTGCTTTATTATTGAAACATCCATTCTTATCGGCAACAGATACCTGCAATTATACTGTATTCAACACACAAATCAATGTATTTGATATAAAAAAAAATAGTTAATGTCGACTTACAACAGGCAAGTCATGTTTTTGTGCTAAGAGGAAGTCCTCTCTACCATGTGCTGGTGCTGTATGTACAAGGCCAGTCCCCTCTGTTGCAGTAACATGACTCCCAGCGAGAAATGGTAGGGTCGCTCGATTAATTGGATGATAGTACTGTGTGTTGGCTAATTCTTTACCTGTTAACATATTCAAAATTTACAGGATGATCAGCATAAACTGAATTTTTCACCATTTCCCAAAGAATTATACCTGAAAATTCCTCTTGAATTTCCAAGCTTCCAATGTGTGAAGTAACAGTGTCAAATAATTTTAATGCTATGATATAATAATTAGCTGCTGTATCTTTGGCAAGGCAATATGTGATGTTTTCCGAGAAGGCCACGGCTTCATTAGCTATCAAAGTCCATGGAGTAGTAGTCCAGATAACAGCATAAACACGTTTCTCTTGGAATGACTTGAGCTTCTCTGGCAAGTTACTTATTTTAAAGCGAACATATGCCGCTGAACTTTTGTGATTACTTTTATATATTAATTCTGACTCTGCTAAAGCTGTCCTACAGTGAAAGTCATTTTATTAAAACATTAGAGTTTTAATAGTAGATGGTAGATGAATTTGCAATATCTTATACCGTGATGAAGGCGACCAATGAACAGGTTTATAATCCTTGTATATTAAACCCCTTTCATACATCTCAAGAAAGCAGTGCAATTCTTTCTGTAAGTATTCAGTTTTATGTGTATAATAACACCCCAATCCATCCCAATCAGCCAATATCCACCAATCTTTGTATTTTTGTGTATGATCATAGGCTGTGCACTCTGCTAAATTACGAGCTGCAATAGAAAACAATAAATTTAATATCATTCACTTAATAAGCCGAACTATTATAGATTTAAATACCTGCATTTCTAATAGACTTTGGATCCTGGGTTTGAGTATTTTTTAACACTTCCAACTCTATGGGTAGGCCATGGCAATCGAAGCCTGGTCTATACTCTATTTTCCTTTCCTTAATTACTTGGCTTCTGTTGACAATATCTTTAAGGATCTGTTGAAACATTAATGACATTAGCATACAGAATTCCTTTAATAATTAAACCACTATATATTCAGGAAGAACCTTGTTGATTGCATGTCCAATATGGGGAGGCCCATTAGCATATGGTGGACCATCGTGTAGTATAAATTTCGGCTCTGACAAATTATTACTTTGCCACTGATACAGACCTTGTATACAAGTTTCCTAATAAATGAGAATAGTGTAAATTTTTAATAAAGACCGGCTGATCATTATACTTATCGTCACAAAATATCAGTGACCGTACATAAAGGAGTTGTTTATTATAATCTGTATACTCCTCCTTGGGAACCGTGCGTGGAAACTTTGTGGTTGGATACAGTATAGTGTGTTTATAAATGTTTTCGGTCTTCTCGCCATTTAATTCGTTAGCAGTTGTCACTGTCTGTTCAACTTTCGGTGGTTGCAATGAAAATGCACGCCTCTGATGGGCTGTTACGCGATAAATCAGTCTTTGCATGATGATGGTCAGTAGTTTTACGGTTAACGCATGTGGAGTAAGGTTCTACTTAAATTGCGCGTAATGAAAACAGTATTAATTCGTCCTAATATATTATGAAAATTACCCTTATCGAGAATATTCGCATTTATTATTCAACATTGTTTCAAACACTCTAATAAACAAATTTCATTGCCGCATGTTTCGGCATTCGACTGAATTATTCGTCACTGACCCACACAACAGTCACACAATACACCGGCACTCACACCAGTCTACTGTGATCATTTGGTATATGAATTCTATGCAGTCACGCTGTGAGAATTCTCCGATAGCATTTGAATTCATAAGATTTTCATTTTTATTCTCTACAATTAGGAAGCAATTGTCCAAGCATTCGTATCAATCTTTCATAGACATAAAAATGTGTGATACGCATTTATAAATAGTATTGAAACGAAAAAAGATCGTAGTGTAAAATACGTTTTGTATTCCTAATTCGTTTCCTATTACTATTCCAGTTTCATCGATACAAATGACCTCGATGGAAATTCGCAACACAAAAGTTTCTGCAATTCAGTATTGGAACGATCTCGTTGTGAAAAAGAGCGAGTAGTCCGGATCAAGGCAATAATTTCAGATAAAGTATTATCAAGGAATCTGTAAAATTATATACCAGCGCAAAAACTATATATTATCGTTTATATGATAAGCGGGGGAATCGAATCGAGGAGTTCGCAGCCTTGTAAAAGTCCGTGACGTGCGATTTAAGAGAAAGAAAACCAGTTGCATTAACGATCGAAGTGAGGGAGGAAATTGTCCAGTGGGTTTTCGGAATTTGGAAAGGATCTTGGTGGCAGGGGCGATAGAGACGAATGTGCATGGTACACAGGTGTGTGTTGTATGGTATGGGTATGCGAAGAGAAGTGGAGAGCAGTGGAGAGCAGCGGTAGTGGAGATGGTGGAGATCGAGAGGCGCCAGCAATAAAATGCTAAGCGTGCGTCTGTGCGGGAAGGCATGTGAGCTCGGTGAGCATCGCTTCGGTGGAATCGGCCACTTTTTCGACAGAATTAACGCAACAGATCGCGCGGTGCGCTCGCCAGCATCTGGGAGCCTGGTCGGAGCATTTCGCGCATGGCCCTCCACGGGAAAACATGGCCACTGCGTTTGAAAGTCCCTTTCCGTCGAGTCGAACACGGTGGATTGTAGAAAGATACGAGGAGCCGCCGAGCACCTTCGCGAGGTGCGACTGCACCAGCTATAGTTATCTCGCCTTGAGCATGGTGCTCTTCATCGTCGGCACAGTCATCACCATCTTCGCCCTCGGCGACGTTGCGCACAGCCACTTATTTTCGAATCTTGGCCACATGTGGCTCATTGGACCGATATTCATCTGCTCCGGGCTTATGGTAGCCGTCAAGTGCATGCTGTACTTGAGGAGAAAATCCGTCATACAACTCATCTACCATCAGCGCCAGTTATTCAGGGTAGGCAGAGAGCCGTATAAAAGGCCGCCTTTTCCTTCCTCAAGCCATTTTACAAGGGAACTCTCTTTCTGTTGTGTCGCCGCTGGTCCCACTCACCGTGAAACCGGTTGTGAAAAACCTTGCGGCTCTCCGAGCTCATTAACGAATCGAATTGTCATGACACCTCACTTTTACAGGAATTGGCAGCTGGTAGGGGAATCGGCAATGCCAGTTCAGGTAGCTCCAGGCCACCTTCATACGAGGTGATCACTCAAGGCCCGTGTGCCAACGAGGAATCACCGCCACCCTCTTACACAGAAGCAGTATCACTTCTCCATCGAAATGCCGCCAATGGTCAGGACAAATCTTGATGATAATGTCCTTCGATATATATATATATATATGGAGGAAGTGTGTCATTGTTTTATTTCGTTTGCAATTCTAGATACGAAAGCGGAGTGCGAAGGTGTCTCGTGTACGACGGACAGCATCGCCGAATCTACGCGGCACAAGCCATGAAGAAGTCTTCCTCGCGATGCTGGCGATCAAGCACGTATCTTAAGCGAAATTCTTCGAACGATGGTCCGTTCGCTTCCTGCGTAGGCCGCGGTACCAGACGGGTATTTCATTTATCCTAAGTTTAGCCGCACAATCGCGGGTAAAAAGTCCTGGGACGAAGAGTAATTCGATAAGCAAGGAGAGAGTGTGGTGACAAGAAGCTGGGATCCAGGAATAGCGACACTGGGGAAAGAAAACAAAGAAGTCGCATGATATTCTAGTGTCGTTTTCATTCTTGTGTATAAAACCTCGCATGCAAAATGGATTTGATCGAAGAAGTGTCTTCGCTAGTGGACTGTTCCGAAAAGGGGGTGACAAGAATGTGTTGAATCAAGACTTGTTATGAATATTAGATCACAAGATCAAGCATGCTATATGTTAAAAATATGGAAAGTTAATGCCAAGCAACAAAGTTGCAGCTACATAGTCTGTTATTTTTTTATTCCGCTTACGAATGAACTGACTTTATCTTGTATTTGACAATTGATACTTTATACTCAGTATCAATAGAAAGGTTCCTATTATGGGAGGAACTGACTTGTGTATCAGTTTTGGGGTGATACAGCATGAAAGACTTGCATTTGGTTTTCTAAGACTCTCTCGATATTTCCCAAATGTATATTATGGATTATTACGATTCTAAGTGACTTTGCGAGAAAATAGGGTGACTAATGCATTAGTGAATTAATTCTTTCATGATCGATGTATTGCCTTGGGCAAGGTCATTAATGTTGGTCTACCATCATCGTGTATCACCCCACATTGAATAAACGTAACAATAATATTAATTAATAAATCCTATTCATTCTTTATCGTTCTGAAAGTATATATATATATATATATATATTAGCATTGTTCATTACTATTTTTTATTGTTCCTGTAAATTCGTATGGATTTATAGGGAGTGAAATATGGATGGATTGGACTTCCAACTAAGAATTCCAATGCATGTTTCACAAGGGCAATGCTACAAGAACTGTATACCTTCTCCTTTCATTTATCCACATCGTTTATGTACAAGGTAGACATTTTAATAAAAGAAATGAAGGAGCCATCCGCTGCAGCATCGAATAAGTCATTTATTCCTGTAATGCCGTACACGTATACTGCCAGCGTGAATCGTCTATGCGAACTATATTCCTCAAAGATGTACGATGGCACCACACAAATATGACTTGCGAAGACTGCATTAAAAAAAGAAGTGTGCGGCGCGATTGTAGGTAAGAAATTCGATCTGTGATCAATGACTTCGAGACTGCTTAGATTATTTTCCCTTTAGAAGGAAATGCTTGCAGGCCTGTGCAACTGCAAGCATCTCCTCTTGATGAATAAGATGAGTGGTGTGATTGACGAGGCTCATCAATTTCGACAAGGATGCTCCCCAAGCATCCAATAGGGCAGCAGGTTCTTGGGTGCCAGTAAAACGTACAACACCAGCTGGCCGATCAGTTCGTGCATTAATTATCCCTCTTTCTACAAGGTTGCAAAGGCATGCTTCGGTTTCTTCCACTGGTAGATCCAATAACTCGGCCATACGAGTCAGTGTAATCTTCGTGTAATATTTCGCCATTATACGAATATTCTGTAAAATAGTCAGATGAATTTTAAGCAGTGCAAACCTAATATTAAATAATTTGGGCACCGCAGTCTTACATGTTCGACGACTCGATTACGTAAATCTGCCCATCTTTTACGTCCTTCTTCTGTGGCGGCAGTGAATACTTCTGTTGCCCGCAAATCATTCTCATAAATCTCACATAATCCGGACCATTTGATTAGTTCAGGGTTTACGAACAAACGTAGCAATTCCCTACACAGATTATCTTATTTGTCTATGTTTCCCATTTACATGTGTGACCTTACATAAAATTGGATTATTACATATACTAACTTGTATGTTGGAAGTTCTTCAAGAAGTTTATCTGCCAGTAATCTATGAGTTAAGTCAGCTTGCTCAGGTTCATGAGGTGCTAAGATAAGGTACAATACAGCCCGAGACAAAGCAGTATGCCTTTTGGTGGGGTCATCGCGTACTGCAGGTGTTTCTAATACAGCACGATTGTGCCGGCATAATTCTAAGTGCCATCCTTCGTGACATGCTAATTTCATCATTAAACTAAAACAATCAAGGTTGTAAAATTTGCGCAAATCAAATTTTAAGTCTATTTCGATTTTACTTACTCATAATACTTCAATTTAAGCCTAATCTTAAGGGCTTGAGTATCCGGAGTCTGTGCATCCTTATCATCGTTGAAGTATTTAACATTAATTTTCTTTGCTATGATTTGAGTCCTTGTGAAATCTTGTTTGGCTAGGCATAATCTCATTTGCTCCAGTATAAGTGAAACTTTTTCAGCACGGTTCATACTCCCATATGTTTCTACTTGTAACTCTAACATAAGAGCAGCTGCTCCATTGATATCTCCATCAGCCTCTTTGATTTTAGCTAAGCGATGCGTGAGCCTTGCTCTTTCAACTTCCACATAAATCTATAAAATTTCATTCAAGATTTATCTTGATATTTAGGATATCATTATATGCCCAGTTCTATTTACCTTTCCTTCTGTGACTGTTCTAAGGGTTTCTATGAGCTTGATCATAGTCTCCTTGTCCGGAGCTTTATCCACATAAGTGCAACATTCCTGGACCATTCTAGTAACTGCCCGTTTCAGCTGCGAACGTCTTTTAGACAAAAGTACTATGTGTTCATTAAGTGCGGACCAGTTCTGAGCTTCCAAGCATATCTGAACTATTGCTACCAAGATCCTAGAAGTAGATGCCATGTCCGCAACCTAGAATCAATGCATATTATTGCTCGGCTGTACTTGAAATTTGTCATAGTGTCGTTGATAAGCACAGAGATTCTTAACTGTTCTCGTCAGCTTCTCCAGTGCCAACAATTGGTCCAGAGCATCGTGAAGTTTTCCTTCCTTTGCCAATTTCTGGCACTCTGGGATTTTAACATCACAAGTATCACTGTAATCATCTTCCATTTGCTCTAACTTGCCGGAGGCCATGGTTGCGGCGAGAGTGGCAGTCTCCTTGTTTGGTTACTTCAAAACAGAAGGTTAACAATGATGACGATCAACAATTCCCAACTGTCGTGTACAAGAAAATGTTTCAGGCTTAACAATTTGTAGGACGAATCGTTGTTTACGAAATACAATGTTCGAGTTGATCGTATTTCGAAAGGAAGCCACTCTGTAAAGTAATTAGAGTTCGCCGATCAAGTTTGCCCGCGTACTAACCGAACTTCCAACTAAAGTTCACTCTTTGTTATTTGTATTTTCAAGCACTCGAGCTTGAAAACTTGCTCACTGAATGAAACACAGAATTCCCTGTGAATCACTTAAAGTATAAAGTATACTCACAATATTGTTATTCCTGATCTCAGCGAGTATTTAAAGGAGCGTGTTTAACAGTCCATTGACACAGCGAAAACCAGCGAAAACGATTGTCATGCATATAGCATTGCGAAACAGTGGAACCAATGAACTGCCGGTGCCCGGATCATCCGGAATTATGGAGCGAAATTTGATGGAATCGGACTGAATGAATCGAAAACGAGTTTACACCTCTGCGGACAGTGTCAGCTGAGATATATGTGAGACGATAAGTGAATTTATAGTACAAGACAGAAGGGACTAGAATTCCATTTGATTTCAGTCAATAAACGAACAAGTGAAAATTCCACACCCTTATTTTTTATTTAAAATCATGTGTTACACGCTTGCATTTTGCGAAACCGGTGCTTGACCAACACAGACGAAATAGTGACAATTGTTGGTCATGGATATCATTGACGATCGATGATATCGCGAGGAACGAAGTGCAAATCTTAGTACGAGAAATTTTCGTTGTGCAAGAAGTGACAAGTAGAATTTATTACAAGAATGTCTGAGAAAGTAGAAGGGAATGAAAGCACAGTGGCTGAAACGGTGACAAAACTCGTCGAACTCACAGAGAATTTGTCCACTGAAGAAGCACCCGCTAGTCTCGATACAATTTCTACTGAGACTACGGTGCCACGAAGCGAACCTCAAGCAGCGCCGAAGGATAAAGCAAAAAGTATTCTACATTCTATTTTAATGAAGAATTAAAACCCTTAGTAATATTTGTACTAATTTCATCTTTTTTCTATCAGTTGATGTTCTACTAAAAGCCACTGCAAATGCTCCAATACTGAAGCAAAAGAAGTGGTCTGTTAGCTTGGACTACACCATAGCAAAAATATCAGACTTCCTTAGAAGATATTTGAAGCTCGAACCAAGTGAGAGATTAGTAAGTATAATAGCTGTTTTTACTAACAAAATACAGTTGTTAATACTACTAATTTATGCGTATGTTTCTTATAGTTCATATACGTCAATCAGACTTTTGCTCCTGCTCCTGATCAGACAGTTAAGAATCTGTACGATTGTTATGGAGCCGATGGAAAACTGATTCTTCATTACTGCAAGGGACAAGCATGGGGTTGATCCTGAATTATGTTATGACAAGACTGGAACAATGACAGTTGTGTTTTATTGTTCCACCGTGCTAGGCGAATAAGTTCAAGCTGAGTTACCAAAGCAATGGCATATTTTTTGTACTGTTCTCACAGTGCTAGTGCTTGTGTATTAAATTACTCGTGCGTGATTGTGATGATTGAAGAAGCAGCCACGTAAGACAGATGTAAGGAAATAAGGACTTTGTATATAAGTGTACATGCGAGAGGAGTACTTGATAATGTAATACTGTATTCTATAGAAATCATTGGCAGTCCTTTATTTCTATTATTGGAGAACATTAGCTTTGTTCGTACAGTTACATTTATTATGTTTTAGATTCGTTTTTGAACCAGTTTCACATCTACAACTTATTTTTGATGATGATCTGTTTGATTGTTGAGACGGTGCACGTATCGATCTACATGGATTGCTATTTATCGATCCTCTAGATTTTCTTGAACCACTACTCGCTAAACTTTCACATTTTCTTGGACTTCCAGACACTGATACTCGTGATTCTTCCGAGCATATACATTCTGTCCCTTTGGGTACTTCTACTAATTCTGATGAGACTGCTTTAAGTTCTTTTGGTGAGCTACATTTGGATTGTTTATCCAATGTCTCTTGAACATTATCATCCACTGCAGGACTGTGTTGTATGTCAGATGGAAATATCCAAATCATGATTGCTCCATCCGCGCTTACAGACACAATATATTTCCCATCAGGACTGAATGTGCAAGCTGTAAGTGGTGCAGCATGCGCGAGTCCAACTCGAAGAACATTAGCTGTATGATAGTCCCATAGTTTAATCAGACAATCGTTTGACCCAGTTAGAAAGTATTGTCCATCAGGACTTATATCAATGCAATTAAGTGTTCCGGAAGATCCTTCAATTTCACGAACTTGAGAGCCATCCAAAGTCTCCCAGTAAGCAATATTTCGATCAGTGCCGCAAGTTAAAACTTGCACCGCACTAGGCGCAAATGCGGCTGCCATAAACATTGTGTTTCCCATTAGAGTGTGTTTTCTCATCAGAGTCCTGTATAACATTCGTGATAAACAAGTTGTGATTCGTACAGGATGTACGATACAATCTTACAAGTGCTGTATATTTACATCGTATCCCATAAGACGCAAGTTCCATCGGTACTCGCACTGATGAGATATTTATCGTCTCGAGATATTTGCAGGCACGTTATCGGTGCTCGATGCTCTTTCACTGAAAAGAGTAATCGTCTCGACTCGTTCTTTGCATCCCACATTTTTATCTGCAATGTTTATTTACATTAAATATGATCCCATTGAAAAAAAAGCTAGGGTTTATCAATGCGTGATGAATTACTTGACCGTCACAGCCGCCGCTGAAGAGTTTAGAGTCGTCATTTGTTAGGGCGATTGCAGATACCGCTTTTGTGTGAGCATTATGAATTTCGAAAACCAATCGACCGCCAGCCAATGCAAATCCTCTTATTATGCTATCGTTCCAAGCTTGTTTCAATGCGGAAGAGAAGCAAACGATATGCACACAGAATTTACAAACTAATCCCACAAGAATCTCTTCATCACAGTAGTAATCTTACCAGATATTATGAGCTGACCTGAGCCATCAAAGCAAATGTTTGTACATATGAAATTAGGGATTCCAATTCGCAACAATTCCCTGCGCGTGTCAAGCTTCCACAGTCGTAAGTCGTGTTTGCTCGCTGTCACAAATATGTCTGGGCAGTTTCTGCAAATTGAACAGTTAAAAAAGAAGTTGTACGTCCTGAAGAAGTTATTAGTCTTACCGAGGAAAGGCGATATCTCGAACGGAATCAGTGTGGCAAGTGACAATAGTTCGAACGTGGAAATTGGTCACATCGATCTCATAAATCTCGCTTAATCTTGTACCCACTAGCATGTGTCGATCTTTATAAAGATTTATTGATGTAACTGCACCGCACACGTTCACCGCACGTCTCTGGATAAGACAATAGGACATAGAAAGTGTTCTAATTTGTCCTTGTTTTGAAGTGGAAGTCAGATATCTACCGTTACGATTACGGGTTGGGTAAGTTTACCGCTGTTTTGACCTTTTAAAAGATGTTCAGCAATTTCTACTAACTCGACAGTACCGTCACCAGCACCCACAATGAACTTTTGATCTGGTAAGAGTACAATACTTCGTACTCCTGCTGGGTACAGGTCACCTTCACCCTGACTGCCAGCTTTCTTTGATCTTGACGATATCTTGGAGTAGCAACCGATCATAATCGAAGCCTTGGTAGACTCGGAGTCCTCGCAAAAATATAATCTATTGGCAGAGTTTAATTTATTATCAATCGCTTCCTCATATTTCACAGGTGCAGCTGTAGCAACAATTAAGAAAACGTGGTTGACCTTGCTTTTATTATATCTCCGGTTGAAGTACCACAATAAACTATCTCATCTTCTTCATCTATCGCCAGACAATTAATGATACGTTTTACTTTTCCAACTTTTACGTCGATATTCAATAGTTTCTGTTGTTCCTGATTGATATTCCACACTTTGAAAGTTCCCTCTCCGGCAGTTAAAAAGAATCTTTCGTTCTTTCTTGAAGCGCATAAAGTGTACGCGTCTCCAGTGATCTCACTGCTCGCGACAGATCCTGATTTAAGGAATAGATAATTAATTTTAGAAAAATCAAACAAAGTAATAATTGAATTAAATGTACCACAAAGTGCCACTCCATTCTGAACATCCCATACAACCAGGTAGCCGTCGTCTCTGCCACCCAGACTAATAAGATATTTACTACCACAAGTAAAGCACACGTCTTCCACTCTGACTTTATGAATCTCATAACTACTTTTTATCTGGCGCTCTTTGTAATTCCAGATTATTACAGCCGCCTGTAATAGTTCAGACATTATAATTAAGAATTTTTCGCTCGTAACGATTCTCACCTTAAAACCATAATGATTTAATTGTCCTGAGGCGAGGAATGAGCCGCAAGGAGAGACGCATACAGTAGTGACAATATTTTTGTGACCAGATAGAAAGTCTTGCTCAGCAGACTTCACATTTCGAATTACAATTTTGTTACCCATGGGATAAACAAGATTCTCTTGATCCGGATGTAATCGAAGGCCATTTCTAATTATACCTGTTTAATTTTACTATTAAAAGTACGCCAGATATTTAATTGTAGAATAAACTTACCGTCGAAGGCAACTACACCCGATAATTCAAGAGTTTTTGGATCCATGCTGCCTTTTATTTAGAATTCATAAACTGTTCTGTGATAGTACAAAAGTTACAAAGTCCACTTCACGTGAATTCGATTCAACATATCCGTGTACAGGTCGTCATGGCAATGGGAATATTATAGTTATCGAAGCATACGCAGTCTAGTATGGAAAGGTTCCATTATATATGTTATCGATAGATCTTAATACAATTTAATAATCCCCCAATCAATCTTACTTTAACATTAATTTAAATATCATTTCACAATATAGCATAGCATTTAATTCAAATCTTTAAATCCCCGATTATTATCGATATCGATATCTCGAGATTTTCTCGATCAGGAGCCGCCCGCAGCATCTTCGATACATATCGAATGTTATCGAGATCGATTGAATTCGCGCGGTTAAAGATGCAGTTAACGTACACCGCGTCCGAGCCAGTTGTTATTTCGAAGGAGCATTTAGACGGCAGGCAGATAATAATGGATCTTCTGCCGTAAGTGAATCTTCTTTATAAACTTTCTCAATAATCCTAAATCGTCCAACTCTTTTCATTCAAAGCCGACCAATCTAGTCGTTGACATATCTCTCATAACCTACTTGATTTATCGCTCGACTTCAAACGAGTGTTACAAAGTTCAAAAAGTAGGCCGGATAGATTGCCGAAGGAGCGTGTGCCTCTTTATCTGTTTTTCAGGGACCACGCTTCCGCATTTTGGAAAGCAGGCAGGTTAAAGACCTTCGAACACTGGCCTTTTCAATCTGCCGATAATGGTTGTAATCCCGAGAGAATGGCCAGCGCAGGTTTCTACGCTGTCGGAGGCAAAGATGAACCAGACTTGGCCGAGTGTTTCTTGTGTGGAAAGCAGCTCGATGGTTGGGAACCAGAAGATGATCCTTGGTATCTATTCTTTCCTTAAACTTCGCAAATTACTATTGGAAAATATGGAGTTTCATTTTCATACAATATTCTTTTAGGCAGGAACATGTAAAACATAAAGGTGATTGCCCTTTTATACAATTAAATAAACAAGATGAATCTCAATGGACGATACAAGATTTATTTGGGTTGTTCAAAAGATATCTAGTTAAGGAATGTGTAAGTACATTCGCTAATGTGAAATGATATGACTTGCAATCGAAATAGATTATAATCAGTGTATTGTTTTGCTAGAACCGTGAATTGGAATTGGCAATTGCAAAAGCAAAGGAGGAGAGTGCCACTTTAGTTGGTGAAATCCCACATATTTATAAAGGATTAAGGAGGAGTCTGGAGGGATAGATTTAAGTGATCGAAGAAGGTCCGAAGTCTTTCCATTTAACGTGCCTGCATTTTCATTAGGTCTGAGTATACCGAAGATTGTATTTTACCAGTATTATCCAATAAACATGGAATTTTGTACTACAATCATTTACTAATCACTTGTAAAACAAGGTGCCTGCACTAGATTCGAAGTACTATTAGCTAAAGAATCTTGATTGCTTGGCTGAGATCCAAGTAAAACGTTCGCGGAATAGTTTTCTCTGTTGTGTAATATTACGTGTTGTTCCAGCGACCAAGTTTCTTTTCCCGCGCTTCCGAAAGTTCACACTTACACAGCTGAATCTAGTTGCAGGATGACGTTTAATCTAATCGTGTATACCGAGTATGATGCAAAATCTGTGAGTGCAGATACGTTAACAGTAGCGTGGCTGTTTTTATGCATCAATAAATGGACGCATTCCTCGTCATTGATATTATCAAGTCATGCTTCAGATGCGCAAGATATTAAGGGCAACCCGGTATCAGCATCGCAAAGCGGGTGTCCTCGCTTGGATCGTCGATAGCGAATACGTAACTCGATAAGCAATGTTTCATTTCAAGACTCGCAATCAGCCACTTGATTTACTTGTCACTCTATCACGCAATTGTACATCCATCCGCTCTGTACACTTCAGAAATCACAATCAACAATAGCATCTGTACACTACAGTATTGCGCTGATTGATTATCGCTTCTGGCTCATCAACACGATGTTATTTCTGCCCGGGCTGGGAATACCTGTTGCAAGTATTGGCCTGGTAATATTCCAACGATAGTTTAGTAATCTAAGAGGGCGGCGTGTTGGAATCCTGCGGTTGGGCATCCCATTCATAGAGGCCACGTACCGGTGGGCTTCCATCACTCTTCCTCCTGGTGGCTCCACCAGATAAATACACACACCTCCAGCCATCCCCTCTTTAAAGCACCGCCTCGCCGATCGAGGTGATTTGACCGATCGATATTTAAAAGTAACTAAAATACCACGACTTGCCGAACAGCGTTATCGTTTCCCCTCCAGTTTACACGGAATCGTTGCCGATCGCTCCTTCCACTACCCCTTCAGTGTATGCCTTACCCACGCCTCTTTTCTCCGCTCGTGCCCGTCGAAGAGCACGTGCACCTATAAAATGAATTTGCAAGAAGGGTGCCGATTTAGTTGCTCGCTACACGTGTGCGCGGTGCTTGCAGCCTGGGGTCCAGTGGAATGTTGAGCGGGTAGAATAGTTCGTAACATACGTGGAAAGAGCTTTTCCTCGAGGCCCGCAGGCTACCGCTTCACGAAGAAGAAGAAGAAGAAGAAAAAGAAGACGAAGGTGCCCCTTGCTCCTAAATCGCGCACAGATTCTCTTTGACTCTTGGCAGGCAGGAATATCTGACTCCAACAATGTTCGCTTCCTGGCAGGCGTGCTGTAAGTATCCGGTTGCGACTAATTGCACTGTGGAGCTTATTCAAACCATTACATCATTGGCTAATGAATTTCTAAGCACTTTTTGTCATGCGTTCTACCGTTTTATCAGTATTGCAAGTCCAATAAGCATATTTTGCATTTGATACGGTATAATCGTGGGTTGCGGTCGCGGTCGCGCGCGTTCGCCACGCAATTCCCGCTTCGATTGCTAAATGATCGTTTGAAAAATTAGAAAACAGCATTAATTATCGTGCGATTCTATGTCGATTTCGGAGGCTTACTCATGCGAGGCAAGGACAGCAATTACAGAGATCGGGAATTACCGGCGTTCGGGAGTAAATTGGTATTCCCAATGCACGCCGATCAAGGTCCTTTTTTTCCAACTAATTGCGCGCGATAAACAATGTCTCGGCGATTAGGAAAAGACTTGGAAATAAATGTATTGCAATCCAATGTTCATCTAATCCATTGTCTATCATAGTGACTTGGTCAAACGTGTCTATCTTATCTACGATCACTAGAAATACGAACTCAATCACTTGAACAGTCAAAAGTACTGATCAAAGTGAATCCTCCAAGTCCACGAGCCCCGATAAATATTTTCATCGAATACCCGGCATAACAATCGCAAAAAGCCGGAAGGAATTCTTTCTGATTACATATTTTCTAGAATAATGCTTACGATTGCAACATCCAAGGGTTGATAGCTCATTCATTTATCATTTAGCAATATCATCAATGCACTTACATAGATTTCATCTGCAACGTGCTACCTGATAACGATCTCCACGATTACGCGGTAAAGAATGGCGCAGTGCGGTTGGAATTTCGCAAAATAAACAGCCGTGAATTAAATTGGAATTACCGGACATTATACCGTCGAGTTTCAAGAGGTCGCGCGCGCGTACGCTCGACAAAGAAACAAAACGCAGCAGCGCGTCGTTATCGTGACGAGGAGCCAAAGCTACCAATGATCCAGTCAGTAAATCATAATGGAATATTATCAGTAGTAGCGGCTCAAGTGGTATGGGCTTCCCGCATATCCAGAGATAAGATAAAATTCGACTACGTCGAGGTAATACACCCTTCCCCTCACTGTCTCACGGAAGGGAACAATATAATACATACAATGTTTTTGATCTTCCTCCTCCGCCACTTGTCGAAACTGCCTGTTGACCATGTATTTATTATCATTGGTGCCGAGGTCTGGAAGAATCGAATGCGACCTCTTTCAATGAAGGGATTAACTCTTATCGTATTAGTCATATGCACAAGTATCGTTGCCCTTCAAAGGGTTGTCACTGAAACTGGTATTTGATAAGATTTGATTTAATCAGAGAACCCTTCACTTAGCATCAAGCATAATCTCAGCTATCATTATCGGGAGTAAAAATTCCTTGCCCTACTGAATCGAGTCCTCTTATCTAATATTTCGATCCCAATCGTTGCGTCCTTATCAGGGCCGTCGACCTGTTACAGCGTACTTATTTCGAGTTGTGTATTTACTGTCTGTGTACTTTATGTGTTATGGAAACAGAGAGTAAGGGCCTCTTATCGAGACGAGGTCAGCATTCTGGAGTTCTTTAGCATAATTGTCTTCCTAATTCTGTCACAATGATTTAGGGACCTCGTCTAAAGAGGAAGTCCTTCTCTGCTTCAATCGAATGCATATCACGCATCATCTTTTGACCTCAGGCGTCAAGGACCCCGAAAAGTTCGGGTGATCGGCCTGATCATTGATGAGAGGACTTCTTCCAAGTCACGTTGCATTGCTCGCACTAATGTCTTTGATTACAAAGAAGAGGTCTGACCTTTACCTACATGCTTGCGTGCGTAGTGATCGCCTAAGGGGAAAAGACTAATCGCTATTCCTTCCGGCATCTCGACCTCGAAAAGCTTTCATCCTCTTTTTCCTCCTACGATCTCCGTTCTAACGCATCGACCATGATTACACTTTGAATTCGGCTCGCTGTTTCTTACATTCGTATTAAACATAATTTCCTATGAAAAAAAAACCAACTCGAGTACTTTGAAGAAATCGAGGGTGCTCACTTGAGATATAAATCATATAGACTTGAGACATCAGGAGCAAGATCAAGGCGCCTCCTTGACTAGCGAGCGATTACTAATTAGATTGTAAAACAGCAGCGGTTTCTCCGTACACACGTGTATCGGGGAATGCGCCGTGGAATTCTACACATAAGAAAAATGGCCTTGCCTCCCGTTTTTTTTTCTCTCTCTCGAAATCGCGTTCGCCACATCTGGCATACATGCATATATATTTAGAAGAGAAAGGATCAAAGTCAAGGTGGCACATTGCAACAATAAATGTTACCAGTTACCAGCTGAAAGAATCGGCAGAATTTCGAAGGCTAACTTCAATCTGATTTATATGATTGCAGGTGGTGGAATACCGCAACGATGGGTCTTCGCTGTTATGGGCTTCCTGGCTGTGTTCAATGCGTACTCCATGAGAGTATGCTTGTCAATTGCTATCACAGAGATGGTTAATCCCCGCAATCATACCGGTGGCAACTATGAAGACAGGTGTCACGTAGATGAGACTGGTGACAATAATGATAATGATGAGAGAGCATCGAATACCACTCGGTACGACTGGGACGAATACACGCAGGTAAGTCTTCCGAAGCATACTTAATTAAGAATCGTAGGCGTCAAGTACAAATGATGACAAATCTGTCTTACAGGGTATCATACTCTCGTCCTTCTATTGGGGCTACGTGATCACACATTTACCTGGTGGGATGTTAGCCGAGAAATTCGGCGGTAAATACTCCCTCGGACTTGGAATCCTATCAACAGCGATATTTACTCTCCTGACTCCACTCGCCGTTCAATTAGGCGAAGCTCCTGCTCTTATTGGTGTACGTATCCTGATGGGTCTTGGCGAAGGAACAACTTATCCTGCTTTAAATGCTATGCTGGCACAATGGACGCCACCCGAAGAAAGATCAAAGATCGGTTCCTTGGTATTCGCTGGAGCGCAATTGGGCACGGTATTTGCCACTTCGTTGTCTGGCGTGATTCTACATTATTCGGTAATGGGTTGGCCAGCTGTATTCTACGTCCTCGGAGCCATAGGTGTCCTTTGGTTCCTGATCTGGGTAGTGGTTTGCTACAATAATCCTGAGGAGCATCCTTTCATCTCGGAGAAAGAGCGCAAGTTCCTTCACGATTCGCTGAGCGAGCATACTCACAAGAAACCACCACCAGCTCCTTGGAGACATCTAATAAGGTCTGTGCCGCTCTGGGCATTGATCGCCGCTCAGATTGGCCACGATTGGGGTTTCTTCACCATGGTCACCGATCTTCCCAAGTACATGAGCAGCGTGCTGAAGTATACGATCAAGAGCAACGGCTTCCTGTCCTCGCTACCGTACTTGACCATGTGGGTCTGCAGCGTGGTCACATCCTGGGTAGCCGATTGGATCATCACCGCCGGCATGATATCACGGACGAATGTACGGAAACTTGGTACTACCATCGCGTCCCTTGGACCTGCTGCTTTCATCATTGGTGCCTCTTACGCCGAATGCGATAGGACAATCGTTATCTTAATGTTCACTCTGGGCATGACACTCATGGGTAAGTAATTCTTATTGATTCGACTTGCGAAGAGTATTAATTGGAATTATTTTAAAATACTTGTTTCTTTACAGGCACTTTCTACCCTGGTATGAAAGTCAATGCGTTAGATTTGAGTCCTAACTACTCTGGTACCTTGATGGCCCTTGTGAATGGTATCGCCGCATTCACAGGAATCCTGACACCGTACGTCGTTGGTCTCCTAACTCCACATCAAACCTTCTCTGAGTGGAGATTAGTATTTTGGATCGTACTAGCTGTCTTTGTCGTGACGAACATGATTTTCTTGCTGTACGCGAGTGGAGAAGTCCAGTACTGGAACGACCCGGACTTCGTGAGGAAGGACAGGGACGAACGGCAAAAGAATAACGAGTCCATGAAGGGGGACTATGCCGAAAAAGGCTATTAAGCCTGGAAATGGATGGAAAGCGAGTGTTCTATTCGTAACACGCATTCCAAGTCGCGTTTGTTGGACGCGATTAGTAGGTGCGGGTGACTCCAGTGAGTCCAGTTAGAGATTGACTCGATCGCATAGTAATGTGCGTCTAGTCGAGCATGCGTTCACCGCATGCCAACCGATTCGAGGGCCACGCAGCCCTCGTTCTTAGTCAAGCACAATTACTTCTTTGACTGAGACGTTCTCGAGCGATCTCAAAATGCGAAATTCCTCTTTGACTTAACGTTCTCACCGGTTATGCTAGCCGGCGGCGTTTATATATGTACTTATTTTTTAAACGTTACGCTCGTCCACTCACAATCATTCATTGGTATCGGTACTTTGCGGATCATCCTCGTTGCGTAATCATGCACATCTTCATAATTCAATGTTCCTCCTGGTATCAGTGACGGGAAGACTCGCAAGATATTTATTGTCGCTTCGTGGCGATTAATGCGTGAGGCGTTGCGCTCTTGGTAAGCGAGACGGACAATCCCTTGGAACAAGTTCGTCGTTTGAATCTACATATACAATCATGTAAAATCTAGGACATTAGCTGTTACGTGTGCAGTCTTGCAACTGCACCTTGTTGCACATACTTGTACTTGTCACTGCGTGACAGCGACGTAACTCATTTTAATTGAAAGCTTTATCTAGAATAATTAAATAAAGAGAACAAATCACGCCCAATTATAAGTGTTGGACTTCTGAAAAATCATCCCCTTTTCTATTGCAATGAGCTAACTCGAAAAGAAAGCTGTTTTAAAATTAGTCTCGCTGCTATCTTCCCCACTCTACCTTAAAATTAAATCCCATACAGTATCTCTTGGCACACAACATCCTATCAATCGGCGCATACATGCGCAAGTACATTTTATCTATATTTACGAAGTGGCTGGGCGCGCACAGTAGTAGCCGTTCCACTGTAGGCGGTAGTGATAGTGATAGCCGGCGGGCTCACGTTTTAAAACAGCGACACGCTCGATCCTGTTCTACAAATCATCAGCAAACATATAATCCCAACTTAGCTCCGGCGCAAACAAGACAAGATTCTGTGGGACGATTTAAGAGACAACTTGGATAATTCAGAATAGCTTTATCCAGGGCTTGCAGGTTATGTTTCTCGAGCATCAAACTGCAGCTTCGTTTCTGCTTTTCCTTGGCACATACTCCGGTGTTTGGCGGTGCGTACGGCGAGAGTGCACCGTGAGTGCACCGAAGAATCGAGCGGAGAAGGGACCGCCGGATAGAGACGAGTTCACAGGGCAGAGAACCTTTAGAGTAGTCGCATGTGATAGACGAAAGTGAAGGGGAAGCAATGGATGGAGATTACGACGAGGATATTAGACAAAATCACTTCTTTCTCGAGCTGAAGAAACAGCAAGTTCTTCTGGAAAGTGCCATTCGCGAAGGCTGGGTAATTTGCGTACCAAGACGTGGCAGTTTCTTGAAGGAAAACCTCGATGAACAAGATGCAAATGCACACATTTTGAAACCGGGCGCGTCCACTGTTGGCTATCGGAATCTCTGCGATAATGATGTCGAACTGGAGAAAAAACTTATTACAGTGCGGAAGGAAACTGAGGTGATCTGTACGACGTATCTCTTGTTCGAAGAGACCTTCTACGACGAGGGCCTCTGTAAATACCGCGTGTGGTACGCTCGTACTCTGCTCGAAGGAATTGAGCAATAGGACGGATTGGAGGGAGACTATATCTTAATTTCTTTTTCAGGTGCATCGACCGACCCCTGCTACTTGATGATACAACGGAATCTCCACCTACTCGAGTCACAGTAGTCACCAATCTTCAAGAAGCTGCCACTTTCCTATGGACGGAAGTTTCCGAAAAGAAATTACTGAAGGAACTAACGTCGATGATAGAAAATTTTGAAGACAGCAATGCCGATCTGGATGAGAAATCTATCGAGGAACAGGCTGAACTGGTGGCCGCACTGTATAGTAAATGCCTGAGCACATTATTGAAGGACATCGCAATTAAGAACTTATGTTCGAGTAGTCAACATTTTTTCAAGACACTCAAACTGTCCGTAGAGACGTACTTGCTATACGCTGTACGAGGCACATTGCGTAGATCAGTTTCCGCAATGACAGCCTTGATGGATGCTGGACTGAACAAAATACTACGGAACTCGAGCGATCTTGAGCTAAACGATCTCGACGTGCGTTCCGATTTGCGCGAACGCGTGCATACCGCAAAATTGAAACTCTCGCGCCTAGATCGATTCGCTACGGTCCTCGGCAAGACGGAATGCCTCAAACGAACGGTGCGTTGCCTCTCGGAAGGCCTGCCTTCCATTTCGTCAGACGATTTGTTGCCGGTTCTTGTTTACCTTGTGCTGAAATCGAGCCTATCTAATTGGATCGCGCAGGTGACATTTATGAAATACTTTCGCTTCTCCGCAGCGTCGGTGTACGAGGCGGATGAGGCTGGTTTCTTAGTCACGTCCCTCGAAGCTGCCATCGAGCACTTGCGAAGTGGAGGCTCGTGCTATGCGTCATTCGACCCTTCCCACGATCAATTTGACTTCCCAAGCACAATCGCACTAGCGCACGATGACCGGGATCAAGCACATGTGTCATTGAGGCGTCTGTTCTGCTGCATCGAAACGGGAGACCTCCTCGAGGCAAGGAAGATACTGTCCGAAGGTCATAACGACAGTGCTACAGATATCTCGGCCCTCTGCCATCCTCTTTGTACCTGTGATAAGTGTGGGGGAACTCTCACCCATACTAATTATCTCAAGTCGGCACTCGTGCACTTGAAAGACGAGAAAGGGTTGACTGCCCTTCATTTGGCTGCGCTCTACGGTCGGAAGAGCATTGTCAGCTTACTGTTGGCTCGTGATGCAGATGTGAACGCGATTGATAATGAGGGTCGTTCACCTCTGCATCACGCTGCTGCAAAGGGTCATCGTGACGTTGTGTCCTTGCTCTTGTGCATGACTGCCGATCCAACTGTTAGTGATTTAGAGAAGGACACACCATTACACTTGGCTACGGAAAACGGCCAGACTGATTGCGTCGAAGTATTGCTCAGGCTTACTACAGAATTCCACTCTGATTCTTATAAAGTAGATCCAAATTCTGTGAATTTGAAAGGGGATTCTTCGTTACATCGTGCTTCGAAGTGGGGCTACGAAGATATAGTCAAACTTCTTCTGGAATACGGTGCTATACCTACAATTCGAAACAAGGCTGGTCAAACCGCATTAACAATAGCACATAGTCAACGCGTTACGGAGTTATTAGGTGGTAGTGCTACTCAACGTAGTTCTCCCTGTCCATCTACGTTTTCTGATGTATCCTGCTTTGTCGAATCCCGCAACTTTTTGGAGAAAGACCGTGCAGTAGGTGAAGAGTCAAGCGAATATAGTATGACTATTAATGAGCGTAACATGGGCAAGCTATTCGCTGCGATAAGTCAAGGTGATACATGTTTGGCATGCTTCTATCTTGGCTTGGAGAACCAGCGAAAAGAGATCGATACTCGTACAGAAGACTTGTGTCATCCTTTATGTAATTGTGAACGGTGCGCGTCGAGTGATGAATTTCCAGAGATCAGAAGGAGTAGTGGAGTTCGAGCGCTCACTGTGAATGCTCGCAATCGTGCGGGTGAAACTGCCTTGCATCTTGCAAGTGCAGTTGGCTCCACCGATTTAGTTCGAATTCTCTTGGACGCTGGTGCTAACGTGAATGTTGCCACGGAATTGGAGCACCGAACTCCGTTGCATTTAGCTTGCCTTTGCGATAATGCTGATGTTCTTAAATTACTGCTGAATTGTGGAACGTGTGAATTAAACTCGAAAGATCGTAATGGAGACACGGCTCTTCATATTGCAGTTAAAACTGGAAACGCCAAGCTTGTAAGATTATTAGTGAGATGTGGTGCCAATACAGAAATTCGAAATGCCGCCGGTGTAACTCCTTTGCAACAGCTTCACGAAGAGATAAAGAACGATGCTGTGCCTTCGTTACCATTCGTAAGCATTTCGAATATACTGAAACGGAATTCAGTCGAGAATTCTCCTTACTGATACCTTTCTTATTTAAGTAATAGGTTGTTCCTATTATTCGTGCAATACCATGACAGATTTGCAATGTGCAATTTACCAATAGCGCGCACATAGTTGTACAAAAAGTTGGAACGTTTATTATCCCATAACATTTCTTACAAACATCATTTTGTAGTCTTAAGCTATTTGTACTTGACCGATCGTGTTTAATCGTGTAAATACTCGTTACAGATAGAAAATTACGCGCGTCGAATAAATTTCACGGATTTAGAAAAAGACTGAGACGTTTTCACATTTCCACCCACTGTAACGATCGACAGGGAGTATTTTCGCAGTTCGAGAGAAATCTAACTGGGTGGTAGTATCCACGTTATTGGTCCATCCACCTTTTTCTTCTCTTGTTTTCGTCGTTGGCCCCGATAGCGTGACCTGTTGGGGCTCCAATCTATTCCATTCCGCGCCCTCCAATTGGAAGGCGATGTCCAGGATTTACTGTGGCTGGGAGTATTTGACTGATTCGGTTCATCGGAAACGTATTCATTCGTGAAATTATGCTCTGAATGGTAATAGTCTTTAAAACTAGGTTCTTCACGAAACGGTTGCATGGCACACCAGACGTGGCACAATAATTGAGGGAATCTAGTGAGCCAGTATTCCGTGAACTTATCGGGTACTTGTCCTAAACTGGATTGAGCCTCGGGACTGAGTTCTCTATAATGGTGTTTCTGAAATCATTCCGTTCCATTTAATTGGCATTGCATACCTGTGAATCGCCAAAGTTTTTTTTTTTACACTGTCTTATATGTTCACCTTATTTCGCAATGCCCTCAAGAGATCTCGAACACTTTCACCGCGATAACTTCGATACTTTCGAAGATCTGTCGCAACTTCCAAATCGATCAGTGATCGCCAATCCCCTTGCACCACTCGTTCGCCACCGGTTTCCAAAGATACAAGTGCAGGACTATCCAATTGCTCTTTCTCAACGCGATCACTTACATCCTACACAAGGAATTTATGATACAACTTTGTTCGCATTAGATCCTTAACAAGTAGCGTGTCATTTCATACTTGGAAGAATGCTAGTATCCGCGCATATTCCCAAAAGATAGGATGGTCGTATATTGCACTGGCAGGAGGCCGTTTCGAAGGATCATCGGCAATCATTGCCTTTATTAGCACCAACGCGAGTTCATGATCATTTTGGGAAACAGAATATAATGGTGTTAAATCACTCTCCCCACCTAAACATACCGAGCAGAGTTACAACTGTATGTGCCGTGTGAAATAATGTGTGAAATATAAAGTTTTACATAGGATATTCGCTTGTCTTCTCAAAGAATCACCAAACGGATGTTTGCCATCTGTGAGGACATAGAAAAAGACGCATCCTAGGGAAAAGATATCCACTGCGCAAGTGGTTCTATCTCCATTAAGCATCTCTGGCGCTATCCAGCCATCGGTGCCAGTTACGCCAGATCGTCGTGAGAAAGACACACGACCCAATTGCAACTTTTTGCAGAGACCAAAGTCAGATATCATAGCTCTCACTTCTCCTCGTGGCCCCGGTACAGACAGCAATACATTGTGCGGTTTAATATCTCTATGAACTGTATTAAAATATTGAACATTAATTTTAAATTATATTATTAAAAGGAAGGATGATATTCTTACCTATATCTAAAAAGTGCAAATGTGCTAATCCAGAAGTAGCCTGGCGTAAAATATTTTTCACTGATATTTTCTCCCTTTCGTATCGGCCAGCGACATAGTCCTGCAAAGTAGCTTCTGCCAGCTCCAATGCAATATACCTAAACATTCTATCTTGCTCGGTACAAAAGTATCGCACGACATTTGCATGCGCGTCCGATTCTCGGAGAAGAGCGACTTCTCGATCAGCAAAAGTAAAACAGTCCGGTAAGAGACGCTTAACTGCTACAGATCGCCCATCAAATTCACCTCTAAAAGTAATATAGTAGATAGAATAATGCTATGTTGAATTTTCGTCCCAGAAAAGGTAGATCTTTGATTTACCTATATACAAATGTTCCTTCGCAACCCTTCCCCAAAACCTGCTCTGTGTGGAAAGTTATTTTGCCAACTTTTACTAAGCCTTCACCTACATCTTCTGGCATGGCTAGTGCATTGGACCTTCCAGAGTCACTCGTTCGACTATTCTCACGAGATTCCTAATAAAATTATTTCCCAATATACCAAACATTATTGGAATATTATTTAATCATCGTGTTAAATATTTCTTATTACCTGTGACAATTGTTGGAACGATTTAAATTGTGCATTCAAGTACCAGAACATGGCAATTATACATCCAACAAGTATAATTAGAGTTAATTTCAGCCCCTTATTCTCTTGTTGATTGATCCAATTTTTGCTTATACTATACGCATTCGCCATAGTATTGCGCCAATTCTTATTCCCAGTCGCATTAGAATTATTAATTCCTGGTAAATCTTTAGTAATATTTAATTCCTTCCATGATGGAACTTGTATCACAGGATCTGATCGACCTGTTATTTGAAGTGGCTGCTGAGTATGTAATTTATATTCAGCAGGCACTTTATAGTAACCTGTTATAAATAGTTAAAGTTTCCATGAATTAATTGTTGAGTTCTCCTTTTTAAAGTGTCTTCTGGTATATCTAAAAGATGCGTAATCTACCTATTGGAACCAGACTTTGTTCATGTTTCACACTTTGATAATCATCAGCGACATTATCAAGATCTGGAAGGTATACATGATCACCAGGCAATGGTACTTTACTACTATCATTCTTATTATTTTGTGACGCTGAGAGTGGACCTTCGAGCAAAAATTGGCCACTACTTGCTGATATCGTAGCAGTAGTCGAATCGACCAACGCTGGCAAGGCATAAAGCCCATGTCTATGTTGCCCAACATAAAGTGTTGGACTAGAAGGAACAAGATAGTTTGAATTATTTAATTTTCAAATATAAACGTAATAATACTAATTGCGGGAACCTACAATAACTGAATATCGCTTGGTTTGCTTGCAAAACGTTCAAGCAATAGATCTAGCGTGCTATGCGCAACACTAGTAAAGGGAACCGTCAAAAGTCCTTCTTGGCTCACCATATAAACTGCAGTTACCGGACTTTCGATATCTAATTCCCATAGTACAACGCCCAGTCTTTTATCTAGAGTCACAACACGTCCTGTAGAGCTTGTTGTAAAATGTACTAGATCTGCAATGCGTACTAATAAGTAATCTCATTCCTATCAAATTCATCAAATCGCTTAATCAGAGATAACAGACCATAATTTTCGATTCCTTCAGGCTCCATTTTAGCAGCCGAGTAATCATAAAATGTAACATTCCATTTTCTATCTTTTCTCTTGCTATCGATCATAATAATATTATATTCCGTCCGTCCAATAAAAACCCCATCCTGCATATCCACGGGACAAGTATTTGTAGTCTTATCGAATCCTAGGAGGTGTTCTCTCTCACCCGTATGGGGATCAACATTGAACCATGTGTCAATTTTCCTTCCAGTGTACAAAATGCCATCGCTACTTCGACAAGGACTATTAGCAACCAACTCTGGGATAGTAAAGGGTAATTTTTTAAGAGCCTCGTTCTCTGTACCAAAAAGATACAGAGATCCATCTTTTGGATCTGGTAGGAAAACTGGTCTGTAAAGAATTGATAGAGTATAATAACAGGATCGAAAAGAATCGCCAGATTGTGTACATACATAGAGGTTGGTGATAGATCAACTGGTACTTTCACAACTGGTTCTAGAACAAAGATTTACAGCTATGATTTGAAGTATACCGAATACTTTCTCCAAGTGTTGATATTCTTATTACCATCAACTTGTCGCCAGAGTATATTCCCTGTGCGTTGCCCTACTCCTACCAGAGAGCCATCAAGAGTAGAGAACATCAAAAGAGGATCATCTGCCTCAGCCACCAAGTCCGTATTGCGTCTCTAAAATTGTACATATTCCTATTATCTCTCTTTCAAAACTAAAGTATTACAACTTGAAGAATTTTGTCTTCCTACCGCCAGCCACGGTTGTTTAGTGGCAGTGGAGAGAGCGCATAAAACGAGCAATAATAAAACTCGCATTTTGTTATGATTATTCATGGTCGATTTTCAGTTCTTATCCTATCAAACGCTTCCTATTTATGTCTTTCAAATGCTTGGTCGGCTCGATCAGCTCCATCGCGCGCACCTGGAAAAGGATTTAAAGTAGCGCGCGCTTAGTAATCGTTCGTCCTTCCTCCGCTTTCTCTCTTCTCTTCAGGGTACATCTATGCATCTTATTCGCACGAATGGCAATCGGAGAATATACGAACCGAGTAGCAAAGAGCAGCTCACAGGTCGCTTTTCATTTAAGTCATCCTAGGTGTAAGTGGACCATCTGGCCAGGCACGCCATTATTTGATTGACGCGTTATCATCAGTGTTATCAGGGAAATCTGCTCTAGCGAATGATGCCAGAACATCGAGGACACAGGATCGACGCAGGCGCTCCACTTTCGAGACACCCGTTAAAGTCCATCTTCCGGGAAAACACAGCAGCAGCTGGTCCAGTCCGCAGGTGGTTGCAGGATCGCTGCCAAGGGACTTCGTTTATGTTTCTTGTTTCCCAGGCACATCAATCGACCAGAATATGCATGATCTTTAACACGGACACGTGGCTCGTATGCGTTCGCGCGCCGCCCTCTTTCGTACGCGACATGCGCACCTTGTCCATTTATATATGATGTGCAGCTGAGCCAATCTCCCAACACTCTTTCGTCGAACACCTTGCTCCGATATTCTACTTTGCGCTCGTCTTCCGCTTGCTCCACAATGACAATGACAAAAGCCACACTGCTGCGAATGCGTTGCCTGAAATCCCAGGCGACCCAAGGCGATTTAACGCGTGATCCAATTCGATTCGTGTGAATTGGCGTCTCTCTGGCGGGATCCCTGATGATCGTGCTGTCACTCAATGACGGCGTAGTGCTGTCGTTGCGTGGTCGTCGCTGTAGTATATGCGTAAGAATAAAGACAGTGTTGCGTACCGCGACCTCTCTCGCGCTCTGAATCTAGCTGTAAGTCGACAATGCCGACATTTTTAATCGGCGGCAGTATTGCTCGAATTTAAGTTAGGCATGCATTAGAGAACTATATTAATCAGTAGGATTTCCGCGTTATTGCTTCAAGTATAGATGCAACATCGGACACGCAGATGTTTGAGCTCATTCATTGTTAAGGAGAAAGCAGCGAAGCGAGGCCTAGGATAAACATAAGGGTATTTAGCCAAGCAGTCACGTTTTGACTTCGTGGAAGGTCCGCGATAAGCCTAATACAATGGGCTTAGAAAAACTCAAGTGTCGAGACTCCGCGCAACTTTCGAACATGAGGAGTCAATTGCGCCTCATAAATTAGCCACTTCCTGGAACCAGGCCGTCGCCGCTTCTTTCTTTCTCGCCTAGGCAAGAACCCAGCGGGGTTTTTCCGCGGCTCGGGGATCCCCCCCCTCGCCGCCATTTCTCGTCGGCGCCCGGCACACGTAGCCCTGGGCAGGAGTAGGGCCTAGAGTGGAGGGAGAGTCCTTCCGCTGCGCGCGCCTCAGTGAACCTAGGGAAGGAGTAGGGCCCACGGGTAGGGCACCAATAGAAATGCGTAAGGGCCAGCGGTTTGCCCTAGCGAGCGCCGGATTGGCTCCTTCCCACGTGCCTGGAGAAGGGAGCCTTGTAAGACGTTCGTCAATTCCGACTTGTGGAATGAACGTCACTTCGAGCCCTTTTTCCGAGCTATCAACTTCAGTTTTGTTTTCGAACTTTTATCTGTTCTGGACAGCAGCGTGATCGTTATTTCTCAATATATTTATTCAAGACTTTCCATTTTACATTTTCGTATTCACAATTATTTCGAACCTCCCTCCTGTGCGAGCAGGGTGCTCAGCGCCCCACGGGCACACTTACCCACCTTCAGTGGAATAAGAGCCCTGAGTACGCAACAACAGCACTACAAACGCGTCCTCTACCACTCGAATGAACTTCTTAGGCGGTTTGCAAAAAGGTTTCCCGCGGCGATCTGACACTCATCGAGAATCAGTACTTTTGCATGCGCACGTCATGCGAGGCCGACAAAATAATAAGCAACTGGTACATCGAACGGCATAAAAGCGCTCGCGCTGACTCATTTTTTCCTAAACGCGCACTCCCACTATTGCGCACAACGGGTATATCTATATATTTCTCATGAATTAGCCGGTAGCCTGGTTTCGTTCATAACCATCGCACTATGTGTTACAATAAAAATACGAAACACTACAATTGATTAAGAAACCAATTCATGTAGCTTGAAAAACAGCTGTGTGTCAATGTTTAGGAAGTGGTAGAAAAAGGGCACTCGGTATGTTTCGGAATAGAACAGCCGAGCGATCAGCTGACATGAAGTGGGAGAAGTGCATTCGGCTCCAATAGCATTTCTCTGGTCAGCTGTACGTATGTACGTAGCTCGAGGAGTGATAATCCGTCTATTCTGCTGATTCGGTTGTCACGGGACGAGAGGCCGAGGGAAGCAAGATAGAGTGGTAGAGAATGAGAAGCGCACGAGGGTTTCCCCACGAGCGGCTCGAAGGTCGGCCCGATCAACGAGAAGAACTGAAGGAATAAGCTGCTCTTGGGTTCGGGGGAGGGTAAACGTTGCATGTCCAGCGAGCGATTACTCCGGCGGATTTGACAGTTGGCCCGAGATGGGCGATAAAGACGTACGCATACGTAGGCTCGAGTACGCAGTTAGGCGAGTTGGTATAGCGAATGACTGAAGGATCGAGAAGCCCCTCTCGGCAATCCAGACACTTCAGAGTGCGACGTGATTTCGGTGGCAAGAATGAGCGGCAAGCGAGACAGCCCCCGGAGAGTCACGCTGGCCATGATGAAAGGTGGTTATTGATGCATATTGTTCTAACGTTCTAACGTATGTTAAATCACCTTGAACACTTTGTCAGTTGTCATTCGAAACGGAGTTGACTCGTCACCTTGGTTACGGCTCACTGCCACCTTACTCACTGTTGTTATTATTGTTTTCTTGGGTCAGGAAAGCCTATCGCGACGTCGGTACCTGTGATCCGGTACCATGCCAGCGACGACGAGCTCGAAGAAGTCTATCCAAGCACGGACGAGGAGAAGCGAGCTACTCCGGATATGGAGAAGGAGAAAAATTCGCCGAGAGTTCCTTCCAGTCCTGCGAAGGGCTACGATAAGAAGAGTGGATTACTTGCTGAAGATATAAGCGAAGAAGCTCGTGCTGATACCAGCTTGCAAGAAGGAACACCGCCGGCTTCCGATCCCTGGAAGGTATTCTCGGAGATCAAAGGAAAGATTACGAAGACTTTCGAAGAAAAGATTTGCGAGATCAAGAGTGATAAATTGAAGAAAGCTCGCTTGCCCAATAAAGAGAACTCGAGTATTAGCGATTCCGAAGATCTCGGAGATGTTACGCCAAGTGATGAGAATTCAGCCGATAAACAACAACGAAAGGAATCGGCAGCTCATCGTCGAGGCATTTCCACGCATTATGTGGGTTTCTCGCGCGTCAAGACAGGCCTGAAAGATAAAAGCTCCCAACAAGATGACTGTGTGGAAAGTGGAGTGGAAGCGGCAGAATATACAGAGGAAGTTTACGAGGGTATTGTTTTTGGATTGGAAAACGAGACACCACCTACGGAGAAACCTTCGCTTCCTTCCACATCTATCAGTGGACACGGCACAGATATCGCCAGGGCACCAGTACAAACTTATCCTGTGGTATCAAGGAATCCTAGACGATTAGGGATAATTCTCTCTCAACTCACTGAGCAGTTAATGTATCCCGTGGCCTATCGGTTTCTTGTCTTTCTTATCATATCTGGTTGTTTCTATTACTTGACTCCACTACCGGAATATATCCTTGGGTTTATCGTGGGTATTTTTGCCACTGTCACATTTTTTAATGCCGTAGCAACTGTTAGAAAGATACTTGTAAGCTTGCCTGATGAGCAAGTAGTCGCAAGTCAGACTGTACCTGTCTTAGAAATACCCGCGGTAGAAGAGCATGCTGTAGTTGAGAGATTCGAAGGCTGGTTAAATGAATTACCGTATGAATATGATCCTGACAATTACCATGTGGCTCGGACAAAATCAGTTTTCTTCAGACTGGAAGGGGATATTCTGCGTATCATGGAGACTAGAATGAAGATTCCAAAGAGAGCAGTGTGGGATGAGTCGAAGCATAAGTTAAAGTTCACCAAGAGAAGAGCATACTGCTTGGAAGGAGCACAGGTCGAACTACTTCCCCAGGGTCTCATCAGAAGACGGTAATTATTTTGAAAATTCTTCTTATATTCTATGTTCTCGCTATCTTAGCAAATACTTTGCTCGGGGTCTCTTAACAGAGCGAATTTCTAAGCAGCTATAGTTTCTCACAGGTGGTTACAAAACTTTTGTTCCTTCATCTGGTTAGCCTGGTCGATGTTGTGTCTTGGTTTTTGATTGTTGGTAATAGCTTAAAGATACTCTTTCTGCAGGCGATGGAGTAAAAAGTACCCCATCTGCATTACATTGAAGAAGGAAGCCCTAATCAGCTATGGAACATTCAAGCGCTCCTCCAAGGACAGTCGTGCCCAACACACTACTGAGCGGAATCGTAGAAAGGCATTCAGAAGACGAGAAGGCTTAAGAAGGCGTCGCATTTCTCGGAAGGACGACGATGAAGCAAAACGTGATACTAAGACGAAGCAAAAAGAAGAGAGGAAAGAAGATCGGGACAAGAGTGGAACAGATGTGGATTCTAAACAGTGGAGGGAGAAGCGAAGGTCGTTCATTGATGACATTACAGAAAATAGTCTTGTAGAAGAGGATGAATTTGAGGAAGACGATGATATATTGGATTGCGAAGATTTCGATGAAGAATTAGAGCACGATGAAGATGATGGTGACTACGAGGAAGAAGAAGACGAGGACGATGATTTTGAATGGGAAGGCGAATTAGATGACACCGATGAAGTTGGTGCCGAAGACGACTGGCATGATATAAGAAGACAACGATCACCAATGCGTACAGCCAAAGAATCAAAATATTCAGAAAGTGAAGAGGGCTACGAGGATGCGAGAGACATCAAAATGGAAGTTATAAATAGCGAAATGCTCGATGATCTTGATGGAAACAGGAGTGGGAAAATGAAGGAAAGCGAGGATGATGATAAGAGTACTGATACTAAAAGTAAAGTACACGATGACGAACTGACTGATGAAAAACAAAGTGCACGATCGGAAGTGGGAAGATTACGAAGAAGAGGCCTAAAGAAGTATCGAGATAGTCGAGGAAGTGATGATGACAGCTCGGAAGTCAAGTTATTTATTTTTGCAAGAGCGGACAGAGAGAAAGAAGATTGGTAACTCATACAACTTCAATCGAAGCCGTCGTTGCAAGCACAAGGTCTGATACGAGCATTTTTTAACATTCTGTATCGTGTGCCATAGGTATCGACGATTACTTTCGGCAACAACTCGTCAAGCTGTAAAACGAAATCAGTCACCTTCTCGTGGACATTCACCGTCAAATGCGAACCACGGTGCAAGCGGTGAAACGAAACTCTTTACTTTCGTTAATCATACAATAGATGGTTCATCCGAACTGAGCTATAAAGCATATATGGCAAAGTACCTGGATGTACGTGGGAAATCGACATTTCAAATATATCTATTGATCATTTGCTACGATTTGGGGTGTTCTTTTTTCTGTTTCAGAGTCAGTCTCAATCTCCGCCAGATCCACCGTCTTCCGCTTCTACCGATGACATCCTTTGGTTCAATGGCCTCATTGCACGTATTTTATTTGACATGCACAAATGTCCCGACACCATAAGCCTTATACAAGACAAAATACAGCGCAAGTTATCCAACATAAAATTACCTTATTTTATGGAATGTTTCTTGGTTTCGGAAATAGTTATCGGTCAAGGAGCACCCGTTATACGTGGTGTAACAAAACCAATAATAGATGAGCGTGGTCTTTGGCTCGACTTGGACATTACGTATAAGGGTTCCTTGACCATGACTGTCGAAACCAAGTTGAACTTGATGAAATTGACAAGGACAGGCTCGATCACGAATAATAGCAGTGATATGCATAGCACAGACAAACAAAAGCCTAGTATCAGGTCTCCAATGTTTGACAGCGATGTCGAGGACACGCCGGAAACGTCCACGGAGGATGAGGACAGTGCAAAACTGCAATTGTCTGGTACAATTAAAGAGAAGTAAGCTTAGTAATTTGGTAATTATATGATGTCTTTATTCTTCATTGTGCTCTTGTTATTTCTTTTATTCCAGTCAAACACCTTCATCTGGAAGGAAGTTCCTAAGTATGGTTGATAGGATAGCAGCCAATAAATATTTCCAACATGTTAGTATCTGTTACGTATATTACATAATTTTACAATGTTCATCTTATGTTTTTCATATCTTCTTCTATCGGTTATAGGCCACTGAACTATCATACGTTCGGAGGGCAATGGAAGGTGTCTCAAATATGGAAATTCGATTGATGGTCACAGTATCGGGGATAGAAGGCTGCCTTTCAGTAAACATACCACCGGCACCAGCCGATCGTCTTTGGTACGGGTTTAAACCAGTGCCAAAAATAAATCTTACTGTGAAGCCTGCTGTTGGTGAGAGAGCAGTTAACATTGTCTACGTGACTAAATGGATCGAAGCGAAATTACTTCGGGAGTTTGAGAAGCTGGTGGTTCTGCCTAATATGGACGATCTCGTTTTACCCCTCTGCCCAAACTTCCCTTACATGACGACGCTATAGTTCAATAAAATATCCACAGAATTGTTGTGCTTCGTGAGGCGATATGATGTTACTATTGCCCGGTGTAAGTACGGGGCAGCGTGGTTACGTACAGACAGACATGTATGCAATTTTTGTATCGTTGTTTCTGCATTTACGTACAGTCAGTGCTGACTCTGTCGATTGAGTTCGCGTTAAGTCGTCTTTAGTTAGCAGAGCGCACTCGTGCGACAATAGGCCTGGCTTCTTTCTTAAACGTTTCCGTCCGTGTTGGATTGTATCCTTTTTCTTACTACTGTTGTGCAAACGTTCGGAATTCTCACAATGCTTGACTACGTTGTTCGTCGTGTCTGTTCGAGCTTGTGCGTGTGTGATACAGTTTCGTATTGCACGTGCTTCGTGCAATACGCGTTCTCTAAAGGATCGCTGTGGGACCATACAGTGGAAATTGCTCACTATTTGTTGTTCGTGATATCTTCAATGATATCGAATGCTGTCGTTGTCTCATCGAGTCGATAGTGTGTGTTACTGCTCGTCCTTCATTCGAGAGTCGCGCATAAAAACGACCCTATTTATATGTAGCCTTCTAAGCCATTCATTGTCTGTATTCTGGCTATCGTTCTAATCTGTCACGTTATTCCTCCGAGCGAGTGAAGAATTAAATGCTTTATGAGAATGCTTTCATGCATTTTCACCTGAGACAGCTGAGCTTAACGAGCCAACTGGCTCCAATGTCAGTTTAATCGATGGGTGGTTTGTAAAGGCTTACGAACCGAATAAAAAACTAGTTGTAAGCCAGACTGTAATTGATTGTTTCGTATCCAGCTTCGAGGGAGTGATCGAGTTAAGAAGAAAACAAGTACAAGTTGTCAGACAAAAAAAGTGTAATATATATTTAGCACATTAAGTTTTCTCAAAATGATAATATCACAGTTCGGAGATCGATATTTTGCGTACGGCATATACATATATATAAATCTACGATTTATTTACACGTTTGTTATCCCATTGGCTGTACGCGCGTGACAACTGTCCTATCGTTGTCCATCGCGAGCATGGAGTTAGTAAGCCCGAAGCGTATGGCAAGAGTATATTCTTGAGGTGACTAACTCTGCTGGTGCTAGCTCCTTAGCACGCATGGTGCACTCTCAAGCTCACGAACGGCTTTCGCCCAAGTCTCTAGCCTCGGTGCGCACACCAGAACGAGATCGCCGAGACGCCGTTTTGCCATTATCACAAATTCCCCTTGGCCGTGTCGAGCGTCGCACGCAGTTGGCACTCGCACTCTGATACTCTTCCTCGGTTCGTTGAAGTCGATCACATTATTAGTCTCCTGTAACAAAAACAATAGCATATAATATGACTGTTGTATGGTACACGTTTTTTTTAGAGGAGTTCGTTTAGAAACCTACCAGTACTTCATTTTCATCTATTCGACGAAGGGTTTTAGTAATACCGACGACTAATTCCGCAGCTTCCAGATTCTGCTGTCTCTGGACAGCACTTACAGTACCTCTTGCCACCAGATCACTTTGACAGTAGGCCTTGGCCAGCTCCTCCATGGAGCAAGGCCTACAATCGTTCTCTTCCTCGTCGAATCTGCGTAAGTCCTGACGATGATCGATATGCCGTAGTTCCAGATCGTATTGCAATCTCGTGTCGCGTCGATCCGTAGGGGAAGAAGCTTCCTCCGCCTCAATGTAAAAAGCGGCTGGTTGTTTCTTCGCGTGGAAACATCGGTGCGAATCCTCGTGTTTTCCATCTCTCGGTGAATATACCGGGCGAAGCTTTCCATTCATCTCAAGATATACTCTTGCTGGACCAGAGACCTTAGTGCACACTCGGAATCCGATAACTCGGGGCACTTCATTCGTAGCCAGACTCGCAGAATTTGAGGAAAAGCCGGAATTTTCTTTTCCAGAGGTAGAGAGAAGGGGCGGGGAAAGTACAACCCGTAATGCTCCCCGCGGATATCGCCAGGATACAGTTCCTCTGGAGCACCGAAGGTAAACAGGTCGTACACCGCGACCACCTCCTCCACTGGAAACAGATAGAATAAATTAAATCTCTCGAGTCTCCCTTCGCCTGGGAACTTTATGCGTAGAACTCGCTTCTGTTTATTTGTACGATCTATCATACAACGCCGCTCGAAAGTGTCGACAGGGAACTTGGGAACCGGCTCGTTAAAATATACAAAGTGCAGTGATCTGTATCTGGAAGTCTCGTAACTAGATACTTCCAAGATTTTTCCTGCGATTCTTATTTCCTCGAAAGTGATTTCAAGTCTATTTCGGTGAAGTGGATCTCAAGGAGCGGGAGATTGCGATGCGAGTGGCAGAGCTTCGACTTCGATTACATCGCGGAATATAAGGTCAATTAATCTAGAGTAATACAGCCAATCTCGCTGTGCAGCTGCAGACGGTCAGCAGCAGCCCGCAGCTGTGGAATCTTATTGAAATCCTGTTCCATAAGAGCGTGCCTAGAATCTTTCATCTAATGATTACACCCGTTTCGGAGAGACCAGTACAAGTTTTTGCCGGACATATATCGTCGAGGCATGTTTCGAAGCGTAATATCCCGTGACGGCTGGAAATAAGCTGTAACAGTAAACCGCATTTCTCGCTCGCGTTAGATTCCAGTATAGACGACGCACCGCCCGCCTTCCTCCGGTAGAAAGGAGACGGCGAGACTCTAAACGCGTATAACTTCAAGCTCCCCTTCCACTAGGTATCGAGCGCCGAGGAGAGAACCGGTTTTCGTAAAAGTCGCACGACAGGTTTTGCGTTTTAATAAAGGCCTGCCCCGAGCTTTTCGTTCCCCGTTATCGAGAGAGCCGGGCGTGCACGCTCGCTCGCTCGGTTTTTCCGTTCTGCATGCCTGACTGCTATTTCCATTTCGCCTCGAACGCGTCCATATTGTTCTCTCCTGGCAGCGCATTGTCGCGAGCTCCCATTACTCATGTCGGCGACGTATCCAGCATTCCAATACTTTATCTTTATCTAACCAGCGACCGGTGTGTGTCTGGTGTCGCGCCAAGGATCGAACCACTTGTTGGAATGTCTCGACGGACCTAGCATCTGGTAGTCTACATGATATACACATACAAGCGCCCACGCATACACTCCAGATTTCGGCAAGCTTATTACTACTGGAATTACTACGAGCAATACTAACCTTCCGCTCCAATCGCACTGGTCAGCAGCTTGAAGTGCTGAATGCTCGTACGTCGAGACTTCGATACTTAGCAGCAAGAGGCAAATCGCTCCGAATGAGAGTACGAAATCACCCCCCATTTTCCCTTATCAATGCTACCAAGCTAAATCTCGGCTCGTCGCCGAGTAATTCGCATTTCCCTTGACTATTATCCCGCACTCTTTCCTTCGTTCTCCGGGTGTACTTAGTTGCAGAGAGATGCTCCTTTTTCAGGGCTGACTGGAGGCGCAGGATTTCGGCGGCATCACTCTGGGCTGCGCTCGCAGCAGGCAGAAGAAACAAGACGGACTTGGTCACCCAGCACTCGCGTCGTCGTCCTTCGACAGCGTCTTTCCATTCGTCTTAATTCGTCGTGTACGCGCTTACGGATCGACGACCGCGCTCCAAAGCGAGGACAGGAGACACTCTGCTGCGCGCTCTCTTTCTCTCACTCTCTCCAGTACTCCTTCGGGCTCTGGTTCGTGCGTAAGCAGCGCGTAGACTCGCAATGTTCCGCTTGGTACTCGTAGCATGCAAAGGCGGAGCGAGGAACTCCGACGAAAGGAAGGATAGATGCGCGGTGGTTGCTCGGAATCGCCGAATACTTTATAAGGAAAGAACGCAGAGAGTCGCTCTCGTTACTGCTCACTGCGATGCTGCTGCTCTCACACTGGCCTCTCTTCTCGAATCGGAGCGGTGCTCCGCCTCGCTTCCTGATATTATCCTCGCAGAGAACTGGTTCACTCGTGGGCGCACAGGCGTAACACGCATTAACGCGCGCGCGCGCGTCCAGCTAGCTCGCAGTCGAGCGAAAAACTAACTGGTTAAACGTCAGCCAGCCCTGTATACTGTCTACGCACCGAGAGCGAGCGTTCGTTCTCGCTTCCCTCTTTTACCCAGTCTTCTCTTTCTTTTTCGTTCCCCCTTTTCCAACTTCTTCCTCTCTCTCGCTCGCATTCACTGTGCGGAGCTGGCGGCAACAGCTTTCGTCTGCGTGTCGCGTTTCACGAGCCTTTTTGCGGGAAACGAGGTCGCCCAGAGGAGCATGCTTACTAGAGAGACAACGCGCGCGCGCTCTCTCGTAGAAAGGTAGATCGGAGCGGGTTTGCTCGGTCCAGATAGTCCGGATACACACACAGACACACACAGAAAAGACACAGACAGGCGCAAGTATACAAGGAACTTGGTCTGTCTCTGGATGGTGACACAAGCTGGCCAAGCGAGCGCGTGCCAACAGCAGCCTTCACCGATCCTGACTAACAAACCCGCTCTCTGCTCCCACTCTGCCCCTCACCGTCTCCACTCTCCTTTCCTCCCCTCTGCCCCTCACTCGCCCTCGGGTTCCTCGTACTACCTATGGGGCCCAGGGCCCAGCCCAGGCTACTTGTCCTGCCAGGTCACTCGCCAGCCACACTATCGCCGGCCACTCGCTCCTAAGGCCCACAGGCTCCGATGTAGGCACGTGCGAGCGGACACCATTAAACTACAGCGACTCCCAAACCAGATCCTTCTACGATCACTTCTTTCTTTATATATGTTTGTGTTGTTAGAGATTAGATTTTCCAAGGTTTTTGATTGATTATTAAAATGGAATTTGTTGGAATAAAGATGAATGTGTATTGTGGATTTATTGGAGTATTCTGTGGATGATGAAAGTATTGGAAATTATGGGGAATGGGTTTGGGAGACACTGGCGCATGGCTACACCCTGCGAGCCGAGCCTTTTTTATTTAGAGGCCCGGAAGATTGCCCGAGATAACTGAAATGCCTGCTTATCGCCGTTTCAGGAGAAAGCTGAGGGAGCTTTCGAGAGCAAACTTCCTTCTCGAGAGGCGCGGCGAGAGTGCACTGATAACCGGGGACATTGAGTGTTGGATTTATCTTAGTGGAATAGTGTGTATATGTTCTGGGTTGGGTAGAATGTTTGGGATGGTTTTTGGCGATGTTTGTCTTCACGCGGAGCTGAACGTATGTTTTTTAGTTGATTTAAAACTGGAAATGTTGAATTTGGAGGGATTTGTATAAGTGGGAATAATATCGAAAAATATCCTTCGGATTTTTGTGATTTTTTAAAAGTTTTCGAACTTTGACGAACGGTGCATAAATCCATTGTACACGTATAAAAACGGATAGAAAACATGAAACCAGTGGCCAAAGTGTCGGAATTGTACCCAAAACACTTGGAAAACCAATCGTCAATAATGATCTTCATCTTATTTGGACGGGTTTTTCCATGTTTTCAAGTCTTCCCGACATTTTCCGGGGCTGTAATTTGGTGGAGAATGTTTTCTTGCACCAAGGAAGAAGTGATATAAATTCCAGAGCCCTAGCTCAAAATTCATTTTTTCGCAAATTTTTTAAGGCATACCCCTTCAAAAATTTTCGATTTTTCGAAGGTTCTCGGACTTTGACGAACGCTTGATAAATCGATTGTTTGGGTCTGAAAACGGATAGAAAACATGAAACCAGTGGCCAAAGTGCCGGAATAGTACCGAAAACACATGGAAAACCGATCCTGAATAATTACGTTTTATGGTTTTTCCCATGTTTTCCATACTTCCCGACATTTTCCGGGGCTGTAATTTGGTGGAGAATGTTTTCTTGCATCAAGGAAGAAGTGATATAAATTCCAGAGCCCTAGCTCAAAATTCATTTTTTCGCAAATTTTTCAAGGCCTACCCCTTCAGATTTTTTTGGGCCAAAAAATGAATTTTGAGCTGGGGTTCTGGAATTTATATCACTGTTTCCTAGCTACATACTGAATCTCTCACTGAAATACCAGACCCTGAAACGATCGGGAAAGGGTTTTCGAAAAAAATCGATTTTTCGAAACATGACATGATCGTTCATAATTCAATTGTTTGAGCATTGAATCATTCTTCACATAACTAGTGATGAATAAATCGAATTGATCCATTAGGAATTCGTAATAGATAAATCTAGTAAAATGATATGCTTAGAAACGGTTGGAACTGGTTGAGCGCATGCAGTGGCGAAGGAGCGGTCGACAGGGGCCGGTTCAGGCTTCCGGGATCTCGTGCGTGTTCTCCTCGTCCTGCAACATTTTCCATATTAGTCGGATTACGCGCTCAGTGGCTCGAGATTCGCCTGAAATTCTATATGTTCTCGTCAGAAAATATGAAAGATGAGACGACGAGTAAAGGCGACCGGCCGAGCGGACAGCCTTTGATGCAGGCGAGCGTAAAATTCGTGTAGGAGTACATCGTATTGCAAAAGGCTGGCTCGAGGAAGCATCAAATATATACATGAGTCAAGATTCCCTTTTTACATAACTCGGCTCGCTACACTTATTCACCCACGTCTTATGTACTTCCTACGGAGATGGACTGCAATTACCACTTGTGCAACCTTGGAAAGATGCTTCTCTCCTCGCAACGAGTGCACTCGTAGTTAAGACCATGCATGTGGGATGCAAGCTTTCCTCTGTCATTAATTTAACTCTTACATTCTCTAATTCATTTCAATCATTTTTATACAAGAAATATCAATCCACCATGAGAAAGGACTTCTTTAAAATTAATAATCATTTAACTTTCACTTAACAGATTTAAATTATTAATAAAAAAAAAAAAACATTCCATTATAGATGAGACTAATGGATGCTGGAGAGCCATTTATTATATAAGAGAGAATGATTATTTCCCATCAGGAACCAGAGGACCCCCTTTCGCACTTACGTGACAGAGTGACAGGAACAAAGAGAGTGCACTGTCGGAAGTCGAGCTCTCGATTACGAAATTGCTCGAGTTCGTGCGAACATTATACAAACTAATTGCCCTGCGAAAAGCAGAGCAGTGGATCGGACGGACGTGGACGAATACACTTGTCTCGAGTGCGTTCTACAGGATTTGCGCAACAATTATGAGACACTGTGTGGATCCGCAGTCGCTTCTTTCTTTCAGTGTGAAATAATGCTCGCTGTCCCCAATCGCACAAGTAATAAGCGCCGGCCTTCCCACGAAAGGAGAGCCAAACGAATGCTGCAATCGCGCCTCGATATCTAATTAACGAGAGCCAGGATTATTTAATTAAGAACCCGACCAAGCAATACACCTTTGTCACGAAACGCCGCTATAACGAAATCTTATCTCTCATAATTCCTCCGACAATCGTCCCGCAAACGAAATTCCTAGATGCGAGAATTCTATTCTCTAGCTGAATGCGTAACATTGTCATTAAATAATTACGAAATACCGCGCTTCATTTTGCAATGCGAACATTAAAGTTATTATTCAATGATTGATATTAAAGTGAAAAAAATGATTTCGAAGGATAGACTTGGAAAAATTGAATTGATAATACAGACATTAATTCACAAGTAGTTTCAGTGAGTGGTATCTCCGATTGGCAAATACTTGCCAGCTGTTAATTACAGCTGGTTAATTGCCAGTGAAGGATGAAGGCGTCTCGGAAATTGAGGCTTGCCAGACTTGCCGGAAGACGTTCGCCACAGCTTGGAATGCAAATGAAGTACTCGTCCTGAGTTCTGTTTCAATCCCTTTCATCAGGAATCACAGGTCCATCTTGAGTGACCAAGTGAAGAAATCGCAATTCGTATAATTACTCGCGAAGAATTCCTCGAACAAGCTGAATTTTTGACAGTAACCCTTGATTACGAAACTATTACGAAAACGAGACTTCTAATCAAGAATGCAATCTTTCGCTCGGCTACCTTTTGACGGATGGCAATATTACTCGTTTGAGGAACCTTGGATTCAACGGGAGAGATTAGCGCCTTTGATTTCGGTGCTCGTCTTCTCGCAGGAAAACAGCCAATCTCGTCGAGATAGGATCTTAGAAGTCCGGCGTATCCTGTCGGGTAAAAATAGCCGAAAACAGATCCTTGAACAAAAGGAAAACAAATTATCTAATGATTCCTAAATGATTTGCAAAAAATAGTGCAATTTAATGCGATGGAATTATTTTAATGTATTTTTCGTAGCAGGAAAAATTAGGATGCAAGGAATGTTAGATCAAAAGTGTTACGATACGTTTCCTGCCTTGCTAGACACAACAACGCCTTTTATCTCGGCGATGGATGATCGATCGGTCCCTCCACGTAATTGATAGCACTTTCGTTTTGTCCTATCGGCTCGCATCGAAAGGATCCTCGACAGGGAAGAAGCCACTATGAATCCGGTGCTATGTTTGTGTACCAAGTGTATCGGTTTATCAAGTAACACCGGTGTTTTCTCAATTTTGCACCGATGAAAGAATGGAGATCATTGTAATGGGACTGCGAAATCTCAGATAGTGTCTGACCGGTGATGTGTTATTCTACTTAAGCTCCTCCTACTTTGTAACTTACGTTTCTGTTATAATAATGAATCTAAATCATCGTCATTGATTTAATCGGTCTCTTGATTATTCATCAGATCATATAAACAATGACTAAAAGTATTCCCATGGGGCGAATATGATAAAACAAATCTCCATAAAAAAGAAAACAGTCTGTCTTAAGAAGATATAATTAAAAATTCTTTAAGAGTAATATTTCTTCAATAACTATCATATGTACCAATACTTGATTTATTCACTAAGCATATTAATGACTACTATCAAGGATGGGATTGATTTCTCGCCCGGTAGGATCGACGGGGCGTGAAAATCGCGCGTTGTAAACCGCGAAGAGGTGGCCGGTTCAAGTACGACGGTCGTTTTCACGGGTGTAGGAGCAGTAAGATTGCGTAACGAGAGGATCTCCACCGCAGAAGAAGATACACACATCCTCTCTTTCCTTCTTGAAATAGGTGTGCGTGTACTCTTCTCTTTCTCCGTTCTGCCTCTGTGGGAGCCCCGGGAAAGAGGGGCTCTCAGGAGAGCAGCGCCTCCCCCTTCGTTTCTGCCACCTTGCGATCTCTAAATCCCATATATATACCACCACCTTCTGCCAGGCATTCTTTGAGAAGGAAACTTCGCCGGTAAGACTGCAACGAATCACGGACTAACTAATCCTGTAGTTCACTTTTGATGATTTAGTTGAGCCGAAGAATCATCTTAGATTTTGTGTGAAGTGCGCGAACACGTCAGAGTTAATCACGAATGATACGATAAATGAACACCCTGGGAGTGACACTACGGATTACGGTGATTGGATCATTTTCGGAAAGGTGAGTGTTTAAATTAATGTAGTATGTCTATTAAATTAATATGAATTTAATGAATTTAATTAGGGAATATTGAAGATAGAGAGATTTGTTTTTTAGAAGTGTTATTATTTAATTGTAGATGATTTCGAGGTACCAAGTGCTCGGTGCGCTCCTACTACTCGGCAGCTTCCTTTGGTACAGGACGATGGCGGTAAGTCTAGCAGAGGGTGAATTTCTTCGATGTTTTCATAAGGAAATTGAATCCTTTCTCTTTCTGATATTGGGAAATTCTTGATTGTCTTTCACTCGTTTTCGCGCAATTTCCAGAGGGAGTGTCTCATCTCTTGGAAGACAATTCGTTTTACGAAATCCCGTGGTTTGAATTGTAGCAAGGAATTATTATATTCCCTCGAACTTCTCACGGTTAATCGCGCAACAATGACAGAAGTTATCTCCGCCGGGGATCTCTCTCTCGCTCGGGAAGCATTAAGTAATTCATTAATTAAGCCTTCTCTCGCTTGAGTCGTGTGCTTTCACGCCGCCCTCAGTCATTACAAGCTCTTCCCTCGTCAGTAATATCTCGTCGAGTCATTTTCATGCCAATGGCATTCGTCCACGTGTTGATTCATTATTAATATAATCAAAAAATCATTATAGCTTCAATACTATTTTTATCATACAATCGATTCACGCTTGATGATTCCTGCCTTTCTTTCTTACTTTATAATTAACATTTCATTATTATTCTTCACAATCGATTTAATTTCGTCTCTCTTTGACTCTCAATTCCGGATTATCTAATGATCGTCTTTCATAACGCTCTCTCTGGGGTAATTATCACTGTTTGACTGACTTCCCAAACGCTGAATGCTAATAGGCTAATTAAGAGGGATGCTGTGTTGCAACTCGAGCTCGATGTGCACCGTCAGAGACGAAACATTACGTCTATCTGTCTGTGTGTGTGTGAGCATTGAAATCACTCGAAAGGGTGTAACTGATGGTACACGAGAGATCGGATACACACACACACACACACAGACGTAGTTGTGAGTGAAGAAGAGATGTGCATCCGCTGGCGGGGAACAATGTAACGTGGCTTCCGGTCAGTGGTCGAAGCACACGCTGAAGCACTGGACTGTCTCGATCTGGTGTCGCAACAGCCTCTTTTTTTATTCTTCCTCGCCTCCTCTCCGGCATCTCTCCTCTTGCGAAATGATCTTCTTCCCTGATCTAAAGTTCCCTCTGCAACGCCTCCGTGATTCAGTTCCAAACTTGCACAAAGGGTGTTATTCACGATGCATTTTTCATTTAGAATTAAATGCATTATAGAAACAATTGATATAAATAGATATATCATTTATTTCAGTAGAATCATCCCTCGAAGCACAGACGATCTAATAATTTAAAATTCGTCCGAATGAAAGGATTTAAATGTTGTATACGACGATGGAATTTTATATCGAAAGAATACTATCAATTAGATCGATAATCAATATTTCAGCAAGTGGACGGTTACACACCCGGCGTCGACTATCCGATTTACAATTCTGTCCCGTTCGGCTTGACATTTACCTGCGGTGGCAAGTTGCCGGGTTACTACGCCGATCCCGAAGCGAGATGTCAGGTAAATCGCTAGTCCACAGTCTCATTTTATCATGAATTCATTACACCATCATTGAACAATCATCAGGTGTGGCACTGGTGCTTACCAAACGGCCGGCAATTCAGTTTCCTCTGCCCGAACGGCACAGTCTTCAGTCAGTCGGCCCGCGTCTGTGATTGGTGGTTCAAGGTAGAAAATAAAAAATGAATATTATTAATATTAATATATAATTAAGATTATAATTGAAATGAAATCTTATTACAGGTCGATTGCAATGACTCACCCCGGTTGTACGGCATCAACGACGACCTTTATCGTGACGTCAATGGCAACAAGATCTGATTCCAATGTCCTATTACCGATAGCTCTACTTTAAGACCTGCCTTTGTATAGAAACAATATCCTAAATAAATCTCTAATGAAATATATACAATACAACATAACTTTTTACTTTCTCGAATTGAAAATGAATGGCAAGTCTGTATTACAGAGTCCTGCAATATTCTCATATGCTAACTCGAGTCATCCAACCGATGATGAGTCTGCCTTGAGAACCGGTTAGATGGAGCCTTGAATATAGAACAAAGGATCATGGGAGTATTATAAGTCCCAGAGAATTGGGCCTGCTGGAGAGCGATGATAGTTGGAAAGAGGTGGGGCAGCTTGGAAAGAGGCGAGAGAGCTTTTTAAATAGAAAAGTGGGAGGTACGCTCTGTGCATGAAATCGAAATCTCATCGGACAATTTCTTGGCATGATTGGACAATAGAAAGTGAACGGCGACGGCGGCAGCGTCGCCACTGGCTAGTATCTTTTCACTAGGAGAGACATTGATTTTAGACTCTTCTAGATTTACAACTTTTATTTCCAATTCTTCGTTAATCCAAGATTATAACAATTGTGTTATTAACGATTCGACGCGATCACTGAGTCGAGGACGTGTCTACTTCCTTCTAACGATTTTTAAAAGTGCACGAAGGTCGATGATGCTGACTTCTACAGGATTATGTTAATCAGTCGGTAATAGGATGAGCCTTACGATTAACTGTTTACAAGTATAAAGATGATGATTATAAATTCATGGGGAAGGGATGATTAAAGCCGCTTACATTTCGATGTTAGAAAGGATCCGGGATTGATCTTAAATGACGGGGACACCTGACGTTTCATCTGCCTTGCAGATTGCAAATATCACGGGCGCAGCCTACGCATCGCCCTAGAATCCTCTCTGATATTCTCTTAGAAAGATCATCGGGTGTGGACGTCGCTCCGGAGTCATCGGAGACTGGCAGGTACTTTAAAGATCGTCCCTCGCACTTTGCAAGTCCTTTACTTTAAAATTTTACTCTTGACAACCAAGGAGAAAGGTAGATTCTTACAATCGTAAGGATTATTTAGTGACCTTCCAAGGATAAAAATTATTGATATTACAAGGACAAAGCAGAAGGGGGTTGAACTCGAGGAGATCGAACTCTCAGGACCGGTTGTCCTTAGGAAGAATCAGGACTACAATGTCTCTCCTTTCCAGCGAGTGGATCCGTTCTCCGTTTCTACTTGAGTTGGATGATTTCACAGTGATAATCGAGTCAGTAGTCAACTCGGCGAGTGGTTTTAAATGCCAGGGGACGTGTCGTGCGAGCAGGTGGCTTTGCCTGCTAGCTATCAAACTCGTGTCTCTTGTTGGATCGACTGCTTATCGAGCATAGAGCAAGTAGTCGTTTCGATACTTTCTTCGATGGAGCTCGCTCGACTATAGTTCGACTGCTCTATTCGTTTCATCCACGACCCTGAGTATATTATTTCTCGAAAAGTACGGCGTCTGACTTCACGCTAACCGCGCCATCGCTTTTTCAAACCGATTGCGAAAGGAACGAGTCGACAACGTTCCTCGAAGGCAAAACAAGCTTCCCATTTCTAAAACCCCCCCTGCCAATTCGTGCTGGCACTGTGATCCGTGCGATCCTCGCTCGATCGATTCGACCATTGATTTTTCCGTCCTTTCAGATACTCTACTTTCACTTCATTTCTTCGGTGATTGCACGAAAAATCTTTTATCCAGTGTGAATGAAATCAATGATTATCAGGGTTGATTTATAATACTTGGAAGATTTATAATTCTTCTTTGATATCAAAGATAGATATAATTATTATTAAAACAGTTAACTTTTCAGGAAATTCAAAGAAATTGTATCAACAACTCTCCCATGGCAATTAACAAAAAGTACAGATCGAAATCCTTGCAGTAACTCACCGAGTGCATGCGCAGTGTACATCGATGAACATAAATCAGTAGAACAAGTCAGTCTGACGTATTCCCTATGTTCGTGAAAAACAGAATTCGTGCTCTATCATTAAAAATTTCAATACTACCAATCTTTATCTCCAAAAACAATATAAATAATAAGTAAAACTTCATAATTACATAATAAAGAAAACTGATGAAAGGGTTGAGAAGAAGAAGAGAATTTCTTCGATAGAATGTACATCTCAGGCGTGATTTGCACGCCATTGGAGGGAGCAACTCCTTTCGCCATGCGGGGTCTGTTTTCGACGCCAATGTAGGTGGGCCTCAAGTTAGCGCCAATGGGCCCCCTCTTCGACCTTATCCTCGGCCGTAGAAAGCTCGGCCAGAGGACGACGTTGGCCAGAACGCTCCCGTTGCTGCTGGCTTTTCCACTGGCATCGCTGCCCAGTTGCTAGATAGCACTGTCGATCGGAGGACGCGTTCAGTGCACTTAGTGTTAATCTTCAAAGAACAGCATCCAAAATTATCCACTCAGTGGTCCATTCGGTGTTTCTTTTTTTTCTTTTCTCAAATTTATTTCTCGTGTATCTTAACACCTGCCAGAAAGACAGTGTTCCAGTGTGGAAGAATTTCGAATTCCATTTTCTGTGCGCTTTCATGTGAGGGCCGACGGATTTCATGAGGGATTAGTGACAAGCAGATTAAAAGGTAAATATATAATCTCAATGATTCCTTCACGCATTCTGCTCTGATTTTACAATGGAAAAGTGTTGTACACATTGCACCGTCACGCCGCTTTTGCGATCGAGTTCAGCAAGCGGAAGCCGATTTCGACGCCGGCTGCCTTGACTCCCACATATATGGAGAGTCCTCTAAGACGAAAGAAATCGAGAAATCGTTATTATTGTTAATCGACAAGGATATTTAATGAAATGAATTAAGTTAAGTCTTGTTGCTGGTCTCTTTCGAGATGATTGTTTTTTCTAGGTGGTTTAAGCGATGACGATATCAGACGATTGTAATGAAATTTGGATTACTTCAGAGGATTTAATGATAGTCTTTACTAACTGTTCGCGGTGAAATTATTGCGACAATCGTTTTCACGTGTCGAAGTCATTTGGAATCGTAGTTGGTCATTAGGATGATTGTTTCGAGAATCCACAAGCTTTCTTGGAAAGTATACTTTGAGATCGAGTTTTACGGAAAGTAAACAGGAAATGACTGTGATAGTACGTCGTTTTAAAGGAAGAGTTCTTCGCGTGTAATTAGATAAGAGGTAGTGCACTTGGCGAAGCAGAAAGAACATGCTCGAGGAATGCTTGGCTCGAACGAGGAAGATAAAGGACACTTTCGCTTGTGTGTGTCATCTCACTATAATATCATCGTCTCACTTCCCCAATCGCAAAAGCACTTCTCTTCTCTTCCACGAACTGGTTTTCGTCGACAAATTTTACCGCCGACTTTCCAGTCCTTTTTTCTCTGACCGGGAGAAAAAAGAGCGTGCGAGATTCCTTTGACTGTGTGGAAGCACACTGCGTGCATGTACCCGCACTGCCATATATTAATAAGGTGAAAGGAAAAAATGCAGCGCGTATTGCAGTGCGTAGGCGAGATAGCACTTTCTGGGGATCCAAGTATATTTTCTTCGAATAATTTTGGTCATCGAGACTCACAATTTTCTGGTGGAAATTGTACAAGCATGGTGTGGGTAATCATTGATGATTAGGATGAAGAGAGCTTGTTGCAAATGCGAACCACCTGTTGCACGCATCACTTCGCCTTTTACGAGCAAATCAGATCACTGCTAATGGACGTTTTCCCTCGGTCGTTCTCACAGTATCTTCTCTGGGTTAGTTTCATGGGAAATGGAACTTCTAATGATCCTCATGAATCGTATAGATACATAAGTATTTCTTTCTTTATGTTAGTGAAAGATCATTAGTTAATGACTGTGCTATTTCGAGATAAAGGTCTACGAGAATATTGCAGGGGACTACCAAGTGATTGGTGGGTGGAGTAACAGTAACAGTTCGCTCGAAGTAGAATGGTCTGTTATGGTCAGACGAGTGGAGTCGGACGGTACCGTTACGCGCGGTGAAAAGTTCTCGCATTTTTCCAGTTATTGCATGTACACGATCCGGCGTGCCTAGGCTCGTAGTTATATCAGGGATCTATGCAAATGAGCACACCTCTCTCTCTCGAGGAGAGTGCGATCGAGCGTTCCTCGATTAACTCGAGTACGTTTTCCGTAACCTCGACAGTGTCTGGTGGGGCCGCGGCTGGAACGCTCGCGCTCCACCGGCTCTGTTTCTTTCCCTCGTTCTTTCCTTCCTTGGCGTCCCATTCTAATGCGTCCACGTTCACTTTCAATCGACAGATTCCGTAGCGTCGAAGGCGTCGGCGCGCACAGTGCGCGCGCCTTCGAAAGTGAATTAGATTGCGGGAAGCGGCACGCCTAGCGGACGTTCTAAAGTCCTCTATTGGCAACGATACTTGCTCCAGTGTCGATTGCTTTCGAACTTTGTGTCCCTGAACTCTCACGAACACTTAGAAAAAGTTCTGTATTTCTAACTGGTTGTTTAACGAATTTTTTAAGAATTTTCTATGGGATGAAATGGATTATTTGTAGAGTGAATGTTTCATAGTGATTTTCTGCAAACAATGTCGAACGCATTACGACACTGGACACCGATGTGTTAGGGCGAGGTACAGTCTGCTTTCTCCATGATACGCCGCCGGAAAAATAAAACGCTCGACTTCGCCATAATCGAATGCTGCCCGCCCGGCTGTCAGGCTTTAACGGAGAGCGAGCGTCACGAAAGTACGCGCTACAAAATTCTGTTGTAATTGACGCGCCGCACCGCATCCTAATGATCCACCTCGACCACCTCGCCCCTAACCGGTTCAACGGCCCTTGGATTCGCTCTGGCAATAATAATGCCTCTAATTTAGAGTTAGGAAAGCAAGCACCGAAAGAAGGAGCAACGCTAAAAAGAATTCCACTGAAAAAAAATGTGATTTCGTAAGCTCGCACAACACACACTCATCAATCTTTTTAAATTATTCGACCAACGTCTTCCGTGGACCTCTTTTTTTTCTTTTTAAAAAAGATTTCACTTCTTAATCGATACAACAAATTGCCCTTGAGAGGAAAAGCTTGTTGGCCACGAGTTTATAAATCGTCCTCTACTATTAGTGGGAATCACTACTGTGATCGTCTCGATCTTATTGGAATAATAGTGGCAAATTAAACGATTGGCTATTCAAGGTGGCTATTCACCGCATTTAATTCATGGTAGTTCACTTTCTCGATTATTAGTCGATCACTATTTATTTTTAACTCCCTTTAACTACTTCCACTGAAAGTATACATCATTTGACAGTTGAAAGAATCAGTTGTCATTTTAATAATAATCATAAATATCTATGAATGATATTATGTTTAATAAATCCTGTCAAAGTTGTCGCCTTAGGACATATTCGGCGAAATTCGTCGCCACTTTCAAAACGAAACCGTAAGATCGAGAGTGCTGGATCTCCACTGAGAAGTGTACGCGTCTGCGTGCCTGCAAAAAGTATGTCAGCTACAGTGGACACATATACACGCGCATGTGTGTGTGTGTGTTGTGCGTCGATATTGCGTGAGAGAGTCTACTTTCGATAAATTAGCCATTCCAGGCTGGGCCAGTTGACCGAACGTGTCCTCCAAAGGACTAATTGCCAAAACGTTATGTTCCGCTAATATTATATTACAAGCTTAGAAAATATAGCATCGATTTTAATAAGCAATGTATAAAACCGGATTACGTAAAAGAACTGCTTGGAAAGCTGCCGATATATTCAGGGATGAGTAAACCCCGCATTCCAAACATCGAATTCCTCTTTGCTTCTCAAGCGCCAGTGTTTTCCTTCTATAATTACCATTATTGCATAATTATTCAAGCAGGCGTATTCAGTCGGATTGCTTGTAACGACGCCGATAAAGTTGGACTACTACTCCGCCTTCGCTTAGCTATTCGAGCTGCTTTCGAACGATTTCACGTGAATTAGCGGCGCCCCCTTGCAAATTTCTTGTGGGGCAACTGTTACTAAACACAGCTGGGAACTTCGAACGAGAGAGGCTGCCGAGTCGAAGCAACCAACGTCGCTCACGTAAATGGAAAGTGTATTAGGCATTTTCATTGAACTTCCGGTCGCAACTGGTTCAGTCTTTCAACACTATCACGAACATTATTATTATTTTCTATATCTAATTTTTCCATTGGAATATCATCCGTTAATTATGATTGTTGTTTTTTATGGGAATTTCTATGGATAATTATGGTGTTTGATTGTATTTATTTGATCGTTCTAACAATATGATAAAGTCGGGCGACTTTACGCTTGGTTAGAGTCGATAGCTGTGGTTGAGAGTGAAATCATTGTGTCGGAGAGCCGGTTCCCCCGTAAAAGTGACTGTCAGTCGTGTATACAGGGTTTACTACTAGCATCAACAGGCTGATAGGCTGTTAGTTAGTCCTGCGGGGAAAATTGGGAACTTATCTAGTCGATTCCTACGGCGACTCCAGCCTCTCGCCATTCCTAGGTGAACGAACTTACTTGGACTCGGTCTAGAACGGCCGAACTGGATTCCGAAATCGATGCTGCGCCGGCGAGAACTATTATGGGTGAACACGTGGGCAGATAACATCTGGCGAACAACAAGACATTCGATTGCATTATTAAATCAAACATCGTAACTTTGGAAGTAATACAAAAATGATTATAGCGATAATTGGTTAAGTTGTCATTCGATCTTTTTAAGAAGAGGATTTCAATTATTTTCGAAATAATATAAAAATTATTATATCGATGATCGAACTTAAACAATTTTCATTTAAATAAATCGAAGTGTTGCGTAAGTTGTCATTCGATCTTTTTAAGAACACGAGTCCAATTACTTTTATTGCATCACTGGCATGCCGAGCGAACCATAAGGAGCGCCAGGGTGTTCGATGATAAGATGTCTACCATTTGATTGGATGTGTGCAAGGTGCACTTCCAGACACACGTTTCACTTTCGATCCTCAGCTTCTCTTACTCGATTCGGATACCTACCTTGACACGAAAAGCCATCCGGCGAGGAGTCACACCTTCCTGGCAGATGGAACTCGGTCTGACTCTATCCTGACACGATCTACTGCTCCGAAAGGAGGCGGCTGTACCAGACAGGATGCGAAACTCCGTTCTTCCCATTGGCCGTTCAATGGAACGGACACACACTCACACACACTCTTCCAAAATACTTCCTTCGAGTAGTTTATTCATGAAACATTGAAAACTCTACGATCCTTCCTGCCGCATAATGAGCCATTCGAAATTCACGGTGAATGATTCGAAACTCGCACAATGAATTACTTTCTTGTGTTAATGAATGGATTAAGATAAAGAGTGGATATGTTTGGTGATATATTGAGAAGTTATCTGACAGTGTAACTAGTCAGTGTCAATTGAACAGATCGTTTTTACTGTCGAAGAAAGTGTATATCTTCTGAGATTTAATGATCGCTCGTTTTCTAATTAATTCATTCTGACTTCCAAGTTAATGGCCGATGAAACATTAGAGTTTAAGTATGCAGAAAGAGGGAGGAAGAATTTAGTATAGGAAAGACTTTGTAAAAATGCGGATGGTTACACATCAGTGATAGGAATGGTTCGATTAATCGTGCATTTTCTCCTATAAGATCGATGAGTACATCGTTAATACCTTGCGAGCTCCATTCTCTTCCGCAAGTGGATGCTTTGCTCGATCTTCTCCTACGGAGCTGCTACGAGGAAATGAAAGCACCGCGTTCACCGCTTTTGAAGGCTATCGGGTTTTGTAACCACCACGCCTTAACTCCGCCTACATTATCAACTGATTTGAAGAAAATAGTTATTAGAAAAGAAGCTCTTTCTAATCATTATAATTTCGTTATGCTCCAATATTTCTTAACAGATGAATTCTAAATTTTACAAGCTATCTAATCGATCGATCGAACTAATCGGGGGCGTCTGCTCATGCGAGGCATCATTTCCTGTGACCTTTAACGTGATGACCGTTACTTGCGTGTCGTAACGCAACGTAATTTACCGTAAGGCATCGTTACGTGTGCTGGAACGTCTCGATCTTGGTTCCCCTGAGATTCAGTGGTCCTGGAATGTCAGAATCTCTCCTTCTATATTTCTATATCCAATGCAATCACTCGTTGATCAATGCTCAACTAGTTTTCTCTCTGGCAAGAGTGAAAACTGAGTGAATAGATATTTGTGAATCAATCATTTCGATATTTCGATATTTCCTCTTCCTTTATTAAATAAAGGAAGAAATAATATTCGTGTCCGAGTGTTGTCAGAGTGGTTTTCCTAGGGATTTCCAGGCAGAACTTCCGGATGAATCTAATCTCGAGGTTTTTCCCATGGCGAGAGAGAAAGAAGCCTGAGAACTGTGAGCGCCGCTTGTGACACGGACACAGAGTGAGAGCAATTACGAAAACTTGTGTAACCGAATAAAGTCGCTCGGAATGTTCCCCTTGCTTCTCTGGCGTGGTTTATTCCTTCGAGCGAGACACTCGACATCCTCCTTCCTCCTCCTCCTTCTTCTTACTACCGATAGCCATCGCTACCTGCGAATTGGAGCGCGTTTAATTAACGCCGGCACAAACTACTTTGCGAACCAGATATCTTTCAGAGAAAACGGTAACACATATGTTCGATCCTGGATGAAAGGAAGAAGTAGGATTTTCATGAAATACATTTATTATTGATAGGAATTCTGAAAAACTTTCATTAAATACTAAAAATCATCAAGGTCGATCATTCAAATTTTTTAGGATCGTAATTCTTCGTTTCGTTCTTACGACAGATTCATAAATAATTATAAACTGTAAATGATTTCTTGTAAAAATAGTTTTAATATTCTTTCACAAGTCGATCAGCCATTTTGGTAGCGGCTGTGTTACCAGAACACGTTCTCTACCAGTGTTTGGCAGCCAGCAAGAGATTGTGATTTGAAAGCTGACGGAAAAACAGAGTCCCTGAGAGAAAAAAAGCCGAGGTTCCAGCTGTCGATTACGACAGTTGCTTTCAATAATCGATAGAGAAGCTCGAGTCCCACTGACGACAAAGTCACACCCGGTATTACGTGATCGGACATTTATATAACACCCACATTATCCTTGCATTATATGGTTGGCAGTGGTGACAGCACAGAGAAAGTTCCTATCCGCTCCCATATGCTCGCCAGCACCTTCGAGTTCTAAGCGCTCCCGGCGCCCATTCCTCAAAGCCTCCGCCGGATCACGACGGGTTCATACTACTTGTGTTTTTGCCTGTCGATTCATTGGACTTCGAAAAATCACCTTTTATTGAATGTTATTGAATTAATAAAAATATAAATAGATTATTATTGGAATTGTTAATATGAATTAGTCGACTCTTTTGTTCCAGCAGCAGTAAGATGCGGGAGAAAAGGTGGCTTCTACTCGCCATTTATGGTAAGTGTTTCTAAGTTTTTTTTTTAATTACAACAGATCGTTAATTTTAAGTGCTAATACTTGTACGAAGGAAAGCAGGATGTTCTGTATATCCTTTGATCTCCCTGCGAGGATATTTCCATCGTAACAAAGGTGGTTTGGAGGACAATATATATATATAGTGGACAGGAGTCTGCATTTTTGGACTTTCCATTCGCCAAGGAGGAATGTCGAACACTGGTCGACCTTCTCCAGGGTTTCGCCCGTTCCTTTAAGCTTCCCTCACAACCTTCCTTTCTTTCTCTCGAGTTCTTATTTCGTTGGATTTATTCTAATGAAGTGTTTGAAAGAGCAAACCTTGTCGAAATCGTACCTCCAACTCGAAGAGAACCACTTCGTATTCCAACTGACTACTGTCAGATTTACCACACAAGATTCCTTGGAAGGAAGAGATAAACCTGTCGCGAATATCAAAGAGTATTCGCTATACCCTTGTTGTGACGTTCTGACGCACGTTCTTTCGATGAACCAGCATATTTCTACGTAAAATAAATCGCTGGAATTTCGCTATACAAACATATGTTTTTCCTCAAAAGATATAATTATAAATTCGATCGACATTCTTCTTCTTGCAATCCGTGGCATTTCGCAGGAATGCAACGACTGTTTACTATAACTCTGTTTCTTAATTACTATGCAAAGATATCGCAAGAGTTATTTAGAGCAGAAAAGTCGTGATTGTGATTTAATTAGGAAGATCGAATTACTACGACGATCAAATATTTCGTAGGGGGGAAAAAAAAGAGGGTGGAGAATAATATCTTAGCTCTTCCAATGAAAATGTCAGGTCACTCCCATTCGATAGAGATCGAGGATTCGATAAACAATCGGGCCACTCGATTTGTTTACTTCGCTCGCCCTGTGATTTCGTCATGAGAACGATTTGCTACAACGATCGCAATGTTTCCAACAGCACCGGTTGCCAGACACGCCTTGCCATGCTTTTCCCACAAACGGAATGCGATCGGCCCTCTCACTCGTCCGGTATAATTCACTTTTTATGCTTGTTATTGGATTGGCTGTTAAGAAAACTGCGCGATCCCGTTACAGAATGCGAAGAGAACCGTTGCAGGGTGTCGCACGTGTCTCTTTTCCGAATCGAGGACAGCAGTTCTGTGATTCTTACGCGTTGAAAATAATTTGGTTCATCGATTATATAATTTCTACATTTTATATGTTTGTAAAGTAGAAAGTGTTAATCAATATTTCTCATGTAAGACTCTTACATCTAATAATCCATTTCCTAAGATTGGAATGAATGTTTTCTTATTATTAAATCGTCATCGGAAGGATGTAAATTATGATAGTCATTAATCACTTACTAGCCAATTATACATGTTTCCCGGCTGCAATTTATCCGATTGATCGCTGTCGTTTCATACAGGAAAACTATCGAATTAATAAGAGTAATGTGGACGAACTGATTTATGTATACCAGTTCTCAGAATTCATGGAATCACTCTGATCGAATCGAACTCTTTGATTACTCTCACGAGACTGATTTTTTTTTACCGGTGTGTATGTGTTCGCCATAGAAAGTGAGAAGGCAAGTTTTTTCGCCCTTTTTTCATTCTACCTTTTCTCTCCTTTACCACTGTGTCTGTTAATGCATCGAAATCGGCCTTGAACCGGTTTCCAAAGCGACTGGACGGATATGATTCGACGCTAAGGTTCCAAGCCGCCATTATCCTTAATTGCGAGGCCGGGAATCCGTGCGAAAAGGTGCGAGCATTCGTCCACCACCTAGGTACTCCGCACTTTTCCCTTAAGAAAAGTGCGAATCAAGAAACTGTTAAGGTATTTTACGAGCAGTTCGGTTTAATTGGAAGAAGTTCGGGGAAGGCACCGCCACTCATTCCTGTCGTCATGTATTCCACGTTGAAAGCATCGCGTGGCTTTAATAAGCGCATGTACACCTTTCGTGTAATTAGTGGGAGAATAGAAAAATGTTAGGCAGGTTTCCTCCTTAGTTGCACGAATCCTTTTCTTACTGGTTTCAACTACGAATGAAATAGAAAGGTGAACTTAAATGCTAGTCATTTATTAATACCATCGAAATTTATATCTTCTTCGAATTGTGATAAATAAGTATGATAGAAAATCTGACTAATTAAACTTTGACAAAGATTTAGATGGTGCAAAAGGCAGGTGACAGTAAGAAAAAGGAAGGCAAAGGGAGACGATCGATGGCCAGCCTTGATCCGCTTGAAAACAATTACCCAATGCAAGGGAGCTTGTGCAGCAAAGGTGTTGCGACACTTGCACGTGCTGTCAGACAGACGCTTCTCCTTATTCTCCACTCTTTCTCTCCCCCGCAAGTAGAAGTAGAACTCTTCTCGCTGGTCTTTCGCAACGATGAGGCTTCTTCTTCGCAGTTTGCGCAATCGGCAGATGCGTGCCTTCGGGTCCTCGCTGATTTTTCCCGAGGAACTGGTTATCTCAGGCTCTCGTGAGTGCATCTCGAGATGATCGATCACTTTCACGTGTCTCTTAACCGCCTGATAGTCCTACTTTATCCTCGCGTATTCATCCATCCGATCCTGGCTGACTGCGAGTCCTTATTCTACTTACAATAGTATTATTATTTCTCTTAGTATTAACTATAATTATGACAGGATTATTATTCGAATCTGTCAAAGGTTTATGTAATTAATGATTGAAGGTTGATATAATCGATATTATTATCATTCAATAAATAAATTACAGGCTTGGTACTTGCGACGGCAGTTGACGCGGCTTTAAAACCTGGCAGAAAGTTCAAGATCGCCACTACAACCACTAGCACGACCAGTCCGAGTACCACCGAAGATGCTCACGACAATGAAAACGACGATAACGAGGTACAACGAAAGTTCCCTTTAAAAATCTCGAAACATCTCCGGGCTCTCTTTCCGAGTGGAAACTCGTAGATCGCGCGGAACGATAGGACGGTGAATCCGGATCGTACATTCTACGGTGTACTCTCGCTTCGCTATAATGTTACCGCAGTTTATGCGCCGAGATCCTTTATCGGCGATGATGCAAAGTACGCCGCCGCCAATTCTGCGGTCACGACTCTCCTCGGCTTTGTGTTACGTGTGTCTGAGTGCGTCGGTGAGTAGGCAATCGAAAGAGAGGAAAGATAGGTGTCCAGGAAAGGCAGACACAACATTGCGATTACGAGATCTCCCAGAGTGCACCGGAGACTCTCCGCTACGTGGATCGATCTGGAAAACCAGATAGCATTCCTGACAGATTCGATTGCATCGCTTTGCCGAAATCGATATACTCACGAAACACCATAGAATACAACTGTCTTCCATTAGAATCTCTGAAACAGGAATTCATTGAAATAGAGAGGATGGAATTTCAACTTTTGACTCTTTTTTTTTTTTTTTAGTCAACCACTGTGGCAGCTGAAACAAATGGCACAACCGGACACACCCTCACAGGAATCCCACAGATCGATTACATTTGGGATCCGAATCTTCCACGGGAATTGAACGGGTATAATCTTAGCGATTATCCGTTCTACAACAGCATCCCTGAGGACATTGACTTCAAGTGCGACGGCCTGCACGATGGATTCTACGCGAGTGTGCCGCACAAGTGCCAGGTAAGGCAATGAGTCCCCTCATAAATAATTATGGTGTACCTGGAACTTCAGGTATTATTTTTATATCCCTATGACATTAAAAGTCTAGACTGCAAATACTAAATTATTATTGCAAAAGACTTCGATTCACGCCGTGATTTATTTATATTTCATACATAAATAATTATGGTGTACCTGGAACTCCAAGTATTTTTATATTCCTATGACATTAAAAGTCTAGACTGCAAATACTAAATTATCATTGCAAAAATGGGAGATATAAATGATATAAATTATTATTGGAATGGTATTCGGGTCACACATCTGTCAGTATAAATGTCCATATTCGACAAAGAACTCATCAAATGGAAAAGAGCGGGGTCGCCGTGATTAGCGTGAAAGATGTTCCAGTGAAGGACAGTCTCGCTGTAAGTGACACGTCATCAAACACACAGACACAGTAAGAAATCCATGAGCAAAGGGATCACAGACATAATAGTAGGTGTGCTCCAGAGCGATCAGGTGAAATGGAAAGTCAGTGTCGTCTGAAAGACATGTTGGCAAGAGAGATTTCCCAAGTGCTAGTCTCCTTCGACCAACAATTATTGAATGTCAACGAAGAACGAGTAAATCGAAGGGCGATCGTCGACTTCCTCATTTCCAATAATTTTCATCTTCTCTATCATTATTCCCACTTTGATTCGTCATCTAATTAACATTTACAACCACAAGCAAATTTTCCTTCCGATCGTTCTACGATCTTTCTATTCAATGATTCTGTGTGGAAGTCACATATCACTGACAATGAGTTTTTCGGTATAAAGAGAATTCTGCCTTGATACAATTCTCTTACCGATCGCTTTGAGATATTACGATGCACTCTGATATTCCATTGTGAAAGGAGAAAAAGATTGCAGTTCACTCGGAGGATGCTTTCTTATCGTTGGCATCCTGTCAGCTCGAAGGAAGCGAAATGGCCCATTGTCATGTAAATAGTGTGTGTGGTTCCGCTTCTACCAAAAGCGGATATCATCGCTGCAATCGGCTCTCTTCGAGCGCAAGGACCTGTTACATTTCGTTCCTTCGTTCCCATTGGTGCACACATGAATAATTTTCAATCAAGAAATATCAGCACGTGTGTTTACACGCCGCTGACGCAGAAGAGATTTCGCAATGAGTTGACGGTCGCCAACGAATTCCTAATAGGAAGCCAGGGTCGTTTTGGTAGGCGACCTTTTCCAATAAGTATCACCGATGTCCCTCTGACATTTCTTCCAAACGACTTGAGTGGTTTCATCGTCAGTGAAAAACTTTACTTTTATTATACTTTTAATATTCTCTCGAACATATCTCATTTAAATATCGTTTATCCTACTTGATAGATATGATAGATATCAATAGTGATTGTGAATGAATTGAAAGGAGATCCTTTTGAAAATGAGAGCACATTTAGTTTAGTGCTGCCAAGGCAGTGTTCTGTATTCAGGAGCAATTACTGTGGCACACGTAGCCAAGCGTATGCCGTGTGAAAGCTAGTCAGAGTGCAGCAACAGCTGTGTATTGGGTGAAAAGTCTGATAGGAATAGTGCATGTCTTCTTCAAAGTAAAAGGGGGGGAAACGTGAAGGATTGGCGACCTTCCCATCATATACTCATGATCTAGCTAACGAATTATATTACTCTACACAAGGTAGCCAACAGAAAGGTCTCCGAAAACCTCGAAAGTGACATCGCAATCTCTTACACGCTTTCACCAGCTCGATTTCGCAAGTGCGGATTATCGAAATTCAGCCGGCAATCGGAATTCTCTCCCAGTTGGATTTCGATAACGGTGACCTTGTTTTATTATTCAGGTGTATCACCATTGCCTCTTCGGGACAAGGTACGACTTCCTCTGCGCCAATTTCACCGCCTTCGATCAGAAAACATTTATCTGCCACTTTGTTTCGGAAGTGGATTGTACGAATTCAAAGAAATACTGGCATAGAAACGATGCGCTTTACAAAGCAGCAACTACCTCGACGACCTCGACAACATCAACAACAACAACCACCACAGTTCCACCGGTTACAGTAGCAACAGGAAGATCTAATTCTCGAGACAGAGATCTTCCTGCAAGAAGAAGAAGACCTTTTAGAAGAAGGCCTGCTTACGAGTACTACGACGACGATCTTTACTACGACGAAGAATATGGAAGACCTCGAGGTTACGCTAGAGACGAATACGAGTACGACGACCGGAAGTACAGAAGAGATCGAGACCGAGATTTCAGGGAACGTGACAGAGACTTTCGTGATAGGGATACTGCGAGGTCCAGAGGAGATTCCACTGATAGAGAACGAGATGTTACAGTGAGAGAAAGATTTCCTCCCAGGAACAATAGAAGAGATCCTCCTAGAACAAGAGATCCACCAGTAGAAGAAGAAAGCAGAGTTCGACCGAGAGATCCTGATCAAAACGTCAGGTATCAAGGTTCTAGAGAGGTCGATGACCCGGACTTAGAAGATCGTAGAATCGATGCTAAAACTAGAGACCCTGATGATCGCCGATACTCTGAAAAAAGGTAATTCAAATATTTAAAAGTATCTACTTTAAAAATATAAATAATAAATACTAGATTTATATAACTTTATAAAATATATGTTTCATTAAAGATACAGAGACGATTACGATGACAAGGACCTTGCCCCATCAGCAGGAGCGACAAACACGAATACCGAAGCATTAGTAAAGCCAGCAGCACCTTTGGCTTCAGTGTATGCAAGACCAAGAACTCCCCCGAAGATTCGCAGACCGGTTCCTCTCTCGGAGCAGGATCGGTACGCCTATAAAGCCAGCCCCGTCCAATCCACGGGTAATTAGGTTACTAATTAAAGAGTTTCATAAATCAGATATAATTAATAAGCTTGATATTATATTTGTTAAATAGAAGAGCCACGTAGGCGGCCGTCAGAGGAGGACGATTATTACGAGGACGAGTTGGAGGAGGTTCGACCGATGAGGAGACCATTAAGGAGACGACCATCTTACAGAGAAAGAGACAGGGATTTCTATGACACACGAGACAGAGACAGAGACAGGCCATACAGGTAAGAAATAATATAATATTAGTATTTAATAAGCCATCATCGTCAATTCCATCAGCCAACGATGTTAATACGACGTGCATCGTCCAATCAAAATCAACCATGCCTTATTTCTTTGTAATTAACGTTGATTGTACAAAGAAAATTCAGCATGTTTTAACGCCAGCAAAGCAGCTAATTCCACCGCACTCACACGCATCCTTCAATGCAGAGTTAATGAGTCTAAAGATCGGCGGACTGATCGGTTGAAAAAACAATTTTTCCAGACGACGATAGCGCACTGTTACCTCCCCAGAAACACCGAGCGCACAACACGCACACAATCTCGACAACCCCTTGAAAAAAAAAAAAACAAAGTACAAAAAAAATTACAGCAACAACAACAACAACAACAACAACAAGCACGACACTCAGCGGTTAGAGTGCGGGGGAGAAAGAGATTAAAACCAGGATATACCTCTGCTTTCAGAGCACGTTATCGCGATGACGAGGACGACGCTCGTCCTAGAAAGCATCCCGATCGCTCGAGAGATCGCTACTACGATCGAGAGAGGGATCGAATTGCCGGTGAGCGAGTTAGGGAACGAGGGAAAGATCGCTCGCCGGATAGATCGTTGGATCGAGATCGAGGGAGAACACAAGATGACAGGCAGGAGAGACCGTATTCCCCTCGATTACTCGATATCGATAAAGAACAGGAACGATCTCGACCAACATCGAGATCAAAGGAAACTCCAAGGACCGTAGACTCACTGAGAAGACCGAGCCATGATCGAACTACTGAGAGAACAACCAGCACTACCACCACCAGCACAACTACTACTACTTGTCTACCTGAACACTTGGTACGCAAGGTAGAAGAGATTAAGGAACCTGTTACGGAAAGATCGAGTTCCAGGACAACACAGCATCCAAGAGTCATTCAGGAAGATCAGGAAATTCATACTGATCTTGAAAAGTCTCGTGGACCACAGCATCCAACTGATTATCTTGATAGAGATCAAGATGAAGGACATCGTGGTACTTCTGTTGTCGATGAATATTCATCTGAGTATTACGATGATCCTGAAGAACCACCAGCGACACTTCCACCTAGGACTCCTGTTCGTATTGTTAAGAGACCTTTCTTACCTTCGAGAGGTGGAAATCCTAATCCGAGAGGTCTTCAATCTGTTGGATCAAAAGCGACAGTATTGAGAAAGGATGAGGAAAAGGAACGAATTCCTAGTCAGGATTCTAAAGGATATTATGATTCGGAAGTTGATAATCAAGAAGATGAAGATATTAGAACACGTTTGGACGAGAAGCATACTTATGATGCTTACAAGACTGTCCAGGAAGTCCAGGTGAAAGGGAGGAACGAGGATTATGATACTAGTATTGCAAGACCTTTGGTTAGAAGACCAATTGATAGACAACGCGATGAGGAAGTCACTCCTCAGCAACATGGTGAAATAGACATTCCTGAACACCATGAAGAAGTGTCGCATCTGAAGTGGGCCGATGATTATCCTGGCAATCCTAATACCGGTACCAACGAACAGCTTCCAATTTCCGGAAGTCGTGGCAAGGGTAGAATCGTTGCTACAGAGAATCCAAGTTACGCTTCTTCTTACAAGACCGAGGAGAACCAGGAAAATCAACCAACAGGACCAGGCAACTTCCGGGCGAAACAGAAGTTGAACGAAGTGACGCACCGATTGCAAGATATTCCTGAAAGCGAATACGATGTGACGCTGAACGAAGCGTTAACGCCCACTTTGAACCAAGAACCAAATTTACCAAGTGGATTTGTCCTACCACTGCATAGACAGTTGGGACGAGATGCTGTGCTTCAACCGTCTGAAAACAATTATAAAATATCCAGACCAGCTGCTGTTCCGCAACAACAGTCAAGTCAACAGCAGAAGCCGTTCGTACCGAGTCCAGAATATGTTCCAGCTGGTGTCAGCAGCAACGAGAGGCTGAGAACAGTATACTACAGGACACCGGAGAGCGTGCAGATCAGCGGCGCTCAGTACAGACAGCATAGGGGACCTTGGCATGATTATACTGGTTACTGAGAGGAAGTATACAACGGTATAAATAAATAAAAGATCGCCTTTGGCATTCACTTGCTCGTTCAACGGAGTAAGAAGATTAACAAAAAAGTTGGGCCATTCCGGCTCTCATTATAAATAACGCCTCGATCACTTCGAAAGTGAATGCGAAAAACGAGGGCAAAATTTAAGTAGTTTACGCATTGAGAATTTCAATGCACGCGTAGATCCGTGATAGTAGTATTATTTTTAAACACGTGCCGGGCCTTCCTATAAAGTAGAGCACGTGCTGGACACCACTTCTTGTCCGTAGGATGTCTATCCAAGACACGGTGGTATAATTTGACTTTCGACTAACTTGTAAATACACATATATGCGTACGAATATCGCCCGATGATATTATCATCGTTCTCTCGAATTAAATTATTGCCCAAGCGGTACAGTGAGAATGGTAGGTGTACTCGCTGTGCATTCGGTCATCTCGACGGTAGTAGCGGCCAAGCGCTCTCGAGTGTCTACTCCTTATTTTAAAGTAATGTAAATGATCTGTAAACGGTAACTTACGAATATAAAGCCGTGGAGAGAAATATTCCATTGATTATCTTCTTCCAATGATTCCTTAATCCCTGGGTATTGGTCGAGAACGACAGGCACTGTTCGACGAGAACTCTTATAAACTTTTATTATTATGTTACAAATAAAATAAATTACATAACGAAACTTATGGCATCATCTAGAGAATATTTCTGAGCATCGTGACGCGAGCGACAATAACGAGTTCGGCACCGGGGGTAGGGAAAGCCATGGTTCAGTTCCTTTAACGAAAAGACTCAATGGCATAAATGCATCACAGAATGAAATTGACAACTTAGCAATGGAACTGGGGGGATTCACAGGGTACGCGGTGTGGGAGATCAAATGCAAAGCGCTGTGAATGAAGCGGTAACAGTATTCTTATCAGTCAAATTCGTTGGGGTGGAATCGCCTGCTAACACTGTTCCATACTCGCTCTTATACATCTCGTGATTGGCCTGCAGCATTCTGCCTACAAAAAGGAGTACATCGACCGGTAGCGAAAGTAAACATGTAATAACGATTCGCTCGTACCATTCGCACCTTTTCACTTTGTACTCGCGAACTATGAAAATATCGGATATTTTGTCTTGTCGCAATTACGAGCGCCCAGAGTGGCTCTTTACCCACACATCGAATTACAATGGTTTTAGCTCCTAATGCGCAGGTCTGTACAAAAATGATAGAATACAAGAATAGGTTACATATATATATATATAAAGTATTTATATATAATATATAGATCTCGCATCGCTCCTCGGTGTATATAATCTTTCGCGACTGCAGGTTCGTGCGTTTTTTTATGACCGACTTACATTTACACGTTTTCGTATTTATAGCTATGTTCATATTTATATTTATATAGCTCGTTTAGACATTGCAACTTTACGAACCACGATGGTATTATGCTATAATAGGAAATAGTTGATTGCTGGCAAGAATACGCGGCCGCGCGTGAGCGGAGGATTACATATATTTACAAATCCCTGGTGTGTATATTACAGACACGAGGCGATCTCGGCTAAAATCGGAGTGTAACGTTCTTTTGGTATCAATGCCGTGAGCAGTTTCGATTTCCGATGTATCTCGGACAGCCGCACATCTGTGTCTAACATCTATCACGTTGTCCGTGTGATCGTTCTGTAAGTACTAATTTAGATCCCGGAACCTTCATTCTTTGGTACAATAAGGCTGTTCGCAGCGAAAGAATCATCCTCGAGAGAACACAGGACCTGAATTTCAATCTAGAAACAAAGGAATGGATGAGCTATTGTGTACGCGAGAGCGATGTCGAGCCACGCTTAAATAACGTTACATGTCCGATCTTCATTGTACAGCATGCGCTGTAGCTCCGTGAGGAGGTGAAGAATAATAATGATCAAACAGAATTTTCTCATAGGTGTTGCGCACAATAAAAAGCAGAGTGATTCCGGGCGATCACCATCATTTCCGGCATAGTGTATATTATATAAAGTTTACTGACCAGCATACTAATATCATCGTAGAAAATTATCTCCTGCAGCGGGCTTCTTAATAAGACTATCAAAAACGCGATCCATTACACAACAAGCGCATCTCCTGGAACCATCGCGACATAAACATAGAGCAGCGCGCGATTGCGAGAGGAACGGTGCCCCTCCGACAGATTTACCCACGCAGATTGAACGACATTCCTCTTGGTATTAATATAAAAACACTCGAACGTCCATTGAATCGTTGGCATGTGCAAAGTACAGCACTAAGACGTGCTGCATTGCCGTCTGATTCTTTAGTGGGCTAAATGGAATCACCGTTGCTCTCGCCAGCGCGACACTTCGTATTTGGCCTCTTGATTCATTGCAACGCTTACCACATTTGTATACACGCCTATACACCTTGCTCTCACTCTATTACTGTTGGATATTTACACCAGGTTACACAATATTGATCCCTATGTATTAACAAATTTCGTGAACGGAACGAACAAATCGCTCGGCTGGCCATACAGCTTTTGATTGGATTTCTCGATCGACTTCCCTTTATATTCTCTCCCCTAGCTGACTGGGGAAAGAAAATCTATAGGTGAATGGAGAATTCTAGTTAACTGAACGACGAAGGGGGGGAGGAAATTTGACACGATAAAATGTAAATTGTGTAGCAAAGCGTAGGTACTTTCAAGTGAGTGCATTCTCCGCACCCACGTGCCTTTCCCGTACGATCTCTCAATCGTCCTTTCCCTTAGGGTATCGGTGGAACGTCGTCGTCGTCGTCGTCTCTCGTGACTAGGACATTGCCGTAACGATTCTGGCGGTATTGCCTAAATCGTTGCAGCCATTTATACCGCCTCGCACCGAAGTACAGTAGGACAGCACTTACTATGAGGAAGGTTGGTATTAGCAAACCAGCGGCTACGGAACTACCTAAACAAAAGTCAATGAGATTTTAGTACCGGGCGGAAATCAGTCTTGCCTGCGACATAAATTGACAGTGGTATCGTGTCTGGTCAATGAATAATGCAAGCGGTCTTATCAACCCTGTGATAATAATGCATAAAAACATTCGATATCGCATAAACATTCGTGCGACCGCAGTCACTTCCCGCATTTATTCGTCACGTACAATCCTTTCCTTAACACGTGATACCTTTGTTCTTTGTTCAATAGTAAAAATTCTCTTATCTGAATGCCTGAAAATTATACCTCCTCCTCCTTCTGAGCTGGTATCAAAGATATTTGGTGCAACTGTAGTCGCATTGTCGATGACGGTCGAAGCCACTTCTACGCAATTACTATTCGAATCCCAATCGTAATCTCTTTTGCATTGGCAGACTCCTAATTTAGTCCAAGTCTGTGCGGATGCTTGGACGCATCTTTCATTCTTGCCGCATTGTTCCTCCAACTTGGATAAATCGCAACTATTATGCCGAGCGCCTCCTGTTTGAAAAAGCCTTTATTAATCGAGGAAAATTTTTCCTTCAATTCATTGCATCTATTGCTGATGGGATAGGGAGGAATTTAAAGTAGGGAGGCATAACAGAGCCACTTGTGCATCAGTCAAACAACCTAATCAGTCTGATCAGCAGTTGAGATGGGTGATAGCGAATATTTCTGACATTTAACCCATCTATGCACGGTGCAAGTACAGATTGGCTGAATCAGTTAATTGAGATGAACTCATGTTATCAGGGAGAATATAGGGGTTAACTATAAAGGCAACTGTTGAGCCAGCTAAGGGAGCTACTTTTGATTTGAATGGATAGTGCGCAGCATTGATATCATAATATTCCATGCATTATGAATTACAAGCAATGTGTTCATTACACAACAAGCAGCTGGGAGGCGGATCCAAGGCGTTATCAGTAATCTCTTTCCACAGATTGAAAGGAGTACTTGCAGTTTTATATTTAAGATAAGCCGACAGAGAAGTATATCTGTTGCAGTAAACAGTGCTTTCTCTCAAGTCTGTTACAAGAGAGGAGTGCATTGTCTTGCAGTATGTAAATAAAAGCAAGTTTAAGAATGGTTGTTTTATGGATTACCATAAAGATAAAGGGGCATTATTTTGTAACATCATTAACTTGTTTATCCACTCTTTCATTTATCACCTCTTTACCACTCTTATCCCAAGGAGAATTATCACGTTTGACAGGTTTGACAAAGTGTTAAATGTTGACAACTATAGTACAACTTATGTTATCGCATTCGTCAATCTGGTTGAGTGTCCTTGCCGCGTAGAGAACTGTGAATCTGTGAATCCCAGAACTCACCGCGTGTGCAAGCCAATTTAAGTTTTACGCCGAATCCGGGGACTTTCCCATTGAGCAACCGGTGAGGCTCAAGTATTTTTGAATTCTTCCACCTTACGCAACGACGTACTTTTCTAAAGTCATTACGCGCTGGGAACTGACAAGCAAAACGAGAAAGACGTAAGGGAAAGACTGGCCCAAGGGTAAAAAAAGTGATAAACAAAAATGCGGCATCGTTACTCCGAACGAGCATTCCGTCAATCATGCCTTGGACTTCCACACGCCGAAGGATTGACCGGACAAAAACGAGGAGAGCCGCAAAAAACCGGTCGCGCTAATATCCAGCAAAAAGAGCAGGTCAACTAGTGACTTCCTCGGCGAGTCGGATCTACCTTATCTCGTTGAAGGACTCTGCTAACAAAGTAACTATAGCGAATACTCGTACAACGCATCGTGTGGTTTGAGTCATTCATTATGATAAAGCGACTAAAGTCGATAACAAAACGGTGACAACAGTGCCATACGTTTTCGACTTTTGTTCGAGCAGTCAAGACAAAGTGGCACGAGTGTGTCGTCAGACGCAGGGAGCGTCGGCACAGAAATGAGTAGAAACAGATAAACAGGGATGCTGGCAAGCAGATGCAGAGAGAGAAAGAGAAAGAGAGGGAGAGAGCGAATGCCGGGAAGAAGACAGGGCGGGAGAGCGGGAGAAAGAGAGAAAGAGAGAAAACGGGAGGCAGGAAGAAGTCCATTGTGAGTGTGCTCGAATGACCCTAGCGATTGGTCGGTCGAACCAATTTCACAAGTGGACTTGCGGAGAGAGAAAGAGAGAGCCCGTTGGTTCTTAGGAAGAACGAGGGCAGACTGGAGGAAAGGTGGCGAGAACTTACTGAACTTACCTGCAACAATTGAGGGCGACAGCAAGAGCGCCAGGATGAGGTAGCAGAAAAGGCGGCCGCCTCGTGTGGACCGCATTTTGCCTGGCTGAACTTCCCAGTCCGAGTTGGAGTGGCTCTCGGCCCTCGAGATCACATAATAGAAGAAGCTATCATTCAACGGCCACACTCACTCGAACACTCCCCGCGTCCCTGTCACTCTCTCGACGAGCTTCGACTGCAAACACGCGCACACACACTCTCTCCTTCTCTCTCTCTTTCTCGCTCTCTCGCGGTCCACTGGAGAAGAGCCGACACTCGAGCGACGAAGATCTTTCGGAGTACTGGCCGGTCGGCAGAGTTCCACAGCACCGAGCGCAGACTAGCCTCGTCGGAGTACGTCGGGGCGGCGCATCGCCGATCGGCCGGCTGCACTCACCACCACTTTTGACAGATAAATGCTCCGCCGCCGCGCCGCCGAACGCGCTCAATCATCTGTTATTAAACGACCATTTGCAATTATCGAACTCAATTGCTCTCGACCGATCGACTTCGAGATATCGATCGCTTTCGAGTTATCGAGAATTATCTAATCGATTGTCGACACTAGCGCCACTATTTCATTTTAGCATCACGACGCCATTTTTGTTGAGTGATTAATCTGGTCTTTAGTGACGGAAGTGTTTACTCCAGTTTGTTGAATTTGTTTTATTCGTGCAATTGAAATGGAAGGTGAGAAACCTGTGAGTGAAAAAACCCTTGCGGAAAAGCAAGCTGAGAGGATGAAAAAGTTGCGCGAACTCCACGCGAAGAGGGTGAGTATCAATTAGCGATTGTATTTTGAGGTTCGATGATTGCGTTTTATTGCTGTCGAGAGTAGTTTTGAGAGAATGGCTTTTATAATTGCGTAGAACGAAGCTAGGCAACAAAATCATAAGGAAGTAGTCGAAGAGGATAAAAGGAAGAAGTTGCCTGCGAATTGGGAGTCACGTAAACGACAGGCGGAGTGGCTCGTTCAAGATGAAGCTGCGCGTAAAGAGGCTCAAGATAAGGTATATAGAATCATCTGAATGCATTTAGAATAGAAGTGGGAATAACTAGAAACTTAATATAATTATTCTTGATTCCCAGGGTGAGGATTACGAGAGGTGTAAATTATTGAACATTGATGCCACGGAGGCAGAGAAGATAGCTAGGAAGAAGAGGAACAAGAGGAATCCTGATCCAGGATTCTCAGATTTTGAGGCATCCGCTATCAGACAATACAATAGACTAGTAAAGAATATCAAACCCAATATGGATAATTACGACGAAGCCAAAGAGAAGCTGGGCCCAGCATTCTACGGTGACCGTAACACGATCTTGCATGGTCTTCATGAAGATAAAAAAGAAGCGATTGATAGAATGGTGGATGACTTAGAGAAACAGTATGTATCCAATATATTAGATAATCCATTGTATCGAATACATAACACAGGATTTAATTTGATACTTGCAATGTTCCACAGGATTGCAAAGAGGGAGAAATACAGTAGGAGAAGAATGCACAATGACGACGCCGACATCGATTATATTAACGAGCGTAATGCCAAGTTCAATCAGAAATTGGAGAGATTTTACGGGGAGTATACGCGTGAGACAAAGCTTAATTTGGAGAGGGGTACTGCGATTTAAGAAAATTCACCAATCGTCTTTCCCTGGTGATTTTTATTGCGTCACTTTTTTTTCTCTCCATAAAAATCTAGAAGCCTTACTTTCGAGGGCGAGTCAATAGTTTCCAGAGAATAGATGAGTAAATGAAATTATTACAACTGTTAGCCCTCGCTCCGATTCTCCGCTTAAAATTCCTACGATAGTCCTTTATTTAATTTAAGTTATAATTTTATATACAGTTCTCTTTGAGTATCTAATTCACTTCACATCATACCACCCAACTGTGCACTGTTCCTGAAACAAAGCAACAAGGGGAACATAAAATTATGGTAAGCACGGGGTATGTCAATTAATACGGTGAACGATGATACTTACGACTCGGTGTAAAGTTATGGTGGTGCGTTACGCGTATATGAATATCCTGTGTCTCGCCTGTAAAATCAAAGTACCTGGTTCATTAATCAAGGTTTTATATGTCAATCTATGTAAATAGGTATTACTATATCATTAATCCGAAGCTTAAATAAACAAAAGCTTGTCTTACCATATTTTCAATTAAAGTCTATTATACTGCCTACTTTACAATGTTAGTAATACACAACTCGAACATGCGTTAACAGTGAACTCACACTTTTATTGTTTATAACAAGTTACTTAAAAAAAAGGAATGGTACTCACACAAGCGAATCCACTATACATAATGCATCGGCTAAAATTATACCGTCTGAGAAAAGGCCGCAACAACAGTTCTAAAAATAAGCCTTACAAAATAAGGTCTGTCACGGTAGTGTAAAAATATCACCTTTGGTCGAGTAGTTCGATCACAGCGTCGGTGAACTTGATCAGCCGATCAGTTGCGAAACAGCAGTCTATATTTTAGTAGTACGCTTGCTCTTTTTCAGTTCGACACACACACACACGCGCGCGCATACACACACCCACGTTAAAGCTATCAATTCGAGCACATGCTGTTGTAAATCTCATCACACTGGTGGCCTGGGCGGAGGACCATTATCCAAATGAGATAAAGTACCGAAGGCCTGGGTCAACTTTCCCATTGCTGTACCTGTGTTGCCGTGATTCAGAAGTCTCGGCATGTCGCATTGTTCGCATTTATTCATCAGCGGGTGATTATCGAACGTGCACATTCTACAGACCCAGGAAGGGCTGTCACGCTCTTCCCTGTCTACCTCGCTCCTAATGTGTGTCGGCTGCCAAGCAGGTGGCTGACTTGGCAAAGGGGGTGGCTGTGAGTTCGTAGCTCTCGGCAGAAAAGGCTGGCCCGTGTAAATGCCCTGGTAGAACTCTTCGTTTGTTTCACCCAACGGCACTGCGAACCAGCAGCAATACTTCGAGCACGAATTCTCAAAGGGCAAGTCGAATAATTATTTAAAACCTAATACCTCTAGGATCGGACCATTGATCCACTTCATCGGCGAGCCTATCGCATTCGACCTGCAACTGATATATCTCGCTTCTCAGTTTCCTCTTCAGTTCCTGTAAAAAGTCACACATAAATTTCCCTATAACTATAAATTTTCTATGCCATACACGTACTTGCGGTGGCATCGAGGAATCCGGTGGTCTCGCAAGAGACTGGAGTTCCTTCTTCATCGCTTCGAGTCGTCCTTTCTCGGCCCTCAGTTCCTTGGCTAGTCTCTCTTTCCTAGCTAATTGCTCTGCGACTAATTTCCTTTGTTTCTCCGCCACTAAAACAATACGGATCGATGTCAATACTCTTTTATCACGGATTCATGACATATGCTAGCCAGAACGGGACTTAGCGTAAGGTGTGTGTACATCCTTGCATACGGGATCATCGATACGAGCTGCATTCGGGATCGACTGTGATCGTAGATCGTAGACGAATGCGAGGCGGCGGTGGGTTGCGAAATGTAGCGTTCAGGAAACGCGTCAACGTCGGGCGACGGGAGAGAGAGAGAGAAGGGAAAGCAGATCAGGTGGTCCACGTAGAGTAACCGCGGCGTGGCTATGTATAGACGGAGCGTGGGGTCAGGAATGCGTAAATATCGTTCTCAGTGTTACGCGCGTGGGTGTAGAACGCGCGCGCGCGCGCGCGTACTCGCTCTTTCTCTCTCTCTCGGCGGAGTGGCTTGCAGGTAAATATACGCGCAGTCTCCTATAAAACGAGACTGAGAAAAACAAGAGAGATCTTCTCCCTTGAGAGCGTAAGAGCGTAGCCAAAATAAAAATAGGCCGCATGAGGATTAACCGCGCTCTCCAGAGGATCATCTGGAGTTGAGCAAGGATGTGTATATATCTCACCTTGGTTCAACGGCGTTCGAATCTGCTCGGAATTAGTCTGAGCCCGTTCGCCAATGGGACTAGAGGGGGACGAGGTCGTCATGGGTCCAGAGGGTGTAGTTGGAAGGCTGCTGGGTGGAAGAATATTCGTTATCGATGGTACACAGGGTGTAGTTGGGGCGCTCATCGTCGTCGTAGGCCTTGGTAGTTGACTAGGAGGTCCTGCTGGAAGTCCTATAGATCACCACTCATCAATAATTAGAAGATATAATTCATTTCCTTTGTCATTGTAATATTTAACAAATTGACATGTGTTTACGGACCTGGAGGTCTCTGGGGACCGGTAGGAACCGGCGGCACCAAGCTGTTTGGCCTACTCGGGCCCATTGGTGGCCTAATTCTGGCAGCCGCCACACTGCCCACGCTTCCTGGACCAATGCTGATCTGAAGGCGGCTCTGAAAGCCTCGAGGATCCAGGGACGAGCTCGAGTAAGTCAAACTCGAGCCTTGTGACCTAATATCGATGGGGGGTTGCGGATCCGAGGAAGGCGGTCTCAAGGTCAGGCTGACGGAGGTGTAACTTCGGGTGCGATCGATTTGAGCTTCGGCCTTTTCCACATTTATTAACGGCTCCGCATAGTGTGGCCTCGGCTCAACAACGGCGTCGCTTCGTTTACAGGCGCCGATCGTTGGTACCGTTCGAAAATCTGTGAATATCGAAAAGGGAAGCTAACCAGACCCATCTTGACAAATTCGTACAAAGCAAAATCCGAATGTCGACGGTATATGGTTCTGCGGGAGAGGATTTCGAGACGGTGAAGAAAAAGAAAACAACAAAACTGGGGTAATACTCTTGCATGCGAGGAAGCGGAAAAACGCTCGGGCGACGTATTCGGTGATTGCATAAGAGATCGTGGTTCGTTCCTAATCGCATTAGTATCAGTTCGACCACGATCTACTCGGTATTAACAGCCAAGCGAACGGCGCTCGACCGTACGAAGACTTAACAGGCAGAGCAGCACACGAAAGTCGCAACAACATTATAGGATCAAGAGCTCGAGCGTGTTACGGGAAATCAATGGACGAATGGCAGGAGCCGTACCGCGATTGCCCGCGGGGCTGCACGCAACGTTGACGTTGAGCTCGAAACCGGCAGGCTGTTCATTGGCAGAATTAACACCCGCGTGGCCGTTGCATCCGGCGACTGTGGCTTCCGGTAGCGGCGAGTCGTCGAAGAAGGCTCGGGAGGTGGTGCAAACAGCGGGCGCTGAGGATGGAGTGGTAGGATCCGGGCCAGTCGAGGGTGAACCAGAGAGTGCACTGGATCTGGAGCAAGCCCGTGAGTCGATGGGCCAATGCCTCGCCATGCCGATATCGAGCGAGGCTGGTCTATGCGCCCTAATACTTCCGCTGGTCGACCCAATCCCGTTTCTTAATGCCTGGCTCATCGTCGAGCAACGCGATTGTTGTTGCAACGAACTCCTACGTTGCTGTTCCCGTTGTCCAGGTACTCGATATTGCTGCTGATGCTGGGGCTGATGCTCGCCTTCCTGCTGAAGAAGGCTGCAAGGTGCCGGTGGCGGAAACGCTCCCGGCGACGGACGGGACTCCTGGGTGGCCCGTAGACTTCGGGCGCATGTCTCTCGGTCGTGACTATTCTGCAAGGACACGCACCTCGATCAGCCGATTTCTCCTCGATAGTTTTAGATGGTACCCTCACGAAAAACACGAGGGTTACTCGTGACCGTCAAAACAATGTGTTAATGCAACGCTCGTCACAGATTAGTGGTTACTTCTTTCTCCGAGATGGTTAATGGTGAGTTGAGGGGGGTAACAAGACCTCCATAAATTGGGAGCTAGCGATCGCAGATACACCTATACCTGGGCGATGCACTGGGAGACGACGTGATCAGGGAGCGCAGGGAACTGCTGCTTGAGCTCGTGGAACAGCTGCATGATAGCGATGTTAGAGCAACGGCACTCCCCCATCGTGGGCCCCCATCCTCCTGGCAGGGCCTACCTGCAGGTGGGCCAGGTCGTTAGTTAATCGAAATCAGTCTGTGAGACTCGTTATCATTAGATCAGTCGGCCATTCTCCCAGACTGGGAGAGATTGGGAACCTCAATAAACACGGATGTTCGACTCAACATCCTTAGTCTCGTTAGTTCGATTTCAAGTGGTCCGCCCATTCTGTTTTTCTTTCCTTCGTTTTCCCCCAGGTGCACCTTCTCCCGAAAGCCTTCTTTCCCGGTTAGTCGGAAACAAGTGGGTTAGTGCGGGATTCCTTTCAATCTGGCGGCGCCTACATTCGCTCTCGGCTCTCCACTCGCCCCAAGTATTTTCACCGGTTAAGCTCACTCAGCGCCCTAAACCAGCTCAAGGGGATATTTACGAGCGCCATAACCGGCGCCCACGAGGAGAGAGCCGTGTTATTATCGAAGACACAAACTCGCAGCTTCTCCGCCGAGTGCTTTTCTCGCACTGGGCAAGATGATAGTAACTTTCCTTGATTTCTGAGGGAAGTGGGTGTGTGTAGGTCGATCACTCCGGGAACACCCGGTAGCTGGGCAGACACAGCTTGCGGAATTGGCAGCCGGCGAAGAAACGCTGGACACCTGTGCCGCCTGGCGAACGAACGCACGTACGAGTGCCGAGTGCCACATAATTAGCCAGCACTGCTCCTTGCGCGTGCCACCACGCTCTCCCACGCGCTCGCACGCTTCTAATAATTTGCAAACTATTCCCTCATACAGAATCACCGAGATCTTCCGCAATACTTCCCGCTGGAACCTTAAACCGTCGACATTTCTCTAAGACTCCTATAACATATACTTTCTAGATCGAAAGAAAGAAGAATCTAGTTAGGGAACAACGCAGAACAGATAGTACAGCAGCGCTAAGGGCGTCGAGGGGCAGGAAGCTCGTGCAATTCGCACTTGGCGCCGCGCCACGACGCTCGGCGGAATAAAGTGCTAGGGGGAATTAATAATCTGCCTTTTCTCACTAAGATCAAGAGTGAGAAGAACACACACACGCACACATACACATGGGAATATACAATTTGCACCTGGCATCCCGCAGTGTCAGGTGAGCGAAGCATCAATCAGGGTAGAAGTACAACATTGGCACGCAAGTACCGAAGGAATCTCTGTTGGCGAAACCCTCGCATTTACCGGTAGAATAAGGCTGTCTGACTGCAAATGGTACATGGATAGTCGTGCCACGAAATGTTGGAACTATGTATCGAATAATTCCGGGCGGTTACGAGTGCCGCTCAATCAAAATCTGTCGGGCGAGCGTCTTCTCCACGGGCGAGTGACAGAAATGCAAATAAATTCATGCGGGCGCAGCCACGCGTGCTAAGACGACACGCCCGCTCGGATTCGTTCCGGACTGCATTCTCTCTCTCACTCTCTCTCTTTCTGTGTCTCTTCGTTACTCCTACTGTTAGGGATTGTGTAAAGGCGATCGTTTCACCAGAGCGGTTGGACCGCTTTTATCAACGCAGCGAGGATAATTGTGACTTAGAGATTAAGTTGGCGTTTGTCAAATGACTGCGTAGGTGTTTGCAGGAAGTCTACCGTGGTCGGTCGTTCTCGATATAGGCCAGTTTTCCCAGGGTGCACAGGGTGCTTTCCCGATTTTCTTTTAGCTCTTCCCGGGCAAGAGGAGTGATGGCTTTCGCCGGGATTACGGGGGGAGAGGAACGGCAGTGAGACGTTTCCAGGTTCGGTTGACAGAGGGTCGACTCTCGAAGGGGGAGAAGAACGGGAGCGTCGCTCGTCGGTCTGCGAAGAAGCGTCGCAAAAGGAAAAGTGGCATTCCAGCATGCCGGGAAGATATTTGTGTCATGAAATACCCAGGAGAGAGAGACACAGTCGCAGCCTCTGTCGTCTGCTGCTTTCGTCTGCCGGGTCTGCCGGGGCGACAGGAGTAAATGCACATTCCCTAGAGTGCTCCTCGTGTCTTTGCGTCCACCGGTGTACAACCGATCGCCCCGCTCTTTACCCCCCTTCGCTCCTGAAGATCGGCAAACACATCCGGATAACATTTCACCCGGCCGCCGGTAATATCAGTCTGCTATTAGTTTGTTTCGCCATCTCTTGTAACGAAGACAGCCGAAGTAATGACTTCCGCTTACATCGACTGGCGACGAAGACATAATGTAGAAGTAGAATATAATGATCGCCGGAGTGACGGTCTCGGGCACCGTGTACATTCGATATTCCCGGCACCCTGACACTCTCTGACACCTGTTGCTCGCCGGCGTCACACGTGTCGATCAATCGGCACGACTGCTTCTACCTTCGATTAATTGACCTTGGGATTAATTATCCCCTTGGATTCTAATGAATCCCACTCGCTGACTAATTTTAATTGAAAGACGATAATTGGAAGAATAACATCTGAAGGGTGTAATTTACTTTGACCCTTTGAAATTGACCCTGATTGATTTTAATTCATTAGTTAATAAATTATCGAACGCAGTATTTAAATTCTTGATGAATTGATGGATTTTTATAACTCAGCAGTGATTGTTTGCATGATTTGAAAGAGCGAGGGAAGAAGAGGTGAGAATAATCATTGACGGGGTCGCCGACGTTAACGGAAAGCAGAGTCCACGATATAATTTACGCGCCGGCCGGTGCGCAAAAATAAAGAGCACTCTGTAAATAGTATTACACGCTTCCTCGCGTGGCAAACACGCACACACGCGCGCTACATCGGATAGTGTAGATAATCGGATTAGTGGGTAGCCAATCAAAGGTTGATACCGGTGATTAATAAAAATTATCACGCAGTTCGCCTTCTAATTAATACTGTGTTACATAATCATTCACAGCGTTTATGGTAGTGGATGTGGAACTGCGAAGTACTGTCATTACAATCACACTAACCATATACTTGGTAAAGTGAAAAAGATATTGAGACTGATCATTAATAAATCATTTACGACATGAATCATCGGAGAATGTTTGACATAATAATGAACAGTATTCAAATTCCCGATTCCTGCAGGCATTATAACTAGTTTAAGTATAGTTCAACATAGTATACGACATGTTCTAAATTCATTACACATTGTTCTTCATCAATTACATCTTGCAAACAAAAAGATCTTATTCCAGCTTCATTTATAATTCAAGCGAGACAGAAAATGTGACGGGAATGCGATAGCATTCCTCCAGCGAGTTGTGCACGATATCAATGTTTACCGCAGCAACCACTCGGAAGTAGAGAGATATCTCCAACTCCCAAATAGAGTGGAAGATTTAGCAAAGCGGTAGAATGAGATATGACTGGTAAAAGAGTGTCGGACTAGGATGAAATTTCGTGCGAATAGAAGTAACGCGCGCGGTGCATTCCATGCACAAGTGTATTTTCGTGGCGCGCGCTGCAGCAGGAGGAAAAGTCAAGCGAGAGTGGCAGTCGAGGCCTCTCTTCGAAATAGTCGATTACTCGGAACTCGCAAGTACAAGGGCATCGGTAGGGTCGCGTAAAGGGACGCAGTGATGATCGAGGGCTGCGCAGGGGGTGGGGAAGAGAGCGTGTGATTTAAAATAGTCTACTGTCGAAAACTCACCGGACGGCGACCATTGGAAACGTCCAACGGTGGGCTGGTGCGCTCGACGATTCTAACCCTCGCACTTGGAAACACTCGACAGCAGGGCAAGGCGATCTCGCCACGTTCTCACAAGGGATTCCGGGTTTAAAGGGATGGGTTGACGGTATACCGTTGGGGCGAACTTTCCTCGCGTTTCCCTGCGGTTTCAAAGCGACGAGAGCGAGCGGCGACCGTCCGTCGGGGCCACTGATCAGCTGTGCACTGCGTTCTGCCACGACACTAGTCAAGCTGTCTACTCTTTTCTTGAGAATCACAAAGAAAATCTATCGATTTGTCCTAATTAAATTGAAAGTCTTGCCGATAATTATTCGAGACTTTTTTTCTATGGGTGATAATGGATTTAATATTGTAAGGGAAGGAAATAAAAGATGCTGGGTTGAGTGTGCAGTAAAGATGGCTACCGGTGCGACAAGTGCTTCCCTATTTATGAATGGAAGGCGCGTCGTAATACTCAGTTGGCCGAGCACGAGGAAGGGGAAGCGGCTGCTATTTTAAACACCGCACGAATGGACACCGACGTCCCCGCGATAGATAGAATCCTCTTTTTCTCTTCTGCCCGATTCCACTATGCGCTTCTATAAAATACCCAACTGGCACAGATTGCTATCGGCAAGATTGCGTGTCGCAGTTGGGAAGCTGGGATGGTTAAGAGTATCAGGGAGGCACACTCACTGTAAACACAGGTTTATTTTATTCTTACGAATGCAAATCAAGATAATGGTAATACAATAATAATGCGTGGGCTGTCGACTTTATTGGAACATCGAACGTCTGTTAATATTATTGCGAATGGATGCTGCCGATCACGGTTGAGTGTGGGCGGTCTTAAACTACAACAAAGACAACTTTTAACAATGGAACAAATCGTACTTAGGAAGAAACGTATGCACCCTGAAGTCAAATCGTTCCTTTAGAACGAGATGCACTCGGAGGAATTCCTGCGTGGTCAAATCTTCGTAATTGAATTGGTCTTCCAAGAATACTCTCCTGAATAGATTGTTAGATTTGTTTTATTAATTAGCATCCAGAAGTACGATAAATACATTGCAGCTTAAAAAAAGAATGCGACAGTTCGATCTAAATGCATACGTTTCCTTTTGCATTCTTCCTTGTCTGCTGGTCGTTGCTGCAAGAACATGCAGTTAGCGAGGACTGCTCGATTAACGAAAGAAAAAGGGAGAGTAGGTCGAATCTAAAGTATTTGCGGAAGGTTAAAAATGCCTCTTCTATCTAGTAACGCTACTCAAGTCAAATCTACGTACACATCCGGTACGTAGGATAAACTGGGCAAAACGAAAGAGAAGGACGTACGGTCTTCTGTAGACGCGTACAAGTCGTCGAAAGCCTTAATACACTTATACATAATATGCGTGTTCTCGTATTCTCCTGCAGTAAGTAACTATATTCTCCGTATCGAAATAGGCCCCCTCAAAAAAGGGTGTGGACAAATATCTTTTATCAAAGACGTAGCAAAATTGATACTCGATTCGACACGACGACGCCGACGCACTGGAAGGGCGGGGGGGCGTCGGGATTTTTGTCGGAACGCGCGGTCCTCAAGAAACATTATAAATAATGGAGGCGACGCGGTGGCCGGAAGCATATGCTAGAACAACTGCAACTTTGTAGAAAAACGTTTTAACGTTCCGACCCGACGCATGATACGCGTCGCGTCGACGTCACGGCGATCTTCTCGAATCGAATTGGACGAGATCGTAGACCCGACGGCAGAGAACCAGCCTAGTCGTCGTTGACCTCGATGGGGATACTGGTCGTGAACGTTGGAGTCTCCAGTTCCTCGTGCTTCTTCATTTTCATGCTCTGCATCATTAAATAAGAAAGAATTCATCAGTCTCCAATCAACAACGCCCATACAAAACCTCCACTGTACCATCTAACAAGCATTATCATACCTGTTGCAGCTTGTAATGATTAATGATATCCTGATCAGCAGGGCAGCTCTGCAGGAAAGCATCGAGCCTGTACATATGGTGCATGTATCGCCACAGGTGCACCAGGGTCTCAGGTATTTCGAAGTCGGCAAAATATTTGCCTGCAACCCTGATGTGTTGTAGTCGTGGCATGAGCTCGCAGTCGAAGCAACACATCGTGTCGCCAGTGAGGAAGCGTGTACCCTTACGGCCTAGGTGCTCGTCGATCTTACGAAGTTGTGCCATTAATGCACTGGACTTCGGGTCGATTTCCTTTTCCTTTGCATTCAGCAGTAGCAGCTTCAGTTTCTACATAAATAATAAAACAATTAGTCAAATCCTTAATTTCACTCAATAAATTTTATTCAGAACAAAAAAAGTCATATACTTACGTGCAATAAGCTTTCTACGAGAGTGGCCGCTTCCTTGTCCTGCACAAAGAGATTGTGGCCGCCGGGAATGTTCTTCATGATGTGTCGCTCGATTTTCTCGTTCTCGAGGATCGCATCGCCGTTATCTATTAAAATGGGTGGCGGAGTTGCCTGGAAATTAGTGCGGAAATCCGGCGGTGGCTTTTGCATGTCGACGGTGGTCACTTTCAAGGATATTGTCTTGAGCTCTGCAAGTAGGTAGAGGTCCATGAAGTACTCTTGGCAAAAGAGACAAGCACCCTTTCGACGTCCATCGATCGTCGATGCCTGTAAATACAATAAATTTTATTATTCTCTGCTTCTTAAAATAAAAAAAAAAAATACAGTAGACATAATTCCAGCAGTCTGTCACGATTATAAACTTCCTCGCTATTCAAAGCCATCTGGAGCTAACTATCATTCTCTAACCGCTAAATAAATAGGTATATTGTCATAGCTGATACGGTGACTGGTTAATATTAACGCGCGATAATAGCAGTGCTAGGCCAACAGATAAGCCGTGTAAATTCGACTACCACGCATTTTTTTTTTTTTCGAAGCAACTCTGTTCCTCCGAGTTTCGAGGGATCTCCAGTTTATCAAGCAAGCGAGGGAACGAAGGAGATGCTTTTCGCGGTATCGACGCAATTCGAGCAAATCGAATCTCGGCAAAGTGCCAAGCTCCATCGCGCGCACTTTGCTTCTATTTTCACTCGGTTCGTAACAATCGCCTCGTTGCCAGAGAGTGGCGTACTTGAAGTACTAAGTAAGTGCGACCACCGGATAAAATCTCATCCTCGTAAACTTAAGTAAACCGAGGGACATATTGTATAATCGTCTAGTAATTTCTCGGTAATAGTGGAAAGACGAGAGTTGCAACTATTTTCCTAGAATAGTGCGTCCGGAAGAGCAGCTTATGTCATTGAGGAAAATACACGAAGGCCATTGATCGTTTCGCTCTCTTTAACGTCGCTCGGCTGCTACCGGTGGAAGGAGGAGTGTTTCTACTGACGAAAACTGGCAGGATAGTAACGAGCTTTCAGAGGCTGGAATCAGCGCGTGCCGATATTTAAATGCGAGCCAGGCCACATGGTATCCGTGTCATCAAATATCAGGCGGTATGCTCCGTGAGATTGCTGACGGAGGATCAAATGTCACGACTCGCAGCCAGAGGACTAGAATAAGAAGGAGAGAAGAGAGTCTTCCATCTTTGAATGCAATGCCGATCTTTCACCTCGCTCGGAGCATCCTCCTTTCTCCCAGCGTATTGCGAAAGTATGCGCCCCAAGGAAATTCGACTATAATCAATCTCCCATGTCTTATTTTCATTGTAATTCTTCTACAAATTGAAATACCTCTCTTAATGACTATTGACTAGGTTCCTAATGAAACCACTAACTCCTAATTACCCCCATTTTTTTTCATACACTTATCGAATACATTTGTGTTCCATTTAAAATTCTAATGTATCCAAGCATATAGTCAAGCGCATAGTGTAAATCAAGTAGATCGAGAATCGTTCGAAGTAAAAACTAGCAGCGTTGCATGAACGATCAGCTGAAAACACAGTTTTTACGGTAGCCACGAGACACCTCGTATTAGTTGCCACCTTTTCCCTTTTTCTCTGGAAGATACTCGATGCCTGAGAACAGCCACTTGACCCAGCCGGATTCCACGTCCACCTTTCGGCACATAAGCAATTCCCTCTCTCTCGAATTATATACCTGCACCCCCGCGTGCCTCTCTTCCTTCATTGGATATTCTGTAAGAAGCGTGCGTTGTTGAAGAGACGCAAGAACCGCTACAGGTGTTCGCGAGACACTGGGAGATAAATTCTCTCAGCTTGCTATCGCTTCATGAACTCTGGGGAATGCACGCTCGACGATACCAGCAGGCAGAGAACGTGCATCTATGTGAGTAGAAAGATATATGTGTGGGTTGAGCCGAGTGCACTGCATTGTAAATCTATTATCGCTTGATAAGTCTTCGATACCTCCTCCTCTTCGCAAGGTGTTGAGTAAGTCTGACGTAGACACCGAAAGAAGTCACTCAAAAAAGCACGTAATTCTTCTGTGTACTCTTGGACCAGTGAACGAGTGAGAGAGATGGAAGAGTAATGAGGAATTTATACGTTTTTTTTTTTTAATTGTCATGAAAGAGTATAAAAGATCGTCTCTGGAGTGCCTGGAAGGACAAATTCCATTTGTGGAAGTGTGTCGGGGATCTCTAGAAATAGTGTGGTACTGAAACTGTTGAATTATGAAGAATTCAGGAAAGTTGGGAAATTGTCGAAAAGTCGATTTTTTCGAAAAACCTTTCCCGATCGTTTCAGGGTCTGGTATTTCAGTGAGAGATTCAGTATGTAGCTAGGAAACAGTGATATAAATTCCAGAACCCCAGCTCAAAATTCATTTTTTGGCCCAAAAAAATCTGAAGGGGTAGGCCTTGAAAAATTTGCGAAAAAATGAATTTTGAGCTAGGGCTCTGGAATTTATATCACTTCTTCCTTGATGCAAGAAAACATTCTCCACCAAATTACAGCCCCGGAAAATGTCGGGAAGTATGGAAAACATGGGAAAAACCATAAAACGTAATTATTCAGGATCGGTTTTCCATGTGTTTTCGGTACTATTCCGGCACTTTGGCCACTGGTTTCATGTTTTCTATCCGTTTTCAGACCCAAACAATCGATTTATCAAGCGTTCGTCAAAGTCCGAGAACCTTCGAAAAATCGAAAATTTTTGAAGGGGTATGCCTTAAAAAATGTGCGAAAAAATGAATTTTGAGCTAGGGCTCTGGAATTTATATCACTTCTTCCTTGATGCAAGAAAACATTCTCCACCAAATTACAGCCCCGGAGAATGTCGGGAAGACTGGAAAACATGGGAAAAACCAGTCCAAATCAGATGAAGTCGACTATTTAGGACCACTTTTCCACCTGTTTTCAATAGAATTCTGGCATTTCTTCCATTGATTCTTTATTTTCTATCCATTTTGATACTAAAACAATAAATTTATGAACCATTCGGCAAAGTTCAAAAATCCAAAAAATCTGAAGGGGTACACCTCGCCATTTTAGCGATTTCTCCAACATTTCCCAACTTTCCCAAGATTCCTTCCAATTCATCGTAGAAATTGCGCATTCGAGTGTAAGTTGATCACCTGATTCACCTTTGCAACACACGATTCCGTATCTGGCCGAGCGAGGACGCTTGTAATGACCTTAGAGGAGATTAGGGCTCGACATACGATCGATTTGCGCTGGCTCAGTTACACGACATCCGAAGGCGATTCTCTCGCTTGCTCGGGGGCTGCATTACGATTACGGAAATAATGCCGAGAGAGGTAAGCTCGGTTTACCGAAATCCTATCTCGCTCGAAGGTGAAGGTACACTTGGCGTTATTGCGCTTGGTGCACGGCCAATGGTGTCGCTCGAGCAGACTTACTGTAAACGCGCTTAAGGAACTTAATTCTTTAACTCCATTCAATAAAACCACGAATTTCCAATACTTTCTCCAAAAACGAAAAAAAAAGTCAATTAATTCAATAAAAAAATTCTATCTTTCCCTAAAAACCTTATGAATCATAAAAAAAATTTAATGAACACCTCAAAGACGTAATGCTTCAACAAAAAAAAAATCATTCCAAAAAGATCTGCTTCCTCCAACAGTTTGCAGTCATAAGAAAACAAGTCGTGCTTTAAGTGCTAATGGAATCCACGTGGAATTCCATCTGTCTCGGGTGTCTAGGTAAACGTTCCTCGAACGGAGTCTGGTTCCTAAGAATAGAGGAGTCAAAAGTATGGAGGGAAAAGGGGGGGGAGCGACGATTCTGTTGTAGAGTGTACATTGGTAGAGGTGGAGACGAGCGAAGGAAAGCTGGAGGAGAGAAACGAGCAAGTCGAGGGGGGGAAAGCGGAAGGAGCAGAAGGAGTTCATCGTTTAACGGTAGAATCTCGAGGAGAGCGAGCGGCCAGCTCGTCGTTTCGTCCCGTTTGACACACTTAGCCGAGACCTCGCATGATCGCCCTCCGAGTGCAAGGTCGGCCGCTTACTATTAAATCTTCCAGAGCCAACCTTACCCAGTTAACGACACGCACACTATCTCATTTTATTCCCAATAATTTTCAATAATTATTCTACCTTTCATTTTAAAAAAGATATCCTTAATTGGATGCTGCGATAGTTGAATTCGAGATAGGAAACTGGTAGGTAATCATTGGAGCATGATTCCTCGGGTAGAAGATTGTTAGAATGGTTGTTGCAGTAATCCTTGAGCTTGCTAAGCTCATTTAGGCAGTTATCACTGGACAATCGAGTGATAAGGAAATTATCGGGATCGGTTAAGAGGAATGCTGGTTGGCACCCATTTAGCGACTATCGGGCGATTAGACGGAAACGACGATTCAATGATAATTGATCTTCGAGATAGTACATGATCGCCGATGGAAATATACATGAACAAAATTGTAGAGGCTAAAATAGAGATCGAGCAGTAACCGGCTCGGCGAAAGTTTGATCTGGAATTCTCGATCGAAGGGAAGCCTGTCTTCCCATTAAAGCGCGTACTAGCAGGAAATTAAGAGATCTGTTCAGCGACTAAAGATCGTTTCCTGATTATCCAATGATCAATTCAGTCATTTACAGTAATGGTTCGATTGACTGATTCTCGCTTATACCGTTATCAATGGAAATGAAACACTTCGACTTCAGTTACCATCGACTTGGGCGATTTCAATGTCTGATTGCTCTGACGCGATTACTCCAATTGGATTAACCCAGTGTACTGTTTATGTCTTTCAGTTATCATGAGATTAGAGCGGCCAGATAGTGCAGGGAAGGTTTTTAGCTTGGCCGTGTACAATTATGACAGTCGAAGGTAATAAAATTGATAAATCCAAGAAAAATATTAGAATTGTTCCATCGACTGGGATAATGTCAAAACTAATCAGTCAAGAAAGTTTTTCTGAAGGGGACGAAAAACTAGTCAGAGGCCTTTCATTTTCCAGTCGGCTTTCTGTTGGGCGAGGACATGTACCAGGAAAGGCTATGGGAAACGACTCTCTTCTGTAGTAAGGCTTGCTCTTAACGCGAGTCCACAGGGAGAGTAAACTTATCTTTAAGGCTAGTGCAGCTGGCTTTGCGCCTAATCCCGTTAAATTGACAATAGCGACACGTGCGGATGCACCGTGTCCGAAAAGAAGACGGAAGCTGGCGTAGAGAGTGCGAGTGGGAAAGAAGATACTTCTCCTTCGCATTGAAGCTACGCACCATATATACATCATATATAATATGAACTGGAGGCAAGCAAGGCAAGCTCAGGCAGCCGTGGAACTAGAGAACGCCTCGAGAGACTGAGTTTCTTTCCTTCCCGTCTCTTTTTTCCTTCTGTGCTCGCTTTGGCGCACTGACGTAGCACGCGCGGCCCCACTGCCGCACACACACACACACACATACATATTCCTTGTGTATCTGGTGTGCCCGCAAGCATGAACACCCACACACAAGGGCAAACTACATGCGTGTGCCGGCGAGAGAGAAACGGATCTGTCCTGTCCAGAGCAAAGAGTACGTTGCGCTCTGCTCTTGCAATTAGTCATCGACCAATATGAGAAGCTGTATTCTCGATGATCTTACCTACGCTTCATTCGGAGTTCGACTCCATTTTCGCGCGCTATGAATATATTACAACTCTACGAGATCCATTTACTTTTGGGAATCGGTAATCGATCAAGCGATTGAACGCGAGCTTTCGAAATTCTTTTATGTATATACATTCATCAGGAAGAAGACAGCTGAGGCTGTTGGCTCGGACGCCAGAGTCGAGCGGTCAACGGTCAAGCCAGAGTAACTCCGGCTAGCGTTCTGTCGAACAGAACACGGTGGATTTCGATTGGAAGTTCCTCCTGTCGGGGCTTGGATATTATACTAGTACTATTGCTAGGGAAGAAGCTTTCCTACAGGCAACCAAAGGAAACCATAGGGTGCTGCTCCACGCCCATATCGCGCACGGGACGATTGCCTTTTCCTCCTCGCTCGCTCGCATGATTCTCTCTGTCGCTCTGGCGTGTCCGCGCGTGGCAGGCGCACTCACCTTGATGATCAGCTCGATCTCCGGCACCCTGTTGCTGGTGCCGTTCGCGTGGCTCTCCTCATCGGCCATCCTTCACTTGGTTGTGTCCCGGGCGCACGCACACACGCTCCGCTCGATCAAGGCACTTCCTGGCGTTGTCCGGAGGCTCGCGACGCAAGGGAGTTACTCCCCTCGTAGAAATACCAGCTTTCCTCTGCACGACAGACCGCGATGGAAGCTCGCGGAGCACTGACGCATAGGCGCCACATTCCCGATGGTGGCGCCAACTACCAGTGGCACTTCGATCGTCCTGAAGTTGGTTGCTAATCGAATTCCGACTGGTGCGCGCAGGCGCGCCAATATTTGAATATTAATTTGATGGACCATGTTAATCAAGGATTCATTTGCACATTTTTTCTGGGCAGGTGTTTATTAGTCTGGTGTTTAAGATTAAGTTTGTAAGAGACACCTTTTTTTTATGTCTGTGTTCTAGAGTTCTTGACAGATTTAATAGTTCTGGTTGTGGTTGTTGAGTGAATGGATGCAGTTTGGTTACAATAATCACGCTTTATTTTCTAAACGATAATTCTTAAACAATAGAGCAACAATAATAAGACAGCATCTCGTATGTACACAATTATCAAACTCCCTTGTGTTTCACCGGAGCAGCGGCTCCCCACAGAACTCTTCCGCTCCCTTTGAAGATTTATACAATAGTTACAAGTGTATCGTCTTGTATCGCATTCGCCTGGCAATCTTTTTCTTTCGTAATCTCCTCCGAATGAGTTTGACTTTTCTATAGCTCGTTTTATTCCGCGAGTCCTCCGGTTAGGAAAAACTAACTGTGCGAACGCGGTGTTCTTTAAGTTAGACTATATTTGCATAAAAATATATTATGAATTTCTCTTAGTCGACACTTAATCTGACAAAGGGCTACTCGCTACATTCAAGCATTCTTCGATAAAAAAAAAAGAAAGACAACGCACGTCGGCTGCCCGATTTACATTAAAAGTTAAAAACGGACATTTCATGTTGGGTTTCCTCGTTTCTTGATAGACACGGTGACTTTCGGGTACTCGTCTTATTAAATAATCGACAGCAGGAAAGATTATACGAGATTTCCATTCTGTGCACGCGTTATTTAGCCGAGCGGTAAAAAGACACAGGGGTGACCTTATTGACCATAGTGAAAACAAATAGCACAATGCTTCCGAGGTTGACTTTCACTCGGTCCCAATCGTATTCGAGCAGTGCTACCCGTTACAGTTCTTGGGCGATCGATAAATTAATCGGGCACATCATGTTAAATAATTATAAGGGATAAACGTAATCGTAATTGACTAATTTTGGTTTGGTACACGTGCCTCCTAATTGGCCTATTTAGTCCTTTGGATTTTCCTCTGTGCTCTTAGTACTCGAACGTACGAGACAGCACGTGTACCACTCACATATATTATGTATTTCGTGTTGATCTTTCCATCGGAAAGAGTACATGTTAATTTCGCAGTGGGTCTAAGCTTTCCAGGGAGAAATCGTCCGTGCCGATAGAAAGACCTCTGCTAAAGCCATCCTGTAACATTATAATCTTTCTTAGTTTCCCTTTTCATTTATTGGACAGTTAAAATATAGTAGAAGTTGTAAACATACCTTCATTTCCAGCAGCCTTTTATCTAAAAGGCCAATAGCGTTTTCTAATTCTTGCTGACTAGGGCTAGAAATGGTCGGGCTAGCTCCGAATTCTCCTATTTCAAAAGGGTCCATGAAATCCGTCTTCACAGTCGTCGGTGTGGGATTGAAGGGAACGCTACCGAACAAATCTTCCTTCACGCCATTCTGACGCCTTGAGTCCTTTGCTTTCGGTGGCGGTGCCACTAAATTTTAATTAATACAATTAGAATAAGATCAGCTTATTCGATTATAATTTGCCATTTGGAAAAGTACTCACGTAGCGGTGGAGGAGTTGAGATCCCATTGCTCTGCGAGAAGAAGTTCGAGGACACTTGACCGTTTGAGACGGAATTGTGATTGGATTGATGATTGGTGAGGCCATTGGCCGCATTCTCATAGGCTCGAGGGTTAAAGTCTTCCTCGAATTCGTCCATTAACAATCCTTCAAGCTTCGTACCCACTGTCGGCGTTGGCGTTGGTTCGTCCCTCCTATTAATATCAGAACTCATTAAATCCCATTCGACTTTGGAAAGCCACACTTCATTAAACGTACCCCATAAAGTCATCGGCGAAAGGCTTCTCGAAACTCCTGGGGGGAACTGGTGGCGGTTGGGGTGACCCATTTGCTGCATTTCCATTAGAATCATTATTAGTTCCAAATGCAGCTTTACTCATGCCATTGCCATTGACTTGGGTGGAATCGTTTTGCGACCCGGGTACGTGTAAGATATCGGGTAAATTATGTTGCGACAGATACGCCGACACATCCGCCTGAGAAAAACAGAAGTACCAAAGTCATCTACTAAGAAACATTACGTATACCATTCTTATCTTGCTGCTCGCGATACTAACCGATCCTTTAATAGCAGCTATGTCCTGCAAACGTTGTCGATAGACGTTGTTTTCATGCTCCAATCGCTTTATCTTCTGTTGCAACACGATGCACCTTTGAGCCTCCAAATCTTTGCCAGTGGTTTCCAAAAACCGCCTGTAGGCAAGATCGAATGCTTGGCCAATGGTCAGGGTGATCTCCTCTGCCAATTTATCACTAACGAAGACGAAGCATGTGTGCCTCTCAGCGTCTTCCTCTTTAGCAATGAAACTAAAGAACTTCTTCTCGCCCTTGTCGTCCGCACAGTAGGAAATTCGATGAAGTGGGTATTGGTGCATGATCCGCTGAAATACAATCATCTTCTATTAACTAATTAGTTCGGCAAATTGATATAATGAACGTACCTTCGGGGTAGTCTTAGTTTTCGGCTCTTGTATTGCGACTCCATCAATGCTTATGGTCAGTTCTACTTTGGGAGTCTTCGTACCCTCGCTCTTCTTCAATTGCTGATTGAATTTCAACTTGCAAATCGCCTCTTTCACGACCTCGATACCCTTAGGCTGATCCACCTCAGTGCTACCCAAGTACTGCAAAGTTCAGATTGCGTCAAGACAACTAGCAAATTATCACTTGGAAAGAGAGCAGTAACAGCCGCCTGCCAATCATCTATCTATTCTCTCGCATCAACTATTCATCAGTTTTTCCCGACACATTTAATAGGCATTTCCAATGATTATCTCGAACCGTTGCTCCACGATAATGATCAATGCATTCCTCGACAGTGAGATCAACGGTCAAGGAGGCGGCATCTAGTTAGTTCATTACGATACTTAGAAATCTCTAGTCGCAAGTTCTTATCGCTAATCTATTTCGAGCCTGCTCTAAACACAGATTGCAAAATACTGATTGCGGCCAATGGATAATAGAAAACATATGCAGAGAACGCCGCGTAATATCATGCACTTTAAGTCCTCCTACATTATCCTCTCTTTTTTTGTCTCGTCGGCAACGAGACCGCAAATTTCCGTATGCGCTCAGGTAAAATTTCGCGGCTACGTGACGTTGCATTCCGTTCCACGCTGATGACACATTCGTTTCGGGAAGAGGCCGGGAGAATCAGTGAAACCAGCATGGAACAGTGGAAGTTTCGCTGCAGGGTACAACGAACTCTTTCTTTCTCTCACTCTCTCGGTAGGCCCGATAGCTTGTTGAATGCGTGTACATATTTGTATTCACGGGTGCACGCTCGCCTGCCAGTAGCGATTGGGCGAGAGAGGCGAAAGGTTGCAAATACAAGCAGGCCAAAGGAATTACACAACTTTTCCGGGTGGCATGGCGCTCCAGCCTTTAATGCACTCCTTTTAACATACAGCTAACGTTGCGTAACCCGAAACCCGCAATCGTGTATTGTTCCGCTTTTCAGAGTCAACGCTACTTGTTCGTTGCGTCCTAAAGTATTACATACACGTAGCTCGACAACCTGAACTCAGCACAGGAACGCAAAAGGACTGGAAATCGAGACGAGAGAGTTAATTACCGCGGTCCTTGCGTACCGGCAATTGTGTGTCACCCGACAACGTGGGAATTGTCCACCTCTATTAACGGTAATAGAGAAATGAGCACGACGACCTTGCAACCGAGAGATCCAGAAGCGAGGAAAAAATACTGGTTCATTCGTGGTATCACGCGTTCAAATCTATCAAGGGGATATAATTAATTAACACTACCGATTCTACGATACTAGAACTCGACTCTCATATTTGGCCGATCTTCCCTCGAGTTAAGACAACTTCTTTGTTCCATCATGCAATTTGTTTCTCTTACTCGCAGTAATTTACATGTCATTACTTAACGAGCTAGTCAATGTGTAATAATATAATCTCCCACGAGAACACCGTGCGAAATGAATTCGGTTCCACGAAACTATCCATCTGCCTCTACTTTAGTCGGCAGACTTTCCGCCGAGCGAAAGACGTAACAGCTGGTGTTGTGCGATTGCTTCCTCGAAGAAGCCGGTTCTCGAGATTGTCAGGAAAATAAAGATCGAGGAAACACATCGGAATCCTGGCGTCTTGAGACTTGGTTGGGCTTTCAAGGATCCTTCGATTTTTATCTACGCTTCCACCTTTTCGAAGGAGACTTCTCGTAGCTCTTTTTTTTTCTCGAGAGGATGATAGTCTTCGCATCTCACTCGAGGACAGTGCAAGCACGTACCTTGACTAGGTAAGCGATGTGGCCTTTCTGAAGCGCATCCGGCGAGTGTATCCAGTTTCGACTGGTGCCTGTAAAAGCGGAGAATTCAGGAGACGTGTCCCTCAAGAGTCCGGAGTGCTTTCCAGCTGAGAGAGTGCGGGGCACAGACAGTGTTCCTGCGGTTTACTCACCTCCGTTCTTGCTCGTCTGGTTCTTATTGTTGGTGGAATTCTGTGCCCACTTCAGTAACGTCGAGTTCCTCATTTTGTCTTCGGTATTCGCTCACTCCAGACTACCTTGTGTACCTGCCGGCAAAACATATACTTTTTTATCATATCGATTCGACTTCCTTGCAATCGTTCGAGTTCAACATATATCAAAGGGAATAAACTATATATTGTATTACTATCTAACTTCCTTCCACTCCCCATTTTCCCCGGCGCTTGGAAGGATAGATAACTATAATCGTGAATGAAATTTTATCAGCAACGACCAAGTCCATCTACGCACTTCCTCTCAGAAATCATTAAATTCTCACAGCTAGAGTAATTAATTAAATTTAAAGTAAAGAATCCTTTCTTTACAAGTATTGGAATCAGGACTTTTTCAGGATGCGCTTGATAATTCTCTGTGTCTATCTCGAACAGTAACTTATCTCTGGCGACAAAGACTCGAGCTTCGCCAAGCAGAACGGGTTCAAAGGATCGTTGACACTTCACGCAGCAAGTGCATTGTCTCCAGCATACTCGGTGGATGCGGATCGCGTGAAACCGGCTTAAAAGCGAACAATCATCCGACTGGAGAGTCTTGCTTCAGCCTTGAGGACGAAGGCTAAATCCTTTCGCGTTTCATCATTGTATATGACACTGTTTACACCCGGAGACAAAATCCATCCAATTAAATATAGAATAATCATTAATACGTCGATCATAAGATGAGATTATATTCGAATTTAAAAGATAAATGCGTGTTTATTAAGATTCATCGATAATCCATCAAAGTTTTTGTAAATAGCAATAACTAATTAGCTGGCAGAAAAAAGTCTTGCACATCTTGAAGGTCACACTTCCTTAAATCATCTGTATGGAAGTGATTTGGAAACCTGTTGATTAACAAGCGCACGATCGTGTGCGTTTCTCGTAGGAGCATCGTCCTTGGTACAGCAGTACCAGTCACTTCAATCTGAGATGACTGCTTGATGCTAAGGAGCACGCTAGGGTCGAGTGCACGCGTGCTCGAAAGGAGAGACAAGGAGCGAAGTGGTCTTCCATTATTAGTTTTTTTTTGTTCTTTTTCGAGTGCGCGTCCTCGGAGGAGAAAAGAAAACGATTGACTCTGTCTCGCTCGATGCTAACTGAAAAATGAGAGCAATCACGAAGCGGCTTTCGGCGACGCGGTACATTCCATTTGAGTCGGGCCGTTTAAGCGTTGAAAGGTGGAGGCTCGGATTTAATGCACGACTTCCTATTCCTCCCACGTAGTCGCAAAGAGGTCGAGCCCGAGAGAGGCGAACGACGAGAAGGCCTGGTTGGACTATCTGTGGTTGTTGCCAGTTGCTGGCTGGCCGAGATAGAGAAAGAGGGAGAGAGAGAGAGAGAGAGTGCAGAGGAGTTCTTTGGGTGATTGAGAGAGACGTAATGCAATACGTGTGCTGTATAAATCCGTGGCAGAAAAGCTGAAATTATATCGAAAACACTAAGAAAAGTCCTCCTGAATAGTTGAAACCTTCTGATTTAGATGGTTTTTCCCATGTTTTCCATACTTCCTGACATTATCTGGGGCTGAAATTTGGTGGGGAATGTTTTTTTGCATCAAGGAAGAAGTCATATAAATTCCAGAGCCCTAGCTCAAAATTCATTTTTTCGCAAATTTTTTAAGGTGTACCCCTTCTAAAATTTTCGATTTTTCGAAGGTTCTCGGACTTTGACGAACGCTTGATAAATCGATTGTTTGGGTCTGAAAACGGATAGAAAACATGAAACCAGTGGCCAAAGTGCCGGAATAGTACCGAAAACACGTGGAAAACCGATCCTGAATAATTACGTTTTATGGTTTTTCCCATGTTTTCCATCCTTCCCGACATTTTCCGGGGCTGAAATTTGGTGGGGAATGTTTTTTTGCATCAAGGAAGAAGTCATATAAATTCCAGAGCCCTAGCTCAAAATTCATTTTTTCGCAAATTTTTCAAGGCCTACCCCTTCAGATTTTTTTGGGCCAAAAAATGAATTTTGAGCTAGGGTTCTGGAATTTATATCACTGTTTCCTAGCTACATACTGAATCTCTCACTGAAATACCAGACCCTGAAACGATCGGGAAAGGTTTTTCGAAAAAATGTCGATTTTTCGATATTTTCCCAACTTTCCCAACTTCATAAATCGATTCTTTAAACATTATTACTTGCACAAAGTAACAAATCAGTTAATCCAAACATTTCTCCACACCACTGTACCCACATCTGCATAAAGAACGCAATATGTATTCAATGGAAGTACGACAAAGAGACCACAGAAAGATTGGGTTCACCGGTGCGATTGCTCGTCCAATAAGGCGAGCTCTCAGTGAAGAATAAGGTCACCCGAGAGTAGACGCAAAGATCGGGTGTTAGGTGGCTCTACAATGCAGGAATCACCGTAATTCCCTTATCCCTCTCTCGTATGGAATCAAGAACCCGACGAGAATATGAGCCATGAGTCAGGCATTGTACTAAAAAAGAATAAAGTGTGACAGAGTGAAACGACTACTTTCACTATGGAGACGCGAACACGCGTATCCTCGAAGAAATAGTACCTCGCCCGTCCCCTTCTTTGCCTCGCCGCGTTCAACTTCCGGCTCTTATCTCGTCGTTCTATTTTTACCCTTCGTTCGCAAAGAATCTCTCCGAATTCTTAATGATCTTGTGTTACAATAAAACAATAAAATTCCTACTTGCATTCAATAATAAATCACAGTTGAATGGAAACAGAAAGATGGGAAGATAAGATTGACAGTGTAAAGAGAATTCCAAAGTAATTGGGATAATCTGGTTGGCGAGCATCGATGGGAACATATGCGAAAGAATAGTTCTATTCTACTTGTTAGACTTATGATTCCATAGTCAGCTGACTGTGAATACAACGGCGCACGCCTGACACCTGTTGCTAGTCTTTACATCCAACAGATTCTGAACGGAACACCATAGGACGTGCATGGTGAATATAAAAACGATTACTACTTCTGTGCAGAGAATGAATAATAAAACATGGTGAACACCGTAAAGAATACGTTTGATTCAATATGAAATGCCTGGAGAAAAGACAACACGTGCGATGCACACATACAGAGTTGGAGGAGATCCAATGCATATGAATATCGTTGTACATGCACTAGTGTGTTCCAAGGGTGAAGCTACGCCGGTGGAACATGTGCGCCAAGGTGCTTCGATGCGTGACACGCGTCACCATTGTTCCTCTCCTCTTTGTTTCAGTCATCATCTCTCTCTCTCTTTGAAACACCAATGATTCTCATCGGAAGTAGAAAAATATTTATTTGTGTTCCCCACTATACTTCGTTTCCCCTTTCTCGCTTTTTCGAATACATCAGCCAATGACGAGGCTCGCAGCAAGTAATAAGTAGAAAAGAGAGAGGTTGAATTTCGTTGGAAAATTACAGGAGAGTTTCGTTTGACGGCACATTTCGTGTGATTTCGTATGCAGGACGACGCTATGCTACGCGTCTCCTCATTTCCCGTCTTTCCCAGCACACCAGTGTCAGCTGCGTGTCGAGCGTCGTCTGACCACGCACGCGCTTATACTACTTGCACTCGGTTCTATGCACGCACTCGTTAGGTTCTAATTTTTATTTCTTTATTTCTCTTTCTTGTTTTGTATTTGTCATTAGTGTTTCACTAGAGCAATTTACGCACTGTTGCTTTATAGAGCGTGTGATATAAATACGATAAACAATGAACTCGTGTAAATGGAACGAGTGAGAAGTGTTTCTGGGAAAGAGTAAGCAGTTACTACGGTGAACTTGCGTCGATGTCAACGGTCACAGGGTTAATGCTTCACTTTTAAATCGGGTTAATACTTTACTTGGATACTTCAACAGGCAACCAGTCTCTCTTCTCGTCAGAAATGTTTCACTCTTCCTCGCGAAAAGGAAAGATGACTTCTCCACAGATTCTACACTCGTCGCACGGTCAGACGGACCTACTCTACTGACTCCTCTGCATTCCACTGGGATGATGCGATGCAAAAGTGCGCACGCGCTCCAATAATAGTGCGCATTACCATACGCCTGCACTCTCGCGGCGACAACACATCGCGCGTCGCTTGTTATTCTCTGGACCAAAATGCTCACTGCAGAATCCCGACAATCCCGCCTCACGAATTGGGAGCAATAATTCACAAGAGGATTGCAAAATCACCGTCGACTTTCGCCCGCTGTGATATCTGGCGCGTTCAAGCGGTTCACTCTAACTGACTGCAAGCGTGGATCCACCAGAGTTGACTGGTAGAAGTGATCGAGCGTCGCGTAGCGTCGTGTGCACCTGTCGCCCGGAGCGTTCCCCTCGCCAGGAATAATAGTGGAATCTAACTGTACGTGCTTGCATCGTGCGAGTAATTGCTCCATTAAACGACCGTTAGAAGATAAGTTGAAAGCTCGGTGAAGCGGAATCATACCAATTAAAAAAAAAAAGCAGAGTTCAAGACTTGTCCTTTGATTTTTTTTTTATTCGACGAGTGAACTAATTATTCTTGGAATTAAGGTCGCTGGAACTAAGGATTAGAGAACCACCACACTGATGAAATCGCTGCGTGCAGTTACACGGGTTGCGAGAGTTCGATTTAAATCGAGTCGATTAGAGAGTAGAATGCCGGATTGGAACTTGACTCTCTGCGGCTTCGCCACAATGCGCGGGGGCAGCCGGATAATTCTCTCTCTCTCTCAAGCGCGCTTAGTATGGCGCGTTAGAGTTTTCTCGTCCCGGGAGAGTAACCCCAACACAGGTATGCGTATGTTAATGAGGGCTTGCATAACGTTCAAGGTGAGACTCCCCCAGTGCGTGTCACGTGAGGAGGAGCGCTCGTTTTGCCGGTGGTGAGCGCATAGTGCAGCAGGTATGCACCAATTAGCAGCACTGCTAATTCAATCACTACTCTCGGCCCTTTTAACGCACTGCCAACCCCACTCGTTCATCTACGCACGTGTGTCACCTTATGCAATTCGAAAGAGATTACTTCACTTCTCATTATTCTCTAACTAGAATAACTCATTGCGATCTATAAATAATATTGCACATTTCTTTGCGAGAGCATTTTTGTTGTTATTAAAAATAATTAGGGTTAATCATTGGATATAATAGTTGATCAATAATGTATCAACAGATTAATCAAAGTCGATGGACTTGAGTGATGATTAGTGGCTTGAAATGAATTTGCCCTTAGTGTAATAAACAAGCGATTGGTCTTGAAATCATTGGACATCATTGATTCGTTATATGAGCAAGGATTCTCAGGATATTCCACCTGCATACGGATCAATTACAGAATACTTGGACTCAAGGGGCGGGACTGCCATCATTTTTCCAGCGGATGCGGACAATTAGAAAATCGTACTTTCTCCTGTGGCGGCGGCGCCACTGTCTCTTAACCAGCGGGATGTTCTCTAGTTGAGAGGAAAAAGATCCAGAGTTGGCGGGCTGCGACCTAGATTGCGGTTTGCAAGAAATCGACGTTGCGATCGTTTCGAACATAGTTGTATTAGACAATCCATGTATGCGTTTGTCGGAGGACGAGCGTTTCACTCGCACTTCCTTTTTTAGCGACAACGCCTAATTGTCCGTTTCAAAGGATCACCGAGTGAAAAGAGGTCGAGCGATTGCTAGGAGAATCGATGATTCGAGAGTCGATGCACTTGTCGGGAGCAGTTTTAATTCGACGCGACGCCCACTCGAGAATGAAATGATTGAATGACAGTGCAGCAAAAGTTGGCTAATTCGATTCCGAGTCTATCAAACATCTCGACCTTTGGCATGGATTTTCATATCGGACCTCGCAATTTTCCAGACGCTCTCTAATAATACGTTTCTCTTGGCTATCCATTATCGCTGGCTCATTGCATTCGATAGCCTTTGATCTAGAATTTCAGCCGACGATTTTTCTTCAACTATTATCATTCCACGATTTTTAATTTTACATTCCCGGCGCCTCAACAATCTTATCTATTATACTAATAAAATGTAAAATAACACAGACGATCTTTAAAAAGAAAAGATGCGCCAGGGCGCAGCATCCGCAAGGAGCGCAATTTAAACTTAAAGGTCTCGCACACGGCATTTGTCGGACTTGTCTTATTCCCGCTTGAACTTTCGAGTTCGGTGAGATCTAGCATGAAATATAATTGCTACAACAAAGTGTAGAACCTCCAAAGAAATCATTAGAGTGCACTTGTAGATGGTGAGCAATGGAGCGTTTCATTCGAAGGCGATCGAGAGATCGAACCTGTGATTCAGGTTTCCAAGACGCCGGTGGTGATCGTCGGATCCGATGGCGTCGTATCTAGTAACCAGGGGACGTTCCATTGCCTTATAGACGAGTCTCTCTTTGGCGAGATCATCTCTCCCTCTCTCTCTCTTTCTCTCTAGCGCGCTCGCACCAGCAGCGTAACGCACTGGGAACGGATACGGATAATAACTTTCGAATCGGCGCAATGGGAACGTTTCTTCTCGAGCGGCTCACGCCAACAAAGGTGCGAGAGGAGGCAGAAGGAGTAGTGCGCGAGCGGGTTGCCTCGCCGGGAATTACAAGATCGAGGAGCAAAAGAAACAAGGCGCAGGACTTGTGTTGCCAGGCGCTGGAAAAGGGTCCTGCTAGAATGAAACGCGCTCCGAAGAGGCGTGCTGATAGTTGGCATCAGCTATATGACTCGACGAAGGAGAACTTACCCAAAGTGTCGGTAAATCCACGGGTTAGATCAGGGAAAGCACAGCCAACACATTCCCACGGGCGGCTCGCGAGAACACTGTCGAGTGTGAGAGTGCTGCGCGAACAACACACCGGTGAAGAGAAGTAGGAAGAGAACAGTGGGGAAGAAGGGAAAAAGGAGAAGAACTCTGCTGGCGATCGCAGAGGACTGATCTCGTGCGCACCAGAAGTGCGGTGCCGATCGCACTCACAATCGGACTGAAAGCGAATACGCGGCCACTCGCTTCGCTCGGCACACGCGCACACATACATACACACACACGAGAAATCCTAGTATAAAGAGTGTATGTAGGCGAGACGAGGAGCGAGGAAGGAGCGGCGGAGGTGAGAGGGAGAAAAGGAAGGTTCAGTTAGCCGAGGAGAGACGAGCTCGACCGACCAGCCGAGTCAGAGGTGGTATACAGTTTGCAGAAGTGGGAGTGAAGTCAATGATGGCAGATTATTAGTTAAAAGAAGAGAGACTACTGACGATGGTGGTGCCAGCCACGGTCGAGACCACCGGCGCACCTCCCTCTTCCTCCTCCCCATCCCACTTTCCTTCGTCGCCAGCCGGCTCCCAACCCTTTTCACTCTATTTTCCACTGTCTGACCATCAACGTCCTAACTTCCCTCCCGGTCAGGATCTACTGCTACTTGTTTGCTCTCAAATTCTTCATCTACCATGCTCGATTTACTGTCGAACAAAGTTACTAAACGAACCCTTTCTCAATTTATAATATAATAATATTATAAAGGATGTTGAAAAATAAAAATAAGCTTACAATTTAAAAAATATAAAGAGATATTAAGGTATTATTCGAAAAGACCGGTAAGTGAGAAGATTGAGAGTGGGATTGCATCCCGGAAATATAGCAGGAGAACAGGAGATAAGGAAAGGTCGTGGGGAACAATGCGCGTTGGCGAAGGAGGGAGAGAAAAAATCGGAGTGTGAGTACGTATGTGTATGGGTGAGTGGCGACGGTAGATGGCTCGATAGAATGGGAAGGAATAGGAGGATGGTGGTACCAGCCACGACCGAGACCGACAACACACCGTACTCCCCCGGTGTGTCTCGCTCTGGGTCATTGCGAGCAACGGGAGAGACACCAATATCATCGGCTAAACTCTTTCATGCCACTTGTATCAAGTCCTTCTACTCGATTCATCACTCGTCTCGTCGTTCTACCAATCAACAACAAAGATATTCTACGAAGCATTGTTTCATTCTCCGGTAATATCCGCTATGATTTTTCCAGACCGTCCTGTGGAATTTACTTCCTGGGAAAAGCTGAGATCCCAGGAGCATTCATATTCTGTTCGCAGGGTCATTCCACCCTGAATAAGATCATCGACTATAGCGGAATACTTCAGTCATGAGTAAGTAAAGAGAAGAAGTAAAACTACTGAAATATATATATGTGGGATATAAAGTTACAATGAAGATTGAAAAATGTTTCCTTTCCGTCTGTATTATTTCGAGGTAGCGATTTACAATGGCTTGAATCGTCCAAGCGGCAGAATGCTTTTGTAGATCCGACTCTTACGTTTACCGAGATGAATCGCAGCAGCTTTGGAGCCGAGCGTGGCAGAAACGGGGGGATATCTCGAGCGGCGGAAAGAAAAAGAGAGCGATATGTGTAGCAGGGTAAGAGCGAGTGGGAGATGGTGGATACAGGCAGGTTTCAAGGTATGATTCAGCATCCGTGGAGAACCGGTTCTTTTTGCGCTCGCGGGCGCGCATGCCTCCTCATTCATTATACAATCAAATACTGTGGAGGGTTGCTTCATTGCACAATTTTTGTTTTGATCCTCGCTGCTCCTTTGTCGGAAGTCATCCAATGCATTGATGAATTCTAGATATACGTCTTCCTTTTCTTTCCCTTTCAACCTCTTCTTATCTTCCGACGAACAAAAATAAAGCTCGACTACTGCACTCTCGTTCTCGACGCATCTGCATATTCCCCTCGTTTTCGGAACTTTCTCGGGTTCCGGTTTCACTTGTATGTATTTTATTGTATACGTGCATACAGAGTGGACAATGCTCGATCGGTCTAGCGATTCGTACGCCGAACGTTTCTGCGCGAAAGTAGGGAAAGTCTCTGTTACTCTCTTTCCCAGCCGATCGTCTGGAACTACTTGTCTGACATACATATGAGCGGCCAGCAAAAGTGAGAAGCTCTCGATCGGCGCAGCATAGTTTCAGCATAAATTAGAGCGGCCTCGCAAGCGATCTCCCACTGATTCACCAGTGGGTATGTTTGTGAAGGTGGTTGCAGGCGTGTTAACTATTTAACAGGGTGATAGGAGGAACGAGGCGTCGCGACGCTTGGAAAAAAAGTACGCCCACTTGATAAACGAATAAATGTGGTACTCTCCATGAATCTGTCGAGTTCTCTTGCTTGTATGTTGCACGTCGGAAATGGGAAACTAACGATAGAACCAACCGATTACAAGTTATCGGTTCACCACCAGACGCTTTTATTTCTCCTCTCTTTTCACCTCGCACTTCAATTCGCACACTTTCATTTTTCACCACGACGCGTGCCGAGCCAGTTCACGAGTGCCTGGCATGAAATCGTGATTTCCAGGTGAGGGGATAGTCTTTCAGACACTCCTCTGGGTGGCGATCCAAAGATCGCCGTGATAAATTAATTAAAGCCGGATGTTAGTAATTCAATTTGTCACTTCTACTTTATCACAGTGAAATTATACGACCAATCAATTACAAATGGATTGCAAAAACAGAGTAATCAATGATTCGATCGACTAACGAATAAATCAATTCAAAGGAATGTTTCTCTTCGATATATTCATGATTCTACAAGCCTTCGGTTATAACAGAAGATGAACATAGCAATAAACAGGGAAGACAAGAGTAGATCTAATGAAATGACTACATCGCGCCTGATGTTTCCGCATCGAGGCGAAGGTTGAAAACGAAGATCATTTATAGATGATCGAGGGAATGCATGATTTACGTGTCGTGGCATTAAGTTGAGTCGTCAGCATCTCTCGATGGAATCCTGCCGGTTGGCGCACGTGCACGCATCGTCGTCGCACGTGCTCTCACGCACTCACTCGTCTCATCTTCGAATGACCGGCAAGTTACTTAGAATTATAATGGTCACGTTCGCTACTACTAAGACAGTCGAACAATATCTAACATTGGATGCTGCGTGTTTTTCTTCGCTTTTCAATCTGTCCGATGCAACTGTATAGCAAATTGCTCCTGCGGAACATTTTGAGAGCGTCGATCTCGTTCGGCATCTGATGCGTGCTCTTACGAAAACCTGCACTGGCCGCGGCCATGCTCTTGACCGCCTGACACCCGCATTTTCGACCATGGCATTCTGCTGGTGCACACGGTCCTCTCGCTTCCGTCTACCGGGTGCTCTCCTTGCCGCAACGTATACTTTAAGCCTGATTCACCTTGGAGATATTCAGTACTTGTTCGACCAGTTATATTCACTGTTAATTATTATACTATTTCATTTAGACAACTTTAATATTGATTTGACTTTTTTTTATATATATTTTTGTATATTTATTTCTGAATAAGGATTCATGTAATATTGGATATTTATAATGATCTATTCAGATCGTGTAAGTGTGAATGAGGCTTGTCCCTCGTTTCTTTTACTTGCATTCATGTATGAGCATGCATGCATCGCATCAGAAAGATTGGGTTATCCGGGAGTGGTGGCTGTTGCCGTCGCCACGTACGAGCTGCGTCAATCGACCTTATCACTGCGCGCACTCCTTCGCCGGCAGATGCTCGCTTGACGTAATCGGGATTTCGCCTGACATTCCACTTGCTCGATTAAGCGGTAAAGCTAAATCTCGAATCGCCTAGTGCAATTCCCTGTTACATGCGCCATTATTGAAATCAAAGGGTCAGAAATAATTGCCACTTCAACGATGAGCGTTCCAAGAATTACCAATGCTTTTATTACCTTATATTCAATAAATCGAATACTTTCGAGTAAGATAATAAAATAGCAAGGGGGTTGAAATGGGGACGAGTTTCCTCATGGAACTCACATGCTCATGCGTATCTGGTATTTCCGGTGCAACTAGGGTCGTTTCACAGGCGATTTCGTTGAGTGGCGTGATTATCGTGCAATTACGAAAAGTGCGCCGATCAGGATTACACGATTGGTTGGCAGGTGTGTGCATCCGTGAATTGCGAGTCCTTTACGTAAGTCGTCGAGCATGATTTTAGGTGATTAGTATCGCACAATGACTAGTCACGATTCACACTTCGAGCTAGGAATCCAGTTGGAAAAAGTATCCCAACTGGGTTGCTTTCTTTGCTACTTTTGATAGGAAGCCAACCATGAGAAGTTGCCAACGGTGCGTGTCAAAGGGAAAGTACTAGATTCAAAGAAGCCCTTTCCCAGTTTATATTATAACAGAATTCAAAGGGTTTCTTTGTAACACTGTCATCAATAGCTAGTAAAATAAAACATCCAAAAGTGGAAACTCCGAGGAATAAAAGTATACAAATTTTCTCTGAGATTGTACTTGCTATTATTATCAAGTTGCAAGCACCTGCTAACAATTACGTGGACGTACGAGTCCCGGCGTTTAAACAAGGATGCTCGAAGAGCGTGGTAAACAGAGAAACAGAAGAGAGAATTAGCCGGCGGCCGATGGAAGAGGAGAGTGGGCGTTTGAGATACGGGAAGAAGTTATCTGCACCGGGGACGTGCGTGCATCCATTAAACGACGACTACGGTAAACGATCTCTCTTTCCTTCTCCGCTTGGTCTCTCTCTTCCTTGCCTCCTCTCCGCCTCCGTCAAGAGAGCAATGGGACCACTTGCTCGAATCAGTTACACGCGTCTCGGTGGGAAGGCGCGCTTGTCGCAACGCTGGATACGTTTTCAGTCCTGGTAACGCGATGGTAACGGATACACCGTACATATAAAGTACGTACACGTATACACTTACACGTACGTACGCCACTATGTAACCGCAATGCAGCTCTAGGTACGGTAAAAGTCCTCGTGGCATTTCCAGGCCCTAGCCGCCAACATTTTTGCGGTACGTCCTTGAGTCGATCGCACGGTAAGCGAGCCTGAAATTGGCTCTAACGCTCACCCGTTACAATGATTCGCACGTGGAGATTTAAGGATTTTCTTCAGCATTACTGTAGTATTAAATGGCGAATGCATCGAGTAAGGAGAATGGAGAACATCGAGCGAGTCCTTCGCGCAGGAGGAAGGATCATGATCTTTCTCTCCCTGTTCGAGAACCGGTCTAGCTCGAGTTAGAATCTCTAGCCAGCCGTAGACGCACCGGCACACGCGCTCGACTCGTCAATATTTACCAGGGAATCGGCGCCTCTCATCAAAATAGGGTATGAATTCGTTTGGATCGAAGCGAACACTCGCACAGATGTAAAGATAGATTTACGAGAAGCAAGATCGAACAAGGATCGATGAAAGTTTAATTGGATTCGATTCCCGATAAACGTTGGGGGAGCATCTCCGCACGATTTCCATAGTGCGAGATCTCGTTGCTACGCTCGGTTCTATTCCCTCGCCTTTCGCTTTCCCGCTCGCTCATCCAGTAAAAATGTGAGATAGAAAGTAGCCGTGAGAGCCGGCGAAAAAAAAGGCAAGAGACGCTCTCCTGCATAGCTTAGAATCAGTCTAGTCGAGATCCTGATCGAAATAGTGCTCGATGAGTAAAGGGTGTGCGCACCGGGTAGATATTCTGTGAGAGAAAGGAGCGCATGCGGTAGGAGTTGCCTGACTCACCGGCAGCGGCGAAGAATCCTGAGGGGCCCAAGGAAGGATCGACGTGATGTCCTGCGCTTTCCCTGGACGCGAGCCACCTGTTCCGACGGCACAGAACGAACCGATGCGAATGGGGAAAAAGCGCTCGATGTGTATGTTCGTTCAAGTCGCGCGCGGCGCTCACGGCACCGACGCCGACGACATTTCGCTCTCAACGCCCCACCGTCCACCACCACTCACGCCTTAAGGCTCGTTTCCATTACAACATTTCACCGAACAAAACACTGAACACCGAGCATCCCAACAAAATCCCGAACATCCTATGCTTCTTTATAGGAAAATAAAGGTTAGCCATATCTTGTGACTGCCTCCATAGGATGTTCGGGATTTTGTTCGGTGAAATGTTGTAATGGAAACGGGCCTTTACGCGCACTCAACGCCTCTGGGGGAGTCCGGTGAACTTCTTCAGTCCACCCGTTCCGCTCCTGCGCGGGAGCACAACTTGTTTGCGCGTGAAAATGCGCGAAAGTTTGAACTAGGATCGGCACAATTCGATCACATTTCAATCACAATCGAATCATAATAGAATATACCATACTACTGTATATTATAGGGCTAGGATAAAGATAACATTTCAATTTAATTAAGATATCTACAATCGAAAGCTCCTCAGGCACATATTGAAAGGGAAACGAAAGTGAAACTATTTAACTTCATTATACTTTCAATTTATGAAAGCAAACTGTACAATTTCCGAAACCTTTGGAAACCTTGGTGTATAAATTCGAGTTTCCTTGTGTTGTGGTGGAAATATGAGAAGATATTTAAGGAAAGAGGAAATCCAGGAATGCCCTTGACCGTGTTGCGGCTGGCACGGCACTGGCGAGTGACGGCCCTAGCGTTCAACATGGCCACCTGATATGTAGCAGACCACATACAGGTGGTATGACAAATTTGTAAATAAAATCCGCCTCTAGTTTTAATTATGAGTGGCCGTGTGCAGAAGGAAAGTGTCGATGATCCCGATCGCATCGACGATGCAGTGGACCCGCGTGTGCAGGTAAATCGAGGCGTTTCAGACGCTTTTTCAAGTGCTCCACTCGTCTGCTGGGTACTTGTGATATTGACATTTCCACGTTGCCTGGCATAAACGATGCGCCCTGCTTTTACTCCGAACTGCCACGATCTGCCGACCATCCAAATATACTCAGCTCTGCACGAGACATCCTGATTTTCACGTGGGAACATCGCTCGGATACGAGTTGCAAAATTATCCGTAGATTTTCTCGCGCCGATTGGCCCGATTGTCGATCGAGCAAAGTTAATTTGCCCGGAGTGACGAACACCACGAAGTGTCATAATCCGACGACTTGAATCCTTACTATTTGGCACCAGGCCAATGTATCCTTAGTGATTTATCACTGAAAATTTCTCCGAAACTTCTTGCTTTACTTATTAACATTTTTATTTCGATCTATCGTCTCTTGTAATTGTTATGCCAGCGTGAAATAAATACATTCGGGCCATGCTTACTCTCGCTCTCTGACCTACATTGGAGTCTAAACTGTTCCTATGACCGATTTTAATCACAGTTCGATTTGTGTAAACTTCTATTGAATAAATGATGATAAAAGTAATTGTTACAGATTGAACTTGAACGCCTGAATACTGCTACTGATGATATCAATAAACTTGAGGTGGACTTGGATGTGAGTACAGTGCTAATTCCAAGTAGCACACAATTGTTCCATGAAACATACCCTTTGACAAAATTGTCTAAATATAACTGTATTGAATTAATACAAGCAGTCTCTTCTCCTTGAGGATGAAAATTAGTAATAAGTTTTGAAACCAGTGCCCATTATGCTCGATTGAGATGATTGCTGTATTGCATACAGACAAATGGATAATGGCCTATAAAGATTGTCCTATAATTCTTTGTGCGGAGCAAAGATATGCTTTCTGACTTAGAGTAGCTGGCTGCCTTTACCACCTTGTCACCTGATAAACCGACTGATGTGTCAATTGCAGGAAGCGAGAGCGACCTTTAGAGAGTTGCTGTGTGAATCAACACTGAAAATTGATGCCTTAGCCAAGAAGTTAGGAAACTGCATAGACAAATCGAGACCGTACTATGATGCCAGATTTAGGGCAAAAGAAGTAGGTCTAGCTAAGTTCTATGCTTTAATTTTAATGCTAATCTATGAAAATATTGTTTAGGCCCTTCAAGAGACCCAAAAAGCGGCTATTAGGTTTGAGAGAGCCAATAGCCAGCACTCAGCAGCTAAAGAAATGGTATACCTAGCAGAGGAAGGACTCAGGACAGAAGGCAGATGTTTTGATCATGCCTGGCAGGTAATGGAAAATCAAGATTCAGTTTTTAACCGATGAACTGACTGATGAAACTTTTAGGAAATGTTAAATCATGCCACTTCTAGAGTGAATGAGTCAGAGCATGAAAGGGCTCTATCAGAAGCTGAGCATAGGCACACTACTGCGGTATACCATAAAGCAGAACACGAAGTTCAAAGATTACAACGCGAATTAAAAAGAGCGATTGCAAAGTCTAGGTAGGTATCTCTCATACAGGCTCCAATTTCATAGGCATCTTCTAAATTTCCCTACAGTGCATGACAAGTAATAGCATTTAGTTCAAGACTTGCTACATGAAAAAGCTAGGATCCGTTTGACTCGATCGAGTATATCGAAATTTAATATGTTCGTAACAACAATCCTATTTGCCACATGAAATTTATTATTCTTTGATTTATCCCTGATCGATTTAGCGACTTCATTTTGAATGTGTATTATTGCCATACTTTTTTTTTTCGATAGAACTTAGGATATTTATGTCTTTTGGTTGTATTCATGTTGGCAGTATGGGTGCACGTCGCAGCTTGCTTCTGATAAACAGTATCGCCTACAGGCACAACTTGCTCATGTTGTAAGTAGGATAGACATTCTTTTTATTTTGTTTCTTAAACTATATACCTATAATTATTTGATGTGTGTATTATGAATGAGCTTGGTAAATGACTCTTACATATTCTCATTTCATTGTCATATACCTGCGCACAAATCACATTTACCACTGCCTTACCTATTGCAATTAGATTTCAATATTTACACCCTGCCTGAGCCCACGCTTGAACCATCAGCAAATTCGATTCCGCACTGCGTACGATTCATTTGTAAGTAGACCCTGACTTAATAAAGACCCATTTATCAAAACCGCTGGACGACTTTGATTTGCGAGTATGCGTGCAATTTATTTAGTCGTAAGAAATAAGTATAAAGTATTGCATCCTAGAATATATATTGCGATATCGATTAATTGTATATCCTATCACTGTGTGCAGACCCTACTACGAAATGAAAGCCCACTTTAATCAGATGCTGGAAAAACAGAAATTCCGAGTGAGCGCCTTGGAAAGATCAGTTGGCGAGGCGAAAATGACTTATGCCGAAGCCTTGCGCAACTTAGAGAAAATATCCGACGAAATTCATCGGGTACTACTGCGTTCAATTAATTACGCGTTACTTATAAGTGACACAAGGTAAATTACTGTATTTTCCGCTTGATTTCTATAGACGAGAAAATATGACGGGACTGAAGAGTTCGACAAAGAGGGGCGAGAAACGACTGATCGTTCTTCCGCGCAAACACATACTGCTACCCCGACTGATTCCAGTGTAACTGGTTCCCCGGATAGTACGGATTATACGAGTGACGAATATTTGAGACTTCCCGACGAAATAAGTCCAAGCACACCATGTCCAGTGCCTATAAATGTAATTATTCTTGGCCTTCTTAAGGGTAACTCGCACTATATTAGTATAACAGTATAACACAGGATTATTTTATACTGTTTAGCTTAAACGAGAAACATCTTCTGAATATCTTGGTTTGGGCAACTTAAATCTGTCGTCGACCGAGCCGAGAAAGTACATAAAACGAGATCGCTTAAAAGCTACACCCACGAACGATACCAAACATATCATACCCCTGAAACCAACCACCCCTGTTACCCCTCGATTGCCCGACCTTTCGAATATTATCTCTCCCGTGGAAAAGAGAGTACAAATTCAATCGCCCAAAGAGGAGAAGAAGTCTAATCATTCGGCAGTGCAAAATGGGGAGGAATGGACAGAGATTAGTTTGAATAATTCTCCGGAAGACGTTTATTACAATAATGAGGTGTACTCCGACGACGAGGATCAGATACCCTATAAGCCGTTAGCAACGGATTTGAGTCCGGAAAGTGCTAATGCACCGTCAAGTGGTGTAAACGATCAATCGTTCAGCGATGCAAACAATCGGAAGAAATTAGTGACACAGAAGTCATTACCTGTCATGTCCAGAGGAAATGAAGTTAGTTTGAGTGCCGAAAGGAAAGCGGAAGTTACGAGAAGTCCGTCGGTGAAGAGTAAAAGTAAACTCGACAACAGTTTAGCTAATTGGATAACACGAAGTTCTGCCGCCGGTGAAACGAGTGGAGGAAGTTCAGGTACTGAATCCAACTGTTTTTCTATTTAATACTTGTATCCAACAAAGAACAATTGTACAACTGAGCTACTCATCATTACAGCCAACTCGAGCAGGAGACAGTCGTTGGATATGTTATGGAGTGGTGGTACCAGCGAACGGGTCAAAGAATTACTGAGTCACGGAATGATGATGCTGAATATATCCAGTCTAACGGAACGACGTTCAAGTGAACCAAGAACAATTGAGAGGGAACGCGAAAAGCCCGAGAAACCCGAGAAAGTAATAGAAGCAAAGGGGAAGAAGGTTCCTAGTCCTCTCGAGAAAACAATGACGTATCTCAATCCAGACGAGGAAACATCTGATAGCGAAAGTTTAGCCAGGTAACATTACTCTTCATTCTATGATGAATGCTCAATAAAAGATTTCTATGATACAATAATATTTTTTTCTAGCGTCGAAATGTTAACGGAAGATCAAATATCTTCGCTAATGATGGAGCCAGATATGAACCAAGTGTGTCAGGAAATTCTGGGGACGCCTTTAGTAGAAGTATGTCCACTTCTGCAGCAATTGCAGCAGCAGCAATAGTATCCTTACATCGTTAAGGGAGAGCCACCCCATTGAGATGTTACGATACAATAGAAAGTGTTCAAAGTCGTTATGACGAGATGATCTAGTTAAGGTTTAACTTAATTAATTCAATATTGAATTTAGCGCACGATGATTAGTTCCTGCACTTTTACTATTCGAAAGTTGTAGGCTGATATAGTTTAGAATACGCGGCGCCACGTTGCATAGAAGAATTTGGTGCCGGCCACCTAGTCCAATTAATTATTATTGCAATCTAATAACGTTAATCGCTTTTTATATTTCGCAAGTACGTTCCGTTCGTACTGACTATGATTTGTATATATATATATTTGTTCATTCGAAAGAAATTTGGGGAGTGTAAGTAGGCTTCAGAGAATCATGTCGTAAATATTACAAAGCCTAAGCGCTCTTTTATGTTTGTATGTTCATAATGGGATCGTTCGATGTCTGTTGAATCGCCTTTCAAGAAATCTGGTAGCTAAAGCTGCCGGCACGGCATGCGAATCGTTCGCTAAGAGAAGCAATACTTAGTGACTCTTAAGTAACTATACTATCCTAATCTCTTCTAATTCAAATTGCATACTATATTTTTGGCTTAAGCCGTAAGTGTACTCGCCAATAAGTAGAATGCAACTTGGCAAAATTCTCACCCTTTTAGTATCATTCCACTTGATCCTTCAATTTAATGTAAGATGGCTGTGTAGTCAAATCATTTTCACCTTCCCATTTGACAAAACTGTTAAAAGATCTCTCACGAATACTAATTAGAATCAACGAACACCTGTCGTATATGCTATCAGGACATCTTTAATGATACTAGTGACCACTTATAAAGTGGAACACTAGATTCGTTTATTTCCTAGAATCCAGTGCAATCTTTCAATGACATTTACCGAATAAGTACCTCGTAGTAAATGATTGTGGGATGATTATATACACGAAGTACGATCAATATTTACAAAATAATTGTAAGCATGCTTGGACAATCCAACAATGCTCAGTGGGACGACAGTAACACCCAGATTCTCGACTCTACGGTGCGGCAATCGCTTCCCGAAATACTTAACATCTAAGACTTCGTTCCAGTCAGTTTTATTACTGTGCAATGTGATATAGTCTTTAGCGCAATTTCTCGTTATTCAGTTGGATTGTCTAAGCAGGGTGTAACGAAGTAGCGCAAAAGAGATGCATGCAATACGCTACCGTGCGCAGAGTAATATATTATATACATACATATATATATATATATATATATATATATATATTATACATATGCAGATATTATGTATTTTTATTGTCTAATTTTCCGTAAGCAATGTCGGTTAAAACTTTGGATACGAGGCGTTAATAGAGTTTTCTATAAGCGGTGGGTGGCACTCTGAATCCGAATGCTATCAAGCTATATATTCTTTTCCCGATCCAGTACAAGAACAAGAGTGAAAGAAAAAGAGGGGGGCGCGAGAACGAAACAGTATGTGGAAATGTTAGAAAAGTTCAAACTCTACTTCGAAGAAAACGTTCCTTTATCACGAAACGAGCCAGTAAACTAGAATAAATCAAAAGCCTATCTCCAATTATACAGACACACTGCTGAAACACAGGTGGTCCAACCTGAGCCACTGTGCGACACCGAAAAATTGCCGCCACTCTTTTTGTAAGATTCTAATGCATATACATATATACATAAACGTATAAATACAAATATATAAATATACAAAGGGGAACGCGAGAGCGGCCGTGCGGGGCAAAAGATGTACAAACGTGTTGAAAGATTTTACATTCACCGACGCAACATATTTTCTTAACGCTTTCTTTGGAGAGCGCCGTTTTTGTAAACGGTTTGCGTTCAGGTCATTTTGGTTATCCTCGTCAAGAAAACGGCAAAACAGAGAAAGTGATTGCACACGTTCTACCTTGGGTGTCGAACGTGATATAAAACGCGTGGAGCTTTCGCGATCGTAATTCTTCCATTGCCAGATTCTCAGTAAGAAAAACCGGACGCGAAAGCATTGCCGTCGAACTCACACATAATCATGTAAATCGTGATCGCTCCTGCTACATATTTTACGACTATTTTCTTGGCTAACGAGCTAAACTGCAAACCAGTTGCCAGATCGCCGAAGCGACCTTTGGCGCGCGCAATGTGTACATATAACGATATTGTATATCTGACTGTAACTATGTATATATCATCATCTATCATTAAAACATTAATTGAAAGTCTCCGCTATTTTCTTCCTTCGCGACCCAAATTCTAACTTAAACATACCTTAATATTCCCAATACATAATCTTCCTCAACCAGTACGACAATCATCCAATTCGAAAGTCAACGGTTCCTTTGGCTTCTTCTGGCGGGTGACTCAAGTCCAATGCTTCCTCACCATGTTCATCATCATGAGAATGATATCCATACTCCCGCACGACACAACACTCGTCTACCACTCTATGCTAATCACCTTCGCGCAAATAACAGGAAACTATTTACTCAAAATCACCGAACTAGAATAAATGAATTCCAAATATCCCACAAACACTCTCGGCGAACAACTTCGGAATCACTGCGTAATGGGGTGGCGCCACAATCGCAATTAATACCAAAGATCGTCGCATATTCATGGTGGCGCTAGTAGGTGGTGGCACTGTCGAGAGAGACGTCGCCATAGAGGGAGCGAGAGGAGAAAGCAAAATGGTGTCGCGTGCACGGTGCCGATGATTTTCGTTAGTGCGAGCTGCCGCCCGTCCCGCTAGTTCGTGTGCGTGGAAAAGTGCGATGCGAGCTGTCGCCAGGGCGTCGAGCTATCGCCAGTCGTCGTGACCGAGAGCAGAGGCGGCAGGGACGCTCTAAGATCGGTCTCAAGTTCGCCGAGCGCTGGGGGAAAAGCGAGAGAGCTTCTAGAAATTGTCTGTGTCCGTCGTGTGTCCGTGGACGAAAGAATCGGAGTGGTTGCAGTCAGGGATTTCCAGGGTAATAAAGGAGTGTTGAGTGAGGTCGGCTTGTAGTGGTGGAGTGTTTCGGGGCGCGTATGGCTTGGAGGTCGGTGGCGTCGAGGAAGCCCGGACGGATTGGCGAATGCTGTTGTGTGTTTGATCCCCGAGCGGCGGCGGCGGCGCCGCTGGGATGAGAGCCTCGAGGCGAGGCCGCTGCTCGCCGCGTTCGCCCTGTGCTACCTAGTTACACCGAGGAATAGAGATTATGTGCCCGCTGCTCCTCCTCCGACTCCTCCTTCTCCTTGCTGCCAGCCGCACCGGTCAGATCTAGTTTCGCCCGCGGGCACATCGACGCTCGGCGTCCTTCCCCGGCCCAGCTGCCGTGAGTCGAACCCCCAGGAGGACCGTCCTCGTCGTCGGCAGCGCGCCGCCCGACCGGACACCGCCGGACGTCGTGCGCCAATCCTCCGAGCCCACCACCAGCATGGCGCTGAATCCGCGTGATATGGACGGCTTCATGCCGCTCCTGTCAACCACCGACATCAAAAAGAAGCTCAATGTCGGCAGCCTCCTCCTCAGCTACCTGGCGGACGAGTCTAACAGTATCGAGTGCCAGGACATAGGACAATTCATCGACAACACCACCTCCTGGCTCAGCAACGGCAACCCCAAGGTAACACACACGCCTCATCGCTCCCTCTACTTCGACACCTTTTTCCTTCTCACTCTCATACCATCTCGTACATGCCCACTTACTTACCTTTTTTCCAGTTCACTAGATCACCTCTATACTTCCCTTCCCTTCAATCATATTCCTACCAAGCATACTAGCCGATGACTCGACTTATCATACTTCACCAACTTCCAACCCTTATCTATGAAAATATCATCGCTTTAGCGAATGGGGTGGCACCACTCTCCTGCGAGAGAGCGAGCCACAATGTTTTCGATGCACGGCCGATATTGTTTGTTATGTAAACAAGCCACTGCTAGAAGCCGAGATTGTAACTCTCGGGTAATTATAAGAGACCCTGATTATCAGCGATTGGTCATCGCAGTATTTGGCATATGCCTTTAACAGAAGCTGGATGACTTGTACACGAAATTTGTGTAGGAGCGCATTATCTTTTAATGGTGAAATGACTTGTCTCTCTCTCTCTTTCTTAGCCAGTTTAGTAGTGGGGTGTGTGCATGTGTGTGTGTGTGTGTGTTGCCGGCTGACAAACCTGCTCGCCCGAATGCGTGTGTCACGACAGAGGTGCTCATTTATCGTGCCGAATATGCTTTAAGAATTGCGAGGACATTGGTATATACTTGGGAGGACGAAGGGCATTCAATGGATGAAATCGAATGACCGATATACGAGAGAGACTCAATGAAAGCTTGTTTCGGTATCCTTGCACGAGGAGGAAATCCCTCGGACTCTGTTGGAACTGATCCGGCGATACTAGAAAGCTTAGAGCAACGAGATCACACTCTGTGTACTCTGCAAAGAGCCTTGTGACCGTTCTCGACTACAGAGGATCGACTTAAGCGTATTCTAATTTCGCCAACCTACATCTCCGTAATCCAAAATACCCGATCTGCTTTGGTACCGATAGGAGAGAAAGAGAGAGCATGTACGAAAGAGAATATATAGATCTTCGATTCGTAGGAAATTTGAATGATTTATAAAGCATCTTATGTGTCGACTCGCCATAAGTGACAATCTTGCGAAAGATTTTGTCCGCTCGACCTCTAAATTACTCAATCCCCGATCGATCGACCGAGCCTCTCTAATTCGATACTTGCTACCACTTGCCGAGGAAGTAATCTCTCTATACATCCTCGCTGAGACATACATAGTCTTAAAAGGAATTGCCCTTGTCCCCACATGGGGTGTTCGTTATCATTTTCTCGAATCAACAAGGCGTCCTCTAATCCTACCGATGATTATATCATCCGGGGTCACAATCATTACGAGGAGATGTGTATAAGCGAGTACCGCGCCCCGCATTAATAGCTCGCATACTAAATGGACGTATATTAAATACCGAAGGAAGCTAGGTCGACCTTTATTCCAAGAGTTCGCGTGACCAAGTTAGAAATCAGCATGAAATCCGATTCCTCACTGGCTTTATTCTTCCTAAATTCAATCGGTGACGAAGTAGAAAGAAGAGAAAAAAGGTTCGGACTGGCACAGGATCACACATGAACTGTCGCACGTCGTACAAGTATTTACCCGACGTCCACCTATAAGGCTGAAACTTTCACGCCATGTACGTAGCCCGTCCTTTGACCGGCAAGCCGTCCCCAACCGCGAGAGCCGAATTGATTCCATTTAATTCCCCGACTGCTCTCCAAAGTACTACTCGGCAAACTTCGCCGCCGACGACGACTACGACGAAAGTTGCAAAGTGAGACTTCGTCGAATCAGAGAAGTAACTAGAAGCGACTGCAAGGGAAGGACGCGGAGGGATCCTAATTGAGCCGAGGAGAATTAGTCAGACGACGTGAAGGTGCGCGCTAAAAATCATCGCTCGCCAAAGCTCTCACCAGGGACGGTTACCGGGTAAGAAAGAAAGAAAGAGAGAGAGATACACTTACGTCAGCGGTGATTATGGCTCACAGTATCAAGTAAAAATGATCGGTGTTGTTGGATAAATGTCGAAGTGACAAGGAGAAGGACCGACCGTTCAGAATTGAGGCGTTCTTCCATTATGCATGATCACCGATCTCTTGATACAACAGTGTATACACGCGTGTACACATACAACATTGAGGTCTACGTGCTCTCTCGCTTGTGTATTGTATGTACACGACGATCCATTCACTCCTATATTTAGCGTGGCTTTTTATTATCGTACGTGCGGACACCTTGCATACTTCCCTCGGTGGTTTTACCTTCCGGCTCTCCGTGTCGGGCGCTCCTATGATGCGGGCCATTTAATTATCGTTAATAAGTTTCACTCTCTTATGAAAGAGACGGTGAAATTCGAGTAAAATCGTCTGATAAATAACGATAGTTTCCAACAGGAGCGAGGCGCCGGGATTACCACGTGAAAGGCGTCGTACCGTTCGAGGACGATTATGCGCGCGTGTCATTATCCAGTAGCCACTTGTTGCCTCGGACTCCTGGGCGTTCCGACGCCCGTCCCGACGAGGAGGAGCCAGACTTCGCTTGGGACAATAAAAAAAAAAAAAAAATGCGAGTGTATTGCTCTACACATTGTACTCGTGCGGAGACAGTTTGAATAAGTCTTTGTCAGAGCGAATGGTTTCCTGAAGAGGAAGTCCAAGAATTTCTCCTCCTCTTAATGAAGATCTGCATCATCCATTGCATGGATTGTTGGGCGGTTCTGATTTCTAGCGAGAGCCATTGTCAACTAGGATACCTTGGCGCACAGCCTACCTTATTGATTCCCATCGAGTCTTTCGTCCCCTCTTAGTCCTTGATGCGATGAAGCAAAGATACAGAAAAGTACTTGCTCGGGGGACATTAGCTGGCAGAAGATACAAGCTACTTCAATTTCATGGGCGAGAAAACGACGACGAAGACAAACTGGAGGTCCAAGCTTCGAGTGGAAAGAGTTATAAGTACTAAGGTAGCAGTAATTCGTCGAACGTGCCTGCCTCCTTATGGACTATCGTGGCTGCACCATTTTTGCACGGGAGTACCGGCAGTATCGATGTCAAGGACGCAGGACAACGTTGGAGAGTTGTACATACTGCCGGACAGGCGTCTATATCTTTCTCTCTCTCTCTCTCTTTATCCCGCCATTCCGTCCAGCTCGATCGTACTGCTCCTTTTTCTGCCGCTGAACGTTTCCTTTTTCGAATTTAAAGGTATGACATCAGCCGCCACCGCCGTCGCACGCGCGCTTTACATACACGCTCGCACGCTCTTCGTCACTTGAATAACTATGCGTGAGTGTGTGTGTACGTGTCTTTCTCTTTCTCTCTCTCTCTCTCTCTCTCTCTCTCTCTCTCTCTCTCTCCACGCCTTGTACCAGTTTCCCCATATGTTTAGGAGGTGCCCTAACGATCGGGGATTCCGTTGGAAGTGAGACCAAGCGTCTGCCACAACCTGTCAGTCATCGAGCTCATCGAACACCTGCGTCGCGACGTCGTCCGGGACGGCCCTCTTTTGCTACCGAGGTGCATTGTCCTTGGACACTCATCTACCACTGACTCATACAGGATGAAGTGGCGCGTGCTTAAAGGGAGATAAAATCGGCCCTCGCATTCTATCCGGAGACCTTACCGTATCGCGCGTACTACGAGTGAGGATCAGAGTACTCAGCACAAGCTTGTCTCTCTCTCTCTCTCTCTCTTGGCGTCCCTCAAAGCGTCCAAGGAGTCGGCTCCGTGCAGTCGCCGCTCTAAAAAGGCCGTGTCAACGTCCCAAAAATAACTCGTGACGAATGGCGATAACGGCTGGGACGAGAATGAAGCAGTGGGACCGCGACGAAGGAAGATATAATTCGATTAGTTCCCCTGGCGCATTGGCATGCTGGCTGAACCGGATTACTTGATTGATAGTGACTTCGCCGTTCTTGCGAGAGAGTTTCTTGCACACGTGGCTTTGCCTGGCGCCTACTGGCAAATCTACAGATATATGCTTTTTGCCAGGGCAGACCTCTTCGACGTTACGAACCTCACCCACCTCCTACTGTGACGTTGCGACTGTTTTAACAGGCCATGCACCCGGCTTTCACGAGTAAGGTCTGAACTACTCGCCCACGCTGTTGTGCTTCCCTTTCAGCCGTGGATCTCGCCTTCCGAACATCTCTGCATTCGCAATTCTACCAAGGGCCAGCAGTACCTTTTTAACACATTATTGACCGTCCTTTACTACCCAAGCATTATTGGCCGGTGAGGCGAATGCACTCATGTTTGAGCGAGCATGAAGTTAAAGCCTTCTCTTTTCCTACCTCGATGGACTTGTGTCTTATAGGAAAATTGTATTAGCTTTATAGAGACTAGATTTTAGAATTGCGAGGGGAATGAATCGACGGTGATTCTCATACGGCCTCTTAATGTACTCGTGCTAATTATATGAGGGTTCGTATGTAAAGAAAAGCGAGACGGCCCCGGGGTGGTTGGGCAGTGATGTCAGACCGCGTTGGGCCAAGCAACGGAGCCAACAGCAGCGCTCCGGCTAAAGCAGCCTCGTGCGAGCGTTTACCCCGTGGCTTTAAAATAGGTTTACATGCCTATGTATAGCTCTCTCAGGGCGTCAAATGCATTCGAACATCCCACCGGCAATGGGCGCCTCTCTTCTGACATTGGATTTTCTAGTGTCACCTGACTTGCGCCCTGATTCTCAACACGATCTGTTCGAGCCTCTCCTCTCTCGGATTGAGTAACCCGCTTTCGAGAGACACGTTACCATTCCGGAAGTGTTGGATTCATTTCAGCCCCGTTATTACGGAAAGCTGATGACAGTTTTATAAGCAGTCACCCTATACTGACGAGCGATAATAAACGCACCTTGCGCTACACTTGCACTTTCGATATTGATCTGCTCGTCCTCCCGCAGGAGTGGTTCGTTCAACCCTCCAAACCAAGCCAACCTTATCACCGGCGGGCATCGAGATTCCTACTTGGCTACTGCTTCGATAGTGAACTAAAAGTATCTTTCTTTTTCACGTGTAATATCCGGTATGAACAATATTCCTTTTTCCTAGTCTTTTTTTAATCCAATCCTAAGTTCCAAAGATACATCAAGTTAAAGAGTGTCATGAATGAATCATCATCCAGTTAGAGTGAGGTGAATTTATTTAAGGCGATAGAATGCTAGCAATGCTAAATGGAAACTGAAAACTAGCAAGTGTCTGTCAGTATGAAGTGGCACCTATATTCCGTAAATTGACCGTGGAAGGCTGATCTAGCGCGCGATCAATCTGCCATACGTCTTATATATTATTCTTGTTGCAGGTTGTGCAGAATGGCTTGGAAATCTTGACGTTCCTTGCTGATCGGATGGGCCATGATTTCAAGCCGTACATTTCTACTATTATTCAATCAACAATAGATAGGCTAGGTAAGCATTCCTTTCTACTCTTTCTTATGTATTGTCTTTGATGCTAGTTTGCACGTGTAAGGAACTAATGGTATTCGGGGTACTTTTTTTATTGCAGGAGATTCTAAAGATGCGACTAGGGAAAAAGCCCAGATGGTACTGCTTAAGATAATGGAAAAGGGTTGCATGACTCCTCAACAGCTTCTAGACAGATTGCGGCCGGCTTTTGGCCACAAGAATGCCAAACTGCGAGAGGAAGCCTTAATCCTTCTCACGACGACATTGAATGAGTAAGATTTCAATTTCAATATGAATGAAAAGCAGTTTTAATTATGAGATGCGATATGACAGTTATTCTACAATTCGAATTAATGTTCTCGCAGGCATGGTGCGGACGAGATGGTCTTATCGGGAGTGATACCAAATATCGTGAAACTCCTGTCGGATCCGTCCGAGAAAGTCCGTGAAACCGCGCTGAATACTCTGGCGGACATCTACAGACACGTCGGGGAGAGATTGCGGGCGGACTTGCAGAGGAAACACAATGTGCCGCAGGCGAAGTGAGTGTACAAGAAAAAGAAACTGCTTTCTGGCCTCTGGCCTGCATAATTGTTTCCCCGAGTGGCCGTTGGTGCCCGCGCCTAGGGACCATCCCTTTACGTACCTTTCTTGACCGTTTATGGTCAGTCAGCCGTTTATCCAACCCTATTGTTCGCCTCAATTCAAAATACAATAACCGTTGCAAAAAGTCTCGAAGTCGAGATTATTATTTAGGGAATAACCGAGTGTTTATTTATACGCAGGCTACAACTGTTGATAGAGAAGTTCGACCAGTTGAAAGCTGCCGGCGATCTCCTGCCTTTGGCCATGTCATCGGACGGTGAGTACATCGAAACAATTATTATTACCCTACTCAAATTGATTTAGAATCAATACAAAAATTTGAAGAACATCAGACATCTATTGGTTTGCTGGTTGCTCTTTGCGAGAGTCGTCTCGTGCTGCCACCAGGCAGCGGTGAACGCTATCACTCGGCGAATACCTTCTCATTCGCGAAGACCCACCTTTTCTACTCGATCTGCGTTGCCCGGCTCGTCTGCGATGCCTACACCCGATGAATATTTACCAAGGACCGCTTGTTCCTCGACGTGATAAGAATATTTACCAAAAACCCTGTACCACTGAGCTACGGGCAATTTAAATTTAATTACGCTCGGCTGGTACTCTTCCAAGAACCCTTTCCACTTCTGTATGCGCTTGTGCGCTCGCTTGGCTACTCTGCCTACCAGTCGGAACCAGCCACGCCACTGTCAAAATAGCGTGTATCGTTGGAAACACCGTTGGTGTGCGCCATGAATACCTAATAACAAGCGACAAGAATGACCTACCGGAGAAAAAGAAGAGGGACACGTCGATAAAAAAGAAAAGGTATATTAACGCGGCGCATACGCAATATCGCTTTTCAATGGAAGCCCCGAGTGGAAACGCGACGGTGGCCGTCGCATAAAGTGTCATTTCCTTGAGTAACTAATACAATGAGATCACTAATTCACGTTATCTGCTCTACGGCATTACATAATATTACATAGACCGATAGCTACGGTGTACCATGCAATATCGGCCGGTGTATTGTTTCAAGCGCTGCTGCTGCTACTGCTGGCTGTAATCCATACCGTGCCAAAGCCGTCCTACCTCAAACGAACGGCCTTGTAACGCTGCACGCCACTCTGTGTGTCGCACTGCTCGAGCGCGCCGCCGTTCGAATTTCGGTTGCAAACAGCGCCAGCACACCATTATACATCATACATCTATGCCGCCGGCAATCGAATATGTAAGAAATACTTGACGCATTCGTGGCGACCGAGCGAGAGAGAAAAAAAATGTCTCTTGAAAGACAACGACGACAGTGGCGGGCGGGCGTCGTCGTTGTCGTTGTCGTCGCCGGCTATCTGATGATGCCAGGGAAAAATTAGCTATCGGGAAACTGAGAATCGAGAGATGATTCCCGATACTACCGAACGCATTCCAGCGTGGCGCCGATTGTGTAATCGCACACGCTGCGCTGCCGCCTCCTTTGCGGGGCTCGAGCCACAAAGAAAAGAATATTGCTTCGACAAAATAAATAAGGTAGAGGCACTTGCGTAACAGCACTTGGAAAAGGTCATACCCGGGCGTTCAAGGCCCCGAAAAGAATGCATCTTTTTTTTTTCAATCTCCTCCCTCCGAGACACACACACACACATTCATTCATTGTCCTCCTCTCTGCCTTTCTTTAGAAGGGTAGCAGCAGGCGGACTCGCTCGCGTTGCACACGTGAATTCGCCAGCTTCCTTCGACAGTACTGTTTCTACTTGGCTTGAATTCGTGGGAGACATTGCTCTTTCGGCTTCTTGGCGTTGCTGTAACCCAGGGGGTCGTGACTCCGAAGGTGTTGTGAAAGTATGATGGACCGATCTTCACAGGCTCCGTAGAATGCTAGAGGATCCTAGTGTTCCTCAGGAGAGCATAGCTCCTCACCTTTTCTTAAGCGTGCCACGATTCTGATTAGGTCATACATGGGCTTGGCACTCTCGGCGGGAGTTAACGACGCTTCAGCTTGATTTCAGAGATATTAATAGATCCGAACTAGCCAACGATAATGTCTTCTTCCGCAAAGGGAATCATCGATCACCTTCCTTCATTGACATTTGTCTTTCCACTCGAGTTCAGATGGTTTAAACACTCGTCGAACGATCACTCCTGCGAATACTCAATCAATCGAAACCAAGTACGTGATTTTCGTCGAGGTCCTCTACTCTCGAAAGTACTTTGAATGCCGGTCTCTACTCAGCGACGGTACCGTTGGCATTTTTTGCACGATGAATTTCTATCGCAAAGGCTGAACGCTGGAATGGCAGAGGAAAGCATGTAGTGCGCGCGCTTTCGAGGGTTTCTCGAGTCAGGAATTTCTGTACCGCGAGGAGAACAACGTCGAGTCTTCGGCGCAAGTATCCTCTCCTGCTGGAGGAGTGTACGAACGGCGGAGAGCTCGACACGGAAAGTCAACTTAGCGAGAAAGAGAGAACTAGTCTCACATGAACGTTAGAAAAATTTGCATGTGTTTCTCGTCCTCTCTTTCTCTTCCCTGTGACCTAGGACGGTCTCTATGCGCGCTAAGCTGTGATTGTACCAGCCGATTTCTCTGTACACTCTCTATATATGCCCAGTTAATCCAAGACTTGCCGCTTTAAGATTACCGCGTACTAAAGATATTTTTTTTACTTCCTTCGCTTCCATCATTCTCTAATTCAGTGGTAAGTCGAGAGAGTGTTGAATGACCAGTGATCGATGAGATTTATTAGAAGGTATAAGAAGGTAGAATTTAAGCCTGAAGAGAAATTGAAATTGCCAGTGCTAAAGTCGAGGCTGCCTTCTAATGCGACCTTAGTTACCCTGAGGACAGTGAAACAGAGAGGAAGAGAAGGAGGAGGTGTGTGCACACACGTGTGCACCAGAAGTGAAAGGTAGGGTGGTAACTCGGATTTATCTCTTCGGCGTGCCGAGTTTTCTGTTGCAGCAGAGAGCGCGCCGATGTCTGCATGATCAGATATGAAGTGCGGAATAGTCTCTCGGATGCCCATTTCATGTGCGGAGCTCTCCGGCACTCGACTACGTGGAAAGTCGTTTTACCAGGAAGCTGTGTCGTTTCCTAGAGAATATCGAGTATTCCGCTTTCATAAGAACACTTTCCTCTTCAATCTTCGACTGAAGAAGCAGTCAGGAAAAAGAGAGAGAAAAAAGAACAATTCGTTCTGATTGCACAATAACCGGCGGCGCGGCGAAGAGATAAAAGTGTTTGCAAATCATAATATGCAATATAAAAGATCTCGTTATGTAATAGCGAGGCGAATATTATCGGCAAACAGAGACTCAACAATATACCTTTCTTACTTTTTTACGAGGACGAACTTATTTTAAAAGTCCTGCGGAGAATCGCGTACAGTAGCGCTTGATTTTTTGCATCGCCACTTTGGTCAATGCTTATTAAACTGACCGGAACGATGCGATCGAAGTAGATATAATGCTCGTGCAAAAGACAGATGCGAGAGGCGATGATAATAAATAACGCCACACTTTCTCTTGACGAAGGGACAGGCAATCACGTGTGGGATCTCACCGCGGCGATCGTGACTGAAAATGATTTTCGTGGCCGGGAAAGAAGACATAAATCTACGAGACGAGCTTTAATTGCCGTGTACACCACAATTAAGAACGCTTCCACGCGCACTTAATTATAAATCAAGCTGTCGTATTTCTCAACGAAGGAAACTACGCGTCAGAATCGAGGAATATATCAAGTCGATCCAATCATTTTTTAAATGCAAATATCATCAGCCTTGTGAATTGGGCTTTCGGCGACAAACTGAGGATTTCACGGTGTTCATTGTTCCTTGTGAATACACAGTAATAAGCCTGCGGACTCGCATTGAGTCTCGAGTCCATGGAAAATTCGACGTGAAATAAGTCGCAGCGGGCGAAGTAGCCGCGGACAATGCCAGCTTCTTTCAGGCTTCTGTGAAAGAGGAGACCCGATAGGAAATCTCTCGCACGAGGAAGAGCCGCAAAAGCCTCGGGCTAACGGAGCGTGTGTGTGGTTGGTGGTGCCTGTGTGTATATACTCGGCCTGCAAAGCGGCCGAAGCTTTTTGCCGCGCGAATGCGGCCACCGTTCGCCCCGGGTGGCGCGCGAGCGCGCGCGCTCCCTTATTAATGTTAAACATTGTGATCGCAAGTCGATCCACTTAAACTCCAAGCGTGCCGCTGCCTTCCACTGACTTAATTGCACGCCTTAATGCTACGCCTGCTGCGTTAATTAGCCCTCACCGTTGCTATTTCCCCGCTTTCAATCCTCTCTCCTTTCCTATATTCTCATTCCCTCTACAGCTTTCCGGTGTTACTGCTACCTCAATTGGCACATCTCACAGCTTCCAACTGCAATCACTAAAAGTTACCCGTCCAATTGGGCCAAGTGTAATTTGAAAAGTTACAGTTGACTACACTCTCTCGAATAATCCAAAACTACATATATACAGAAATGCAAATCTACGGTCGCACGAATGAATTCGCGAAGCACGCGCAACCGCACGCCAAAGAGCGAATGTACAGAAATGCAAATTGCGTTGGTAACAATGGGAAGTGTTGGCGAGATAAGAGCGCATTCACTGCCGGTATCCGTAAATACCCTGTAATTCAGTCGTTCGAGCAGTAACTCCCACGTGACCACCTGTTCATTCTAGTTTGCGTGCGAAACGAGTTAAAAAGAACTCGGTCGGAGGAAAGACAAGTTCGAGTCTGCTTGCGTAAGTTTATTGATTGTATGGCGGCAGTTATTGTACGAAGAGATCGAAGAAGAGGGTGAGCGGACAACACGATCCTCGGCATTGTGCAAGGCACATGACCAAGTAAAATTGGCGAGGTAGACACACACACACACACACAGACACAGAGAGAGACGCAGACCAGAGCACGCACACACCCCGAAGAGAGTTCACCTTATACGAGTGGACATTAATCTTCTCCAGCGCAACTCTCTTTCCCTCCTCGGTCGAGCGAGATATCTCCCTTCGAGTGTACCAGCGCGAAGGCAATTGAGCGTCGAAATCGGCGCAAATTGAATGCGAGCGCATTACTCGCGCGCCTGTTTCCAGTGGGGGGCGACAATTTGTCCCCCCGGCGTTCCCTTGCGCTCCTCTCGACACGAGAAGAGGAGAGAGCTTTCGCAATGATGGGGAAAGAGGTAGCCATACATCCCGAGAGAAAGAGACGAGAGGAGAAGAGAGGACCGCCTCTTCTGGCACGATGAATTTTTTTGCCGAATGACACCAGTCCCTTGTATACCAGTACGGCGGCTTTAATTATGTCATTGGTTTCCTGAAGATTAATCGATGATTCGATCTCGATTTGCTGCTGCTGCTGCTGCTGCTGCCCTGTGCGTTGCAGAACGCGCGCACTGCCTCTTAGCTGTTTTACCGCTGCGCACTGTGTTCCCTTCGACTCAAATATGGGCAAGGCGATTGGACGCTTACTCGACTGCTATGGGGCTACCACCTTCCTTCTGGACTCTCCTCTCCTCTCCTTTTGCTTTTGCGTTTCGGCGTTCCTCCTCCCGCCAATCCATTCAAAGGACAAGCAAAAACGATCCTCGATTAAGGTCGTCTTACGAATGATGGTCCACTGCGTCGGGATACTGTCTTCATTACCGAAGACGAAGAGAGACGCGGAGAGGGTGAGAGAGTTCCGGATCATTGGATGTTGTTTATAGGCGGCTGCAATGTGACCGAAAGCATGCAACGCGATCCGACCCGCCCTGAGGGGAATCCTCGGGGAATCCTATGTCCCGTGTGGATTTCGTTTCGGCGCTGGATGGCCGGCGGAGGACAATCACGATGTTACGTGAGATGACAAACCTGCTGTTGTTGCGTCCTTTTTTTTTTATTAATATACAAACAGAATCCTATCGATTGATTTAAATATAGATGACAGATGTTAATTTTATATCGATATCATATAAAGAAATTTTTAGAATAATAGATATAAAAATAATCCCTTTGTACGAGGGTACAACAGGGAAGAAGGAAGGTCCGTTCCCCCCTACTTTGGTGTGTGGTACCCTACCTTTGGCGAGAAGCGTACAACACGAGCGCGCATACGCTCGTTCCCGCTTACGGGAGCCCGGCGACTCGGCTAAACGAGTCGCCATTTAGCAACCCGAGAGACACGCGTGCACCGCGCCGCGCACGAGACAACAGCAGCACGCGCGCGCAATTCTTTCCATCTCTTTTTCTCGTAGTGTTGCGTGGAGTTTGATATGCAACTGCCGTGTGTGCACGACGGAAACCAAAGTGATCGGGTGATCTTGATCGGATTTTTTTTCTGTGTCACGGGCTGAACGAGTCTGTTGGAACGCTCCTGCTTACGAGTTCTCTCGGCGAGCGTGACGGTGTTTCGTTCTGCCTCCCCCGTTCACGGACAATGGACAAGGACGATCGTGCCATCGGCGATCCCCGGCGATCCATCTATCTTCAGTTTCCTCGGGTTTGTTTACGCGCACGCTCGCCAGGAGCTCGCGGCTGCTCGCCTCTGATCCAACACACCGGTGTCACCATAGTTCGTAGTGTCAGTGATGATTGGGAGCTGCCGCTCTCGAGCCACGTTGTCTACCAGTCCCGGTGACAGTGTTCCAATTTCCCTTGATTATGCCTCCCTCATTGCTGATACAGTAACTCTGGATGAAACAAGCTTTTATCCACTTTGTTAACTAGTGACAAGTTTTGTGTTTCAAGATGATTGTTATTTTCATCATTCTTACATTTGTTTATTAATATCTTCTGTGAGATAAGGGTGTTTGTTTTCTAAGATCGAATTTAATGGTCTTGAAAGTGTCGCGAAGGGTGTTTGTCAAATCGAAGGCGAGTATTACAAGCCGGCTAAGGAGAAAACGCGTGTGTCCAACACCGAATGTGATATCCCGGAGATCGAGGGGAAGGAATACGGTCGTTGGTAGTACCTTGTACACGCATAAGCCAGTAACTATTGCGGCAGATATATCGCTTACTCTCTTTTGGGGATAACTCGCCTTCGACATGCTCGTAGGGCATTCTTTCCATAGGAGCGCAGAGTTCCTTTGTCTCAGGAGAAGCGAGTCTCTGCCAAGCGAAACTTCGCATATCTCCGCGCTTATGTGTGCCGGGATAGAATTCGTTCCCGGTACGGAATGTTAGTCGATTCGTTCCAATAAAGCAACGCGCTTGCTTTACTGGTTCGACGTTGTCGTCGTCGTCGCCGCCTGTGTAACCGAGTCATCCAGTGTGCGCGAACCCGCCAACTTCCTCGTTACTTCGCAAGACTTTGTTGCGGAATTCCCTGACGATAGGAATCGTTGCAACCGAAATAATTAACGGTGCGCATCTCTAATGCACTTTCTCGAACGCGTTTAACTCTTAGCGAATTTCACTTTTGACGAAAAGGCATGCGGTTCGTTCGAGCGGGACAATTCCAATTGTTAAATGTTTCGTTTGAACATTCTCAGTTTCTCGACTTCTGACACATTGCACGTGATGTAATACTTGGTAACTAGTTGATATTTATCTTCGAATGAATTGTTGTATCCGGTTCGTACGATCAAAGTATATATATATATATATGTCTCTCCTCGAAGCGAAGAGCGGATCTCGAAATGTTTCTCGATGGAATTCGAACGGATAGAACGACATGGCAATTACGGCTCTGCCCACAGGTGGACGGCAAATTTTCCAGGTATACCGGAGACGCTAATCCCAGCCGGTGCAAGGATATCGTCACACTTAGTTCCTCGGCGCACGTGTGCCAATCGTCGACACGCAAAAGCCGGAGGACAAACTTCGCGCTCGTATCGCATCTGACGCAAGATATTTGTCCAAACTATTTCTACTTAGATTTTTAACATACGTGGTTTTTAATATATTTGCCACACAGAATTGCCAATGAAAGTTTGATGAGATTGTCGTTTCGTTATCTGTAACGTGAGAAAATTGCGTTCGAGATTTCCTAGCACGTTGACTGGGACGTGTGCGCGCACGACAAAGCAGTCCATGCAAATCCTGCTTCTCACGTGAGCCCGATGAACCCGATACGAAGCGATGTGCTCGTTACTCGATCTACGATACACAAGTGTATGTGTATGTGTGTGTGTGTCTCCTCCTCGCCCGACTTTCGGCGTGTCTCGAATTCCGACGGTTTCTCTTCCCGATCTCCTTGACAGTGAAACTTGGATCTAACGATAGCGACACCTGGACTTATGCGCGCAATTGCCTTGAGCTATTTACTTCGCAAATATGAGCGATAGAAGTGTTGTATAATATCAAAGTTTACCTTTCTTCTTATACATGAGAATTCTCCTATACGAATTAATAAGTCAATGCCATTTCAAAGTTAATCAATGAAGAATATCGAGCGACTAATAATTCTCTTGCGATTTGACCTTTCTCAAAGAAGAGAAAAGGTTGTCGAGCCTCCTGGCAATTGTTCCATTCGAAGAGGGGAAAAGGATTCTTAGGAGGCTTGGGTTGATGTAAACAGGTTCTTTTCGAGGCGCGAGAGACAGAAATGCGAGGGAGAAGTTATGACGGCTGATCGTGGGCGATGTACCCTCGTTAACACGTGCGTCAGTCCTCGAGATGAAAGAGATGAGAGAATACCGAAGAGCGACAAACATCCACTGTGTTTACAACTGGACGGCTCAGTGGACTTGTCGATTTATTTTTAAAACGATTTTATTCTCAATCAATGCGACGACGCGCGAGCGCGCGCGCGACTTCAATATCCCCGCGCAGTCCAATTAGCCGACCTAATTAGCTAACTCTCGACGAATTATATTCACGCAGTTGAGCATGCCTAATTAAAGATAAGCGCTAATTAACTCGGCAAGCACCTAGCACTAGTGGGCCACGAACAATGATGATCATTCCGGTGCTTTCACTGGATGCGACCATCACAGTGATGCAGGTGTATTCCGGGTCTTAAGATTTATACTTTTCCGGATTAGAAATCATTTGCAGAGATTATACTTTCACCAGTTGACACTTTGTTGCGACCGTCTTATGCAACTAATGCGTTTCACGGATTATTATAGAAATTATTCCGATGTATTTGTAGTTTAGTTATATAAGTCAGGATTCTTTTAGCAGAGACTTCGAACTTTTATGAGAGACGCGCCATTGGTGATGCTGTTGCTTGGGAGACTAGACTCTTGATTTTAACCATCGAGTGAACTGTGATTTGTTTTTTTAAAAATGAACGACGCGGGCGTCCTGTTATCGAACACGCATCGCTGTTTGCATCGCGGTTTAAAGAGATATCCAAGTGTCGACAAGAAAATCTGGGATGCCAGCAGTAGTTGGATACTTCAGTGGGATAATATCGTGAAACATCCGGGTGCGAGGGCACGTGGATGCCACTGCGATATCCACAAGCCGCCATGGCTCTTCCCTGACATAGGTAGTTGCACCAGCTCCAATGGTACACGTTCATCACAATTGATAGTCTCTTGTTGCGCCATTCATTAAAATCAATCTGCTTTTCAAAGGCTAGTTCTAATTCTTTTGGATTTCTTTCTGTTTCAGTTGGGAAAAGTGTCGACGAACTGGACCGAGTGGTGAGTGTGTCATGTGTATTACAATATTACAGAATGAATTTCTCGATATCTTCCACTCTTGTACACGTGATGAAAAAAAACAAAAAAAACATTGGATATTTTTCAGGTCAAGTCGGCTCCGGTGAAAAGGTTGACTGCCCCACCGAAGAGGGGACAATTCGGACCAGCGAAAGCACCCTCGTCGGCCATGAGTACGTGCAAATGTTGATTTATCTCTTTTTTGACACACATAACATTGTCGATCGTTGCTACTAAATTCGAATTATATCCCCCGAAGCATATCATATCTAATAGTTCGATGCATGATGCAGTTTAGTCGACGTATAAATAGTATATCCTGAGTAAAATCAGTATACAATTGATGAAACACTGTTATTGCAAATTGATGTCACTGATTCTTTACGAGAGTAAATTTAGAGATCCTATCCTGTTGTATTAATCTGCGTATGCTAATTGTATAGAGTCGATATGAGCTAGTTAAATATTGATAGTTTACTTGATTTGATTTTACTTGGACTAGTCAGGTTTTTCTGTGGATCAGACCGCTTTGTGTGTGTTCCCACGCTTGCTGACATCCCATTTGATTTGTGTAATAATTGAGAGTGCTAAGTTTCATGATTTCAAGAGTGTTCTACATTTTAACTTGTTGTCGACTAACATCACCGTGGCACTATTGACAACTGCAGCACAAGTTTGATGCGAGCTAACTTCTAATGTTTACGCTTCCCCCTCTTAATATTAATGTAACCACACGTACACATTCACATACAATTCTGGAGAGAGAGAGAGAGAGAGAGAGAACTCGTCGGGAAACGCTCGGCAGCAACAACCTGTTGGCGTTTCATTGACGAAAAGGCTAATTATTCGCTTGCATGACAGCTCAGCCTGGTAACACAGCCGGCACGGGCGCAAGGGCGACTACCGTCAAAAGAACCGTGTCAGTAAGATCGACGTCAGGTATCTAAAACTCCTCCATTGGCAATTAACTACTCTCGCGTTACATCGTGGTGGGCAGAAGGCAGACTTTTCTTTCCAAGTGAAAGGTATCACTATTTTCTTTCAATGCGTTTTCTCGTTCGTTCCGCTTTATTCGTTGATTGTAATTGATCAGTGTTATATTGACACCCTCTCCAAATTTTTATCCTGCCCACTACCACCACCTCCCTTAGATACTTATGCAAATGACCATCACGATGTAACGACGGAAGACAAATTCTACCAAAATTCTATCCGGCTGTGATCAGTAGTACGATGTGCGTTTTAAAAACGCCCGGCACGTAATCGCTTCTTTCATTATGCATTGCTATCTGACTTGGCATCGATGTCGCTATATTCATTGATCGCTTTTAATGTTTTTCGTTGACTCCATACCATTTTGCTTTCTGTGTCATCCTCACTTAGCGATCGTCGTCTCTCACACGTTAGCTTGCCGTGAAATGGCACTTTCTACTGTTTGACGCAATCTTAGTTGAGGACAGAGCGAAGGTAGAAAATCGAGTGGAGTTGATGTTTTTTGATTCTTTGAACTATCTGATCTACGGACCACGCGTTTTCTTCTATCTTGTACTTCGGCATTCAAATGCTAACTAATGGTATAGGTCAAGCTGGAGCGGTCGATGGTGACACGTTTCTCACTGCATTCGAGGATGTTCCAACCGTCAATGTATTCTCACCGAAAGACCTCGAGGAGCAAATGCAAGCCATTAAAGATACTGTCGGCGACGATAAGAAGGATTGGAAACAGAGAACCGACAGTGTACGAACCAAAGCGCTATAGTATCGCGTATACTTCCATCGAAATCTTATGACTAACAATTAGTAATACTGGTTCCTTTAATTTTACAGATGAAGAGATTACGCTCCATTATTCTCGCGGGTGGTATGAACTATCCGAACTTTTTAGAATTATTAAAGAATATACAGAGGCCTTTCGAAGTTGCTTGCACTGACCTAAGGTCGCAAGTAGTCAGGGAGGCCTGTATAACAGTGGCCTTCTTGAGCCAGCATCTGAAGAATAAATTCTCCGGATTTGGGGAGGCGGTTCTCCTTACGTTAATGAACCTCATACAAAATAGTGCGAAGGTAATAATCAGCTTATTGCTAGATTAAATTTTTTAATCTTCTCTATTCAAATTTGACTTGTATTCTCAGGTGGTAGCTACAGCTGGAGCTGTAGCAGTGAGGTTTCTCCTGCAGAACACCCATTGCAGTCGTTTTGTGCCAATTATCGCACAGAGCATGGGAAATAAGAGCAAAGACATCCGTCGGGCGTCATGCGAGTACTTGAATCTGATTCTGCAAACGTGGCCCAGCCAAATACTGCAGAAGCACGTATCGCTGCTACAGGATACGATAAAGAAGGGCGTCGCCGATTCAGACTCGGAAGCGAGAGCGTTCGCTCGAAAGTAACTATTTGTCACTTATACGATTTTCGCTTACCTGTGCACAATGCTCCCCTTGGAGGAAGAAGACAACGATACACCGTGTTGCATTTTCAGATCTTACTGGGCATTTAAAGACCTCTTCCCAGAACAGGCGGAGGCATTACTCAACAGCCTTGACACGGCGTACAAGCGTTCGTTAATGTCTCTCAGTAATAGCGGTAGCATTAACAGCTTGAACGTGGTGACGAGATCGGCCAGTGTAAGCCCAAGAACGTCCCGACCGGCAATGAGTGCCACAGGTAAACTTCACGAGGAAAACTCTTCTCAACGATTAATCGTGTACGAAGTGAACTGTCGATGATAAGTTATATAAGGCAGAGAGCAGAGTATCAGGATGATGTAGTATAAACTACTTCTCACTTTCTTTTCATGCTGCTTTTTGCGACTCCCCCTTTACATTAAACCTATGAAGGTAGTACGGAAAACTTGCATCAGGCTTTGGGTCAGCCACACGGCCCTCTCAGACGTACTCCGTCGTTGCCACGGTCTTACCGTCAGTCTGGTATTCCGATTCTCCAAAGACCTACCGATAACCACTGTAATTGTCGCACTCTTCTTCACTGTCTTACAACTTCACCGCGGTTACGATCTTGTGCTTTCGCACACTCATGACTACAAACGCGCTACATACCACCTTTTGCAACGGCATCTTTTATGAAAGTCCCTTTGATGTTACTGTAGATCGTGGAACACCCGCTGGTAGATCCACCAGCGCGATAGACTTGCAAGCCGCTCAACGGGCAAGGGCAAGAATGATGTACGCGAACATGAGCAGGCAAAAAGCCACTCTTCGTATGTGTTCTGTTGCCTTTTTTTTTAGACCTACTCATCTCATAGACTTAGCTGATTGTATGTTAATTACTACCTGCATGTTCTAGCGCGCCCTAACAAGTCGCCAGACACAACTGCCATTGCTAGTCCAGAGAGGACTCCAAGGCCAAGGACAAGGGTATCAGGGGTTTCCCAATCACAACGTAAGATTGTAGGATTGTAGTTTATTTAAAACAGATCAACTAAATCTGACACTTCTCCTTTTGAACAAATAGCTAGCAGCAGATCTGGCTCGCCATCGTCAAGGCTGAGCTACGCGACATATAATCGTGAAGGGGAATCGTTGATCGCACGACCTAGGCGACTCTCCGGACATGGTATTCGAAGTACAGGAAATAGTCGTGAGCCCAGTCCACAACGATTTGGAATGGACAGAAGTTTCGCAAGTAAAATAAGGTATATACCGAGGAATGTCTCTTACGTCAATCAAAGTTATTAATTAAATATTCTATGTAATAGAGGAAGAAACGTACATATGTCTCCGACTGACAGACCACAATCCAGGCCAGTTATGGCGCAAAAAATGCTTCAGCAATCTCGGGAAGCAGAATCGGCATTAGCGGACGCGTTAACGTTTGATAGTATCGATAGTTATACCAGAACACCACGAGGAAAGGGTGACCACAGTGATGACAGTGAAACCAGTAGTATATGCTCCGAGAGGAGTATGGACAGCTTTAGACGACCGAATGATGTAAGTGTGAAAAGTTTCAGCCAATGACTCTTCGATGAACCCAGAGTCATATTACTTAGACGATAGTGTGAGAAGTAGAAAAGTAAAGTAGCAGAACAAACTCTACGCATCGATCTATTTGAGCAGTAGAATCAGTCAGTCCATGACAGCATACTCATTAGCAATGATGTTCTTTGTCCATCCAATATATTGTGTAGTATTAGAATCAGAAATAACTTATTGGCGCTTTCAAGGAAATGTAGACAAATTATTAATGGCAATTCGATTTCACGCGATAACAAGGATCATATTACATTAAACATCATAAAACACAACACTTTTGTTAAAATAATGCGTATCGTTCATGCTTCTTCATCCTATGTTCATTGTAGCGCTTTCCTAATCTGTACGTGTCAAGTGATTAGTGGCTTGCGGTATTAATAATGCTTTTGAATAGGGATATATGTTGGGACTTAGATAGATACATTATGTCGTTTCCCGATTATCTATTAAATCTCTTCCTTCCTCGTGATCATGAGAGAAAGTTCTCGAAATGCAGAGCTTTCCGCATCCTGTGAGATAATATCTAGATAACGCATGACTGGTTTTTTCTTTTGGTTTTTTTTGCGGCGTATTTGTTTGGTTTGGACTAACGCAATGCGCCGTTCTGTTCTGCATATCTGTTCATCGTCCACCTACCCATTAGTCGTACTCATGGAGTGGCTCTCAACAAAGACTGTATCGTGATATGTGGGATCAGTCAATCCCAAAGGTTTGTTCAATTCAATTCTCGTACCAGATTACCCTGTCCAATTCGCACACACAACTCCTTGCACTTTGCTCTGCTGTCTAAAGTGAACCAAGAAAAAACTGAGCACTACACCAGACATAGTCTTCTTACATATTGAAGAGAAATATACGAAGTCCTTGAATGCCTTGTAACTCGAGACTCTTTGGAACTCCTGCTGTTCTATTGTCATACTATATGTTTACCGTACGAATTGTCATGATAATACTGGGCTTTCAGGACATTAAAGAAATCATTGAAAACTGTGCGCATAAGCATTGGGCAGATAGGAAGGAAGGTTTAGTAGGGCTACAACATTTCCTGGCGAACGGGAACACACTAACTGCGACGGAGTTACGTAAAGTGACGGACATCTTCACAAAAATGTTTATGGACTCGCACACAAAAGTCTTCAGCTTATTCTTGGACACGCTAAATGAATTGGTGGCCACCCACAGTGAAGATCTCGGCGACTGGCTGTATGTCTTGTGCGCTAGGCTTCTGAATAAATTGGGCACTGATCTGTTAGGATCGATACAAGCAAAGATTCACAAGACCCTCGATGTTGTTAGGTAAAACTCTCCACCGTGGCTAGGTTTCAGAATAACAAAAGTCTGCTAACACAAGAGAATATGTTAACACAAATACATTAATGCAGGGAATGCTTTCCGGGAGAGCAACTTTTACCAGCTGTGATGAGATACCTTACGGATCCAACTCAGACGCCTAATGCCCGCGTGAAAGTGGCGGCATTAACATTTATTACGCAGATCGCGGAGACGGCAGGCCCGTCGGCGCTCAATAGTTCTGCGGGCACTGCACTGGCACGATTACTTGACTGGTCGAATGATGTTAAGAGTCAGGAAGTTAGGAAGCATGCACAGAACGCAGTGATATCTTTGTATAATCTCAACCCTCCACAAGTGACAATGATACTTTCAGAATTACCCAAGTATTATCAGGTAAATATTTCGATTATTCTTTCAACAATTTTTTAATGGATCAACCAATTACGTTTGTCGATCTTTTTATAGGAAGCTGCAATGCCCTTGGTCCAGAATCATTTAAGGAAATCATCCGGTTCGAGTAACCCGGCATCGCCCGGCACTCCACCTCCCAGAGCACAAAATTCACCAGCACGCACGAAACCGAAAGTCGACGGGGATGGAACTGACGAAAACCTGGAGGAAGTCTACAAGTAATTATTGATAAAATCATCAACAAGTTGAACGTGAATTAAATGTTCTTTTCTTGTTAGATCCTTGCGGCGTACGACTGCCGAGATACAGAACTATGGATTTGAACGATTGGAAAGGGCAACCACAAGCAAAGACAGCGGTATCAGTAATATGGCAGATGTTGAAGAAAAAATGGAAGGCCTTACATTATGCAACTCGGTAAGAAAATAATTGTCTGACCTTAAATAAAAGATGAGGGGATATTCGTGACTTTATCACAATGCTTTGGTACTAGGGTCGATCGTCTTCGGTATCATCACCCACACAAAGAGGCCGTTTGGTTACTAATATTACAGTAAATGGTTCGAGTGACACGATGGCAGGTGATTTGATTTTGCCTCAAGAGAATAATGGTTATAAGACACATGGCAAGTAATTTACGTTTTTTGTGGGGCTCGCATAAATATATGTAGATGATATTAAAGAAATATTTTAATTCTCAGGATCATCACCGGATTCGTTGAGGAGACCCGAAGTTATAGATAACATGATAAGAACACTGCAGTCGAAGAATTCACAAACAGAAGAGAAGTTAACTTCACTTCAAGATTTCCAACAATATGTTCGGGAGGGAGACATGACGCACATTAAACAGAACTTCAAGTGTGTATCGAAACAATTTCGAGACTAAGATGTGAATAGGGTGTTACTGACATTGACTTAACATTTCAGAAAACTGCTCAAAACCTTATTAGATAGCGTGTCGAACGATAGCAAAGAAGTACAGGTAGAAGTACTTCAAACATTAATTGATATGCTTAAGTGCCCAGAACTCGTGGATAGTTTCTCCCTTTATCCCGAACTTCTAGTTTTAAGAGTGATTAACGTGTATAAGATGGACGAACAAAAGCAGCAAGAATCATCAGGTGGTGGTAGCGGGAGAGTGCCGGTAGGCAATTACAAATCATAAATTAGGTCACTAGCATTTTTCTTTTCAGATGAAATAACACACTCTTTGCTTTTCAGGTTCTTTGGATGGCTGAGAAATGTGCTGCCACGATAGCAACAGTTTTAAAGCCCGAACAAGTCATTCATTTGGTTTCAACCATCATACCTACAGAACCCTTTCCTCTGAACATGGGCGCAATTAAAATGCTTCATAAAGTAGTTGAACATTGGGGTCGCGAAGCGATAGAACCTCATTTATCCAAAATTATGCCGGGTTTGATCCAGGTAGCTACTTTTATGTCCAAAAAAAATAGTTTAATTATACGCGTAATAAATAAACTCAATCTTTTTTAGGCGTACGATGATAATGAAAGTACAGTCCGAAAGAGTGCGGTATTTTGCATGGTGGCAATTCACGTAGCTGTTGGTGAAGAAGTACTGAAGCCACACCTGAGTTGTTTGTACGCGAGCAAGCTGAAGCTGTTGAACATCTACATCCAGCGTGCTCATCAGGCAAGCAGTCAGCCGGCAAGTCCGCGAAGTAACAGCAAGAATTAACTAATATCGAATTCCGCGACCCTTAGGATCGCGATAATGAGAAGACTCGCCCGACTGGGTGCGAGGCACGAGCAGATGCTCCTTAGCCTCCTAAGCAAATCGAATCCGTAGGCGTAAACGTTGAAGACACTGACGATGACAAGTCGCAGTTTTCGATATACGATAGACTGATCTGAACCACTACCACAGCGGGGTTGTGTGCGACATAGCTGAACTCCTGACAGTGATGTTGCACAAAGAGACAGAAGAGGTATGCGTGATAAAGGGATATTGTTTTGTTTGCCAAAAATTTATAACTGTTGCAGAGTAACGGTTCCGATTTCGTTCGCGACGAGCACCGAACGTCGATGCTTATTATTACGTAAGGAGGATTTTATATTCTGCTTATCGATTCAGGGACAGCCATACAGTCGCCTTAGCTATAAGATTTTTGCAGTCATACACATCTAATTTATTCGTTACGTTGGGATATTAAGTTATCGATTTTATTCTGCCAAAAAACGCTTTAGAGAACTCCTTCTCTTGTAGGGCTCGCTAAAGATCGTGGGAAAAAGAAAACAGTATCGTGCCTCTTCTCCAATTTGTGATTTTATATACTTTGATTTTTGTTCGGTACTCATTAAGATATTGTACATATTAGATACTTCAGTGTATTTTTACGCGTCTCGTAAAACCGATCGCAGAGGTACTCTATGTCAATAAAGCCTATGTCAATAAAATAAAACGAGTTGGTCTAAACACAAGAACAAGAAAACAGAATTGCTGGTCCAGTTGACACGACACTCGGCGGGAATGCCTTGTTCCGAAGTGCTTCTTTTTCGCATTTAATCTTACGATATATAACACTCCCGATTCTGGAGATCGTAGTTAGCCAAGTTATAAATGCTGGGCCCGCTCGAGGTCGCTTATGAGAAATTCCACCGGAAGAGTGAGAGACAGTGCGACATCACTGCCGAGAGAATTATATCCAGCACTTTATAAATGGAGCGCGCATGAATGCCAATTGAAATGTTAGGCATAATGTGTTGCCACATACTTGCTACCGATTTTCAAACATTGCCGACGACATTGCATGTGAGGGAAACAAGTTGTGGAGCACTTTATGATGTGACGATGATGTACGATCCGAATAAGATTCACGGTCGTCAGTTTTACTTAAGATAAGAAAAAAATACGATGTGCTTGGTATCGGATTCGTACGATCAACAAGAACGGATAACTTCAACAAGGTACACGCACTTCACGTTCTAATATCAGCGACGTCTGTCCGAGAATTGTTGATACTCGTATTGTTGATGCGAGGAGCGCAGCCGATTGACAAGGTCATCCACGATGTATACAATGCGCAGTACAGGTTCTCTATGGGCGCAAGGATAAACACACACCCCTTTCCTGAGATTCAGTGGTGTGAGAAGCTGGTTGGGCTACCTGGCTATCAAAAATAATATTATTGGAACTTACTAATGGACTAACACGGTACGAAACTGTGGAGAACTTCTACTGGCGATAGTGGTTTGAACTGACCAGAAGAGCGCTTGAAGACAGAGCACGAAGTGCGACTTACACGTTCGAAATCGATGTGCTAGTCAAATTTCCAAGGACGCACAATGACTCAACAAACACAAAGGGATAATAGTTGGAGCTTTCGAATGACTTATACTGAGACGAGACGAGAAGAGTAAATACTACACATAGAGGAAAGGGTCTGCGAGATTTCTGCGGAGAGCATGCGAGAGAGTGAATGCGAATTTAAGTGAATCAGCAAACTTAGAGTAGGAGCGATTAGACGAACGATCTACTCGAAACTAACGTTAATATTTAACTATTCGTCACGTTGCCAATAATTAAATGAATGCTGAATCAAAGCTAATATAACGAGTTTAGTAACGTTTTGTGCCATTTGTCGTTTCTGTTTTATTATACGTATAAGGGATATAATACTATACATATATAAATATAGACCATCCTTCATCCCCTTTTCTTACTACGTAGAACCGGGATAGCGGGATCATTTTGAAACGATAAAAAGTGAAAGTGAATCATCGACGTATTCAAGAGAAAAAGAGACAGTGCGTACGAAATTCGACCATGCCCCTCATCATAGAGACGAGTATTAATCCGGAAAAAGTTAAGTTCCCGCGAGTTCTCACGGCGGATATGCATATGTTCAAGTTCACTTTCTTTCGGTGTCGATCATGGTAGGCCAAACAGTGCCAAAAGTACTTTGGAATAGATGCGAATGACGAATCGCTGCGAGGTATGTCATTTTCGGACTATGTATTTCGTTTCGCGAATACCTGGTGCCTTTCGAGAGCCGTCGGGACGGGATACTCGATCGAAGGTTGTCTTTCATCCTCCCGTATATGAAATTCGCCGCGGTAGGTTGATCTTAGACAAAGCAATTCTCTAGTTACGCCGATACAAGCGTTATCATCGCCGTCAATCGAAGAGGGCGGCGCTTGAACTTGCAAATAAACTGTTTCTTATTGTATCTCGTTAACACAACTATACGTTGCAGTCTCGGCCCTCGACCCAAGTTGTCTGAGAGTTCGCTGCTTGTTTTGTTAAGTTTTCGAGCATTGTTAGCCACGCCACGATGGGATTACGTTGTATTTACTGTACCATACGCAATTAGATACGAGGATATCGTTAGCTGCTCGAGGAATATGCTTGCAAAAGCTCTTGCATCGCAAAGCCCGAGGCACGAGGATTTGATGGAACCCTGTTTAAAATGTGAAAAGACACGCTTGCTGCGCATTGGAATGTGTACCACACACGCTTTCGGTTCTTTTCTTACGGAATATACCGCTTGCATAATAATTTATTAAACACTCCGCACACGATTCCCGTCGGCAATGCCACGCGTTGCCGAGATACACTAATCTCACTAGTATTAGAGGAATATATTTTATATGCGAACGAGAAACAATTAATTGCTTCGTATGTCTCTGTCAATAAACGATGTTTGAAAGTACTTCCAATCGGCGTACACGCGCAATATTCATTACCGAGCGTTCTCTTCTTTTTCGTTTTTTTTCTTCTTCATTATGCACTAATTGTATTACCTACACTGCACAGAATCACATTTTGCCATTGGTTTTATTAGAAAGGCTTTATTACATCGTTTAGAATGTGATCTTACATTGATATCATGTGTCTATACATACTGTGTACATGTATGTACAACTACATATCTCTACGCAATACGTGTATGCGTACACCGAAAAAATACAAAGCAATCGTACATGAATTGTTACGATAGACAGTGTACTGTGATAACGAACCCCGTTTGCACACTCGTACACACCATACACGAACATGGTAGAACACTTAAGAAGGACACTTGTTCGTTGCATCGGAAACTGTCGAGCAGCTATAGAGCTTCAACAGGAACTTCTTGCTTTCAGTAGGAGGCTTCTTTCGAAGCCGCTTGCTTAAAAGCATTTGAAATCCCGATACCCTATTGAGTTCGTATAAGGCAATGACTCAAACGAGTCTTCGGTATTTTCAGGACTTTGGAATTCAGTGAGTTGAAAGTTTGGTCCATTGATTTATCACACACTTGTAAAAAGTATTATTCAAAAACGGCTTTCATCGATCTAACTCGATCTTTAAGTAGATGTCCTTTAAGGATGGATGGGTTACATCTACTCACTCAATAAGTACCAACTTGAAACTTAAGTATCTACCTAAATAAAAGAATGGTGACCAAGAGAATGAGTCCTTTGGAGAAGTCGAACGGGGAAATAGGACTCTACACAGCGCCAGCGCTTATGTACGTGTACCTGAATCACATTCGCTAGTTCAGCGAACATCATAGAATACTAGAGGAATTCACTTAATGATGAAAATATGATCGGACACTATACAGAAATCGATTAAAATAATAAGTGACTATTGTATGCATCTTCTACAGCCGTTCTCTTTGTCTTACGGAAGGCGGTATCAGATCAAATACGTAATACTGTTGTGAATCGTGAGTAGAATCGATCGGTCAGACTACCTGGAGAAGACTGACTTACAAAATTAGCAGAAAAGGAACAATGCCGCTGCGTACTCGATTCTACTGCGGCTCGATGTACTATCCCCCTACACAGTATTCACAAATCGTTGTCGCATGACGATCGTGAATGATTCTCGTGCCTAGATTATTCTACTAGTTACGACGAGTACTTGGAACTAACACGATAATTGTGAATCAGAAAATAACAGGGCCCTAGGAGTTTGCTCGCAAGATCCAAATGGCATACCATCTTTTGTCGCAAGTACCTGATACATATTCTCCACGTAGGTAATTTATCGAAAGTAGTAGGCCTTTTCCAGGGCCAACTTTGACACTAAAGAATGAGGAATTACACCTCTTGGTTGACTTTTGGATTGAGGGGTTGGATAGCCGATGATTTCGCATTGGCTTGCGCTCTCCTTCTCCCTCGTCGCTTGCGTGTCTTCGCTTCTGCTCCTACTGCCAAGAAGTGATTCTGGAAATATTCCTCAATCTCGGAGAGCTTTTTGCCATGGGTTTCTGGAAGTAGTAGCCAAACGAATACAGTAGAACCGAGTGAGATACCAGCGAAGAACCATTGGACGGCGTAAGAACCACCGAGGAATGCTTGCAGGCTTCGATAGCTCTGGAGAGCCGAGAACAGTAGCAAGTTTGCTATCGAATAGCTGACGGAGTGGGCGAGTCCTCGAATCTCAGTAGGGAAAAGTTCGGCAGTCATTGTCCATGGGATAGTTAACATCCCTACCATAGACGTGCAAACATAGAGAAGTAGACAGACCACTGGTACCTGTCGAGTGAAATAAGTACTTGAGATTAAAATGCAAAACAAAAAATGCTAAAATGACCTTGTAATATGAGCCTTACCCAAGATCCGCTGTCATCACCGTTCTTAATGAGTAGCGTGAAGTATCCTGATACAATCATGCACGCTGCCATTCCCAAAGAAGAAATAATACATAGTGGTCTCCTCTTGTATCTCCTTAGAAGCCAAGTGTTGACCATTGAACAAAGGAACCGAGTGAGTCCTACCAGGATCGAGGCCAGATATTCGTCCACGCCTGAGCCCACTTCCTGAATTGCGAGATCGATTATAAATCAATAGTGTGAAAGAATTTCTCAAGGCAAATAGCATAGATCAGAGAGGGAAATTGTACGATGCATTGTACCTGGAACCAGGTGACAGCGTAGAAAAGAGTGATATAGATTCCAGAGTACTGTTGGAATGCGAAAAAGAGGAAGAGTATTATCATCGGTTTCCAGCCTGTGGGCTTGAGGAATGCCCGCAACTTTGCCGATGCTCCCACGTGCTTGCTCCTCCGCTGCTCGCTTAATTTGATTTCATTCTCCTTCATAATAGTTGTGAATTGTGCGTCCACCACAGATACCTTCCCCTGGCTAGCTTCGTTCTTATACAGCCTGAAGGTACACGGATAATTAAATCGATTACTTCCTACCAATGCATCCAAGCGTTTTGTCCTCGATTAGTCGTAGCAATGTAACTTTTTTTCACTCAAAGTTCCGCGTTCGACTACTAAAAGTATCTGCTGTCAGTACTCACCATATTAAGGACTTTTTTGCCTCTTCAATGCGACCTTTCGACACCAACCAAACCGGGGATTCCGGGACGCAGAACTGCACCAAGACAACTGGCACAACGGAGTAAATGATACTAAGCCAAGCGACTAGTCTCCAGTCCATGTATGCACCCTTCAAGTATGCGAGTAACATGCCGAAGGAAGCCAGGGTTGGTCCAAACGAAATCATTGAACCCCGCAATTCAGGTCTAGCGACTTCGGTTATATAGACAATTGCTGGTGACGTCGCAAGGGCTGTGGCCATACCGGTTAACAATCTACCGACCAAGAGCATTGGCACATTCGTCGATAGTGCTATCAATATCCAACCAGCGATGCCGGGTATCGCTCCGAATTGCAGGGTCTTCAATCTGCCGACTGCTTCCATCATGAAACCACCCATCAATGCTCCTAAGGGTGTGCACACCACAACAACACTGGCTGTAACCAGGAAAAGATCGGCATTGTTAGTATCGTCGCTCGTATTAAGACATTTGCAATTAAAATGAAGTACGAAGAAAAATTATGCTACGCATTGTTATAAGGTATCATATATTATTTTATGAGTTCCTCGTGAATTCTTAATACGTCCATTCTGTCCAGTCATTGAATTTATAAACATGCAATTAATATCAATGTAATGCTCGGTTGGATGACGTAATAATGGAATGGCACTCGAGCAGTGACCATATATCTTGAAAGTGAACTTGAAAAGTTTCTCGTTAAGCGTAGAGTTTCTTTACCTATCCAGGAAGTTTCCTCCTGCGTGGCATGTACCTCTGCATCCTCGGCTTCAAGGTGAGGTATTAGAATCGCCGAGTAAGCCATACTAAGTCCAACCGCGATGTGGAAGGACGCAGCGATTATGCAAGCCATAATCTATAAAATTTATTAACATTGGACTATTGGAAAAAATAGGAAATTGAGAGACTTGATTGGAAATATCAAAATTATGAAGTCACACCTCGCGTATCGCATTTTTAATCTTGGTCGGCTCGATAAAACCTTTGTTAAGACTCCTGCTGGAGACGATCGCATCTTTGAAACACTCCCGTTCATTCTCTTCGATATTCTTCGAAGCCTCGCGCTCCACGCTGAAACAGAGAACGGATTGACTATCTAGCATGAGATCTCACAAGACACTACTAGCAATTCCACTGTCAACGCAGTTAACTAAGTCATTGTAGAGGAGTCATTGGGCCAGTTCACTTGGTACAATGTGATTAGAAATAAGACGCGTGTGAATTGGAAGCGCGTCAACACTACAACTACCAATAAATCAAATGATTCTTTATATATATACATATCTACTATCACAACCAGTTATTTAGTCCTGCTCGATAGTTCCACTGTTAATGAATCGAAATCTGACGCTGGAATTTCTGTCACAACAAAAACCAAGTGTTCACTGGACCCCGAAGGAAATCATACGAGATTCCTAGAATTATGCACGGCCAGCACACTGCAATTACATTTATCGTCGACCAATTGCAGAGTACTGTTTCTATGGGTTAGCTTGTCTTCGTCGGTGCAAGGATTCTAATTGCAGCTCTCCTACAACACTGTACTTACGTTCGCTCAACTTTACCTTCAAGAAACGAACGCTTTTACCTCCATGGTTTTTTCCTTTGATTTTTTAAAGTGAACCGACGCCGACAAGAAGCGTCTTTGCATCTTTGCCGAGTCTACTTAAGGAACGAAGGTGCATAAGAAAGTAGTGTTACAATCGATCACTCATACTCGGCCGTGACTTAGAAATGTACAAACGTCAGGTGCATTGTATTCGAATGCAAAGATATCAGATAATTGAGTCCAAGAGCATTGATAGGACGTACAATGCATTGGGATTCTGATATCTTTATCTACCCAATTTTTCCCATTGCGCCCGTGAACGAATGATACCAGATTAGAGATTGGATTATCGGTATTACGAGAACAAAACAACGATTGCCGGTGGGTTATGCGAGTAATCATTGCCAAGCCTAGTGCGTTATCGGGCATTCCGTCAATGTCACTAAAACATCAGCATGATATTCGAACTTAATTGAAGTTATCCCACAGCAGGGCAATTCCCATGACGCATTGCTCTGTTAAAAGTGATGTTGTTTATGCTGAAAAAAAACTGGAGTGGTCCAGCGGTGGTCGAATTGCGTCAGTGGAGGATATTTTAAATTAGTGTGACAAGTAGTGTTAGATGCGGTCGGTCGAAGGTTAATTAAAGAAATTAACTGACGCACCTACTCTCTATCTCTATCTTTCTCTCGCAATAAATTGCTATGGAAATTACCTGAGCCTTTAATGAAATTTTAGTATTAATAGACAACGACTCACCCACTCGATTAAATTACTAATGGCTTTAGAGAGTCGTATGTAATAGGAAAGTTGTATGATAGAGCTTGCACAAAATCTTGGAGTTCTATGAACATGTGGATCAAGTAACATGGAGAAGACTGGTTCCGTAAGGAAGCAGTCCCGTTTCTCCTGTGACCTAGACGCTTTTATCTGATCTTCCTATTGATTTCTTTCTCCCAGAAAGTCGATTTTACACGTTCGTCCGAAATCCAAGCAAAACTTCAAGCAGTGGTCTAATCTTTTCGAAAAATATCTTTCAAGTATCGTAGAATCAGACACACGAAAGTAAGACAATTGAGCAAGAGGTTCGCAAGGCGTGTTTTTTTTTGCGCGCGCGTGCTATCATTCGCTGATCTTTTGATTCGAAGGACACTTTCTAAAGTTCTACGCGCCCGTCAATCTGGCATTGAGTGTACGAAATCCGACAGGGATTATTTCTGCCTCGAGCACGAGAGAGGAATGACAATATTGCATTTTGGATATCGAGTCATGGTCATTGAACGTGAGACAACTGTCTCTTCCATTACGATTGACACCAGCTGATGTCCTCCGGCAGATTTAATTCAACGAGGCAAATAAGAATTCTTTCAACACAGCTGGTATTTCTATGAGATGAAAACGATGGGATTTTTAAAAGATTAAAATGAGATACGGGTTCAGCATTGTTGTTCTGACGTTATAGAACCTTTCTTTTTAAATCTACCTCTAAATCTCTACTTCAAATCCATGCGCCATGGGATCCCTTTCAACGCAGGTTTCCTTTTTCCAGCGCTCCTACCTGGGATCGATTTTCAGCCTACCGTGCGAATCGTATACCGACTACCTGCGCTCTTAAAAAAAGAGTGCGACTTCTCGTAAGTCGAGACGAGAGAATTTGTAGGGTGGTTTTATGAGGCAGACTTGCCTAAAGCTTTTCCCACCCTTTTTTTATTACCCTTCTTTCTTTGTTATATTTTATAAGGCTATGAGATAGTTTTTAAAAGACGTGTAAGGAAAGAACGTTAAAGAAAGTGTCTGTTGACTAATTACCTTAACGAATAGGGATCCATGCTTGACTCTAGCACGCCTTCCTTGACTGGTTGGCTCGGTGTCTTCGATTAGCTCCACCCTCCTTCGTCGAACGATAAACAACCTCTGTCCTAATCAATTAGGCTTTCGTCCTGCGATGCCTGTCTTCTCTTTCTCCTTTTACTCCTTTTTTCTTCTCCTGGTGCAAGCTCGCTCCGTCAACTCAAGTCGAAAACGACGCCGCCGTGCCCTCTCACCATCGTACGACCTGTGCGTGCCAGGCAAACACAAAGGAGACGATCAGCGTGACATCAGCGACATGTGCTCTCGCTTATTGAGTTCCTTATGTAAGTTTCCCGAATGTCAAACCGCTTGAGAGTCGAATGCCGACGTTCTGTCGCCATGCAAACAGTTGTTTATTGGTACTTTGTGAGCCGACTGGCTTTGGTAATTGATTATAAGAAATGATTGAATATAAATAAATTACTCTAGATTTACGTCATCAATTCTTTCCTGAATGATTGTTTCAATGCTTATACAATTGATTTATGAAGAATTTGGGAAAGATGGATTTATGCCGAAAAATCGACAATTTTTTGATCGAAAAAATGAATTTTGAGCTAGGGCTCTGGAATTTATATCACTTCTTCCTTGATGCAAAAAAACATTCCCCACCAAATTCCAGCCCCGGAAAATGTCGGGAAGTGTGGAAAACATGGGAAAAACCATAAAACGTAATTATTCAGGATCGTTTTTCCATGTGTTTTCGGTACTATTCCGGCACTTTGGCCACTGGTTTCATGTTTTCTATCCGTTTTGATACATAAACAATCGATTTATCAAGCGTTCGTCAAAGTCCGGGAACCTTCGAAAAATCGAAAATTTTAGAAGGGGTACACCTTAAAAAATTTGCGAAAAAATGAATTTTGAGCTAGGGTTCTGGAATTTATATCACTTCTTCCTTGATGCAAAAAAACATTCCCCACCAAATTCCAGCCCCGGAAAATGTCGGGAAGTGTGGAAAACATGGGAAAAACCATAAAACGTAATTATTCAGGATCGGTTTTCCATGTGTTTTCGGTACTATTCCGGCACTTTGGCCACTGGTTTCATGTTTTCTATCCGTTTTCAGACCCAAACAATCGATTTATCAAGCGTTCGTCAAAGTCCGAGAACCTTCGAAAAATCGAAAATTTTAGAAGGGGTACACCTTAAAAAATTTGCGAAAAAATGAATTTTGAGCTAGGGCTCTGGAATTTATATGACTTCTTCCTTGATGCAAGAAAACATTCCCCACCAAATTCCAGCCCCGGAAAATGTCGGGAAGTGTGGAAAACATGGGAAAAACCATAAAACGTAAATATTCAGGATCGGTTTTCCATGTGTTTTCGGTACTATTCCGGCACTTTGGCCACTGGTTTCATGTTTTCTATCCGTTTTCAGACCCAAACAATCGATTTATCAAGCGTTCGTCAAAGTCCGAGAACCTTCGAAAAATCGAAAATTTTAGAAGGGGTACACCTTAAAAAATTTGCGAAAAAATGAATTTTGAGCTAGGGCTCTGGAATTTATATCACTTCTTCCTTGATGCAAAAAAACATTCCCCACCAAATTTCAGCCCCGGAGAATGCCGGGAAGACTTGAAAACGTGGAAAATACCACCTAAATCAGATAAAGTCAATTATTCAGAAGTCTGTTTCCAAGTGTTTTCGATACAATTCCGGCATATCTGCCACCAATTCTTTGTTTTCTATCCGTTTTAATATATAAAATCAAGACTCCCATTAATCGTACAAACTTCATGCTTGATTGCTCGACGGTTCTCGAACGACGTTCCAATTTAAGTTGAATGCTCTTGATTGCCAGATTATGATACTTGGCACGCTCGGTGCCAATGATTCTCGGTAATTCTCAATGAAGCACACTTCGATCAGTATTGCCGATGCAATCATATCTCGAGTGACCAACTTATCACAGATCCAAATTCTTTCCGGAATTCATCGATCAATGTTTTACCACGTGTTCGTGCCGTGACAATTCAAGTACTCGACATTCAAAGTGTTTGATTCGTAGTGATCAATTCTTAGTCCGGAATCGAAGCAAGAGAATTTTTCGAACGGCGCGTGCGGTTTTCGTATCTCTTCCGTATTATAATCACAGCTTGATTAATTCCCTCATCATCAGCGCGATCCGATCACGGTCAATTACTCGGATGAGTGGAATTCGATTGATCGCGATGATCAACGTCACAGTCTTTGATTTGATAATTCCTATCGATGCGAAAGGAGAAATGACTTTACTCATTTCCAGTCACAACATTTGCTCGCTGACGCAATAATATTGCTGGATTAAATAGTAGCAATATTTAAAAACAGAACGATGTTTTTCCAAGAGATTCTTATAAACATGAAATCTTCCACTTTCGTGCCAGCTCTGAGAATGACTCGAGCAAATCATGCTTAATGAAATGCAGCAAACGCTAACGATACTGCTCTCAGCGCCGACGGAGAGCAAGCGTTGAATCAAATTGTCGAGTGTGACATAAGTCAATTGGTTCGTGAAAACGTTCTCTAATGAATCACACGCCAGCGAGGCGCTGAGTTTGCGCAGCGTTGCATAAGTGCGTTGCGAGAGGAGTATCTATGAAACGAAACGTGCTTTTTCATTGCCAATCCTGTATAACCAGGTTCAAAGGCCAGGTGAACATCCCCTATCAGTCACAGATTAAAATATATGACACTCGTACATTCGTAGAGTCATCGTCAAATATTAATGACACTTTATAGTATCAGGTGACTCTATTATTATCAGAGTATTGGCAGCTGTAACTCTTGTTTCGATGAACCAGCAAGTATTGTATGATTGCATCGAATAGAATTATTTACGCTCGCCGAGTGAAGAACGAAGCAACTGTGAGCGTGGAGAAAAGCAGTGCCGAGAAGATCGATACGAGCGTAGAGAAGCGATTTCCGAGTAATGACTTTTAAATCGAGCAATTTGACGCTCGCCGAACACATGCACTCTCTCGACTCGACATCAAGTAACAATCGGCTTATCGACAAGCAACAGGCACTCTCGGCGATAAGTCAGCAGCTCTAGACTACGCTTTTTAGAGTTCTTATCACGGCTTATGCTCGGATATATAGAGCTCGATGAGAGACTACTAATCTCTCCCAACACTTCCGCATAGTCATGCGAACTTGAGCATTTCTGCAAGGAACTTGCGGGTTGCGTCAGGAATCCTTGTTGCTCTTAGCCACTAAAAGCTAAAAGCTACTTGCTGTTCCCTATAATTGCCAGGGGGATTATCACGCTATGAAGTCCGAGCTTGGCTCGTCTCACCTTTCAATAATTCAATCGAAAGCAAAGCAGCGTTCGATCGACCAGAGGTAAACCATTGGACACACTGGCGAGTCACGTTTCCAGATCACAAGTGCAGGACGCGTGCAAAAATTGCGTCAATCGAGACAGGAATGAATGAAGCTCGGTATTAGTCGTGCGAACATAATTGGCGTGCCTTCGGTGTCGCCTGGTCAATCGAGATAATGGGATAAATCATTGGCCGAGTTGCAAGTATCTAGAAGCATCGAAGGGCAGTGCTTTCACGTGTAATCCTTGTGGGAATCCATCAGCTTTCAATATGACAAAATTCTAGATAAACTACTGGTCATATCTCGGGCGATGTGGCTTTTTCCAGAATACACTAAACATCGTTAAGTTCGATGATGTTTTTGCGTGATGTGTGAGTTTCTATTTCTGACTTTTCCAACTGGCGCTAACTTGTAGCTGCTTCCAGTACGTATTTCTACTCTATCTAGTATCGAGTCACTCGCAGTTACATCAGCTCAATTAGGTGTTGTATTAGATATTAACTAGTTCACCGAATTGGTATAGGGATCTCAAAATTGTATAACACGCCAGACATCAGTAAATAAAAATAATCTCATGGGGATTTCAATCAAACATCGTATAAACGTTATACTCGATAAGACGTTAAACTCTTTGTTCTCACAACTGCATCTCAGATTTCATTCATCTACTACCGACAATCTGACGAATAAATCCCTGCGATACATGGCGTCTCGCAGACTACCAGTGGGAAATCAGAGCAATTACGAATATTTTATGCTCGAGGGGGATTTCCCCAATACATCGAAGCAACAGGTGATAGACAAGAGAATGTTACATTCACCTCGAAGTTCCTTGTAGAACACTGTGCATCGAACGCATCGGCACAACATAGCACATAAACTCTTTCGTGCTAATCCAACTCCATAATAAATACTAACAATAAAAACAATATGTAGTAGAATTTGTACTCACCAGTGTGTGATTCTTTTCTGCGAATATTCTGCCAGCAAAATATTCGAAGCCAATAACCCTTGTCTCTTTGTACACGGAGGATCCTTCCCGAAAAGTGTTCCTCTTCTCGGTGGAAGGCGATGTTGGCGAAGGGGAGCTCGTCCGGCGAGCGTTCACACGACCTGCACCGCGCGCTGGTTGAAACCACACTATACAACTACAATAGAAACACTCCGCACCACCGCACCGGGTCCTTTGGCCTCGATGGTCCCGTGAAATGACGGCCAAAAGCAGTTTAAGCGGCAAGTTGTGAAGTTAGCGACAGATGGCACTAAATTCGGTTGCCTTCACTTTGTACTCAGTCGATAATGTCGCATGTGACAGGAGAATGATATGAGAAGTTCAGGAACGTGTGGCAAAAAATGGCGTTGGATGATAGGTCTACTCTTATATTGTAGTCTGTGCTTATATTGAGGTAATACTTTGTTGTCATCGGTAGATAACTATGGATCCTGTAAATTCGAAGGTGTGTGGGACGGACACACCTGGCAACATATAATGTAAAGGCTTTTCAGGATGGAATTAATTTAATTTGCCATTGAGGATTAGGTGGAATCGTGTTACATATACCGGAGGATGACAATTATTGCGTGTAGCTATTATATATTCTCTGATGTAGAAAGAAAGCGATTTTTTCCAAGCGGAATGGATGGGTGGCATTCTATAGGCGGCGCTGATGGCAAGACTTTTCCGAGGCATTGCCGTATTGCGTTCCCATGGTGGATTGTGATGTGAGACGCCGTGGTTCGCGGCATAGAGGTGCCTGCGATTGGAAGTTATAAAATCCGAGTGGAAGAATCGCGTGGCCTAGCGAGACTCTCGAGTAAAATCGGTCCATGAACAATTGTGGCGCTGCCTCGAGCGTGCGCTGACGCCATAGTGTGCGCGAGAGGCGAGAACAGCCGAAATGGAGGAGAGTCAAACATCGGAAAGTGTCGCCGTATTGCCGGACATGTCCGAACCGTTGACGAGCGAGACCGAGGAGGCGTCTGCCCTAACGAGCGAGCACGAGGCGCATCCCGTCGCCGTGACGGCGAGCGTCACTTCGGTGCCCGGGGTTCCTGGTGTTCCGGGTGTCGGAGTGCCGGTTTCTTTGCCTGTTGGTTCAATCATTGGAGTAGCGAACTCCACCAATGGCACGACCTTCAACGTCATCACCTCCGACCAGCTGCAAGTACGGGTGAAACTTGCACGATGCCAGCTACCCCTCTAATCTCCTACACCCACTTCTAATCAGAATGACTTCTTTCATATCTCAAGCGTCATCTGCTCACCACTGATCTTTCGAGCTATCTCTCTCTTTTACATCTGCCATCTGCTGTCTTCTACAGTTCTGTCTCTTTTACATCTTCTATGCACTGAGTAGTTCTCTTTCTCTCTCCTTCATCCTCCCTCTTCATCCCCCTCTCGGCTCCACCTGTCTCCCTCACGCTGACAACACACGCACGTGCTTTGATGGATTCCCACCATTCGAATGTTTTCGAATTCTACTTAGCATTCTATGAGTTCACTATTCTGTCGCAGGCTCATCGCTGTTCTTTTTACCCTGGTGGATGTTACCCTTATGTTAATAAGAATATTACAAAATAATTAATCCCATGAAGTATATAATGCAGACATTTTTCGCAGGAAACGATTTCTCTTCAGTTGCCAGGATCGGGTCAGTTTAAACAAATGCTATGCGTAGACAATGGTTTCATATGTGAACCACGTCACGATAAAGATTCCGATCCTTTACGTTGGAACGGCGAATTAAAAGCCACGCATATAGTTATTCAAAATAGTACAGATGAACCAGAGCCAGAACAAATACATGTCTCGACGGCTAATTCCCAGCCAATATGCAGTTGGTCGGAATCGGCAAATCTAGCCGTATTACCGGTTCGTTGTAAAAATACAAATGCAGAATTGCACAAAAGTAGATTTGGCTCCGGCGGTAGAGGTCGTTGTATTAAGCTTGGTAATGACTGGTACACACCGAGCGAATTCGAAGCTCTTTGTGGCAGAGCTTCGAGTAAAGACTGGAAGCGAAGTATTCGATTTGGCGGCCGAAGTCTACAAACTTTAATTGATGAGCAGATCTTAAAGCCACATGCAACTTCTTGCACATGTGCGGCTTGCTGCGACGATGATAGTGCTGTAGGTATCATTCTTCTAATTTGCGAGTTAAAATTTCAATTGAAGAACGATTTCTCTTACATCCATCATACTTCTTTAGACTGGTCCCGTGCGGTTATTCACTCCCTACAAGCGTAGAAGGAGAGCCAGGGAGGCGAGTGAAGGAGAACCGTCCAGTCGGAAGCATAAAGCTGAAAATTCCAGAGATGGTAGTAATAATGAGGAAAGCGATACCGAAGTCGTTGTTCCAGAGAAAGAAGTATGGCCACAATTCGTATCCACGGACGGACTGGTCATGCAACAGCCGCAAGAGCAAGAAACTGTCGCGGTACAGAATGTATCTCAACCAGAGAATGGACAAAACGATGATGTATTTAAGAAATTAGATGAAATGTCCAATAAATTGTTCAAATTAGCATACGAATTTAGACGTACCTTAGAAGAGGCAAAGGAGGTGAACAGGCAACAGAAACGGGATCAGGCACTGGTTGCTCAGTTGGGTGGGAGAGGGGATGTTGTAGAAACTGTTGGATTACAACCGGCATCCGATGCTCATAATAAAAAGGTGAAAAGAATGAAATTACTAGTCTTACAGCTGATTGAGAACGATTGAATTGCGATGTCAAAAGATCTAAAATGGCATCTTTCTTTTTACAGTGTGCCAACTGCAATAGAGAAGCATTTGCAGAGTGCTCGCTTTGCAGACGTACACCGTACTGCTCAACGTTTTGCCAGCGCAAAGATTGGGCTGGTCATCAAGTCGAATGTGTACGAGGTGCGGCTGAAACAGTAATGCTCATTGTAGAAAGTAGTAGTGGTGACACGAGCACTCTGGCTACAACAACAGGGGACCAATAGCTAGTGTTCCTGACGCCCATTCACCAAAGGCATGTAGAGGACGAACAAAGTAATGGTAAAGCATCTCTGCTAATAAAGGAGACGAAGACTTGAAATATTCGATGATCGTTCACGATCAAAATTCTTCTGTATATATCGGTAAATACGTCTTTTGTACCTATGTATGTTAAATTGTAATGATATTAGGTATGTAAGTAAATTTGTTATGTGGAATAGTTGGAATGCTTCGAAGCGTAATTCTGCACCATCTTAAATGAAATTCACTCCCAACTGAAAAGTTAAAAGATGTGCGATATAAATGCAAAATTGCATTGTGTAAATATGTAAAACTTTGCGGTAGAAATGTTCTTTTCGATACTGTTATAGTAAAGAGAAAAACGACCAAAGCAGAGAGCCGCGATATCCTGTGTACAATATCCTATGACTATTTCTTTTCGTTTGTAAATGTTATTTTACAATGCTGCTTTTACTTGTAAGATTTTTAAGAAGTGATACCGCTTTATTAATCAGTCTTAGTACAAACAGTAAGAGAATAGAGGGGCAATATTATAATCCCCAAACAGTCCCGAACCCTAAACGAATGGGTACACAAATAAGACCTTTTATAAGATACTTATTATACATGTATATGCGACGGAATGATGAATCTAAATAGCTAGTTACAATCGTTGAGCGTGTATTATCCCTATAGTACAATTGTATCACAACTTTTTGACAACTTTAGTTCTAGTGAATGCACTATGTTGCAGTTGCTCTATGCAATTTTATAGAAATCAAGTATCTTGATGATATAAATAAATTATGAGGACGATTTTTAATGAATATCTTCAATTTATTATTCTCCTGACTCCACTTTTTCTTGATTAAAAAAAACAACAACAACAGAATAGTTTCCAAGAGGAGAACAGTTGTATTTATAAAAGTTTTATTGTTAAAATTATATGAAATAAGTATTAATATATTCTTAGCCTATCCTTAATAATTTCGATAGTGCTTTAATCTGTACAAGAAGGCGGTACCAGTTCGATTTGAAATACTTAAGTATCCACTTCCTGGCGAGAATGCAATAGATTCTGGCATCAATATATTAGTCTCGAATGTAGGAAAGTTCGAAAATATATTAAACGATGGTAAATGTAACATCTTGAATGCGTTTGGCTTTTTGTTTGACGCTATGGCTAATATCTCTGTGAGTGGATTAAACTTTAATGCAGTAATTGATGTTACCAAGTTTAAAACAATCTTCAAAGGCACAGGATTTTTCTCCTGCAATACATGTTTGGTATCATATAAGTTAACCACACCTTCCTTACTACCTGTTGCCAAGAATTGTCCGCTCGACGATACTGCCAAACATGTAGCGAATATACAGCCATCATCTATCGCACGGTGAACACATACACGGCTCTTCAAATCCCAAACATACATCTCATTGGATTCTTCATATGTAAGAAAAGGAAGAAATATTGAATAAATGATTTTGGTCAATGATATAAACCAATACAGATTGAGAGAATAACTTACCACCATGCGAAATGAGTTTTGATCCATCGGGAGTAAAAGCTAACGATCTACATCGTGCGTTCATTTTTAGAGTACCGACCAGTTCCTTGGACGAACTAGTTAATAAATAAATCTCACCCGTCCTCCCACATAATGCCAATAACTTTCCATCTGGCGAAACTTCAAATCGCTAAAAAAAGTGGTGAGAACATATAATTTTTGTGATGATTATAAAGAAGAATGGTATGTTTCTTTAATTATAACAATACCAACTTCCATATTCGTAATACCATGAGGCAATGGTATTCTGATTGTCTTCCCAGCCATTAAATCATACGAGTGGCAATGAGCAAAGTATTGGGAACCACACAAAACCTCAGTACCTTCCTTCAGAAACTTTGCACTACTAATGGGGAATCTCTTGTACTGCATACTGTGCAGTTTAGTGTTTTCTATACCATCTACTTGGAATATTGAGAGAATGCCTGAGCTACCAGCTACAAGAGCTACTGTAGACGAAGGGTGAAATTCTACACCCGAAACTATTGGTCCTTCGGTATGAGTTGTTTTATTGATAGCTGTGAGGGCTTTTATTTCAATTGTATTTTTTGGCAGCTTCTTTTGCTTTGGCTTTTCAATATGACAGCTATGCTATAATGAAATATGGGATGTTAGAGCAGAATGAGATAATGCTTGGTTTTATTATACACAAAAATTACCTTTAAAATATCATTATCTAAATCATCTGTCTCTTGGTCAGCTTTATTAAGCTCTGCCCACTTTGGTGTACCAACCAATTCTTTGTATCTATTCTGTAATGATTCCGCGTATGATTCGCGTGGATCACGATAGGGCAGCTTTTTTTGATGATGCTGAGATGCCTTCTGAACTCTGTAATATGATAGATTCATTAATGCAACAAGCACATAGAGCAGTTTTACTTATAACAGATAAATTTACATACGTATATCCAATATCATCTTTATCTATCCAAGCTACTTTCTTCTCTTCTGCGTTCTCAGCTTCTTCACCTTCACTGACATCGTCACTATCATCCGTTGACTCCAAAATACTTGTACTTGTTTGTCTATCCTCGCCCTTCTCCGATATTTCGTTCTCATCGGCGAGCAAATTATTTATAATATCACTAGGGTCACCGAAGACCATGCGTTCCAATCTGGCTTCTTCATCTGGATCATACTGATCCCTATATTTCTTTTTATATGGTACTTCTTTCAAACCTTTCGACTGTTCGGGTTTTCTCTTAAGAATTTGATTATCTGACTTGTGAGCCAAAGAAACTTTCTTCTTCTTCATAGCTCGCGGTTTATTCATTTCGCAGAAGTGATTTTCTTCACTGAATTTCACAGAAACGTTCTACAAAACAATTAACAATCTTGCCCGAGCATAACCACGTTTCGACACCCGCGAACACAGAGACCTCGTGTTTCCTGCATTGCCATACACAACTAACATACACCACCGCTATTTCTCTACCAGCTGATTCGAACCAGCAGTATACCAATTATAAATCGCGATAAGGACACGTGGTCTCTGATGCGCACTTTCTATCCATAAGTTTGAACAGTCCGACGAACGCAATTTCAGTACTCTCAGGAATCACAGAAAATATACACGTTCTCCTCCGAATTCCTTTCGAATCTAAAGTATATTTCCAAAATACACTTGAATCATTTTTATTCAATATCCGTGTCTACGAGCTCGAGATTCCAATAGTGTTTTATAGATTAAAACTTATGCGTCTTCGTTATACGTGGACATCGTGGATTTCGATTCCGTGAGATCCAAGAGTTTGGAGTCCATTCCAAAAACCGAGGGGCATTTCGGCTGATACTGATCTACAGCTTCCAAAAGACTATCTGGATATCCCGGAGAATAATACCTGTTTGGAGAGGCGCTATTTAATTGGTAACTTGCTGGAATACCACCTTTTGAGTAAAGTGGATTTTGAACGTATCAAGAAGTAGTAACTTCTTTATGCGATTTTTTTTTTGCGAGAAGATTGACAATAGTAAAGGGCCTGAAGAACGCTTAAAATTATCGATCTCTCAAAGTAGGCATTTACATTTTTCCAATGTAATCAGCTGCGACAACATGGCGGTGACGCCGTATATTACCTGTCCGATTTAAATTAAGACACGCGATCCAGAAACGGACCTGCAGTTATTTGCACTCGCTCGTAGTGTAAACGACTCTGAGGTCGACAAGATTTTTAATAGACACGCACGCGTCGGTGAATTATGTCGGTGAGTAGTCATTTCTTTATGAGGGTTATGTACAAAGCAACTAGTGTTTTTGATGATTATCTTGTATTGCTCAACATTTCCTTGCTTTATGCTTTTGTGCATGCAATAGTGCGCGATACTAAAAACACAGGCGGCCTAATTCCTTGTAAACAAACGTGACAGAATGCAACAGTACTGTGTTTGCTAAAGAAAGATTTGTTACTTCATATTAAGCACTATCATTACTTAAACATCTTTGCGAAACAGGGGAATGTTGAAGTATTGAAAAATATGCAATCCCCTTTCGTATATTCTAATGCAAACCTGACAATTTCTTCAGGGAAGCAGCAGTTGATGATTGTAATATATTCCATAAGAGTAGATCCTGGTTCCGCTTGAATTTCTTGTACTTTTCTTAATCCGCCAGAAGTAACAAAAAGTCTTCTTGCCCTTGCATCGTTCGGTAGAATCTGGAACATAGAAAAGACATAAAAATTAGAATGTGCTCTAATACTTGATTGGTTCTCCCGGATATGTTTGCGTGGGGGTGGCAAGGGAAACATTATTAGCAATCCCTGTTTGCATGTTGCAAGACACCTAAGAATAAGGCTTCTGAAACCTGACCTAGACAACACTGAGGTAGTATTTGCTCCGTGAAACCAAACCCACTTTCTAATTGTCATGCTTTCGTTTATAACACCCTATCTGGCCCATCACCAAAAATACACGCGGCCTAGTAATGTGAATTCCGGCAAATGCACAATCCAGTGACTCGAGTTTTACGAAAATTATGAATACGTGACATAATTGCGCAAGATTTCAACACATGAATCATTTCCTGAAAGGATTAAGGGATCGATTGATAACTTATTAAATATCAATCGCTAATTGATAAGAGAAATGTGAATGGAAGCTTCGTGTACGCAATCGGTTTCTTCATCCCCCCAGTTAAAAACAAGTTACCTAATCAGTCTGGCTAAACAAAGTAGGCCAATTAAATCTGAACGAATGTTCATGAGAGATTCATTCGGCCTCCGCCTAATTATTTCAGTTTGTGTTTATATTATAAATATGATCCACTTGATCTTTGTTAGATTCGGATTCTCCGCGGTTGTCGTGGGCGACGATATCTGTGCACGTGCGTGACGCAATTTAGCTGAGGCCAAATGCGCGTATGTTTTTGTCTTTGTGCAGTGCCGAAAATACTCCATTTCCGAAAACAAAATTCCAGAGAAAAGCTACCGCGCAGCTTCTGCATAGACTTACTGATACGTTCAACATTCATCAGCTTTTTGATATCCATCTTTTCGCAAAGTATTCGATCACTTGCATTCCTGATTTTTATAGAATTTTGTTAGATCGGAATCTTTTTTTTCTATTTCAGTAATCGAATAGTAAAAAAAAAAGAAATACGAGGAGAGGAGACGCTTGGGTTTAGGCCTTCAACGAGAATAATTTGCAATTCGGATATACAATTCTCATCTTTCAACGAGCTACCTATTGGAATACAGTCCAAACAAGATTTTCCGAGAATCTGTAATCAGCTCTTTGTAATTGTGAATCGGCAAGAAGATACATCAGGGTCATTTATCATCTAGTTGAAGATACAACGACTAAAAGACAGAGCTTTTGGAAGAAACTAGATAAAGTTGTGCCGCCTTAAGTCCAATTGAAGATTTCATAATAGTCAAGACACTTCTACTCAAGACTCGACAGCTGCCTTAAATTTTCAAGAGACAAACGTTGGCCTGACGTAACGGGAAGATATTGTCACAGTCCAGAGACATATCACGTCGTATAAAACAAGCGGAAAGCGCGACTTGATATCAGTTCAAGGAAGATTCTTCAATGAATAATATCTGAATTAGTCAATCTGAGAAACGATCTCGGAGACTAGACTGCTAAAGAGGAAAGGCCACAAAAAATCTTGGTGATATTAGAAGAAAGCAATAGACATGATAAATAATCAACATTGTGTTATTCTAAACCCGGGTGAAAGTAACAGTTACCACCATCAATCGGTTTCTGCGAAACCATCGGTGGTTTCTGTGTCGAGCATCGATTCCGATGTCAGCGATCGGCGGGATGTACGGGAGGAACTTTACGCGGGTATCTTCAGAAGACACAGGAAGACCATACTGGTATTGGGCAGCTTCCTCAAGATGCTCAGGGTGAATAGAAATATGAACAATTACGCTAGCATTAAGCCGAACAATGAGACCGACGAGTAGAATCATGTACAGCCTGCACAGAACAGAACTAGTCGACCTAATTTCTCGATCTCACATCTTCGCAGCTGACTAACAAGACACGAAACTATGGTGTCGCGAAAGTATTGCTTTGTAAAAAGGGTAGTACTTATTTGTTGAATCCTAGACTTGTTGGTGGCGATGAGATAAGGTTTCAATTATTTACACCGTACTGTCAGCAGAGAACAGTTCACTTCTGTTTCGTATATGTAGCTAACACAAAGAGCTTATCGAAAATACAATTTCATCACAATATTTAACGACCGCTTAGTGTAGCTATATTATATTACGTTTCGTATAACGTAAATCTGTGTTTGCCATGACTGCGTATAGCACAACTATTTACCGTGTTGGGAGAATGACATTACACATTGTCGGCGCGAAACGCAAGATAGATGCGTCATACGTACGTTCAGTCTCTTCTATTTACAATGCTAGGTATATGAATGTACTTAAGAATGTTGTAATGAAAGATTATACCTGATGCACTGATACTCAGAAGTTACTCGTTGCACAAAGTGTTACATGTTAAACTTTTTACAAAGCAACTAATTGTAAGAAAGGTGTACCAATTGTAAGCGATTGTAATCTTTGGATGGACGAGAAGAAGTAGCAGCCAATTGAACGAACAGTGCTTCTTTACAATCATGCCCAGAGAATCTTTCCTTTCGCGGTAAAAACAAATTAGAATCATTTAAACACTGCCATGGAGATCAAAGAGTATCGCGCATTTTCAACAGAAATGTATGCATTATACTTTCTCCAATCATCTTTCGCTCTCTATTGTCGGAGAATCTCTGATTCAAAGCGTTCTACGATATAATTTTTCATTTTTCAGAGATACTTGGACAGACTGCATGCTCTAAGCCGAGTATATGCCTTAATTGCTTTACGATTCGAAATAATGATGCAACAAAGGTTTTGGTGAAGTTGTAGTTCAACTCGCGATGATTGTAATGACTGGAAAAAAGGGCAGTTGCGAGCATGATTGTAATCGTGCAGAAGTAAACCTATTACTGCCGAACAGCCTCACCCTAAGTTAAGTATCCTGTATAGGGATGAAAAGGGAAGTTGTACAAAGCCTAGGTATTTCTATACCTAGCTGCATTTTGTCGCAAATGCTATAGTCCAAGAGCTTAATACTTATCAAAGTTGTGGTATTCACAAGGGCATAAATGTTAAGACTCACGCGTTAGAGTATATAAAGCCCCATGAGTATCAGACTAATACCTCATCCATTGGATAGTTTGGCAAATTGAAATTTTTAGTAACTGCTTCCTACTTTCATTGACTTCGAGGTCTGGGAATTTAATCCTTTTGTACCAGAGACTGCCATTAGAATATACGTTTCGACTTGAAAGCTTGACGTATAAATCAATCGTCGCATAATTCGTCCTTTACACTAACCGAACCATTAATTATTGAAAGACTGAAAAATGTGCTTTTTGAAACTTTAAATGTGCCACGTTCTTTCTTGGAGATGCGCTCCATAAAAGTAATGCGAACATTCTTACGCGGCTACCAACTCTTCACTTAGAGCATATCGACGAACACGATTACTTTTTTATTAGTCATAAGTCATTGATATTCATGATACCTAGGTTGTTCCAAGTCAAATTAAATGTACGTTGTCTTTCGGAAAAGGAAAAGTGAGAAAAACACGAACTGAGCTTGATCTCAGCATAGGAAATACTAACAAAGTAGTTACTATTGAAAAAATATTACGAAAGTGCAAATCTTGAGGCGACTCCTTTGGTATCATAGGTTTTTTCGTACACTAATGTGAATATTCGTTTTATACAGTTTGACCAATTTTTCAATAACACAAATTTATATATCAGTGGCTTAATAAGGGCTTTGCGTACGTGGGTGTATTGAAATACCGCGGTTTCTACCATCAGTTTCATTCTTTCAAAGGTCACTAAGAGAAATCATTCGAGACATTTTTTATGCGAGCTAGATGATAATATATCACTTTGTATGACGTATCAGTAATGCGTATTGCGAAAAAAGATATGTACCGAACAATAAAGAAATTATTAAGTCCTGGCGAGACCGCTGTTCCCTTTATGGTACTGTTACAATTGCAGGACTGAAGTGCTACTTGTTAAGATCATGTTTAGAGAGAATAAAGAGTTATATACACGTTAAAAATAGTCTTTGCTTTCTCACCTTACTAAACTGTCCGAGGACGTATTTCAATATATTACTAGGGGCACTACTGAGAAGAGGTTCAAGGGCTTCAATGTACATGCACTTCTGAAGAATATGCTTCAGCGAAGCTTGACACTTTGCTTTAAGATCTTCCGAACTTTTAGGATCAACGTACAACTAGAACCATCAACAAACATCTCCGTTAACCCAGGAGTTATGCGGAATTTTATTACCTAAGGGTCATACCTCGACCATTCTAGGAAGGACATTTGTGATTACTACGGCCTTCGCGTGTTCAGGTGTGTGTTTCCCGACTTGTCCTATCGCCCATACTGTTATTGCAAGTGCATGATCATCTGTTTCTACATGCAGTATATTTGATAATTCGATCATGCCCTATTAAGAAAAGAATTAGCGATCATTTTAAATAAGATGATATGCTCCAATTTATCATACTTGTGATCCTATGACCGCGATAGCGAGCTGATCAGAATGTCCAGCAATATAGCCCAACGCCATTATGCCAGGCAATCTTACAGGAGACTTCGATCTGCTGAGTAGATCGACGAGTGCTGCTATTCCACCGATATTCACGATCAATTGGGCCATCTCTACTGTATGCTTGCTGATCTCTTTGATAAGGGATGTTGCTGCTTTGGATACATTTTCATCTGGATGTACTATGTGCACAAGCACTTCAGGAAGAATCTCAGTCTCTATGACAGCTTCTGCCAATTCTGTACAATGCTTTGCTACACTACTCAGTGTTGCTAGAACTTGCCTCTGCAATTGGGATGAATGTCTAGTATGATTCTACGCTAATCTTTAAATCTACGACTACACCTTAAGTTTAGGATCTGGATTGGAAACAGCTTTAGCAAGAAATGGAACGGCACCAGCATCAACGACAGTCTGGGCTAAATCAGGATTGTGTTTACTGATGTCACAGAGGGCAGACGCGCTGACTTGCTTTAGACAAAGATCAGGTTCTTGTAGGCATAGTATTAGAAGTGGGATAGCACCTGGAAATGACTAAGTGAATATCATGGATCTATTGGATGATATTAGATTTACCTGCGTCTACAGTGGCTCTAGCTAAATTCTTATTATGCCTAGCAATGTAACCAAGGGCCCAAGCAGCTGCTTCTTTGGCTCCTGTGTCAAAATCCTCTAAGCATAGAACTATCGCATCTAATCCTCCGCTATGTGTGACTACGGATGCTAATTCAGGCGAGTGCCTTGTAACAGATCTCAGGACAAATAAAGCTGCTTTCCTATAGAATTTCTGTAGGACAAGCGTGTTTAAGGAGGAACCATACAACTTGATCTATTAGAAAATCTTGACTGCTTACATTCATTAGGGTCATACATTTTGTTTGTCAATATTCTTCAATAGTTGAGTTATAATATCCTTTTTGATGACTAGTTGTGCAAGTTTCGGATCATGATTAGCCAATTTACCGATCGCTATTGCAGCAGTATGTTGAATCGAAGGTACCACGTCCGAGAGTAATGGGCAAAGAAGATCCAATGCACCCGCTGCCTCCAAACATTCTACATTATTTGATTTCCCAGCTAAATCCGAGACAGACTGGACGAATATCAGACGCGCTTTTTGGTATTGGTCGAAAACTAAAGATCAAGAGGAAAGAAGATTCAACATGCTTTGAATCTTACGCATACCGGTGCAATCTCCATTAAATTCAGTTGCAATTACGAATTATTTGCGCTCCTCATTATGACGCTGTTGACGTATCAATGACAGTAAATTAAAAGCAACATACCCTGCAGAATGGAACGGGCTGTCATCTCAGGAATGTTCTTCCACAGGTATAAAGCAGAAATTATTTGATATTTTCACCACACTACTCTTCACGTGTCGACGTGACGCGTCTGTCACTGCCCGTTTGAAAATGCTCCTCTGGCGGGCTTGCGCGCGACGCTCCCACTATGCGACCACTGTCATGGCAACCTAGAGTTATTAGAAACAAAGTAAAACCCTTTACCCCCTCTTAATAACTACGTTTATTCTTATATACATAAATGTAATATTTATTATTTACGCTGATAGTAGTGTGGTGATTACTATTCAAACAGTTAATTCTGTGCTGTAACAACGCGCGCAACCGATCAGGTGATTTGAAATTGTCAGCGACACCTTTCTTTTATTCGAAAAGAATAAGTTTAAAAAGAGTGGTTGTATATTGTTAAAAAACGTGAAAATGAGTAAGGATTTATTGGAAAAGGAAAGAGAATTCCGTCGTATGAATAAGGAACTCCAAGAGAGAACAAGGGATTTAATGAAGGAAGTGGAGATAGTTATGGCTCCGCGTTCTGACGAGTGGTCACTTTATAATTTAAATAAAAGTAAATCGGGCTCGGAAACCGTCTGTAAAAATGAATCAGAACAGTCTTCAAAATTAACAAATTCCCATTGTAATATCCCCCAAGATAGTCAATCGAATAAAGCTGAAGTTAAAGAATGTAACGATGAAAATTCGAAGGGCAAGCAGAGTTCTGCAAATAAAGCAATTGTAACTGTGCTCAATGCGAAAATCGATATGTTAAGAAACGAATTGCAAACTACTCGAAATGAATATAGAAAAAAGGTAATATCTAAGTAGGACATCTGTGATCAAATAAAGCCTTATGTTCGAACTGATTTTGTAGTGTGACTATTGCAAGCAATTGGAGTTAGAATATAAAAAGTTTGACGATCAAAAACTCAAGTTGCAAAACACTATAGAGTCCTTGAAAGATGGTATTGCAAAACAAGAAGCTGCTAACACTGAGCTACAAACCCAATCTCAAATGTTGCAAGCGGAGAACACCTCATTAAAAAAGGTACAAGGTATGCAAAGGAATAAATGATGAGTTTAATTCAGAATTTATTTTCCACCAGGATTTAGAAGGACTTGAGAGACGCGTCAAGGCGCTACAACAAGAATCTAATAATTACGAAATGCGACAAAACAGAATTCTAGAAGATAATGAAAAAAGCAAGAACTCTCTGAAAATTGCGCGCATTGAAGAAAAGGAGTTGCGGGCAGAGATTAGAAGGCTCCACGAAGAAAACAGGCTGAGCACGAAAAATTTGGAAAAACAACGTGCAGAATTAGTGAACGTATTTAAAAAACAAACACTATTGATAGATAACTTAAAGAAACAAATTGTATGTATTTTTTCTCGGATACTGCAGATTTTTTTCGCATTATGATTCAAGTTTATTTATTCCACAGGCATACTTAGTCACAGCAGGGCATGTTAAACTTACTGAAAAGGAATTCTCAAGACTTCTCGACCAAAAACTTAATGACTTGTCATAAGTTGTGTATAAAACATTTATTGAATGGTTGCTACAATTTATACACTGTGAAAAATGGAGTAAATCCATTTTATAGCCACATACGTTATACAATTTTTATATTACAGCACACAGTTCTTAATGGTACACTTCAATGAAACCGATTTAATGATCCTCATGTAACAACCTTTTAAAACCGAAACCGCTTAAAGGACTGTGAACTCTAATCCTCCTTCCTGTCTGGGCTGTTGCTTTCTACTAAAAGTTAGAATTTCCTACAAAGCAGCACAAAGCAGTGCGAGGCATTTATTATATTCACGTATACGGATCAATGATATATGTTCCTATGTTACAACGTAATTGTGACGGTCATCTGACAGTATTGTATGAAGCAATACATATGGATATGGGCATTGAAATACGCAGCAGTTTGTGAAAATGTCTAAAGCGAGATACAAAATATTTAATAATCGGCGATTGCGATGGAAATCCATACTAAGTTCCTTTATACCTTTTCCTTTGTATTCGAAAAATAATGTTGTATAAAATTATAAGAGAACGTAAGTGTGATTTCCGTCGCGACCCCGGCACGTACAAGTCATGAGTTGATGTATTCAAGCAACCCCCCTCATTTATTTACACAAACCCTATCTTTGTGCAGGGGATGAAGACTCCTATACAGAAATCACATTTTCTTTTCACCTGTTCACCCTTCGCGCGTGTAACAGTGTTATATGTATTTCGCCCGTTCGGATAGATACAAAAAGTGCATTACGCCAGAAGAATACGACACAATCTATAACTATTTGAAGAACATCAAAAAACTTTGTAATAATCTGTTTAATATTATGAGAGTTCTATAGAACATGATTTTCCTAATCGAAGGTCCTGCATTTTTACAATTAGATCAAACGTCTGAATCACCGCAACCCTATCCCTTCCCCTCACGCCCCTAAACTCGTGAAAGAAACCAAACATAATTTAAGAATTCTCTGGGAAGAATTACTCGCGCGCAATTAGTTAAAGGACAATGAGTATCACAAAAAGTTGGACAGAGACGACGACCGTCCAAATCCCCGCGATTGTACAGAACTCGTAGAACCTATCTTGGAACATTTTTATTTTAATACTTCAATTGTTCGATAATCGCAGTGCATTTTATTTAATAAAATACATTAAGTTAATATTCTTATCATTAAATATCAAGACGTTGCCACTCACCCACGGGTAAGCCATAATACAGCTTTAATTACAACTTTCAATTCGAATCTCGTACTTGTCAGCCTTTTTACATGCCGAGGTGGTTTACTCGACGCATTAGTGGTGATACATTTGCAAGCCTTAAAGTTTATACATATACATATATCCATTCACATATACATAAGCATCTTCATTATGTTTTGGGCAAGTGCGAGAGCATAATAGAGATGCGTATGTATATAAGTGTCTACCAGGATTTACCATACCCTTCGTAATATTTATGGCAGTGACCCTTTAACAGTGAGATCGTCACTCTGTTAGCCAATTAAAATTTATTAAGCCACTGCTTGTGCCTCCCTTTAAAAAGCTATCGCTCTATCGATTTTGCTACCGCCTCATATTGCACGTCCAGTTCTCCCGATACTATTGATAGAATTTTGAAGAAAGTATCCTGATAAGTTTCTCTTGAATGATCGCCACGATTCGTAACCAAGTTAATCAATATGTTTCATGATACATTTATAATGAATCATGAATCGGTCATTGATTCTGTCGCTATTGCTATGCAATTACCTATGGAAACAGCAATTCAACATGTATTTTTCTCATTACATTTTGCTTTAAAGATCGGTTCAAGATTGTTTTAAATGTTTTAAAATGTACTCACTGTGTTACAGAGTTAATTCATCGATACAAACGTTGCCCGTCATATGGTCACTAAAAACTGAATATGATCACTAAAATGCATTACTATCTATGTGCCCACATAAACTGGATGCACGTTCTCGCGAATTACAACAGAACAATATCCGCAAAGTCATAGTCCCTCATATGGTAAATATGTAGAAAACAGAAACATATTTAACTAAGTATCTCCAAATATATTATAACATATGCCGACGTAAAACCTACTCTTAACTCCTCTTACTTTCACGAAATATTCCCTCATGTTCTCTAAGTAACAAGTATTTCAACCCTCGCCGATACCTTATGCATGATACATGTCTGTTTAATGTTCTCGCTAACTAAAAAAAACCAACTCTAAAGAATCACTCTAACACATCGAAGGTGGTACAGACAGTAACACACCTCACAGCTTGACTATGAAAGAATTTTATTAGTGTATTATAAAAACCAGACTCTAAATGCGACCAGAGGGACAACATAGTACGAGGGCATCCATGTACAGAAAATATATGAGATTCAAAAATCAAGACTTAAATAAATATTGTGACATGTGTGTGGTAATGATAATATGGGGTCATCTTTCTTTCGCGTATATTGCTGCTGTATTATTGTCCTAGGTCAAATGATCATGCCAAGTAGCTATAAGTATCCTTTTGATCCTCTGTGCGCTCCAGATATTCTTTCTCAATTAATATATCTATACATTTCTGAAAGAGTGAAGTCGCTCATATTAGCTAGATACAATTTCCACCTTGGTGGATAACACTTGTACGAAACCTTTCAGTTTCTTGCTAAGTGCATATTCAAAAAATCCAGGAGAAATAGCAGGATCCTATGAAAATGTCATCATATAGTGTACTTACCTTTATAACGTTTACTCTTGGTTTGAAACGAGTACTTAGTTGGTTGAAGACCTCACCCATCAACTGCTGGTGTTTCAGTACCTTCCTCATTTTCATGATTCTAACTATCGCTGCTTGAATCAAGAGCTTTCTGTCTTCCTCTATGTGCTTATGCGTTGTCTCTTGTTCGACCTTTAATTCTGTCTTCATCGGTATGTTAATGTTCACTCTCAGCTTCTTACTGTTTTGGAAACATTTTCAAAATAAATAGTCCCTTCATCATACACCCAAAGTTTTCATGCTATATATATTAATAGTATAATACCGTACTTTTTATATCCTGTGAATAGCTCTACTGTGGACATTGGCGTTAATTCAGCCTCGTCATCGCTAGCTGCTGTTAAAAGTTTTGCTTTTAAAAGTATTTGTACCACCTGAAACAATGAAACTTTATGTAATTCCAACTCTAAGGTACTGTTATTTATGATAATGACGATATACTTGAAGCAAGAAGTCCATTTTAATTTGGGTAGCATCGTGTAACTGTTGTATTGTCCATGACATTGCTCCATTGTATTGCAATAGGACAGCCATTTGAAATGTGGATGCTTGGAGGGTATATCTGCAAATGAATTGGGATAGTTAATGTTGGTTTATAACTTGCTGAGCATACTGCTGAAACATGAAGCTCACCTGTTCTTAAAACAATTAGTGTGTAATTCTCCCTTAGACATATTGTATAACCAGTTCAACTTTCTTCCACTGTGTTGTGAACTATAGAAAGTTGTGAACCTATGTACAGATCGTTCTAGCTGTAATAAAGAACAGGCATTTTAGTTTATTCATAACAGGAGACATTGAAGAATGTTTATGTCTATAATAAATATTGAAAAAAGTATGTACCTCCGTTGGCAAAGAAAACGTGAAAGATTGTTGAAATGGCCATGAGCCAGAGGACAAGACTTGTATACTAAAGTCAATATCAAGTGGTTCGGCAGAGTTTGCCAAATGTCTTCTGAACTGTTCATTCAAGTCTTTTGACACACCAATATCCTAGAAACAATTTGGCATTATTAGAATTCCGAGCGATTTTAATTAGTTTTACTTATAATTTAAACTGATTGCAGTCTCAATTGTACAAGATTCACACGTTTACCGTACCTGGAACATTCGCTGCAACTTAGCAGTGTATTCAAAACCACAGGCTTGTTTTAGTTTTGAGATCATAGAAGCTTCAGCATCGTCACTGGCTGACATATGCTGAACTAATCGTTTCGCCAGCATTTTACTATAGAACTTTTGGAACACGTCTTTGTCTTCGATATATTTGAATACAACCATCTACAATCGATCAATGCTATACTAAAGTGCTCGAGAACGATGGTGTATCGAGCGTGCTCCACCCTTACCACTTGATTTAAAGTATCCTCTAGCTCTGCTTCTTCAGGATTTTTACTACTCTTCTTTAGCACCAAGTCGCAATATTTCGCTAATAATTCCGGGGATTTGCTGCTACTATTTGCAGCTTTAGTCACCGAATTATTATTAATAAACCTACCACAAGCTTTATCCAAAGCTGCCACGAAACCACTGTCATTGTTAAATGCAACGAGAACCAAAGCGTTGTATCTCTTGTGTACTTCCAGAATTGTGTTGACATAGACCTTAGAATCCTACAAGTTCAATCATTTACGTCCCAAAGATTTATACCGAAAGATGTTAAATAATAAGAAAACAATCATGAATGACATACATTAGCTGCTGAATCTCCACACTTATCAATGGCTGCCAGACCCTGATTCGCTATATGACTTTCCAATAAGTTCTTAAGCTCTCCAAGACCATTTTGTATTCTAGCAACTAATTGATACATCCGACCAAGATCGCTATTCTTGTCGGTATCCAAAAGGTTTTGAAATTCGGCATGAAATATGTCCAAGTGCTTTTCAATTAGTACTTTCTCACAAGTTTTGGCCAATCTGTCATGGGTTGTCTGATGAAGATAGACTTGAACACGTTTCTGTTCTTCTTGTAACCTTTGCTCAACTTTTTTCATATACTCCGTTGTAGGATTCTGTCTGAGGAATTCGGATGTTTCCCTTGTGTAAAATCGTTCTGTGTCCTCCAGGAAGACATTCTCGAAAGACTCCTTATAAACATTAAGGCTGTGCCTTATGTTGCCAGGATCAACTTCATTCAAACCCAACTCGACATAGCAATTTATCACACCACTGACCAATCGTGTATTTATTGTTTCGCCGTTTCGCTCACGTTCGATCAATTTAAGCAGTGCATTAGTAACCTGAAGTTTGCATTATTCAATAAATAGTAGAATGTTCATTGACTCGCAAAGAATACAGTTGACTGTAACTTACTTGTCTATTTAAATGCTTAAATAAATTATCCCTCCATGTAACCAATGCTAACTGATAAATTTGATATATCCCCTTATGGCATTCTTCACATTCCCGTCTTACCCAATGTCGATTCAGATATGCACATACACCGTTTAGAACTTTGCTACTAAACTGATATTCCTCCCACTGCCTTGTGTAGAATTGCAAAATAGGTTCATCTATTAACTCTATCCCATTCTATAGAACAACAAATAAAAATACAATTTGTATAGATACATACACAAGAGAAATTCAATACTTAAAGCAATATATAATAATTATCTGTACCTTCAATAAATTAATAAGGTAATTTCTGAGGAAGTCTTCCAATCTTACATACAAATCCAAGCCCACTAATTGTGCGCCACCTTGTGATAATTGTGTCTTCTTGCATTTGTTGGATGGCCTGGTGATCTGCTGATGCATACTTGTACAATAATCATATACATGCCTATTGATATTACATAATGTAGTAAGGAAAGAAAGTGTTATCAGTCATTAATGATGAAAATTCACTGGTACATTGCGCTAAAGGATACGTATAAAGTTCTATGTATCTTGGCTTGGACATATATTGCCTGTTGTACACTTGGTCTATGCCCTCGCGGAGATCTCCCCATATTTGATCCAAATCTATCTGTTTGAGGCCTGGTGGGCCTCCATGATGACTTCCAGCCGCTCTACCACCCCTATGCCCTGACATCCTATTCCTGTACCCTTGTCGGTTGAGTGTCAATGTTTCTACTTGCTACTACAATTCCTGTCGGACACGTACAAAGGAGAAACACTGAATTGAACGAAGCGAGCTTATGAATCTGAAGATATAAATAGGAGTAAAAAGTTGAAAATACACTGCAAAGCAAAGTGCTCAAAAAGAAAACGGTTTCAGATATCTTGTCAAATAGCGATATATAGTACCGCCTCGCGATGGAAAGAAACATGCACTCTCGAAGATAAGACAAGGACCTCGACTATTATAACAAAGAAAATGTGGCGGAGAGCTTTTTAGATGTGGGTTTCGCGAAAAAATCAGTGACAACCTTGCAAGCAGACAGCCGAGAGAATGAGAGGGAGCGAGCGAAAGGGAGAGAGAGAGATAACGATCATCACACCTTCGTTTTTAAGAGCATCCGTGATCTTTGCGTTCCTATAAATAAAATTGCTCCAAAAGCGCGCTTGCATATAAAGAAGAGTGTTACTATTAGAATGGGTTGGATCGAATAAAGCCACCCGCCAAAAAGAGGATCACCACTCCGATATAAGTCGCGCGGACAAGAATGTTATAGCAATTGCAATTGCACTTGATCGAGATTGGGATCGAAGGATATATAGCACTGATTCTTTTCGGGTTAAGCGTAGGAGCCCTGGGAGAAATGCTTGGACTCGAGAGTATCGTGGTGACTTGCTGTCGATCTAGATTATATCGTGGCTCTTCCCAGCCTCGGCAAGAGGCGGCACTAACAGCCCAGGCCGAAATATTCCTCGATAAAGAAGTTGAGTGAGTACGTGCGAGAGATAGCGCGTACTCACCTGTCGACGTTCACCACCGCATAACAGGCAGCAGGGACGGACGTGATAGCTGTTGCGAAAACGTGGTGGCCAGTTTTTATCCCGTGAGCGCGAGTTCGTCGGGAATCGCCAGGGCAAACTTGCCAGCGGCCACTGCCCGCACACTCTCCTCTCTTCCCAACAAGCTTCGGCCGCGCGCACCGTTGCGAGCTCCCTAAAACCACGAGAGAGGCCCAAACTCTCCTCTGCCCAAAACTCACTACGCTCCCGATGTTCCGATTCCCCTCGATCTGATCTGATCTCTTCTCATCTATTCCTTCACTTCTCACTGACAGGTTAACTCCCACTGTTACCAACGAAACCGTCCACCTATCCTGTTAACGGTTCACCGAACCAGATTCGAGATTCTAAATGGATCGTAGCAGAGCCGATGCTCCACAGATTCTTTCTGGTATATCGCGCCTCTTCATTTACCCTTAAATCCCTTGCGCTCACCGTTCACGCTCGACTAGAACCCCTTCGATTTACATGAAAATCAGATCGCACTTGAAAGGAGAACGGTTTGGGGTCTCCGATTTCGAGGAGCCATATTAGAACTGACGACGCTTTGTCTTCTTCAAGGTGTATGGACTGCTGAGAAAAGCATTCGGCCACATTCAAATATATACATGTATTACACACGCGATTTAAAGAGGAGTATATTGCGTCCCTCACCGACCTCTATATTAAAGTGTTTAAAGTGCTCTTTGTATCCGTTGCATTGAGTTACATTGGAATTTTTGCAATGCAAACTCCCCACATATACAAACGCTTCTAACAACCACCACTAAACTACTGATGAATATCTTATAATTGCGTATTAGCACTTTCACATTAACTCCTTGCAACACAGATTAACGGTAGTAATGAAATCCAGGTCTTCTTATAAAAAATCACAAGCAAAAAACATTTATTTCATCTCCACGCAACTGTTTCAACAGACATTGTAACAAGTGAATTTTTCTAACTAATCCTTAGGAAAGAATGTTCTTGGGGTGGACAGTGTTAAATAAATCTCTCTGAACGTGGTGGATGGAATACTCCAAGGAAATATCGTAACCAGTACAGGCCGCTGTGATTACTGCCAGAGTATACTGAAAGAAGATCAATGAAAACTATGCGAATACTATAAAACAATTTATCAATACTTACTCCATAAAATGTAGTTCAGGCATTCCAGGATCTGCACCCTTTTTAAATCCTAAAAAGCAAAAATCCACAATTATTTCTGAAAAGATTAAGGCTTTGTAATCAAAAGATAGACTAACCTAGGTAGAGTACTGCAGGGATGAATCCCCAGTGAAAGACTGTTTTGCTTATGTCCAGGACAATGGCGATCTTTTGCTTTGTCTTCGGATTCAATGCCATTTTAAATGTTTCTATAATCAACTATGTTCTTCGCGAATTACCCCGGTTTCTTTCTTTTCACGAGGCCTTTGAAAATCCGTGGTGTTTCAGAGCCGCAAATACATGTGATCACAACTTGTATTACTGAATGCGCTGAATTCAACAGTCCACTTGCGCTGGACTCCGCTGCTTTTTATTTAACAATGATTGAACGGCTCAATAAATATTCCTTAACTTCCGGTTGGTCTATATACTACAACGCCCTCACTCCGGAAGCGGCAATTTATATTCTATTCACCAGGAGGCAGTAGGGTTCGATGCTAATCGTGGTGGACGTTCATGAAAGTTTGTGTTCAATATTAATTGTGCTTGAACGGGAAGCAATCTGTGCATAAACCGATTGTTTACTCCAAAAAGTGGAAACGTGTGAGAACCAGAAGCCCTATGCTAGAATAGAATCTGAAAGCTTTAATACTTGCGAGCACAGCAAGAGCGTAAGCTCATTATGGTGCGCAGTGACAAGTAGGTGAAATTCCATCTTCGGTATCTGTGTAGGTTATTGACTCGTAACGATTCCTATCGTCTTGCTATTACCAAATTCATTGATTTTCTATAAATATATAAGCTGGAGAATACCGTACAATTAATAGGAGTTAGGGCTGCTCACAGTATGCGTTCTAGGGATCGTCACCATCGACGGCGGTCGCGGTCTAGATCACGCTCCCGATCCGGCACACCCGAGAAGAAACGACGACGATCACGAAGCAGGGATCGGGAACGAGACAGGGATAAGGGAAGGCATCGGGATCGAAGGAGTCGATCGAGAGAAAGGCATAGGGATCGAGGTGATAGACAAGATCGTTCGGAGAGAGAACGGGATCGAGATAGAAAAGGGTATTGTTTGATTCGCATACTTCTCTGTTTTCAATTCTTCTATACCGCTAATTAATAATGACTGTTCTCGGTGTACTAGTGGAGACAGTAAAGAAAAGCGTCTTACAGGCTCAAAGTCTTCAAGATCTGGCAAAGAAAGGTCGAATAGATCAAGATCCAGGGATAGAAAAGAAAAGGATAAAGGTGAAAATGACGAGCTACCGTTCGACCACACAAAATTGGATAAGGTGAGATAGTCATTGACAAATAATGAGTGATCAAAGTATTAATAGTGGTGTGTTTATGTAGGAAGAGGAGCAGAAAAGATTGGAGTTGGAGATGCAGAAAAGAAGAGAAAGGATAGAAAGGTGGAGGGCTGAAAGGAAAAAGAAAGAATTGGAAGCTACCAAGAAAGATGGTAAGACATCCATATTAGCAAACCTTCAGCTGCCTATGAAAAAATGGTCCCTGGAAGATGACAGTGATGAAGAGACTCCTGTTGTTCAGAATAGCAACAAGGAAGTTAAAGAAGAAGGTGATGTAAAAGAGGAAATAGAGGAACCCAAAGAAGAGGAGAAAGGGGAAGACGAAATAGATCCCTTGGATGCCTTTATGGCTGAGGTAAATATTACATAAGTTTCAAACCGTTAGAAATTAAGAAATATACACAATTGCTAATTAAATCAATCTTTTTTCATTAGGTTCAAGAAGAAGTACGGAAAGTTAACAAGCTTGATAATAAATCATCGAAGAATTCAAATAATGGAACAGGCACTGGAGGAACACAGACTGGAGGTGTAGTGATAGTTACAGGAGTGGCAAAGAAGAAGGTGCAAAAACAAAAGGGTGAATTAATTGAGCAAAATCAAGATGGTTTGGAGTATTCCAGTGAAGAGGAAGGAGAGAATTTACACGAAACAGCAGCTGGTATTGCGAATAAGCAGAAAAGAGAGCTGGCCAAAGTTGATCATGCCACGACTGAATATCAACCATTCCGAAAGTCTTTTTATGTCGAAGTACCTGAGATTGGTAAGAGTTTTTCCACTAGTATACCATTTCCTTTTTTAATCTAATATTTGGAAAGTACAATTATTATTTGTAATTACAGCCAGGATGACGCATGAAGAGGTGGAAGCATATAAGGAGGAACTGGAAGGAATTCGTGTGAAGGGGAAAGGTTGTCCAAAGCCAATTAAATCATGGGCGCAATGTGGGGTAACGAAAAAGGAACTTGAAGTATTGAAGAAACTTGGGTATGAGAAACCAACACCAATTCAGTGCCAAGCCATTCCAGCTATTATGTCCGGCCGTGATTTGATAGGAATTGCAAAGACTGGTAGTGGGAAAACATTAGCATTTTTATTGCCAATGTTTCGACACATTCTCGATCAACCACCGTTAGCTGACGGGGATGGTCCTATAGCATTAATAATGACTCCCACTCGAGAATTATGTATGCAGATTGGTAGAGACTCTAAGAAATTCACAAAATCACTTGGATTGTCTCACGTTTGTGTATACGGTGGTACGGGTATATCAGAACAAATCGCGGAACTTAAACGGGGTGCCGAAATTATAGTGTGTACACCAGGAAGAATGATTGATATGCTCGCAGCGAATAGTGGGAGAGTGACGAATTTACGTAGAGTTACTTATGTGGTCCTCGACGAAGCTGACAGAATGTTTGATATGGGTTTCGAACCGCAAGTAATGCGAATTATGGAGAACGTTCGACCGGATCGGCAGACTGTGCTATTCAGCGCGACTTTCCCTCGACAAATGGAAGCACTAGCCCGAAGAATACTGACCAGACCCGTCGAGGTTCAAGTTGGCGGAAGGTCGGTTGTTTGTAAAGACGTAGAACAACACGTGGTGGTGCTTGAAGAGGATCAAAAGTTTTACAAGCTCCTGGAAATACTTGGTCATTATCAAGATAAAGGTTCGACTATTATATTTGTGGATAAACAAGAGAATGCGGATACTTTACTAAAAGATCTTATGAAGGCTTCCTACTCGTGTATGTCATTGCATGGCGGAATTGATCAATGTGATAGAGATTCTACAATATTGGATTTTAAAGCTGGCCGAACAAAACTACTTGTTGCTACTTCGGTTGCTGCAAGAGGTCTAGACGTGAAACACCTAGTACTCGTAATTAATTATGATTGTCCAAACCACTACGAAGATTATGTGCATCGATGTGGAAGAACAGGTAGAGCAGGGAATAAAGGATACGCGTATACTTTCATCACTCCTGAACAAGAACGGTACGCTGGAGACATTCTTCGTGCACACGAATTAGCTGGTGTTCCTGTACCGGAGCCCCTTCGTCAACTTTGGGAAGCTTATAAAGCGCGTCAAGCAGCCGATGGAAAGAAAGTACACACAGGAGGTGGATTTAGTGGGAAAGGGTTCAAGTTCGATGAATCTGAAGCTGCCTTGGCAAATGAGAAGAAGAAGTTCCAGAAAGCTGCTCTTGGATTACAAGATTCCGATGACGAAGATATTGAGAATGATATCGATCAACAGATCGAAAGTATGTTGGCGCCAAAGAGAACTGTACGTGAAATCGCAAGACCATCAGCTGCGAATATCGCAATTCCTGGACAACCAGTAGCTAGTGCAACTGATAAATTAGAACTTGCAAGAAGATTAGCCTCGAAGATTAATATAGCAAAGAATCTTGGTGCAGAAGCTAAGGGTGCGACGCAACAAGCAGCAGAAGCTATTCTCAAAGGAGCTGGTCCTACGAATCTAATTACAGCAAAGACAGTCGCAGAGCAATTGGCTGCGAAGTTGAACACGAAGTTGAATTATCAACCACGCGAAGAGGACCTAGTTGAAAGTGATGCAGAGACCGGAGAACAAACGTTCCGTAAATACGAGGAAGAACTGGAGATCAATGACTTCCCTCAACAAGCGAGATGGCGAGTCACGAGCAAAGAAGCTCTGGCACAGATCTCAGAATACTCGGAAGCGGGTCTTACTGTTAGGGGAACTTATATTGCACCAGGAAAAGCACCACCCGAGGGAGAGCGAAAGTTATATCTTGCTATTGAATCGACTAGCGAATTAGCAGTGAGTAAAGCTAAAGCAGAGGTATCACGATTAATTAAGGAGGAACTAATTAAACTACAAGCATCTGGAGCTCACACTGCCTCTCGTGGCAGGTACAAAGTTTTATAATAAGTCATACCGACCTACGATCGACTGAGTTCAGCGATGGTAGAAATTTATTATATTTACAAAACGACGATACAACAGATTTGTCGGTGTGAAATCATTTTTCACACACATTAGATATACCGATATTGTCCATACATCTGTAGCGTGTACACGACTCCAATCTTATACAATTGTACAATATAAGTTCGCAGCATAGGGTTATGCTGTCTAATGAAACGTGATGAAATAATTCCTTTCTCCCTACTGTCATTCAGTATTTTTCTATAATAATATAGGTTGAATGGTAACTTAGTCGACTTTATTTACAATATACAATGAGCAACACAATTACTGCTTATCAAATATCCGTCCAACATGGACATAAACGAGTAATTACGTCTCTTTGTACATCTTTGATCTACTTTCTTTCTCTTTGGCAATAGTAAATCGTGGATAAAAAATACGTTCTACCTCCTATGATTATGACGTAGGCACTAGAAAAATCACAGACACGAAATCGGCGATGTCGTATGACAATGCCAGTAGGTAAATCCTTAGCACCTTTTTCGGGGGGTGGCGAGTATTGAATAAAGCTTTATCGCTCCTGTTGGTAATCCGGGATTAAGTGAGAATACTGTAGATGGAAAGTACAATAAGAAATATTGGCATGGTGAAGCATCCAACGTGACTGGCACTAGAAACATAAGTGTGAGCGATCTCAGCTCTGGTAAGAGAGCTCAATGGAATCTCAGATGCGATTCTTGGACTTCTTTCCAAGATTCTGGTAACCAATTTCTCAATCTCTGCCACGCAAGCACGCAATTGTAACGCGGAAGGTCTCTTAGAGACAGGTTGAATTACAATAAAGATATCTCGATCAGGAGTCATCATACCGCGAAGAGCGCACTGTGCCACTTGTATCTGTCGTCCCAGTGCAGTCAATAGTGCTTCTAGGGTAACTGAATCCCTGTCAATCTCTTCATCCATCATATAATAAATCTTGTCTATCTGCTTTTTGGAGTAAAAGAGTTTCGCTGCGCCACCGCAGACGGGACAACACGCACCCGGCGGAGTAACCCCGATGCAATAGGGCTCTGCTAAACGTGGGCATTGTACTGCCTCGTTGCATCGGGGTTCGGCTTGTTCTCCAATTAAACCCACTGCCACACAACTCCCGAAGTAGTCCACTACGGTTCTCTCTGCCCAAGCGGCGCATTCGGTCATATACACTTCACCATTAATACCGCAAACTGGACCACGCAAGCTGCACCCTTTTAAACAAACTCCTCTGTATCCAAGAGAAGCTCCAGCTCGAATCATCGAGCATACTGACTTATGTTGCCTGTTATCTTTGTCGCAAACCGGTCCGCTACTTTCGTCCCTTGAATCGCAATCAAGTGGAACACATTCGTATTGTTTACAAGGTTTATGAAGACGAGATAAACAAACCCTCGTCCTTCGTACACACTTCTCCGTGCTATCGCAGGGAGCGGACGCACAAGGATCGCGAGAAGAACATCTGCCGAATTCTACATCATTCGCCGATAACTCTGCGCACTTTGCAAGGCAACTCGATGCGAAAGTGAAGCCTAATCGACCGCACACAGGTACATAATGAGCGGGACAATCACAGGGCAGTGACGGTGCTCTAACTTCCCCGCAGGACTTCTTCGAACAAGTGAACTCACCCTCGAAACAATGGCATGGGTTGCACTCCAAGTAGAAGTTACCTTTGTGTGCGATGAAGCGATCATGAACCCAGCAGGAATTAAAATTAAAACAATTGAACGTCCTGCACTTCTCCAAACCATCCGTAGTGCATTGACAGATCCTTAAACAACTCTGTTCGTCGAACCTTGGAATCTGAAGCCAGGAACCCACTGGGACCAATTGTCTTGACATTTCACCCACGGAACAGGCTGGTAAACATCGATAAATCTTCGGTCCATTGGGAAGCAGAGTACAAATCTGACCAATAGGACAAGGACTATTCTTGCATGGTGTGGTGATATCTTCTTCCGGATGTATCGTCGACTCGTTATCTTGTGGATCATCGAGGAATGGTCTCAAGGATACACAAGGAGCATCCGGTCTTCCTGGCGAGAGTTTAGCACAAAGAGTGGCTGCTGTATGTGGTCCAGTGATGGCAGTCCAATCGACACAACTAGCCATTAACTCAAGACAATCTTCACGACAGAGTCTTGTCTCGTGAAGTCTGGATTCGCAAGGTCTCAGCTGTAACAAGCATGCTGCAGCACGCAAGGTTTCAGCTGGACAGGAAGATGCTGCGCGAACTGGCACGCCAAGTCCCCGAATGATACCTCCTCTCGACCAGTGATCCGCTTCCCACTTAGCTGCTTCGTCCGCCGCTGCTGAACAGGTTCTGCCAGGAAAAAAGGAAGTCGATGTTCTAAACGAAGATGTTCTTGCACTCGGCGCCAAGTGGAACGTGGCTGGTTGAGATCCTCATCTTTAATAGGATAGTAAGTAACTCACCTAAAAAGAGTGGTAGATCTATCGTTGAAACGAGCGCAGTACGATAATCCGGTGCAACCCATCTCGCAAGAATCATCAGCATCCTCCAGGCATCTTCTTAACTCTCCTTCCAAGCTAGATGCAAGGCATTCGGTATCCAATTGCATCCAAGCGGACTCCCAGTCTGCTTGAAAGGCTCGCCAGCATAAGCTCTGGCAGGCAGGACGCACTGCTTTGGTACAACATGTCAACTTAGCAGCATCCAATGGTAGTCTAGTGGGTTTGGCCGAGCCTGACTTCAACAGGCAACTCCAGAGAGGTGACTGAGGCAGAATGGGACTACACTTCTCTGCTAATGCATCCAAGATTTCTTGGTCGGTGGTCGCAGTGTGAAGAACTTTGCGACAAGTGTCGAGACAGGTAGGAGTGGTTGCTTCGTCGCAACAGTGTAGATCTGTTGAAAGAAATGTGTCTACATAATACTAGCAATTGCATGCTGTACGTAATTATGTTAGTTACTTACGTTGTTTTGGATCCTCGGCTCGTTTTACTTCTACCATACCTTTAAGGCACTTCGGAATTTGATGGAAGCATCCTTTGCTACTGTATAATCTTAAACTCGATTGCTTGCCTGGCTTTTGAAAGAGATCACGACAAATCAATCTACACGTGTCATTGGAGACATTACTACAGCAACGTTCTCCTTCTTCTCTTTTTTCTAAGCAGGAGAATAATTCTGGCTCATCGCTCAATCGACAGGATTCGGTTAAGTCCACTTTGGAACCTGCGAGGGCGCATTTCGATCGACAAATTGGATTCTGTGCCAAATAGCAACAACCTCTTCCAGACCAATGTTCGTTCTTTCGGATTTCTGAAAACTACCACGTTACTTTCCTCTCTTTCATTACTCTAGTCTTCTCATACTCACCACTTAATGTCGAATTCACACAACTCCAGAATTCCGTCTAAAAAAAATTATCCAAGGTGTTAGTGATAAAAGATCGAACCATGGCAAAAAAGCGAGGGGTTGGAAAAGGTCGTATTGTAAATTGACACGATCGACCTCGAGTTACAGACTTTTCACGTGTTCGATTTAATCTATTGTCGTCTGCGACCTGATTCATGCTCGACGTACGACAGATGCGAAGTAGTTGGAAGGGAAGAAGAGAACGATTAAAAGAGAAGAGCTCACCAATTCAAGGGAGCAAAACTTGTGTAGTCGCTGTGACGCGTTCTCTCTTGCCTCGTATTCTGCCCCAAGTGCCACCAGAGAGATCTAACAGTAGATTTGAAATAATACATTACAATGGGTTCTCTAGGAATTATTAATATTCTAGACGAAGGATGAACTTTATTAGCGACTATTAAGAGTCAAGGATAGCGAGGAGTGGTGGTTGGTCGAGCGCGGTGATTTCCTGTTGCTCATTTCTGAATAATAATCGAGCGCGCTGTACATATTGACTGGCCATTCATTTTGTCCTCATTCTCGATTCAATCAGCGTATGCCGAGAGGAGAAGACACCCGGTCCGCTTTCTGCTTTAGACTCTCATCACGAGCGGGCCTTACGAGCGAACATCAGGCTGCGGTGGGTCTTCCTGGAGGCCGGAGGCACCGAAGGAGGATCTCTTTCGGGCCCGATCGAAATCTCCTTTTTTGCAATCAAGTTATTATCGCGTTGAAGGAGGTATTGCATCCCGATAGAGACGCGATATTCCTTGCGAGAGATGCTATCGTAAAAGCAGCGAGGACACGTGAGATAGCGTTGCCGGCCAGTCGTATTTCTGTCGTGGTATATTCTTGGAGGAATGCGCAGTCCCGTCGCGTCGCCTGTCCTTCCAGGGCTGCTGTTCCTCTTCCACCCCTTTTTCCCTTCGCCAATTTCTTCTAATTAAAAACCGTCTATGCTCCTCTGATCTTTCCTCTTTCGAGAAGAGTATCAAGAGAAGGGACGAAAATTCATCAGTAGTCAAAGAATGCTACGAACGGGGATACCCTCTTCCTAAGAGTCTCTCACTGCACCTTCATGTATTTTATATTCCGGCGGGGTGGAATCGTGACTGCGGAATACAGAAAAAGGCAAATAACCGACACGTTCTCTGTCTCTGCTCGAGAAGGACGAGCAAGTGCGTCTCGCGATGTCCTGCTACATCGTAACTCATCGAAGAGAGCAGTCAGAAAATTTACGTGCCGACCCGTGGTAACGTAATATTCTAGGCAGGATTCCGGCCACGACTTATTACCACGAGAGAATGGCCCGGCTCTCGAAACAAGAAAGAAAAAAAAGAAGAAAAAAGAAAGACACGCACAATGTGCGACGCGCAAAAATCGGCGCACAGTTTCTCTGCATCAGCAAAAGCTAGTGGGTATCGCACGAGAGCTGTGTTGGTGTCTTCGGGAAAATAAATGGCACGGAAACACGATATCATTGATAAGACGTCTGGTTTCTGCGAGAGGCTCGGTGGCGTCAATTCGTAATATTTGCGTATGAATGAGCCTACCGGGGACCCCCGGCGGGGCCAGGCGTAAATCTCCCAGCAGGCCCCGATGTCTCCGATATTATCTTCGAACGGCCAGCTCTTTCAAGAAGTGGAAGAAGAAGAAGAAGGAGTCTGGAGTCACCTCGCGAGTCCAACCCTGCCTCGCATATCCTTCTACTTGGACTCCTATCGAAAAACTGATGTGACCTTCGTCTTTCTTCCTCTTCCACCCACGATCAACCCTTTTCCCTTCCTCTCTTTACTTTCCTTTTACCAACCATTTCTTATTCTTTCGTTTTAGTCTTTGGATTCTAATATAACCGGAGAGACCATGTACTTTCTCCCTTTTATAGTCCTGCTTTCTTCTTCGATGATATTTATCAGAACCCCGGCGGTGATATCGCATCCTTCGAGCCATCTCTGTCTCGACATTCGTTTTCCCTACTTCCCACGCCTCACCAGGCGAATAATTATTACTACACCTTCCAGTTCTTCCAGTCTGGCATTTGTCTTGATATTAATGTATCGCCAGCTTGGTTTGCCGGGGGGTCGCTACTCCCCCGACGGGTGGTCCAAGGATTTGGCCACCTCCGGGCTCTCCTCGATTCACCAATTCACCACTAACTCCTTTTTATCCTTGTAATTACACGTGTAATGAAGAAGCGGAAGCAAGCTTTAAATTGTTACCTTGGAACAGACAGTGCGACATGAACCAGTGGCCAATGAACAGCAGGACATTTCTGGAAAAAAAAGAAAATAATAGAAAGAAGTTAGAAAGGACGATGGAGAATGAAAAGACATATGGTAGCCAGGAGAGGAAGGAAGAAGGTCCTTTCTCCAATATTCCTTGAACCTAGACACGAAACAGACGCATGGCCTGTGTTACGTCAATTCAGGGGTGAAAAGAGCCATTCTCCGCAACCCGGATGGTGGGCATGTATTCTCTCGAAAATAAGGACCCCACATGCCGAAGGACTCTCCTCGAGGAAGTCACAAAGACAGGAGTCATGCTTTCACAATAATTTCTCTGGAACATCCCTGTCGCATGTCTTGAACCGAGAAAGAACAGCTGATCATACTTTTTTTCAGTGCTCTCTCTTCTCGAGTTATATTTCTTATGTTCAATCGGATGAAGATCTAAAAATGCCGATGTTCAATTGAGTCGAAAGGAGAATTCGAAACCAGTCAAGGAGCGATTGATCTTTTTCATCTTACACCCTCGACACCTTGTTCTCACAGAGTCGATGGGAATTTGATTTCCCTCTCGAAGGATACGCGATACTGGCAAAGGTGCTCTTTTCATTCGATCGCCCGGAGATTGCTCGTACGGGTGCTAACGTTCCTGGCCCAGCTTGTCAACTGGATCCAAGTGATCTTTTACGAGTTTACGGGTTCAATATGCGGGTCCCGTCAGCCAAGCTCCCTTCAACGAGCACTAAAATTGAGCGAGGCATACAATAAGCCCAACCAAGAGAGGAGAAAGAGTGTGTGTGGGTCCGGGCAGAATCTTCCCTCGAGTCGAGAGGATGCCAAGCGTGTTACAATTAAGATAATAGATGCCAATCAAACGCAAATTGTCGCAAACAAGCGAACGTCGCTCATCCACACTACGAATCATCTTTTTCCTAAGAATTCATAATCAACTACGACTCTTTCTACTGTCGATCTGTTGTTTTTTTTTACTGCTCAACCAAAGTGTCGTTAATACTTCAAGGACAACCGGAACATCAATAATAATAGAGGTAAAAAAAACAAATTCTGTGATGACTGAAGAAATATTTTGGTGAGCCATCAAAGTGGATGAGAGAGACGCCTGAGTATTTCGAGGGGGAAAGGAAGAGAAGCTGTATGTTGAAATATCGGTTTCACCGAGGAGCGAAACTTGTACCCATTTACTGACATCCGGCTTATTCTCTTGGCCTCTAAACATAATCGGGGGACAAGTCGTGCATCTATCAAGAATAACCACAGCTACTACGCGCGTACATATAAATCGTGGGCAAGTGCGAGAAGTGAGGAAAAGTCTTTTGAGGATGCTCAAGTGGCAAGTGGATCTTCCCTGAAAAGCTAACGGTTTGCGGCTTCTCTCGCGGTGAAGACACAAAAATAGCCGGGCGGCTCGTTTGCGGGCATTCGGCTTCTCCACCCCGAATCTAAACTCCTCGGTCTCTCCTTAATTTTATCCGTGCTCGCGAGATAAAGCGAGGAGGAGGCAGTAGCACCAGCAGCAGCAGCAGCAGCAGCATCTCTCGAAAAGTTCGGGACCTCTTCTCACTCGTCGGCTCTCTTAAGAGCGCACTGTGTCTGACACTCCTCTTCTCTCGCTCGCTTTCTCTGTCTCACCATTGCTGCTGGATTGAGAGAGACTTATTTCGGAGCATCGACCGCACTCTCGCTCCCAATATATCTTTATTCGCTCTCGCTAAGATAATAGAGCCGATATTATTACGTTGGAAGAAGGGGAGAGGAAGGAAGCAACGAGTAAGGGGATATACGGGTAGCCAAGACTAAACGGCAGTATAAATGCCAGACGGACACTTCGACCGCCTCCTGTCTCCCTCGAATTCTTCATGGATTCTTCAGTAATTACTTGTATTATTATATGCTTTAGGTAATTTTTGGTAGCAATGAAGGAATCGGTAGTAAAAAAGTCGGAATTCGAACGAAAACATAAGGGGAAGCATTCAGACAGATAGGTTTTTTATATGTTTTCAAGACTTCCTGATATTTTCTGGGGCTGAAATTTGGTGGGGAATGTTTTTTTGCATCAAGGAAGAAGTGATATAAATTCCAGAGCCCTAGCTCAAAATTCACTTTTTCGCAAATTTTTTAAGGTGTACCCCTTCTAAAATTTTCGATTTTTCGAAGGTTCTCGGACTTTGCCGAACGCTTGATAAATCGATTGTTTGGGTCTGAAAACGGATAGAAAACATGAAACCAGTGGCCAAAGTGCCGGAATAGTACCGAAAACACATGGAAAACCGATCCTGAATATTTACGTTTTATGGTTTTTCCCATGTTTTCCACACTTCCCGACATTTTCCGGGGCTGGAATTTGGTGGGGAATGTTTTCTTGCATCAAGGAAGAAGTGATATAAATTCCAGAGCCCTAGCTCAAAATTCATTTTTTCGCAAATTTTTTAAGGTGTACCCCTTCTAAAATTTTCGATTTTTCGAAGGTTCTCGGACTTTGACGAACGCTTGATAAATCGATTGTTTGAGTATCAAAACGGATAGAAAACATGAAACCAGTGGCAGAAATGCCGGAATTCTATCTAAAACACCTAGAAAAGATCTCACTTGAGAAAATCTGGGTGTGCAAATACTTGTTTTCCACTATAGCTAGCATTGCCAAGATCATGTGGGTGAGAGCAAGGATACATGGCTACACTTGGATATATCCAGGAGTCAGGACTGCACATTCTCCAGCTGCTGGAGCACCAGTTACAGCCCTCGCACTCCCCCAATGAATGGTGACATTCGCGTCATTGCGCTCGTAAAACTGCCGCGATTCTCCCACGTCTGGCAGCAGTGGTGCATCGCGTATAAGACGAGAACTTCTACAGGAAGTAATAAAAGCATAATCTTCGAATAAATAATCTAAAGTTCTCAATGAAAATTTAAACGAGCCAAAATCACGAATGACATACTACATCGTAATTATCCAACAACTAATTAACAAACTTGTCAAAATTCCAATTGGAACTAAGAATTTGGCACTTGTTCCAATCAAATGGTAATCGAAATTGAAGAGAGCCAAGATCAGCGCGTGGAATTCGACACCGAAATTAACCGGGTAACTAATTAATAAAGCCGTCAAAGTCCGATTGGAGGCTTGCTGGCGAGCAGGAGCAGCCGGTGCATTTGAGAAGGAGCGCGTGTGAGGAGAGCGTTGCCTAAGGCGTGAGAGAGGGAGAAAATCGCGCGCCAGTTAACAAGAGTAAGAGAAAGAAGAAGAGAGAAAGAAAGAAAGAGAGAGAGAATCGAGATACGTATACATGTCCCTCGACATGTTTTTATCCGGCGTGAAGCTGTCACGGGGTTTTATGTGTTTATTTATCTCTGGCTTCTCGGGCACCAGGAGCACCGGCATCCTACGTACGTGCATTCACGTATATCCACACTGATTCATACATAAGTCTGTATTAGTGGTGTCGGGCTTGCGGTGCGTATGGGACGTACGTGCGCGCAGATGGTGTCCAGCATCGTGGACCGTGTCAGGCATCCGATTGTGCCATTTGTTTTCTCTTTAGTTCCCTTTTTCCGGGATGCTTGAAAAGTTGCGAGTTGCCTTTTTCCTCACACCATTGACATAAAATCATCGAAGAGTACTTGATAAATCGATCGGTTCTCTTAGCCGGAATGTAAAGCAACATCGGAGGAAAAAAAAAAAGATTGATTATCAAAGGAGGACAACGGCGATGCATGGACCACTCTCGATGGACTCTTACCTCGCCGTGAGATAAGCGTTGAACTGTTTATGATTAATTAATAAGATCGATCTCGATCGAGACTCGCGTTGGCATAGAAACCCCGGTTGCGTAAGACGGCGTTGCTCCAATTTCCCAGTGCGAAATTGCACGCACCGCGTGTGCGCGCGCGTTCTGTGGAAAGGATTTATGCGGGCGAAATGGGAGTCGGAGTGGTACGCGTGAAAATTGCCGGGGATAAACATAGACCGAGACGGAGCATTAGCGAGGGAGTGGGCGTGTGCGGTTACTGGGAAAAAAAGGACCGGCAATTACCAACGCTGATTTTTCCCGGCCTCTCCTTAGCACGCGGCATGCGTTCATTTTACGCTCGATGGCCGATCAATCGAGGTGAAAATTACCCGATTCAATTGACATCTTAACGACAACAAATTGCTTGCCTCCAGAAACATAGAGAAGGAAAGTGAATAAGTGAAAGAGCGAGTGAGAGAGAGAGAGAGAAAGAAATGCCAGGTTTTAACGAGGCACCAAGGCGTTTCCGCGCGATTTGTAAAATGTACTTTGTGCATCGAGCAAGGGAACTCACTTTCACAATTGCCCGCTCGAAGCAATGATACGACCGATGGAGATAAGTCAGTGAATTATGAGCGTTTCCCTGAAAGTACGCCGATCGAATGCCAGCCTTGTCTCTTGGCGAAGAGCTATCTATATTTTCGGGGAATCGAAAAGAGTTATCCTTCGGGATACTCATTGAAGAAATCGACAGTTGTATACGGTTCGCGTATGATATTGCTTTCCGGTTCTGTGGGATGTGGCAGTGGGGAAGTTGGCATCTTTGTGAGGTATAAGAAGTTAGAAGGCGTGCTTGCGACTTTAGAAGCGGATGGTTCGAGCATGGAGAAACGCGACACGTTATCACCTTCGAGTCTCATGCGAATGTGTATACATATACTTATACCGGAGAATATGCTGCTGGCAATTCTCTCTCCTCGCACATTTCGCTCTCACTCCTTCTCTGTACACCTTCTCTTAGTGCAAGAGACGTGCGTGCCTGTTCGTTCCTTCACTGGAGAGCATTTCGCCCAACTGGCAGGCATAAAGAGAGGAGGCGGGAGACCGTTAGCGACACTTGGCTCACACGCGCATTTCTCATCCTCTTCACAGAGAAGATTAAAGTCAATTGCATTTGAAGATTCGTAACAAGAAACATGCCGGATCAACTATACTCCTCCGCATGAGGAATTCACTTTGATGGGAGAGGAGAAGTGAGGATGCTGCAAATTGTCGACCGGAAGGGAAGTGGAGGACAGAAAAAAATCGACGCCAGTTAGAGAGGCGCGAGTCGAATTGAAGAAGTAGGAGAGAAGAAGCAGCAGCAGATCTTCGACACATGTGGCGAGAACTTGTCGTTGATATGTGTTCTTACTGGCTGTGCGAGAGAAAGATTCCGTGGTCACGATGCCCGACCACTTATCAATCGACGTCCTATTCTACTTACACATTAATGAGAACACCATCAACGATTGGATAAGCAGAAGAAATTCTGCTTCACTAAAACATTACTATTATCAGATGAATTTACCTTGAGCAGCATCCAGGAAAGGATTTCCACCAACTGCGGCCACTGTCGCCAGTAATAAAATCGTCCAACTTTGCATTTTTCTCAGAAAGCACACCCTGGTCCACATCGCCAATTAATCACAGATTTAGCGCATCCTTTCGGCGAGAGTATAACAATCCGATGAAAATCTCTTTGGGTATTTAAACCAAACGAAATAGATAAGAAATGAATGAGAAGAAGTTCACATGTCGACGAGGTTGACAGTCGCACCGGGACGACGACGTGCACTCGAATGCGGCGCGCGAGCGACTGAGAACAGCCGAGCCGAGCGGAGCTTTTCTTTTCCCGGCACACTTGCTTGCGGCCACTCCGACGAGAGCTTTTTACTTGAACGCGAGTGGGTGAGAGGAAGAACGTGGAGGTGGAGGAGGAGGAGGAGGTGCGCGAAGAGGGGCACAGCAGAGGATAGAAGAAGGAAGGAGATGTTGTTGGTCCAGCTGATCGAGGGAGAGCAAAAGAGTGAGAGTGGTAGTGCGCGTGGGAGTAGGGAAAAGACGCGTGGCGCGTTGTCACGTAGTGCAACTGCATTGTGACATCTTCAAGTATACCCACACCATTTCACTATTCATCTCTTTATCCCTGATGAATTTTATAGCTCAAAAGCCATTCAAGTTTTAGGAGGTTCGAACTACTAGTTTCAACTGGTTGATACTCGATATCAATATAAGTTAAACTGATAACCCAAGCTACTGATAAGAAATCAGTACACATATACACGATCATTTCCCTAACGATATAACCAGATGAATTCTGTAACACTGCGCAATAAAGACTGGATGTTTTCATGAATGCAGATCCGTAATTCTCGTCTTAACTCGGACAAGTAGTAGCAATGATTATTAATTACCCGACTAATTGAAGAGCATCCCGTGTTAGCGCGCGGGTCAAGTGCGAGGGAGGACGAATCTTCCTTCATTCGGATGGGTAGCAGTGTCAAAGAGATCCATTAATTCAACGGTGCACGAGTACTTTAAATATCCTCGTCTTTATTCCAAGGATCGTATTCCAAAGAAATGGTAGAAGAGTGGCAATTTATCTGTGGTGGTCGAATTTGTTTTCCATGCATGCGTGCCTCGGGTATTTGCCTCACGCACCCTTTCCACAGGAAGCAGGGAGAACAGTGGGAAGGGAAAGGACGAAATAGTTTGTTGGACACCGTGCTGGTATCCTCTAGCGATCACTCGTTGCATATAAATGAAGTGGAAGTCACCTTCGAGAAGAAAGCCAAGTGAAATCAGGGTATAGAAGAGAGCGTAGTATCTGCTAGTGGATTCTCCGCTTAAGAAATTCATTTCCTCGTGCGAATTTCTAGCACGCTCGTATGGGAGATGGTCGACGAGAGATCGTCCCCCTTCCCTCCTTCCCACCAACGAAAGAATGCTTTGGCGCCGTTCGTCATCTCGAATGCAAGACACGTGTACTTAGAGCCATCACCGATGCACTTTTACCCATGGCTGTGCAATGCGATGCAGATTCCCTCGCTGACATTACCACCCATCACGGGATCGAACAATGCCACCACGACTGGGCCTCCGGAGAAATCTCTGTCTATGTAGTACACATGTAGGCGCCGATTCATCTTACCAGAGAGATAAGTAGTAATTCGACTATAATAAAAGCAAATGCCGATATTGGGTATAACAGGAAGTGAGAGACTCCTGGTTAGAGTTAAGGGTAGTTTACCGACAGAGGGAGCGGATAGGATGGCAGTGGTTGTCATAGACCAAACGTTTTGGGGGGTAGCATAGGTGATCGTAGAGGGTGAAGAGGCGGAAGCCGAGAGTTCCTACAAGTCAAAGTGGAGTCGGGAGGGCAAGGTGACGCGGTGGGGTGGTGGAAGGCGGAAGTTTGCTCTTTGAGAGAAAGTGTCTGGTTGGTGTCGGGGTTGATCGGGCCCCAGATCTCTCTCGATTCCACATGGAGGAAAAGGAGTCTTCTTGTTAGGGAAGCTGGCCTCTACGGATGCTTGGGGCTGGCCTGCTAACTACCCCTTGAGGCCGTACCCTCTCGGAACGGCCTGAGCGTACGGCCTACCATTCTGATCGATCCTCTCTACTACTCGGTGAGTCCTCAAGCACCCAACCGAGCCAAAGGAGAACCGAAGCAAACCTCGTGACTCGCGAGTGCACACGTACTTACCAGTGCATACTTTTAAATGGGTCAACCCAACCCAGCAACCCGATATCTATTATATCAGCGCATTTCCAGCCCTAATACCTTCTGCTTGCCCTACTTCTTCTATCCACCAGTCAATAGAAGGATCCAATCCCCTTGAGACTACGCTTACAACTTCCATCATCAATTTCCTTATCGTTCGAAGTTCGAACGCTCCCACTTCTACCCCGCTTTTCCTTCGAATCCTTCCAATACTCCTTCCGGATGCCAGACTTAATCGAGCGTCCAATTTGCCGGTGGAATCAATCACTTTCACTAGGAATTCGAGTTGTGTTTTAATATCGTTCGGAATGATTGGTTATTGTCGAGTTATTCTATGCGATTTTGTAATCGCCGTGTTATAATGTGAGTATGTAGATTTCGCGAGTCCTGCTGTTCTTTTTTGCTTCTTGTTGAATCGAAGTGGAAAGGAGCCGGTTGCAGTACGCACGGTCGCTTGTGCACGAGCTTCAATCAAATTATTGATCCTTCCAACAACAAGTTGAGCCCTTGCATTTCCGGTTAGGAAATGCACTTGCCAGCAGTTCGAATGTTCTCGCGCGAATGAATCTGTTGTTCCCGAAGCACTTCAGCCTTGGTGAGAGACGACTGCAAAAAATGGCGGCGAGTAAACCACCGGAGATGAATTACACGTGCGAGATCTGTGGCCTGGCGGGCTTCAACGATGAGGAGATGCGATCACACATGGTCTTTTATCACCTGCAAGGAGCGGCTAACTGTCCATTCTGCGATCTCGGCGAGATTTCGCCCACTGACATGCTGATTCATGTCAACAGTGCTCATTTGGACTACTTGACACCAAGGTATGTGTTAGAGAAAGCCGAATCGGCACTTTGTTTTCTTCCGCGGTGGCATCCACGTGCTACCACTCACTATCAAAACAATTGCCAGTCCTCTTCACTCTGCCACATGGCTTCGATCTTCTCGGATGTCCTAGACTTTCAAGTTTCCTTTCATCCAGATCTAGATCGAGTTAAATCCACATGTCAGTCACTAGTTTCTGTTTTGAAATGAATGTACAAAGGTTTCCAGGAATTTACCAATGTGGACGAGTAATTTAAACTAGTTGATTAACTCTGAATAATCGTAAGTAGACTTTGTATTAACGAGGAATATATTTTCAGCACGCCTGAGAACGATATGTTAGCATTCATCGATGAGGATCCATCGGCGGATGATCACAGGTACGACGAATGTCGAGGACCATCACCATCCATGTCCTTGAGGCCACCGGTCTTTCAAAATGGATGGGGTAGCTCGATGAGCGTCCACCCAAAGCAACATAGGCAACAAAGGCAGCAACAACAATTGCAAAAGCCACCGAAACAACAACAACCCCTGCCGAAACCAGAGCCACCGAATCCCGGCTCCAACATAAATAATAACAACAACAATAACAATGCTGGTAATGCTATTTTATAATTGTTCCATATAAATAGAAGGAAAAACTAGTGATTGTAACATTATTCTATTTAGTTTTAGAGGGTGCTGCTGGCCATGGTTCTCCATTGCGCTCCGGATTGAATCTGGAGTTAAGATCTCATGCTTCTCCGAAGCCAGCACCGCAACTTCTAGAATGCCCACTGTGCCCTTATACCTCCGATAGTCCACTCAAGTTGGAAGAGCATATCAATCGACAGCACTTCGATCTTACTTCGCCGTCCTTTCCACGTGGTTCCACGCCGACTCGCGATGGTGCTTTCAACTGTCCTCTCTGCGTCACGTCTTTCCCGAATTCCTCTGATCTTGAGTTGCACGTAAATATCGAGCATAAGGATATACTCAGCCCAGCGAATGGCACTGATTCTCAATCGGAGTTGGCTAGCATCAGTAGCGATGTACCACCCGCTTGTCCAGTTTGCCTAAGTACTTCGTTCAGGGACAGTGAGGAGTTGACAGCTCATATCGAGGAACACTTTAGCAAGAAAGCTACACCTTCGCCTATTACGCCGGACCTTTCAACCGACAGGATGTTGGCGAAGGATATGGAGAGACGTGAGAAGGAGGTGAGGAAGCTTAGGGAGCAGAGGGAATTCGAAATGCTGCGGGCTCAATACGGCATGGACAATCAGGGCAACTTTCGTGAGCAAAGTGTCACTAATATGCAGCGGGCTGTATATTCCGGCGAGATGACAATTGCCGATTATTACGAGAGGCAGAGCGAGCTGAGAGTTGCCGAGAGCAGCGGCATCGACGATGGTAGCTCTTGCACGCGCGGTGAGACATTATTTCTTTCTCTCTGACCCTCTCCCACGAAAAAAACCTATATATTTCCAGCTTCAAATGACCGTATCTCTCTGCGTGTGAGACAGGTCTAGTGCCGAAGATTCGCGCGGTCAGTCAAGCATGTAGTAATGTGCTAAATACCTGGATGTGTTCCACTGTGGACCATTATGCATCGACATACGGAGACAAGGGATGGGGATGCGGCTACAGGAATCTGCAGATGTTGATCTCATCTCTCTTGCAGCATACAGGGTACAACGAGTTAGTATACAAGGCATGGAATTCGGTCTCAGGTAGCGGGAATTCCGCGAAGAATCCTCTTAGGAGTTCGATACCCTCGATCTCCCGACTGCAAAGGATGATCGAATGGGCTTGGTCCCAGGGTTTCGATGCCCAAGGGGCAGAACAACTTGGTGGCAAACTTGTGAATACTAGGAAATGGATTGGTGCCACTGAGATTGTCACATTGTTATCCAGCTTGCGAATAAAGTACGTCTTCTATCACAGGCTGCGTAAAACTAGTAGTAAAGATATACGTGCTAATGGAATTTTGATTTAGGTGTCAACTAGTTGATTTTCATAGACCAACACATGCCGATGGTGGACACCCAGAGATGTTCAATTGGGTTCTACAATATTTTCAGAGATGCGACGACTTTAAACCACCACTTTACCTTCAGCATCAAGGTAATACTAGTGACACTAGGAAAAAGAGAAAGGGCGTGGACAGAATGAACAATGAGATCATTGGTGCAGGTCACAGTAGGGCAATTATAGGCGTGGAACAATTGCGGGATGGTTCAATAATAATGCTTGTTCTCGATCCGAGCCACAGTCCGGCGCAAATGGCACAATTCAACAGTACAAGTAGTGCACTGGGCGCAATGCGTTTGGTGCGGAAATCCATAGCGGCGATGAAGGCCCGACAATATCAGGTCGTTGCAGTAATCGGTATCATGGACTCCGAAGCTGAATACCAAGTAAGAGAAGATTTTCAAGATATTTATCTGTAATTCGGAATGACCTCTGGTTAACGGGGATTCGAATTTTACAGCAAAGTAAAGTATTACACTTGTTACGCGTGCCTCAAGATAGGTGAGAATTGCTGGTCCAAAGAGAAGAACTAGCAACTGGTATGAAGAAGACGATAGACTGCCTGAAACCAATTTTGCCCAGCATCCTTAAATTCACGTGACCGCAATGTTCTAGGTTCTATCACTAGCCGAGATTCTGCTCCATCGTAGTCCAATCGCAGATGCATTATTCAACGATATATACATACACACGTATATATATATATATATATATATATATATATATTATATTCTTGCATTTTTTAGTGATCAGTAATCGATAAGGGTCTAACTTACTACACCGTCGGGAACTTCGAAGTTAAAGATATCGCGTAAGCGCAAAGCTATTCGAGGCTGCGCTAATTTCTGGAACAATAATGAGAGCGTTTGGTTCTTGCCTGGTGGAAATCTTAATTAAAAGAACAGCGAAATTGAGTAACGATGAAATAATGGCTCGAGTATAAATTGAAATTGGACGTCGACAAATGTTCATTAGGCGCGTTTCCAGGTTCAAGTTGCTAATAGGAGTAAATTCGCGTTACCGGAGATGCGATAGCATTAATTCGATTGCCATTTCTTGTCCACAATGTTCTGCTCAATTTCTGTATGCACCGAACGGGGCTGTGTGCTAATTAGTCGACCAATCGTCCTAAGCCTAAGGTCGGTTGCGAATCCCGGAAAGAAAAGCCATGGCAGAGCTTGGAAAACGAGACTTTTGTAGCTGTGATGCTGTTATCAATTTAATGCTAAAAGAAGAGATCATCAATTCTAAGGAAACTTTGAAGACATTCCAGATCAATGCTGGAATTGGTAGGCAATGTCATCCGGCTCTAACCAGTCCAATTAAATTACTATTTTCACGAACTCGCCGCCGTCAAAATGTTGTCAGACTTTTGTCAATAAATCTAACTTTAATGAGGCTGTAAGACTAGAACAAAAAATGTTTTCTTGACACATTTTGATTGCCACAGTTTCTCTATTGATTGGAGTGTCTTCAAAAACGAGAGACATATTTCCATATATTCTATACACATATATACGTATATATATACACACACACACACGAACAGAAACACACTCACACACTTACAGAGACACCAAAGCACACACTTCCTCGTACTGTCCCTTCCAGTCACTCACATATAAAGTACAACTACTTTCATACTAATTGCAAAGTATTCTATTTAATTATTCGATCGATATGCTCGATCACCTATCGGCTCTAGCTCGTAAGTTCAGCGCGAAACAGGAGAAACAGTCCAACTACACGATACTTGTTATTTATATTATATATTTCAATTGTTGCGATTTAGCGAGTTATTATCGGTTATTCTCATAATCATTATTATTGTTACTAATGAAAAAGAAAAAGGACGAAGTTCATTGTGTTCTGTAAAGTCTACCAATGGGTAAGATTGTTTAGTAGGATAGTAATGAGTGTTAGGGGAACAAGTGGACCTTTGTGATTATGAGGATATTGTATTATTGGTTCTAGCTTGGATGTGGAAATAATGCACCCCAATACGCATAAAAGTTTATCTTTCGAATCTAACGAGGCAGGCACAGTTGCTCCGACTGTTTGCGATCTACCAGACCAATTATCAGATTCTTTGGCATTCGGGCCACCCAATCATTAAGCGATATCTGTTCATAATTTTGGAGTGTTCAGGGAAACCAAATTTGTGGAATTGTTATGCAGGAGTAAAAGATTTTCTCATTAGCCACATGTCAAATTAAAATATATGCTTTGTTAGAATTCCCAAGACGGTGGAATTTACTGACTACCTTTCATCGTGTCCTTCGATAGTACAATTATTCAGTTTGGAATAGTTGGATTTCATGGAGGGCCGTGTAACTTTTTAAACGATCGGTTTCTTCCAAACTAGTGGAATACTAATAGTTTATATAAAGTAATACATAAATGTAGATCACATCTGCTACCTGAGAGACAATACTTCGTAAAGTAACATCATACACGCGTACAAAAACCATCAACAATTTGATCGTTGGTGAGGTTTAAGTGCTTGAAAGTTATATATTAAAACCCAAGGATCTCATACATTGTTTATGCGCTTCGATTAAGTCCCCACAGTGCTCCTCTCCTTTCGTGATGATGCTGCAACACAATGACGTCAAATTTTCATTAAGGAAACTTGAATTAACAAAGCAAGGACGTCCGAGGTTTGATTAAGAGAATGACGTCACTGGATAACCTATACAACCGATCTTATTCTATATGAAAACTGACGCTACGATTATTGTCATGGCATGGTATTCAAAGAAGATCTTCTTGCATTAAAACTATGCATTTGGACAAGTGAAATAAACTTCCTCAAATAATAAAACAATAGTAGTTTACTGTCGTAATCCATACCATTCGTCCCTCGTCTTCTTCGTTTCCGGACAAGCACAACATGGCTTTAATTTCTTCTCACCCTCTGGCTTGGCTTCAACTTTTGCTTGTGCATTACCCATTATCTAATCGGTTATGTAGAATAGTAGAAAATAATTCTATATCACGCAATCTTTTGCAATTCGAAACACCGACTAGGACAAGAACTATATGAATTCCAGACTTGAGATCACAATAAATTCCGGACCTCCGCGCTGTGCTCGCATTCCCTCTTTTTCGTAGTCCGATACTGGTGGTTCCATCTAGTTTTTAAGAAGGGTTACTAATTCGTTCCAGGACCATCGTTCCTTAGTGACCGGTTGCACGGAATCAGAATAGCAATCGAGCACTGTGGCATATTTAATATTTTATTGCATTATATTGCATTTTAGTGCATATCCGAATGCTGGTATCACATCAACAGTATTCTACGAAATCCTACAATAACCATAGTAGGAATTCTTCGGAGTTAAAAGCATTACAAAGAGAGCGACAGATGGCAGCTTCTGTTCGCTTTCGTTGTGTTGAGAAATACTTGTGTCAAACCGTCATTCGACGAAGGAGTCGTAGAAAGTTGTGAGTAAAGCTCAAGTCACTTTTAAGATTGAAGGTTACTTTTTTTTAGTATCCTTCTAAAAAGTTATTGTTACGACTTCAAGTATAAAGTCGGAAATATAAGTGAACCAATCCCGGCAAGTGAGGCTTGCAAAAATCTTTAGGTAAAAGGTAACACGCGCCTAGAATGTTCACGAGAAGTGGGCAAACTTGGTTTAAGGGCACGTTAAAAGTTGCCCATAATTTAGTAGCGCTGTTGGCTGAACGAGGATAAAAGGTCGATGGACTTTTTTCCTGTAGTTGAGCCAGTTTGTCCTGGGGGCAGTGGTGCACGATCATCGAGGTGAATGGCGAGAGGTGTAGTAGCCGCGGTGGGATGAATTTCCTAATTAAAACTCCTAGGAAGCTATTTAAAACTTAAAAAGGTGGGAAAGGTTAGGGGCGGGGACGGGCGAGGCAACGGTCCATTATCGGCCTCTCGGCACGGCGAACTTTAGCAAATTGTAAATTTCATCGAAGCAAGCTCTCCTCTCCTCTCTCCGAGAGAATAATTCTCCTCCTGGCTTTTCTTTAGCCGCAGCTCATTTTTCTTCGCCTCCTTTCCACCTTACCTTTCGCGAGCTATTAGTTCTCCAACGTAGAAAAGCCGAGTAGCTTACGGCGAGGGTATTACTTCGGTGATTTTTCGGAGCCGCTTAATTATTTCTAAAGAGTTCGCCTTCTGTCGGATGGCGTCTCTCGTATACATTCGGACAAATACCCGTCCTAATTACCCGGTAGTGTATTCTTTTTGTTTAGCAAGTCTTCCCAAGCCCCTGACTTACTTTAACGGCCCAGCAGTCGAGACGGGCAATTAGATGTGCCGACTGTAAGCCCGGTCATAGATTTTTCCACCGAGCTACGGTGCTTAAAGTTTAAAGCATGTAAATTTAAGACCACTTTGCTGGCCTCTTGATGCATTTCTTCCAAGTGCAATGCAATCCAGGTAGGTCTTAGTTGTATGGCAAGAAATTAATTCCAAATGATACTGGAACTACTGAATAACATAACGTGTTTCGTTGTTTTAATTGATTGTTTATTTAATTAGGTTACATATTTAATACATTTCATCTTTGTCTCTGGTCTATTTTCATCGGAGGAACTTTAGAAGGTTAGAGTTCGACATTACCGGCTCTAGAATTCTGCATGGGTGCCATCTGCACCAGTTCAGAGTGCACCCTTTGAAAACAGGTCGATTTCTCCCTCGGTTGGGAAATGGTTGCAGGGTTGAGATGTCCTCAGTTCTGATAAGCACTGATAACAGAACCAGATGGCAGTAGAATGTCCGAGCTCAAGTAGGGAAGAGCTCAACAAATAACTGGCATTATTAGTTATTAAAACAAATGTTTTTAGCTTAAATTGGATAGATTAAAATTGAAAAATTACAGTAGAAAGAGCTAATCAGTGCGCAAATGATATAAATCTAATTACCACGCAAGAAGATTACTAGTAAAACACGTAGAAAATATATTCTAGGATCGTCCATTGAAGAAATTGTGAAAAAGGATGAGAGAAATGAAAGCTGGAAAGCTTAGGAAATCCAGGAAGGGTTGCCTCACCCTTTGCTACGATCACGTAACGGAGGGTGAGTTTTCCGCAAATGCGGATTCGTTTTGAGGGATGCTTAGGGTTGTAAAAATACGTTTAGGGTCGAGAGAAAGGGGCGAGGATCTCGAGGAGCCAGGGAAACCATTGCTTAGGGTTTGAGAAAAATGTCACCCCTCCCATGATGGTGTCCAGCCTTTCCCTTTCCGGTGGCTGAGTTGTGCGCGCACTCCTCTCTTTCGAGGAAGGCTCTCTCCTTCTTACTCGCTCTCTAAGCAGAGCTAATTCAAAATGGCGTCACAGCCCCTATATCATTTCCAACCCCCGGGATTCCCTCTTGCTCGCATTCTCATTCTCTTATTCTCTCTTTCACGCAGCGAGTCAGCTGCCACCCCTTAGAATCCTAGGACCCTAACCGAAGCATCGCATTCAGGGGTGGGGCCACCGAACTATGGCGCCCCGTATGCTCGACGCCGTTCCTCTACATTCTACACTAGTCTACACCCTAGCCACACTCACCCTCTCTCGCTCACTCTCCTCCCTCTTCACTCCGGAACCTCGTACGCTCTCCTCTCTACCGTACACCCTTGTACTTCTAGCAGCATCCTCTGCACCTCACCTCCTCCATGATTCACATACTCTCTCCCTCTCTCCCTCTTTCTCTCTCTATCTTTCTCTTTCGAGGTAGCTGCTCTCAACTCATCTTGTCTCGTCTCCACCCGTCTCCTCTCTTCTGCTTTCGTCTGGCTCGCTTCTAACCGAGACCAGCCAACAAATTGAAATCCCGCATTTTCCACCGGCCTAAGCCTAACTCTCATCTCCTCTCTAAGCTATACCTCTCGCTCTCGTTGTCTGCTCTATCTACGGCTTCCTATTAACTTTCCCCCATCAATATTTCGCCCTCGCGAATCTACAGTTTCTACCGTGTATTCACCTTTGACTGATTTCAATCGCCCTTGATGACACTCACTAATGTTATTGTATGTGATTTAATATGTTCGAAGATGCAGCAGAGGATTATACTGGGAATCATGGCTTTCTTTTATGTTGGATTCGTTAAAAATTCGAAGTGAATGAGAAGGAATAAGACGCGTGTTGCTAGAGGCGTCAGGTATGATTCTGTGGAAGCAGGAAGTACACACGGAGAACGGTGTTGGCACGTGGGTGGCCAAAAGGGGGGCTTCGGTGTTGGAATGCGAATTCGGACATGGTTGCAAGAGGGTCGAAGGAGGAGAGGAATGAGAGGAAGAGAGAGAGAGAGAGAGTCGTGTCGGTGCCGCAAATTTCGACGAGCACCGAGATTTCGTGTGTCCTGTCCATATAATCACCATGCTCCGAATTCCAACGATGAGATAGTTAGGGCACTTGTGGCATCGAGCGACCTCTTTCCCACTTTCTTCCAATTCTTTGTTTTCTTTTTTTATTGCCCACCAAACCACCCCTCTCACCGCCCGCCACGTCGCACCCTCCCACTGGTATTTCATGGAATTGCACTCGAAATTGCATTGTGCGCTCGCGCGTTCCTCGCCCGTCGCTCATAATCATCTGCCAGCGCGAACCATATAATCGTGGTTCATGCGAGGCCCGACGAAGTCACGGTTTGTCCACACATCGTCACTGCCAGTGCATAAATTTTCCACACCTCTCGACGGGATTTCAAATTCCATTTCCACAGAGATTACTGGATTTTTCGTTACTGTAACGGACCAGGAATTCTTCTAACAGTGGACTTGGACAAAGTGTTCTTTGTTCGGAAAGTACGATGACACGTTCTAAGTAACGAAGGGAGTGGAGAATTTTTCCGCGGTCAGCGTTCGACTGACCTCGCTCTTATTTTTCGACCCTATCCGTTCCAGCATCCCTGCCCTCCAGTATACCCTCCGCCTCGCGGATCATCCCTTCCGCTCTGCGTCGAGCGTATTTTTACGATTCTGCGCGTGGAAAAATGGTCTTTTTCCATCGCAGCGGAGTCTGCGCGACCCAATTCCATCAACCTCTTCTTCCACTTCTTCTTCTTCTTCTTTGTGCTCCCTAAAAAACTCGTGCAACATGACGATTATTTTAACACAGATATATCCCTGAAACAGAGACGCGTATAGCGGGGAGTCGCGAGGTCATAAATTCGAGATGCAAGCTGGGTAAATTCTCAGGAGCAGTGGAGTGTAGATGCCTTTAAACTAAGGTAGAGGAGAGTTGTAGGTTCGCTTCGAGACAGGGTGGGCATATAAATTCGCTTCGCGGAATAAGGATCGGCCCCTTTCAGACGTTGTAGGTGGGTGGCGTGCCAGCGCGAGGGTGGCGTGAGTTCTAGTCGGGGGTAGAGAGCTCCAGCCTGGCAGGAGGGTGAGTGCCACCTTCTTGGATCAATAAATGATTTAACATTCACAAAATGGCGGGTGAGCCCCCGGCGGGGGCGGAGAAATAATATAATCTACCTTAGACTCTCTCGCTCGTCCTCTCTCTTCCCTCGAAACCCCTTCTCACAGGCTATATAGTATCTTCGTCGTCTCCCTCGCCGTGTGCCCCCGCAATCCCCCCACGTCCTCGAACCTACGTCTCGCGTTCTCACTCCCCCCGGACGCCCAACGCCTCCGCTGCCTCCGCTGCCACCGCCGCCGCCGCCGCCTCTGCCTCCTTTCGACACGACTCGTCTCGACTCCACTAGACCAGACTCCACTCGACTCCAACTCCAGCAATACCTGCGTCCCTCCAACGACATTGCTCCTCTTCCACTGCCTCCTGAAAGAGATGGACAGATAAACGCCTCGCTCCAACTACCACCCCCCTCGACACTCCGCTTCCTCCGAAAAGACGGAGAAGCCAACTGCGAATTTCGACTTTTCGCGTGCCACGAATAGTTCGGAAGCCGCATCAGCCAGTGGCATCGGTCACTGAGGCTGCTGCCAACTGGAAAATCGGACGATTGAATTCCCCTCCCTTTGTTCCACCGCTTTTCTTCGCGCCGCCGCCATCGTTTCGTTCTGAACATCGTCCTGAGTTCCGTCGAGATTTTCCTTCATGTATCTCCAACGAATTCGCAAGCTAGGAGAAAATTTGGGAGGGCGACGCGCAGCGTACGGCGGTTCGATAAATGCGTGTTCATCTCGAGGAGGAAGGGTCGAGTGGATTTTAAGAGAAGGCGGTATAGGAAAGGTGGCGGAGACGGGTCGGAAGGCTGATAGGGCTTTGAGATCGGTAGACACACAAGATCCCTAAATATTAAGGGGGTATTAGCTCGGCCGGCCATTTCGCGATCCCTCGTGCGAGAGCCTTTATGTGCCATAGTTGAGCTTTCTCTCTCCCGAATGTAATTATATTATAAGTGGGTGGAGGTTGTCGAGACTAACTATCAAGATTATGGAAATCATGCACAAATCGATCTTTACCATTCTTAAATAATAAACATCGTAATTGGAGGCTTTCATCAAAGATATCTCTAATAATTTTCAATGCGAAAAGTACAACGACTCGACTTAGAGGAAGGATTTCGGATGGGCTTTCGAATATATTAATTTCATCTAGAACGGATTGTAATCTTCCGGGGGTACTTTAAGGCTTACGCGGAGAGAGAGAGGAGTAGCGTTATCGTTGGAGGAACGAGGGAGTAAGGTGTGGTTGGAGGGAAGATATTTTAAGAGATTTATTTGGGGAAAGGCGTGTTATAGGCGTGGGCGTCGAGGCGAGCCGAGGGTAGAGTGCAGAATGCAGAGAGTGCAGAGAGAGGGTGGAGGTCAGGAAGGTAGAGATTCGTACGGTGGTTGGTTCCGTCACATATCTTCATTAAGGGGGTGGCAACGGATAAGGGGCACGGCAGGGCGGCGGTAGGGTACTTAGTTCGCGGAGGGTGGCGGAGGGCAGGAAGGAGGCAGTAACTACCGTCGGAGAACCAGCTCCGGAGTTCCTCCAAGTTTGTTGTGTGAGAAAACAGGGACTGATTTGAATTTATATTACTTGGCCTCCCCTCTGAATACCGTCCTGGCTAAGGAAATTTCCATATATCTGAGAAAGCCTCGACGTTGAAGCCGCAAAATGAATGCCCCAGCTCGAATTCGAATTTTGAATAGTCGCAAACTCGAGACTCTCTCCCACCCCCCTTCTCATCCCCTTCTCTCGTCGTTAGCTCGGATCCTTCACTATTCCATTCAATTCATCGCGCTTGATCAGCACTTTGAGGATTCTATCATCTTGAAGAAATTGATGAAAGAAATCGTGGAGTAAATCGGTAAAGGGTTGGGAAGGTGATGTCTTTTAATTCGATGAGGCCGGTTCTCTCCGTGTCGGCGCTTAATTCTCCCTTAACCTGCGGCTTTTTACGCTAAATTTTCACTGGATCGCACCCTTGTTACCGCAACGGGGCCGGGATAGGTGGCCGGCTATACGTTTAAGCACTTTTTAAACGTCCCGTATATTTATACCAGGCCGTCATTCGGACGGCGTGCACAGGCCACCCTCGCTTTTCCTTCCTTTTCCTACCTTCGTAACGCGGCAGCAAAAGCGGCGAGAGCACACGAAACAATTAAAACGTCGAAACGAGGGTCCGACTGTTTCACGGTGAAACGTGTTTTCACACCACCGCTCTCTCCCACCCCCCCATTTTCCGCCTCTTCCTCCTCTTACGCTATACTCTGCCAGTTATATCTGTATAATCCCAGATGGAAAAGAAGCTGGGCTGGCTCGCTGCTTTGCAGACCAAACACCTCTCCATTTTCCGCGGATTTCCCCGCTTTTCACTGTTCGCCCTCGCGGAATTCCCGAAATTCACCTCTAAATCCAGTTTCCATGGATCTGCTTAACTCTCTAATTCGACACTTCAGTCTCACTCGAATCTAACAAATGTAACACTTGATTTTTCACGAGGAACTTCGATCCTTTCTCACTCGAAAACGATACTGAACTGTTCCTCTTGTCTGTCGCGTTTGTCGCTGATCTTAGGTCTCAGGGCTTTCGAGTGATTTTGCAGGAAAACCTGTTGGCTATTCGGGAGTGAGCAGTCACGTGAGAATCGTAACGTGTCCGCAGGATGGACGCTGAGAGGACAGACTCGCTTTCCTTGGAGTAGTGAATGTGGGCCAACTCGAAGGATTCCCACAGGACTGGTCTTGCTAACCTGTTGTCAGTGCGGCTACTTACGCGAACACTCCGAGTGACCAGTCGTCCACTGGTCAAGCGACTACCCCGAGTGATTCCGAGGAATAACTATAACAGACCCTATCTTGATTGACCGGTAACCCCGTCTTCGAGTCTCCTCTGCATTTCGACCCTCTTTCCATCACCGATCTTTAGTACTCGATCTACATTCGCTCGAACAGTATTCTTGTTCTCGAAATAATATTCCTCATGAATAACGCAAGTTATTATTATTCATTGTTGGGATATATTGTTCGGGTAAAGTGAATAAATTTAGTGGATTTTATATAAATTGATATAATCTTTCGAAAGAGTATTATAATTATCTGTTTATTTGATGATTATTTATTTTATTGTGCGTGATTATTGGATGTTACTTCATTCGTTATGAAGATCAGTGATTCGTTGTTGATTAAATCGATCGCGTGAATTCAAGGTCCAGCGTTGTTCATGATTTCCGGCGGTCCTCGTGTAGAGCAGGCGTGCGGACACAGGAGCGTCCACAAAGGACGACAATGCTCATTGTCGTTGGCCCGGAGGAGAAACTTAAGTTCCCAAAGGCGACAAGTGTACAATTAAGTCGTTAGCGGGACTTCCGGGAAACTTGGACCGTGCAAGTTTTCGCACGAGAATGGACCTAAGCGAGCGTTAAACGGTTTGCAAATTGTAATTTCACCAACCGTTCCGTATTTGCTCGAGCTGGCAAGCAATATGCCCGCGGTCTTTCTTCGACTTCATCAGCCAGCATATTCGAATTCTTCAAACGAGAAACTAAAAGCTAATAGTAAAATGGACCTTTGCTGTATTCCCATCTGTACGCGAGAGTACATTGATCCTGATATTCATCGGTAGGTGCAATTCAATTTGCCGATAGGTATCTCGGCTAGTGGAAGCGCTCGCTCTTAGTTGAGAATCGTGACACGTGGAAAGTGGAAGGTAGGCATTGCTGGGTGGGTGGATGCTGGATGCCACGGGGGATGCTTCGGGGGAGGTTGGAGGGAGTCTAGGGAATAGCGAGGACCGCAAGCATCGAAGGTACGAGCGGGTAAAATAGGAAAGCGAAAGGGTGGCTTGCAGACTGTCGCCCTCAAAAGCCGACAGACGCCTAGGATCTCGCCTCTAAGAGGAGAGATAAAACGAGGTACGAGTGTGTCTGCTAGAGTGGTTGCAGCGATTGCTAACGATAGCTGGGAGGCTGCGTATTCCGCGATACCGTTCTCGAGTCGAAGGAAGACACAACCCCTTTTCGTTAGTAGAAGAGAGTAAGAGAGAACTTCTCGCTGAACGGAGAAGGAGGCAGAGCGTTACTGGGAATTCTCCCTCACGATGTAGCAGAAGGTAGTACGCCGTCTCGGGAAACTCTCTGCTGGTACGAGAGCGGCAGCCTCGCTCGAAAGGCGTCGAGGGGCGGAACGCCCTGGAAACTGTTTTCCTCTCGGTCTCTTACTGTGCTAACTGTACCCAACCCTACGCTCCGTATCATTAATTATCTAAATTGAAGCTGCCACGGCGCACCAGTCGAGTGTCTTACATCGAAATTCTCAAAGGAACGGGCCACCTTCGCCCCTCCGTCCCTCTCGCCATCTCCTTGCATCCTACTCTCTCCCTCATTACCTTGGCAAAGCCTTGCCAACCACCCCCCAGCGTCTATTCCTTCATTCCTCCGCGTTCCTCTTCTACTGCAGCTAGTCTTCGCCCGGGCTTCCTTAGGAAAATGGCGGATCTTCGCGGTTTGAGAATCTCAGGCTTCTACCCCTTACTCACTACCATGATATTCTCTCCTCTCTTCTCCTTATTGCTTCTCGCTTCCCTCTCTCATTGGAGATCACTCGCGGAGTTTCGATTAATGCGGCTTATCGTGGCCGAGCGCGGTCAACTGAGGAGCGAGATTGTTCATTGAATGGATCACCCCGACGTGCCAGTCGGAGACTTCTCCGGATAAATCGCACGGAAGTAAACATTCGCCACGCCGGAAGAAACTGAAGGGTTACGTGTGAATACACACCCCAAATTATTCAGGCATCTTGTTTCTTTTTTCTTTTTTTTTTTAATTGGAAAGCTATCGTTCTTGTTTGAGTTTTGTACTTCAACCAACTGGTTTTGAAGGGAAAGGGTTTTGAATTTATGGTTGCGCGATGGGGTGTTTTCTCAGGTTGGTTCATATCGACGTATTTTAGGCGTTTTCCCGGGATCATCTTGCTCGAACCTAGACGGAGGGTCGTACGTGGCTCTGCGGCTGTATTCCGGTTTGCGTGCACTTGCGTGTCTGCATGTTCGTGTGCCCGCTCGAATCTCCCTCTTTCCAAGCCCGCACTCTCTCTCCACGCTCTCTCGCCTCCTCTACGCCCGTGCTCCGCTCCGCTCTGCTCTGCTCTGCCCTCTCAACCCTCGACTTCCCTGCGACTAGTGAGTAACGATTTTCCTCCATCTTACCCCGATTCCGGAACACACCCTTGGGGCACCATCTCCCTCCGAACAGTACCGAACGTCCCGCAACCCCTTTCCACCCTCTATTCCGACGGGGTTGTTACTTTTCTTGGCATCACTCGTTCTATTTTTGACGTGTACTTATATTCGATAAGATCACTCATCCTTTTTCTATTAACTGTTATTAGTTTGATTTTTTTCTTTAATTTAAACATTGGTAGTTCTGTTTTGGTAAGCATATTTTCTTTTGGAAATATTCATTTTTCAGTTGATATTGATTTTTTCATGGATTCAGGTTTTATCGGATAGTCCGTTACGGGTCGTCCTCTTTTTCAGGAGAGCGCCCGGCGTCGGAACGCCGCGCGTCGTCTGCGCGGCGCGCGTTATCCCTTAGTGGGTGGATGGGTGGTAGGAAGCGAGGAAAAAAGCAGGGATTCGTCCGTAGAAAAGCGAAAAGTCACACCCACTGTGCCGCGGAGACATCGACGCACGGTGCACGAGTATTCTTTTAACCATCGGTGTCCTTACCCTTTTTCATTTCCTGCCTCGAGGACATCGTGTACCAAAGAGCACACTGTTTGTATTCACTGTTAAAATATTTTGTGGCAATCTATTGCTTGGATGCCTTTTTAACAGGGAAGAGCTTGGAGTTTAGGACAAAGTCTGATTTAGATAGGTTTTTTCCACTTTTTTTAGTCTTCCTCGCTATTTCAGGGGCTGAAATTTGGTGGAGAATGTTTTCTTGTATCAAGGAAGAAGTGATATAAATTCCAGAGCCCTAGCTCAAAATTCATTTTTTCGCAAATTTTTTAAGGTGTACCCCTTCTAAAATTTTCGATTTTTCGAAGGTTCTCGGACTTTGACGAACGCTTGATAAATCGATTGTTTGAGTATCAAAACGGATAGAAAACATGAATCCAGTGGCCAAAGTGCCGGAATTGTACCCAAAACACATGGAAAACCGATCCTGAATAATTGAGTTTCGTGGTTTTTCCCATGTTTTCAAGTCTTCCCGACATTTTCCGGGGCTGAAATTTGGCGAAGAATGTTTTTTTGCATCAAGGAAGAAGTGATATAAATTCCAGAGCCCTAGCTCAAAATTCATTTTTTCGCAAATTTTTCAAGGCCTACCCCTTCAGATTTTTTTGGGCCAAAAAATGAAGTTTGAGCTAGGGTTCTGGAATTGATATCACTGTTTCCTAGCTACATACTGAATCTCTCACTGAAATACCAGACCCTGAAACGATCGGGAAAGGTTTTTCGAAAAAAATCGATTTTTCGAACTTTCCCCAACTTTCTTCGATCCTACATAATTCGACATTTCCACAATTCCATTACCAAAAACTCCCTAAACAACCATTCACGAATGTTTAATCTTCCACCGACTGACAATTATCCCTGGTAAATCCAAGATGATCAATCAAAGTCTCTGTCGGCTGATTAGTACGAATGGGATGTACTACGAAGGTGAATTGATCAAGGAAGGAAAAGCAGGGAGGCGGGTGTAATGGTTTGTCTGGTTGATCCCGAGTGTTTCTCGTTTCATTATGCAGCCTGGCTTAGAAATGTAAAGGAAGACTGTGGTAGTGCAGCGAGTATGGTAGGTGCTACGACGGCGGTGGGTGGCGGTGGGGGCGGCAGGCGGGGGGCGGCGGTGGTGTATGAACGGAGATAGATCGTTGGTAGCAGGATGCTTGGTCCCAGGTCCCAGGTTCGAGATTCCTGGGCTCGTCGGTGCGGGTGCGGACCAGCTAAGACGATGGGTGGCCCGCGACGGGGTGGTTGGTGGGTGGTGGTTGGCGGGGGTGGTTGAAACGTTGGAGGAACGAGGGGGATGGGCTCTTGGATCTCATACATACATTAACGTCGCTTGTCAGGCGTACCGGGCGTACCCTGTAAGACTTAAGATACCGTTGGAGAAAGGGACGAGCTCTCTCGCTCCACTGTCTCTTCCTCTCCTCTTTCAAGCTCTATCTCGAGCAGGCTTCTCTCCCATACTCCCACAGCCTCCCAACATATAGCTATGCCTTGGCATCTCGCGCGCGCTCCGAGGACTCGTTACTAAAACCACCCACCGTCTTGGGAACACCCGCTTCCTTTCGAGCCTCGCGCGAATATGGCTGCCACGAGGTTGGATTCGATTTGCATTTAATTACGCCACCAACCCTTTCTGCCTTTCAGACACTCGCCGGGAACTTTGACAATTAGAGGAAAGCCCAGCGAGCTCCTCGCCGAATTAATTTCCCTCACTCGGTATTGACTGTATGTATATTGAATCACCTTCCATCAGAGATCTCTCTCTTGCTTTCTCTCTCTCTCTGTCTCTCTCTCTGGTTCTCTCTTATTTTTCTACAAGTGGCGCGTTTCAATCTTCGCCAACAGCTAGTGCATTCCAAGGGGGATGCTCTTAGGGATGGTGGTAGTCTTATTAATTGAAGAGGAGAGTTATAATTGAATGCGGCTAAGTAATTGGAGTAGTTATGAACGGTATAAGGAGAGAGGAAGGAAGGATGGAAGTAGATATGCGCGGGGTACGCGTTGGTTTCGTTTGTTGGCGAGGAAGAAGCATCGGCAGGATAAAGGGTGGTTGCATGGGCTGGTAGGGACCAGGCTGCACATAGAGCGGCTCGGCTTTGCAGTACACTACATATAATATAAGGGTAGTTTGTGTTGGAACAGGCAGCGGCAGAGCGGTGCACGCGTCAACCCCTTCGCCGACACCCTGCCACCCTCCCAAGACGCCTGTGCCGGCTCTCTGATTGGTCGACATTATTCAAAATGGCGTCTTCACCACATAAGATCCGTTTTATTAGCATACCGGGAAAGGAGACGGTGCCCGCTTTCCTGATGACTCGGGAAAAATCATAGTACTTCTCGCGCCTCACTCCTTTCCACAAGATTTCAATTGATTTTCGATGGCTCCTCATTGGACGTTGGTCATACCAACTACGAATTGCTTTTTTCGCATCTGCAAAGTTCAATTTTATGGCTTTTAAAGCATTTTCCAAGTCCTTTCCACGGACAACACTTTCCAGATGAGGGTTTTAAGCTCGGCAGCTTCGTCTAAGAGAGTCGGGGGGTTGGGGGTGGGGTTGGACGGAAGCAGAGAGGCAGCAGCCGGAGGAGGCGATGGAGGAGGATCATAATGTTAGATCCCAGGAGCCTTGGATGTTCCGAGTGAAACTTTCATTACTATACCGGAGCTATATATTTATCGCTATGTACTTGGGTGCTTCGAAGCGCCCGGCTAACGTAAATCCTATATTAGGGTCTCCTCTATCTAAAGTCCGCTACAAGGAAATTTCGTTATGTTCTACTTCCTCCTTGCCATTAATTACACGAATTATCTTCGGCAACTCCACCCCTTCTCTCAAATATCACCCTGTCCTACCCACCCCTCGATACTTATCCACCGTTCTATTTTCGATATTGAATTCGATTTGCCGGCTGTTGCCATTAAATCCTGGCACGTCTAGTATTAGCATGATCCCTGATATCTTCCTCCAACATTCCCTAGAAATCTTGGCTACGAAACAATTTACATCGAAGGTCCGGAAAAATATCCGACTTTCAACAAACCGGTCTGTACTTGTATTCTTACAGACAAGGGCTAAGGGTGGTTCAAGGGCGAGACACAAGAATGAGTGTTTCTCATGGCTTTATAAGACTGGTTCAGTAAAGAGTATATTCCAGTCGAACGAGTAAACCTGTACTTGTTATAGTTATTGTGCAGGTCATTGTGAAGTCGAAGGAGTAGGCCGCGAGACCTTTTCGCAGGACCTTCGACTTGAACAGTCCACCTTCCTCCAAGCAAACCTGTTCGCCACCCTAATTTTCTGTATCTCTTAAAGTCGCTTTTCCAGTTCTAGGATCGGTCGAAAAATGATCGCAACAAGTTTATCGAGATATCGAAGTTGTCTTTCTCATACTAGATTTTCAGTGAAATAGATTCATACGTGGTCAATCTGGTCTGACTCGATGTCCAGCGTGAGAAAATACTTTTTCGTAGCGAAGTGTTTTCTTCTGTCCGGTTAACCAGATTTTTCGGTAACATTTTCTCACTAGCTTCCACTACCATTCCCCACTGGCTAAGATGATTAAGCCAGTAGACAGACAGCACTACGGAGTAGGCACTGTAGCAGTGAAGCTCCACTCCGAAAATCCCATTCGGACATTAGGGAAGTTCGAGAGGCGGCCACGCTCTGGAACAAGAAACTCTAATTACCGCAAATTAATCTTGTTTAACTTGGCAAATCGGATTTTTCAGTTAGCAGTGCGGTCGTTCCCGCAGTGCCGGAGGGGTGGGGGTCGCCTAAGTTTCGTCCGGTTCTCATAGCGTGGACGTGTTTACTAAACGCAAACATCTCCGGGATAGTTAGGTAAGAGTGAAGGACACTCGGACGTATCGTGGTAGTGCAACTAGTGCCCAAGTCGGAATGTGTTCCAGCTGTACTAGCACTATTATTGAATTATCCTCGCATTTCTCAATCACAGGAAAACATCCACCCATTTGGTAAGACTCTAGTTAATCGTATCTCTTGGTAATATAATTGTTGATAACGATGGGAAATCGTAGAGGTGTGTCTATGCGATGTTCTGCTGCACATGCAAGTAGACGACAGGAGAGGAGAGCTTTTGGTTATAAGGGGGGATTGGAGAGGAAGGTGGTTTACAGCCGATTGATCGTAGATTCTTCGTGGGACATGCTCATAATCCATTTGGGGAACTACTTCGCTAACTACCTCGGCGTTCTAGCCCGGGGTTGGGTTCTTTCGGGCGGCGACGATCGTGCCAGCGGTGCAAGGAGACAGCTAAGGGGTTGGGGCCTCTGATGCTGGTCGAGAGAGGTCGCGATCGAGATCGTACACGAGAGAGAGAGTGAGGAAGAGAGAAAGATCGTGAGACGGGGGTGTGGGGAAGTGGGTGGCGAAGGGGGGCGGTAGCTGCTTTCGGGGCACATTAACGTCAATTTCCATCCAGGCTCTCGAGAACTTACTTCCAGTCCAAGTTCCTCGCAAGCGAGGCAGCAGCCCTGAAGTCTGCAGGTAGCTACGTTCTGCCAGGGGGTTTCGGGGTTTCGGGGGGGGCGGCGTTCGCCGGGTCTTGGATGCTGCAAGACCTAGGCGGGAGGAAAGGGAGGACGCCGCAGTTCGCTCTTCTCTCGCATTATTAATGTTACGAGACACGTGAAACGCGCGCGCGATAGAGGAATGGAGAAACGAGGACTTGCCTTGGCTCTCTCCGCACTCTGCACTCCGCCTCGCCGCGTCCGCTCCGAGGGATAAGGCGGATTTGAGTAGAGAGGCAGGCGCGCCACGATATGCCAAGGCACCGCTGCTGCATCGGCAAATGGAGGAAGATCGGCAACGAACGGTGGAACCTCTGCCTCTGCAGCTGCGGCAGCACCACCCCTTTTCTGTGGCCTTCTTCCTCCGACCGCCCGCCCGCCTCCATCTCCTCTTCGTCCCTTAATCTTTGCTAATTGTCTCGGAGCTGGATGTCTCGCGGAAACATGCCTACTTCGCCAAACCCATGGGAATCTTCGTGGAAATTGAAGCTGCTCTTGCCAAGCCTACCGTCTTCCAGTCGTGGCGAAGACACATTCCTCAGTAAATTTCTCTTCTCGACACAAAGGCTTCGAGAAGAGGAGACAGAGACGCGAGAGGTATCGATGGATGGTTAAGGGAAGAAAGTGAGAGGAGTGATCGCGTGCATGGTCGTCGCAGCCAGTTTAAAAGCAGCAAAGGTCTAGCTCGTTGGGGACAGAACGCCCGGAGAGGTAAAGGGCGCGGAAGGTCGATTCCAACTTATCGATTTCTCAGGCTCTCCTTTGGAGGGTGCGACGATGCCATTGGCCCCTTAAAGGTTCGGGAAAAGCGAAGAAAAGCTAGCGGAGGATAGCCAATGGCTGGGCTGCGGTTGGTCCGCGCGAGCCGTGGGCTTTTTTCCGCGATTTTTCGGAAGGGTGGTTCGCTGCCCCGACGGGGTTAAGAAAGGCGACGGCAGCGAATTGCGGGGGCGCAAAATCGTCGAGGCCGTGCGCGATTGGTGGAGAGCTTCTTGCACGAAGCGTCTTGACGCCGCCCCTCGAGGAACACCCGGGAAAACAGGGCTCGTTTCGTTCTCTCCCTCTTCCTGGATTTTCCTTTCCCTCCCCTTCTCGCGGAGTCCTCCTTTTCTCTCGCTTCCATCGCGCGCACCATAGCTCGCCGCTCGCTTTCTTCGATTTTCCAACCTTCTCTCGCCCACTTCCCAGACATCGCCACCCCTCTGCACCCGCCTCCCTCCTACTTCTCTCACGGCCATCCTTTTCTCGCCTTTCCTATTCGCCCACCTTCACCTAGCCTTTAATAACCCCCTACGCTACTTCCTCCATCGATTGGTCCCCTCTTTCAACCTCCCTTTTATTCATCAGGATTTTTCTATGATATTTTACCTTCTCCATGAAAATATCTAATGAACATTCTTCGAATAAACTGTGATAATAAGGAACAGCAAGGAGGAAGGGCTGGAAGCAGTGCTAAGGGAATCTGATATTAGATTTTCGAAGGAGCATGCTGGGATTTTCGAGGGGGTGGCGATAAGGAAGAGGGCACGGCGCTCTGGTGGAATGGGGGATGAAGAACGGAGAACGGAGAACGCCGCTCGGAGGAGGCAGTCTTATGACAGAGGGTGGTCAGGGGGTGGTCGGGTCGCCGAGGTACACTGGCAGAACGGCGCCAGGGGTGGGATAAATATTAATTACGTTCGTAAGGGTTGCCCGCGGCTACCTACCGTTATAGTTGCCTGTGCATCCGTATATGTTAGCAGGCTTTCATCTTGGAGATCTGACCGGTAATCTTAGACCTACCATTTCTTATTGATCATCCTTTCATTATCCTTGGATAGACAAGATTTTTTTTTCTCGGAAAATCCTTTTGGGATTAATGACTCCCAAAAAGACCCTTTCGGAACACCCTGTAGGCTGTCTGCTAGGAAAACAGCTCCGCAATCGATACTACCCGATAGAAAAGTGAAAGAGACTTCGGCAACGGTCCACCCACACGTGTATTCTGTTATTCTGCCTCGGTAAATTGATTCCCATTATTGAAAGCAGCCTGGACTGACTGGAAAACTTTTTCAATTTCCCCAGTAGTATGTCCCTCCGTAAATTGGACTGATAAATTGCACAATGTCGCTATTCGGTGGTAGCCACGATCGAAAGTATACAGATACTCTCAGACGTCGAAACATTCTTGTATTTCGGGGGGGGAAAATTTCATTAAGGAAGGTAATATTAAATGACAGCAAGTCTGGCTATTGTCGGATATGTCGATCTTCTGTTTCTTTAGTTATTTTTTATTTGTGCCCTTTGGAAATATAGAATTATAAAATGGATAAGAATAATTCAAGTGTACTTTGTATCGAACAATGAACAATTCTCATGATTCTATCATCAAGCGGATTGAAGATCACTGGGAATTATCCACGGAGTATAATTCTACTCTTCGGGTAACTGGAATCGTCAGGACTTGTTGGGAATAACCCTGGAAGAAGGCAGGATTGGGGTTGCTGGTTTGAAACCAGGCTAACTATGGGTGGTGCTGCCACTCGGTGGCAGTCGGGATAATGTCACTTTAACCCTTTCCCTTCAGTTCATTGTGTGCTTTATGATTTAAGAATATTGTTCACCTATTCGCGTCTCACTTTACTTATTTTTCCTAAGTGCAATTCATTATGAACACAAGTCCTGATGATGTTTAATTCTTCAAAATAAATAAAAATAATTTTGTATGGGATACAAGTACAAGAATATTATAATAAGATTACTGTCTTTAAATATATGTACATTAGATTGTTGTACAAATTAGTAACGCACTCTAGCAAATTCGAGATACGATTGGAGTCGAATGTCACCGTCAATTTAAAGTGCTGCACATCAAGTGCAGTTGGATTGCCTGTGATTCGAGGTGGACATTAATGTCCCATATCCTCGGACAATGATTTGAGAGGTGTTTCAACCCTCCAGCACTGACCGTAGGTCCTTGCCCCTTCTTCGTTCGCTCTATTGATTTTCCATCGGAGACGGCTTTGGCACCTAGGGTAGTAAGCGTTCTCACAGGATGCATCTCGACCGATTGACCGACATTCGATTATCAATCAACTTTCACCGATCGATCGATCCCCAACAATCAGCAAAACAGTGGCGATCCTCGTCTGACTCGACCGACGCTTGACCTATACTACTGCAAACTTCTCACTGAGCATTGACCGAATTTACTAAATATCTTCAATAGATTCAGTTTATTTCTTCCTATGAAAACTATTGGGAAATGTTTGTAGAACCTTTTAATTTTTATATCAACTCGAAGAGCGAGGATTTGATTGTTCTAAGGAGTGCTAGGAGTGATCTCGTCTGACTGGTATGCCGACGGAAGGTTCCCAGTTTTGATTAGACGTCTGCTGGCATACGCATGTTGGCTTTCGAAGGAAAGAACAGCCCGAGGGCCTTTCGCCTCGACGAAACGACGAGAGATGCTAGTCGTCACGAGGCCCCAAGTATGAGAAGTTCATGCCGAGAGGGCTCACGAGGAGTCAGAGGTTTCGTGAGAGAACACGTGGAGAGTGTGTGTCTGTGAGAGTGAGAGAGTTGACGCAAGGCGTATGTACGAGTTGGGAGCGACAAAGTCACGGACTCCGGATGAGAGAAGACGCGAGGAACTCGGAGATGGAGCTTGGTACGAGATGAGAAACAGCCACGTCGCAATGAGATATTCCTAGCATTGCAAAGATGTACAAAACTGTCGTAGGAAATCACTCTGCTTTGAATTAAAAGACAGTAAAGGAATTATCAAACAATTCATTAAACATCCCCACTATTTAAAAATAATCTTCACAACAGTCATTAGCGAGGTTCCTATAAATTTCTCAAAGATTTTTCCAAGGGATTGAAGTACTCTAAGGTAGCGAGTGACCCGAGAAAGTAGGGTTGATTTTTCCCAACTTTTTCGGACTGCTTTATTTAGGGGTTGCTGCTAGGGAGCGAGGACGGACCTAGGGAAGAGGGTGTAAAAGCAAAAGGAAAGGAAGGCGCTCGCGGGGGTGAGAAGGGGGTGCAGGATGTAAGACGAAGGAGGCGTGGCCTCGGCATTGATCCAGAACCCCCACTCTCATGCTTAAAAGTACAACCCTGGCTGCTCCGCGTTCTCAACTCACCCCCTCTGCCAACCTCCTGTAAGAAACCGGCAAGAAATGAATATTCATGAGCCACCGGCTTCCCCGGCTTTACCTTCTTCATTTGTGTCATTTATAGAAGAAAAAAATATCACTTCTTCCGTCAGTGAACCTTCTTATCCTTTCATCTGTCATACCACAGCATTCTTCCTAATGATCTTTTTATAGATGCATCCCTATTTAAACTCTTCCAATGTATTCCTCAAGTTGGAACGTCCTAACATGTCATTCCGATGCACGTGGAAGGTATAAATTGAGACTAATCGTGCTAACTCAATTTCTATTTACTATCTGCGGATATTGGCTTATTTCATTACTCGGGGGACGGATAAGCAAGCTTGGCAGGGATTGATCGTCGATTACCAACTTTGGTATCGATGCTTTCCAAGCCTAATGAATGAGGAGGGCGTTGAGGGTTGATAAAAATAAGTCATATATTTGTTCTGTGGAATTCTTTATTTTTATTGAAGTATAAATGAGATTCCAATGATTTTCTGTGATGTCTTCGATGATTGGAGTGGTTTATCCAGTGCGATAAAGTCCTAGTCTTGAGAAAGAAGATTTGAGGAGGGTGGATAAGTAAGGATAGGATATTGGGAAGCGGGAGGGCTATGCAAGTAGATTGGTTGGCAGGTATGACGTTTCCCAAAGTACACTGGGAGTTTGTTCTAACTTGCAGTCGGTGCCAGTTCTCCTCAAACAGGCTGGATTATATCCCTACGTCTCTCCATTTCGTTGAGCTCCGAGGAGGCCGCGATTTCGGCGCACTTATGCAGCGATAGCTACTGTTTGTTTAACTCCAACTCCATTCCGTTGCCGCAATTCTCCTGATTGTAAAAAATCAACAAACTCCGGCAACGAAAGCCAATCTTTCCCAATCGAATCTTAGAAAGAATTTCTTCGAACCTTCCTATTACCTTCTTACTATTTTTCTTCATAGACCAAACGTTTCGACTGCTACTGTCGACGATGCCAGTAGTATTAAATGCGAAATGGTCGGTGCTCCGATTTACGCAGCTGTTAACGCGACCGATAAAATAGGAGCATCAGTTTTATTGCGGCCATTCAGTGGCATTTCGAATTTCGTGGAGAGACTCGCCCAGCAATTCCAAGCGGCATTCGCCTTTCCTATTTCGACGTCTCCCGACAGTTTCACGCCGGTAATTTCAATTGGCTCTCGAAGGGAAAGGGTGGAGGAGAAGCGAGCAAGCGAAGGAATCCAGCTTGTGCAAAGCCGAAAATTTTTGACCGGTCCAATTGTCGGGATGTTGCTCGTTGGCCAGATGGAGAGTTAGTGGTAGCGCGCGAGGGGGGGTGTGCGCGGAACACCCCTCCGCGATTTAATTCACTTTGATCGTGTGGCCAAGTTAGCCGCCGCTCTACCGCCCGCGTAACAGAAACCTCGAATTCAGATTCAAAAGATAGGATTAGCTGAGCTTCGTAAAGTACCGCGTACACGCGGACCCCGAAGCGTTTTATTACTGGCGGTATCATCCACCTCGAATTGCCTGGCGTGCATGGACACAGTGCCGCGAAAGGCGAGCCAGAAAATCCCCACCGGAGGAAAAGGTGGATGGACTATCTTTGGATATTTAAAAGTAAATGAACGGGAGGTTGTCTCTCTGAGAAACCTCGTACTTGGCGACGAGCAGGAGATGTGTGCTGGGACTTTAAAATATTTAGAGTGAGATAGCACGAGTCCAGGAGGGTGTGTTGGAAAGAGGAGGAAGTGGCGACGGAGGAGATGAAGGCGGAAGAGGTGCAGCTTGCTGGAGGAGAGACTCATCCAACTTGGCAACTTTCGGTCGTATTAGCTTTTGTATATATATTACCTCATTTGCGAGAGGAAAGCTTATACTTCTACCCCCTGTAGACACTCTCTCTAACTCCATGGTAGATGTATGTGGGCCTGTATGCACTCAGCTACCACCTTCCTTTACAATATAGTCGTGCACGTGCCCCGAGTATATTGCGCCTTCATTGCGACACCTCGCTTATTCCACATCGGACAGTGACAGTCGCGTCTTTCAAAATATCAAATCTTTCTTCCGAACTCCTTGCTTCGATCATCCCTCGAGTAGGCCAGATTTCAAAGCACTGTATAAAACTAGGACATATTGGAGAAGCAATCGGTACTGGCACGGAAAATTAAAAGGTGTGTGTTGGGGTAACATGTGGTCGAAGGGAAAGCGTTGTCCTCTATCGAAGAAGGTCGATGGGATGGGGTTGGTCCGAGGGATGAAAAGAGAGGGCGAGTATCGGCGCATCGAGTTGGAGCAAGTATTACCCTGCTGTCAGATAGAAGGTAGAAACTGGAAGGTAGGGTGGAAGGAAGGTACCTACGCGGAGGCTAGGTTGGAATATAGTTTAAGCTAGACGAATGGGCTGGGGGGTGGTTCCGGAGGCAGAAGAGTGAGCCGAGGTGGGTAGTTTTGCCTGGGTACCGCCACTCCACCGGCAGCACCCTCCAGCCAGCCACCCAACACCCCCCTCTGAAGCTCCTCGCACGCCCTCCGCTTCTCTCCTCGCCCCTGTACCCCGGCCGCTCTCTCTCCGCTCTGCTCCGAGTCCTCTCTCGTCCTCTTTCACCCTCTCGCGCCCCGGCACCCCCCTCGAACCAGCCCCAGTTACTACTCCGCCACCTTCTATACCTCCTCGACGACGCCATACCCTCGTTCATAATATCCTGCACGTCAGACTTTGAAAACTCCAACAATTTCCTCCTGCCGCCTGGTTGGAGGGCTGAAACACGCGCGCGAGAGGCGAAAGACGAAAGCTGAGGGATGAGAGGCGAGAGGACCAGAGCACCGCTCTCTCCACTCTACGGCCAGGAAGGGGGATGGCCGGGACTCCTGGAGCTCTCCTGATTTTACACGCCAGACGTTAAGATCCTTCGAGTCCTTGCTGTCCTCTTCGTCACCGTCATGGACGATCGCATCATATGACGATCATCCGGACGATCCAATACCATTACTGTTATCTTCCTTGTCATCGTTCTCCCTTAGAATCATCTTGCCCTTCCACTCGGAACCGGGAACACTACTTCCTCCACTGGCATTCCAATACCGCTGGTGAACCTATCCTGTAACAAGGACGTGTTTAGACTTTATAGAAAGTTCGTGCCACATCAATAATTATAAGTAGAGAGCTGGGCCAAGATGGCGCAACCACCCTCCGAGCAACACCCGACCCTTTCCCGTACCAGCCAAGTCATTATTCAAACTATCCTTACTTCCTCTTGTTTGCCTCTCCAATATTAGTTCCCTCGCACTTGCTACGGCGACCGACATCTTTTATTGAACACCCTTCTCATCCCCCTTTCGATTCCTCTTAAACTTACCACCCTGATAAAGATTCATCTTGATAAAATAGAATTAACTCTTCCAGCTTGGAAAAAGCAGAATACTGAAGGGTGTTAACCACATCCCTGTTTTTCATTTCAAAGTTGACACATGAGTTTGGTCGAGCGATAATTCAGAGAGGGTAGATTTTCGAGGTCTGTTTTAGGAATTCCGCGGGGGTGTGGATTATCGGGGAAGTGGGTTTTAGGGGGGTGTGGATGGGTGGTTGGGTGTGGGAGGACTCTCTAGGAACTTAAGACTAAAAACAGAAGAGGGGAGGCGATAGGCGAACCGTCGGTTTCCGGCAAAGATGACGCTTGATTAATGTTGGGGGTAGTTTCTTACCAGGAGTCCCAGCGACTCGGGATATTCGCTTACAATGGCGGCCGCGCCGGCTTAGATAACGCGGAGAATTAATATGGGCGAGGGCCGGGCGAGCGTGAGGCAGCGATCTCACAATTTCCAGCTGGCAAGATTAGTTTAACAGTATTACGGAGTCTTAAGGGCTGGAAAGTTTTTCGAGCTGGGGTGAAAACGGGCTTAACTAACTGGTTTAACTGGCGGCGAAAAATTCCTCGGGGGTTGAACCGGTTTCCTCGAGTGATGTCCAGTGTCTGGATGTTTCCCTCTCTCTCTCTCTCACCCTTGTCCGAGGAAGGAAAGGGCTCTGTCCAGCTGTGGAGGAACGCACACATGCACACCCGAGGAGCGAAGTAACGAGGCTAGGTGGGGAATCGGTTCGAATCTGTCCCTAACGTAGTTTCCAGTTGAAACGCAGATCTGGTGTTGCCCTAACTCGGCCCGGGGAAACTCAGAAATCTAATGCCGGGAGGACACACAGGCCGCACCAGCCCGACGTTAACTTTTAATGCACGGGATTAGTGCCGCGGGTGCACGCGGGGCCGCCCGGCCCAAACTTTCGGCTAATTTGTTCCTCTATTAATCTCCTACTTGCTTTCAAACCCCTCTCTGCCCTGATAGAATCGAAAGAAACACTCTCGCATCTCTCATCATGTAAATCATAGCTTGGACAGCGGCTCAGTAGTATAGGTCGATCGTAGTCAGACTGGTATATGTTGAAAAGGTAGGAAGGAAGAGGGAATGCAATGAGACGTGGGTTAAGGGAAGCCGCAATCACGGTTCTCGGTGTGGAAAGGGCCGCGAAAAAAAAAGAAGGAAATCTGGGTCGGGGTGGTCGCGTGCTAAATGCTTGGTGTAAAAATAGAGGAACATGAGAAAAACGATGGGAAAGGAAGAGGCAGAGAAGAGTGGAGAAGAGACTACTGGTGGGAAAAAGGAGGAAAAGGGAGGTAACCGGTAACTGGCCGCAGAGGGAAGTCAAGGGTACGGGAAAAAGGGGGAATGAGGGAAGAGGGTCCGCGCTCAATTTAGCGGCCACTGAAAAAAAAGGAGCGCAGGAAAAGACGGGAAACAGCTTAACGGGGTTAAAACCACCCCTTCGGGAGCTCAGGAGGTAGGAGGTAAAAAAGCTAAGCGGCGTTTTATAGACCCAACAAGCGGCTCGCGTACACCGAGCCGAGTGCCAACCCCGTTTTTACACCCTCGTTGGAAATTAGAGGCTTTTTGTGCTAAATATACCCTCACTCCCCACTCTTTCTCCTTCGCTCACGCCCGCTGGACCAGTGCTCCACGCGCTCCCAGTGAATCTCATATTAATTTTAAATCCTCCTCGCGGACCTCGCCACCGGAGGAATTACAGCCAACACGCTTTTTAATTATTTCCCTCCTGAGAACCCTCCTGCAAAATGTTTTCGCTCGCACACTTTTTTCGCGACCACTTGTTTCCCTCGTAAATGTCCACTTTGGGTCACCAAGTCTCATTCCTGATAATTATTTCGTTCATACATTTTTATTTATTGTATCTAACTCTTGAATTATGAAGATTTCAATTGTTTTTTCCAACTTTTCCGAACTGTGTATAAATTCATTGTTTAAGTATCAGTGGTGCAAAGGTGGCAATTGCATCGAAAACACAATGGAAAGTCCTTCTGATTATAGGCATAATAATAAGTATTCTTTGAAAAATCACCGAAGTAATAACAATTTATCACAAGTGATTATCACTTACAATGGTAAAACACAAAGGAAATGTATCACATCGATAATCGGATGAGCAAATGGTTACTCAGTGCGATATGAGAATCTCGTGGAGTCGGCTTAAGTGAAAATAAAACGCTCGGCGAGCAGGGTAAGAGGGTGTGAAACGAGGGCGGCGTCTCTCCCACATAAATTAGCCCGCGGGACGTGAAATGCAAAACATTCGTTCAAACCGCAGTTCAACACAGACACGAGATTGGTCACGTTGCGGCTTTGTCCGGCTGAGTTCCCTCGCTCTCCGGGATGGGATCCTTCTCTCATTCCTCCCTTATACACCTCCACTTCCGTCGCTCAACCATTCCAGTTCATACATGGCTCACTGATCGCTATCTCACCTTTTTCCCTCCCTTATCTACTTCTCTTTCCCGAAAGGGGGGTTAATTTCCACAGTGATCGCCATCGAAGAATACAGGACACGATTGTCATCCCAAGGGAGCAGTTCGATCTCTCAAGGGTTGTATGGCGGTGGTGGCAAGGAGGATCTGAAAATTCATGGGTCGCACGAAGGAATCGAATATCGTTGGCGCATCGGAACCGATGTGTCTCACCGTGGCTATTCCCTCGGGCTGAATCGAAACGACGCTTTGCTCTCCTTACTCGGTAAGGCGAACCGTTTCCCTAGGCATTGGAATAGCCTGGCCGTGGCGGTGGCGTCGGGCGGCGGTGGGGTTGCATATATCCGAGTGTACGAAATAGGTGGTGGGCCCGCGATAGCGGCCGATTCGAGGAACGACTAGAGTAAAGGCCATAGAGAGAAGCAAGCCATAGGGATGCAATAGGTGCTGGAAAGGTGGGCGAGAGGTAAAGGTGCTTGCTCGGTGGTATAGGGCAGAGAGGAAGAAGCAGGGCGAGAAGCCTTCCTGAGAAAGATGCTGAGATGCTGTAGGAGATGTAGGAGGAGGAGGTAAGGGAGAACGTTAGCTGGTATAGCTCAGACGCTTCTGTACCTTCTCTCATTCCCTCTTGGTGGCTCTCAGCTTCGCTTCTGGCTTTCGAGGCAATATAACTCGAAAATGGTGGCTGGCTTGCGAGTGCCGTTATCATTTCTTAGCCCGGTATCAGCCCGCCCTCCCGGTTATTACTGCACCCCGGGGGCTACGCCATGGACTCTTAGATAAGCCACCCACCGCGAAGGTGTATTGTCTGTTTCACCTAGCTTCGCCTTCTATACTCTCTCGTTCGGCCCTCCTTCTCCTCTAGTTCGCTGCTACTGCCAACTCTTCCTTCTCCAGCTCTTATTCCCTTGCTCGCATCTTCTTCCTTGCTGTCCTCTCTCCCTCTCCGCCTTACCACCCATACTACTGCCTCTATTATTTCTCGCTCTCCTCTCCCTCCTCGCTTCCCCGATCCTCCAACGGCTACCACCCCCCCTTTCGTGCGCACTCCTTCCTCGTTCTCTGCTTCCTTGAACTCCAGCCACTTCCGACACTCGAGATGTATAGAATTGTTTGAGAATCGCCCGAAGCGCCGCGAGATTACTTGGGAAAACGGATATGTCGTTCGGCTGGGCTCGCCGAGCTCGATAAGTCCGGGACACGTCGCCGAAAAGGAGCTTCTGTTTCTGCTTTCCCTCCCATCTCTATTCTTCCCCACCCCCACTGCCCCCCACCCACCCCCCTCCGGCCCTTACCAGGGAGATATGCTATCGAAACGACTGCTTCCGGCGACCTTACTCTCTCCCTCAAACCCTATACTACTTGCTACCAATGTCACCTTGCTCACCAAGACTCTTGTTGTTTCCCAAGGATTAGCAAGGGGATCCATTGATAAGGGCTAGGAAATCTTTGGGATGCTGTAAGATCGCTCGATCAGTAAACTTGGTCATCTTGTTATGGCAGGGTGGTCTCTTCCATTAATTAAAGCATACCAGTGGATTCTCTGGTGGAAGGTGTGTTCTCCGGAGTTAAGATTGGAGAACATCACAGAGAGAGCATTGGTACTGACCATCAGGTAAACGTCGAATCATCGTAGAAAAGGGGAAACGTTAGGTTTGGGTGTTGGAGAGTCGAATGCGAACGATTCCAAATGAGGCTATGCCGACTGACTGATGACGTCATTACTGTCAGGACTTAATGAAAATTTCCGGAAAGTTACCGCTCGCCTCGACTGCTAACGCCATGTTACCTTGGCGAGCGTGGGCGGTTGAAGGGTGGGTGGCAGTGGTGCAAGAGGTGCAAGGAACGTTGGGGTGGTGGGTGTAAGAGGGTGAGTTGGATGAGGGACGCAGTCGGTGGAGGAAAAGGCAATGGGGGGGAGGTTTGGTGCGCCCGCCGCGAGCGAGCGGGAAATTTTACGAGAATTTCCGAGACTAATTTCTCCGGCGCTTTGCGCTCGGAGGCAGGCGGGCGTCGTTAATTTCTGACGTTAATTGCTAAACCTGAAGTTTCTAGAAATTTCCTGGGCGCCTCTAACCTCGCCTCCACCTTGCCAGTCTATCCACTCCTCTTCCGTCCGCGCCCACCCACTCTCTCTCTCTCTCGTTCTCTCTCGTTCATTGCTTCTCCCTCTTTCTTGCCCTCTTTCTCCATTTCTCTCCCGTGCCGCTTCCTAGCCGTCTATACCCACGGGGGTACACGCGGCTCCCAGTTCGCGCCACCCTCCAACCCCCGCCAACCCCCGCCCACTCTCTCCTCTGCCTAGGAACGCCACTACTCCACCTCGCTAGCTCGCTGCTTTTCTCCTATGAAGATTGAACATCATTTATTCACCACTGCCCACCACCTCCCCCCCGTTCTTCTTTTTTACTCCCCTCGATGACCTTTCCACCCCTCGAGACATCCACCATCGTTATTTCTCTCTCATACAAAATTATTCGATGCAACACTTTTATTTGTGGCACTAAAAAAAGTACTTGTATCATCTACTAATATATTCTTTCTTTTCTAGATAAAGGAAGACGCGATCCAGAGGGAATTCTGGTGGACAACTGAGAGGAACGATTCAATTGTATATCGTCGGCGAAGATGTCGCCAGGGAAGAAAGAGCGAGGAGGCAGGCGTCCGGGGGATGAATTCCTCGTGCACCCGCTTAGTTGTTTAGTTTTCCGCCATCTTTGTGCGCGCTTAAGTTACGCGGGGGGGTGTCGGCAGTGGCGGCGGCGGCGGCGGCGACGGTGGTGCGAGGGTGTTGGTGGAGGGGGGCGGGCGAAGGAACGGCAGGGTCCTGAACGAGGAGCAGAAGGGAAAGGAGCGGGTTAATAGCGGGCTCCGGCGGTTCTGCAACCCCGTCGAGGGCTCGTCGAGCGAGAGAGAAAGAGAGAAAGAGAGTGAGAGAGAGTGGCTGGAAAGAGGAGGGTGGTTGGCGGAGGGTGAACTGTTGGGGGGATCGGAGGCGGCGGCGGCGGCGGCAGCGGCGGTGGGTAAGAGCCGAGCAAAGGAGGGGTGCTCGACGGAAAGAGAGAAGTAGAAGGATCGCGCAGCTAGCTCGAAGATAGAAAGGGAAAGAGCGGGAGGCTGGGAAGGAGAGCATCAACCGAGTGTACCAGAGAGAGAAAGAGAGAGGGAGAGAGAGAGAGAGAGAGAAGGAGTGGGTGGCCCCGAAATGGGAAAAGACAGGGGCGACTAGAGAGGGAGAGATAGACTTTACTTACTTACAGGCGAGGCGAAGCGCAGAGCCGGAGTCTGGCTCGGTGGCGATAGGAGAGGATGAAGCGAAAGCGATGGGGCTGCCGGTGTGGGCGAAAAGGAACGAGGAGTTAGCTGCTTTCCCGTATAGCCAGCGCGCGCGCAAAAGGCACCGTAACGATTTTCTGCTCCTTCGAAGGAATATGAAAGGCGATATTTGCGCGGGCGAGCCCAGAAATAGGAGCTTCCCCGCCGGATCGCCGAGGGTCGAAGAGAACCAAGGCATAACACACGCTTGCGGGGAAGGAGGCATCGCGGTGAGCTTACCGGTGTGAGGAGGAACGATGCCGGGGCATCGAAGGATTACCTCTCTTTTGCCCCAATGATGGAAAACGAGGGAAGAGGCTGGGTCACCCTGGCAAATACCACTCCGCTGGGATTTAAGGGATGAAAAGGGCTAGGAAGCCTTCTTTCCTCCCTACTGACAGAGAGGAAAAGGCCGTGGCAGAGCGCGAGAGAGCTCTTTGATGTCATTCGACCTGTCGCTTAATTCTGACTCAGGGTACTTCGCCATGCTTGAAGAACTCACGCTAAAAATGATTAATGTTTGGCTCATTATGAAAAATTAGCCGACTAAATCAAGTCGCAGTCACCCTCGCCCCGTCCTCGGTTGGATCCGTGGGCGAAGTAAGCAGGACAATTAGAACTTTAGTGTGGAGAAAGACAGATAGAGAGAGAGAGAGAGGACGCAAGCGAAGCGGTGCGAGGGAAACGCGCACGGTGTTTGAGATTTACGGTGATCGCGCTCTCTCCCCGAATAATCCTTTCGCACAAGATTTAGCAAGGGCTAAGAGATTTAAGCGACTTACTCGTGCTTCATTTATGGCTTGAAATTGCATCCCCCATTGGCGAATGAAATTTCCTCCTCGAATGAGTCCGGAGGAAAAAGATTGCCGAGGATGAAATATTACAGGCATTAAATATATTCTGTATAAGAGAGAGAGAGAGAGAGAGTGGCTAAAAGTGGAATGTCGGTGAAGATTTCCGGGGGTAAATTTAAGGGAAAAGTTGTGAGGCCGACATTCGGTAGGGAAGGTCGTGGGATGAGAAGGGGTTTTGTGGAAGGTGGTGAAGAAGAGGTGTGCCCGGGTGGAAGCTCCCTCATTCCCGGTTGGAGACTTAGAGTTGGTAATTAAATACAAGGAACCATGCCTTGCCTCGGCTCACTTGGTCTCACCCCAGCGCGTACTTCGTCTCCAGCGCACCGAGAGAGCCGAGTCACAGCTCTTACTCTTCCTCTATCGTAACTATCCCAGCCGTTCTTGCCTTCTTGCAATACCCCTGCTCTTCCAAGCTTCTCTCCGCCCCTCTCTCTCTCTCTCTGTCTTTCTCGTTTTGCCGGTATGCTTGGAATACAGAGAGGGCTGTATTTAATTCGGGAGTTCATTCGATTTACTTGGAGTGCTGGATTAGGCAGCGTCGAAGGCCCGAGCCACTCGTTCGCCCGGGCCATTTCCGCATCGGGGCCAAAAACCGGCACAGCATTACGCGCCTCCCCTCTCACACTGACAACGACAACGACGACGACGATGACAATGCCTGAGAACGATTGGAACGGGAGTTTCCTTTGTGAATTGCCAATGAGGCCAATATTTGACCAATAAAAGGCAACGGTGTGTGGGAGGGCGCTGATACCGCGTAAAAGGTTACATCGAAAGAGGCAAAGAGCGCGTGCAAAAAAAGGGTCGTGCACTTAGGGGGCGAACGAAAAGTGAAAAGGCAGACAAGCAGGGAGGTAGCGGCGGAGCAGCCGCCTTGTTCAAAGGTAACGGCGGCAATGGGTGCATGGATGCTGCTGTTACCAAGATCCATGGTACGGGTAATCGATTTTATCGGGGGCGCGAGAGGCAAGAGTGCAGCAGCCCGATCGGCCATGGGAGCGGGCGTTTCTTTTGATAAATCAATTTCTCGATCAAGCGGCGAGACATATACGAGCGCATAGTCATGCCATTATTGGCAATAACAGTGTTACACCAGCCCATCCAGGCAGCCAGAGGCCTCGCTTTCCATGGGCCCCCTCGTCTTCACCTCGCCCAGTACTCCTTCCTTCCTCTCTCCCTCTCTCTCTTTCTCTCTCTCTTCATCTCCTCCGAAGGCTCTCGCGCTCTCTCCCGGCGAAACTCAATTCCCCAGGCCGCGCGCGCGGCGAACGGAGAGGGTCTGCACACTTTGCTTGCTCTCCCGCTACACAAGACGAAATTTCATTCCCGCCCGCGCCCATCCTGTGCCCGGTAATTGTGCACGCGAAGCAACCTGAAACCTGCATTTGCCCTGTAGCTTCGCAAAGGAGCTTTCTCTCTCTCTCTCTTCCCCTGTTGCCTCCCAATCTAGCGGGCTGCTCGCTCGCGCGTCACCTTCGCTGGCCCGTCTCTCTCCTCTCTCTACACTCCTAAGACGTCCTAGCATCGCCACCCCTTTTGCCACCCTTCTCCTCCACCTCCACCTCCTCCTCCTTCTATTCTGACATTGGTTTGTCTGCCGACAGAAGGGAATCCTTGCCCGCTAAACAAGTCCTTCATCCTCGCGAGGACCTCCGGCGTTCCATTTGCAAAAGGAGCAAAGACACACTCACACGGAAGGAGCTTTCGATTGGATATCCAATATAATGTCGAGGCATTCGATGTGCATTTATCCTTGAAGAAAGTCCTCTTTCTGAAAAGGATTCTCTATGTGGTTGGTAGTTAGTAGCTTGCGGACTGTTGATAGTCAGAGGTGGGGGAGGGGTGGCTGCTGGTGCGGTGCGGGAGCGTCAGTGGAAAGTTGAGAGCGAGCTTGCGAGAACCGAGCACAATAAGACGGCTCAATGAAAAGCGTCCTTTAGTGCGGCCGCACTGTGAATGCTTATATGCCGTTTCTCCGGCGCGGGCTCTCTCTTTCTCCGCTCGCCTAGCTCCGGAGCTTCCTCTTTCAGCGGGACTCCCTCTTTCCTCCTCCGCTGCACTCACTCTACCTCTCTCTCTCTCTTGCTTTCCTCCCCCTTTCCTCCCTCCTCTCTCTCTTTCTCTCTTAAGCGGAGAATCGTCGGTCCTTCTCGCGCGCCGACTTTCTCTCGCCGGGCCGTCGTTTCGTCGTCGCTATTTGCGCGCGATATCTCGCTCGTTGGGCGCCGGCTCAGCCAATGAAAGCGCGCGGAGGAGAGCTTTTACGGCGTTCTTACGGGATGGCGGGGGCTTGCCGAGGGGGTTGGGGCTTCTGCCTCCGCAGCGTTCTTATTGTTTCAGCCAGCCCAACACCCAACACCCCCCGTCGCAGCAACCACCCTCTCAGCACCAGCCACCCAACCACCCCGTTAACCAGCCCGGCGAGCAACGCATACATACACATAGTCACATAGTATGCACACACACACACACACAGAGACGTACTCGCGCCATCCTCCGCCGCCTACCACTCCGTACTGGCTTCCTTCCACCCCCCTGAAAACCACCCAACCACCACCCCCGGCAGGCTCCAGTGGCACTGTGCTTAGAATTTTAATGGACCGGCTTAGAAATTGTTGGCGGAATTAGATTTTAGGACGAGATTAGGCGGGGCTGCTCCAAATTACTGCAAGGAACACGAGAAAAGGAGGAAGGGTTGCTGCTCTCCTGCGGCCGGGTGGTTGTCCCACGCGCTGGAACTCCTCTTGCCCGTTCAGGCCTCTCTCTCTCTCTCTCTCTCTTTCCATAAATTTATGCCATTGTAGAAAGAGCACGCGGCACTCCTCGTGAATCTCAGCTTCCTTCCATGAATTTCGAGGGGCCTCTCGAATTTTACGATCCTCAATCTCCCTTTGCCCTTTTGCCAGTCAGCTTTGGTTAAGTGATGAAGTGGAATCGTCAGATACCCTGAATTGTCTTCTTTACTTCTCGCAAGAAGGAAGCAAAGCCTCTCAATAATTATTAGTGGTAGTTTGCCCGACGCAGACTGAACACTTATCGGGGAGACTGGCTTCCAGGGGATCCTGGTGATCCTTCGACTGTTAGACGAAGGATCCTCTTATGCCAGGAGCAGGAGAAAATGCGCGCAACCTTCCTCCTCCCCCCCTCGGGGGAGAGCCTGAGGGGGAAACGCAAACGCGAGCGTTCTCCTGTACGAGTGGAAGCCGGTGGTGCTGTTTGAGTTTGAAATTACGAAGCGAGAGAATTTATATGCCGGTGCCGCCTGTTCTTGCCTCGCGCGCGCCTGGAAGTTTCATTTATTTAAGGCATCTTGAAGGGGTGGAATAACCGAAGGAAGAAACAGTACTCAAGAACACAGCCTTCTCTACGATCCAAGAACTTCGTTGTACCTTTGACAGTATTCGAAATCAGTACTATCGAAATGGAGAATTTACAGGCTTCTTTAACATAGAAGAATAATCGAGTGATAGAATCAGGAATAATAACCTTAGCGAAATACTCTGTGAAGTCTTATCTCAATGGAGAAATTCTAGAATAAGGTCTGGCGGCGGTCTCGCGTAGCAATTTTGCTCCCGCGGAACTTGCTGAAAGGTTCGTTATGAGGTGGGAGGAGGATGGAAGGAAGGTCGAGTGACTTGAGAGCTGGCATTCGTGGTAGCTATCCGTGACTTCTCCGTTTTGGCGGACCTCTTCTCTGAGAGAGCTCATCCCCGAGCGAACTCTCGGTGCTCTCCTCGTTCGTCCCGTTGCCGGCTCTCTCCTAGCTGGCTTTGTCTACAAGTTCGGCCGGGTGTTTCGCGATTATAATTTAACGACGTCGGCAACGAAGCGGCGAAGTTGGCCCCAGAAATCAATGCGCGTACCGCGAGACAAAAGCCAGCGACGACGGCGGAAAGTCAGAGGGAGTGTGTACGTGTAGGAGGAGGAGGAGGAAGAGGAGGAGGAGGAGGAGAAGGAGGCTGACAGAGCGGAGTGTAGGAGAGAGGACGGCGGCTTTAGTTTCGGGAGAGCGGCCGGGACAAAGATGGAATGCCAACGGGAATGGCAGCGCACGAATAGGCCAAGAGTTGACGGGAGCAAGAAGGGTTGTTTTCACACGATATAAGGGATTTCTATCCGAAATCCAAAGGACCCTTTTCCACCCTGCATCCGTGACAACCTTCCACCAGAAACAGACTTCGGACCTTCTAAAATAATATTTCATCGATCGCTACCCTATTTAAAAATGTCAATAACATATTGATAACGCGAGAGAAGCAAGTGTGTGTCGGTTGAAGAGCCAAGTTAAGGTCAGCGGTCAGTGAGGGCAGCGGGAAGAGACAGGGAGAGTCGCCGGAAGAGGGTGAGAACAGCCCCGATTCCCGAACACGACGGGGGTGTACTTCGGGCCAGGCATTTGTGGCGGGTATTAAGAAATCTCTGCGGACGTTTGGCGGTCGGCCAGCATTCCCGGCGAATTAAAATACCGTGCCGAACGTGCGGGCCATCTCTCGCATTGCCGTGGTCCTCTCTCGTTGACCGCACAACCACCCAAGAACGATTAATCATCCTGATCGTTTTTACCCTTGGCAAGAAAAATAGCCGGTAAACATCCCTCGATTTACGACCTCCACCAATAACAAAATTCAACGGTAGAGAAACATACGAAACGGAACAAATAACACAAACTATTCATTCGTTTCAATCGAGTTCATTCTATCGCTTAACAATACGATATCGATAATAAGGAATAATCAAGGAATGCTACAGTGGATGAAAGGTCGTTTGACGAGATCCGAAAGCTCCTGGTGAAGAAGGGTTGCGACTAAGGCATGTGCAGAGCAGAAGGAAACGGATGCAAGGCGGAGAGGACGATGCTTTCTCGAGGCTTTCTCGGGGGTGGTTCTGGCTGGCAGTCACAGACTGGGACCGCGTTTGCAAGCGCAGAACCCGGTGTACAAAGTCGTAGCTCGCGGCCCTTTCATTTGTAAACGAAATTACAGAATAAGGCTGCGTTTCACGGGAGGTGCCAGCCAACGGGATGAAGAAAGAGAGCGGGGGTGGAAGGTGGGGGGTGGGGGTGGTTGCGGAGAAAGAGGAGGGCGATGCCTGAAAGGTTGAAGGAGAGTGTAGGTGGGAGAAGTACGGGCTGGCAACGCAAGGACTGTTACTCGCGAGGAAGGCAAGCGTGTCTAGGGGGTTGCTAGAAAAGCGACGTCGGGGAGGATAGCGCAGGGGTGGATTTTACTCTGAAGCGAACCTCCTCAAAGGAAATTAAGGAGCATTCACTCCTCGCGAACAGCCCGTCGAGAAATATCGCCCGCGGAGCGAGGAAGCTCGCAAACCGAAGACTCCTACGGAATACTACGGTCCTCCCACAGAATCTTTCCTTTGGAAAGCAGCGTTTCCAACATATTCGTGGTAAAGTCAGGCAGATATGGAAAGGTAGAAATGTCCAGGAAGCAAAAGAGGGCTGGGGTTCATAAGAGGCAAGAAATCTCTTGGTTACACGGATTCACTGAAAGTTGGGGGTTTATACTGCGAGAGAGAAGCAATAAAGGTAGCCTGCGAGGGTGAATTCCCGATGAAGGTTGGCTTGGTTCGACGCAGGCAGGGAAGCAAGCAAGCAAGCAAGCAAGCAAGCAAGGCGGCATGCTTGAGTGCGAGCAAAGCACCATTGCCCTCGTCCTGTTTTTCATCCCTTATTTTGCCAGCGGGGGCAGAAGAGGGTCGGTAAGACGGGGGTGGCAGTATGGCCGCTTTACACGGGACTCCGCCCTCGAGTGGCTTCCCTCGAAGGGGGAGAGAACTTGGAAAACCTGACTATCCTACGGGCCAGCACAAAGTACGCGATACTTGGACTGCACATAGTGCAAAACGAAACACAGCTCGAGTTGAATTCTCTTAGCACCTGCAACCTTTATCGAATCACTAGTCGCATTCTCTTATAAATAAAGACTTAATATATGTTTTTATACAAAGAAAGAATAATACCTGAAGAATTGTTGAGTCGTTTCTTGTAATCCGTGGAATCGTGAAGGAATCGCGGTAACGTCGATCACGAGAGAGAATTGTAAACTGACCAGGTCCCTGCTACAAGAGTGCATCCAGGAACTGGTCACTCGAGGTGCCCCACTCTTCCTGTCCCCCCCAAGTGACCGCTGGGTCGCCGGATATGTGGGAAAGAAAACCAGTTCGGCCGAGGATAGCTAAGCAGGACACTACGTAAGATGGACAATCGAGGAGAGGTCAATCTCGCTCTCGGACAGAGGGGAAAAAAGTGGCCGGAAAAGACAAGACGGAAACCTGTTCCCTACACATGCTTCTGGGTCAGTCTTCGGCCCTTCTGACCCAGAGAGAAGGGATACAAGTTCTTAGAGCCCTTTCCGTTTCCCCCTCGGCAAAATTTAATCATTTCCTTAACCAGGGTGGGAAAATCTAGTGGTTGTGTTTGATAGTTCTTCGTTTGATCATATCTTTTATTATTCCTTATGTATTTTTGTTATTAGAGAATCTTTTAGTCCGAAAAATATAATTGTAAAATATATTTGAAACTCGTGGCGCCCTGCACCCTTTTGTATACGATCGCCCTACAAAGCAGGAGGATCCAGCTTTGCAGAAAAGGAGAAGGAACAACCGGATTCGTGGATAGGGACCAGTTTGCCGGCCGGTTCACTTCGCGGCGAATGCGATTCAATGTAACGTCCAGTTGAACCAGTTTTCGAATATTGTATTTCTGGGACAGGACAATGTCCAGGCTTGCCGGCAGATGCGCCGCTTTTATAAAGAGCGATCTGGGCCCGATTGAAATTTACTTTTTGATTCAAATGTCTCGCAACCAACAGGATTTATCTATACACCTCTTATTTCGAGTGGTCTGCTCTCTTTTTTCCAAAGGGACTGTCAACGACTGAAAAATATCAGGACACAGTTCGCCTTGGGAGCAGTCGAGGAACCCTTGTATATTTAAGAGGCAGGAATCCTCTGAAATTCACAGTAGCCTGACATGCGCGCCGGAAGGTAATGACGGCTAGCAGCACCGATATTCATTACGAAACTTTAATTAAGTTCCGTCAAGTTTCGAGGGAACGGTAGGTGAATAAGAAGTATACTCCCCCCCGTTAAAATCAATCTCAGTCGCTCGCTCACTCAAGAGAGAGAGAGAGCACTAGAGCCTTCCATCTGTGTGCGTGTTTAGTTATGTGTGAGAGAACAGTTGCCCGATTTTGTCGATGCTTTTTGCATTGGAAACGTATTCCACACTGGCAAATAATGTCGTTAATTGAGGGGGCTTACTCTTCCTCTTGGAACACGAGCGAGTGAGTGAGAGAATGCGGATAGACGAGGCGTGCACGAGGCATGAGCTTCCGGATGAAAAGAGGGGAGGGTGAAAAAAGGCACAGGCCCTTATTTCGGTGACCAGTGGTCAGCGCCGTTCCTCCTTTCTTCCGGGGCATCATTAGCTCAGCGGTGCCGAGCGTGGACAATGCCGGCAAATCTCTCGCGTGCGGTCAGTTGATCATTAATAAGCAATTATTCGACGCCTCGTTAGATCGACGCGCGCGCGCTCGCGCGGACGTGTATAAGATCCCCGCGTGACAAAGCTCTCGCCAAAAGCCAGCGTCGAGTGAGAGGGCTAGCTAGATACGCACTGACTCTCTTTCTCCTGACAGAGCTGGACCCAAACAGAAACATATCCAAAGCAAGACACAGAAAAGCAAAAGAGAGAGAGAAAATATATGTGCCCAGTGGCGCGTAGATGTGACGGTCAACTTATAGACGGCTTTCTATTAAAGCAGTTCTACGCCCGGAGGTATTGGCACCCCTCTGTCCACTCTCTCCAAAAGCGAACGAACCAGCAGCAAGTTTTCGATCACGGGCCAACTCGTGCGAACTCATTCTACTCGTATCAGCTTGGGGAAACGGCTCGCGGCGTGACTGACGTTCCTGGCATTTCTCCAAAGGAAGTGTCAGTAATGACTAACGTCTTCTGTTAGCCATCGGAACCAACGGTTCGCGGTAGTGAATCCTCTGATAAATATGAGAGTGTCTAAAGGATAGTATTCCGCTATTCTGGAATAAGGCTGAGGAGGCAGGAGGAGCTGGATCTTCATCAGAGGGATAGACGGCTGGAAAGGCCGGGGGTGGAAGATGCGGAGGAGAGGGGTGGGTGGGTGGGAGGCGGTATGCAAGGGGTAGTAGTATTCTAGTAGTCAAGCTGGAAGAGAGAAATAGAGGGAACGAGGGGGGTTGTGGCCCGGAGTGGGCGCATGCGGATGGTAGTCGCGAGCATATAAGTAAAGTTTGTTCGCAACTTATAATAGGGACGCCCTCCTACCATCCACCCACTAGCTCTAGCCGCCCTCTTCCCTCTTCCCTGCCCCCTCGCACACCCTCGTCATCCAACCGCGCGCGAGCGTCATTCGAGGCGGCCGTGCATCGGAAGAAGGATGAGGTATCCAAGGTTCGGGGCTGCTGGCTTACTCCGCCAGACGAACTTGCACGGTAATAGACCGTGCAGGTGCAATCTAAGCTTCCAACCAAATTGCAAAGAGGATGTGGTTATTGATGTTTTGGTTAATTTTTGTTTGATAGCGAAGAAATTATTTTCTTTTTTTTGGTGGGGCTCATTTTTAATCGAGTTTATTTAGTTTTGAAAAGATTAAATGCGATTTTAAGTTGATTCAGTCGCTCCACTCAGGCGCCCCATTGAGCATCTGCCGGAGGGGTCGGAACCCTTCGCTACTGGGTATCTAGTATCTGGAATATTATCTCGAGTGAATGGTCGACACCCTTTTTGGGGGTTGGACCTTCGACAACGGACCCCTCGTACTATTTAGGCGGGCCCTTCTTTCTTTCAATGTGGTACTAGGGACTAACAAAATGGTGGTCTTATGCTCAACCTTCTGGCCCAGTCGTTTTTAGCATTGTAATATAATTGTACCCTTGATTTTCTTGTCAATTATTATATACAGTATGTTTATTTATTCTTTTTACTAAAGAATGAAAAATAAAAATAGCAATCTGCAAAATTCGCGTGTCGTTTGTATCGATTGTCAGGTGTGTAATTTTGTAATTAGGGTCGCTCTCCCGGATCCAGCGGGTATTATCAAGGGTGGAACAGTTGGGAGGACGAGGGTTTAAAATTCGGAAGAGCGCAGTCGATATTAAAAAGGGGATGCCGAGGGAAGTGGAGGAATCTTTAAGAATGCTTCGTAGAGGCCGGGGTGGTGGTATTCCCGTAGGTAACGCAGGGTTGCTCGAGCTTCCAGTAATTCCTGCAGATGTCAGGAGACTATCAACGCAAAAAATAGTGATGAGGGGTGAATACCAACCCCACCGAAACGTCGGTCAATTTTTTGAGTTGTCTGTCAAGGGGTGAGTGATGGAAAAAAAGTGTCACCCTAACTAGTTGACCCCAGGCTCTCTCATCGACAGGGTATAGGTCTTGATTGACCTGCCTCTAGGCTGTCATCAAAACACTCGGTAATTTGCTCTCGATCGCAAGAATCGATCAGTGCAAATGAAGCTTAAGGAGAGGGGTGTAAATTAAAAGGTGAAATTAATGTCGGGCCAGATCTGCTAGGCGTGACAGCCAGGTTGCAGCCTCGTTTACTTAGGCTGGATTTGCAGGCCAAACAGGGAGGTGTGAGCATGTGTGACCGCCTGTTGTAACGAGCTACTGATTGCTCTTGCAGGCTGGTATAACGCGCGCAGCATCCACCCCACGCCAATTACACGTAACCCACGGCGACTATCAAAATTCTTCCGTCGCCTCGGCTTCGGCGCCTCATCTCTTGACTGCCCGTGGCCGTTCGTCCACTCTTGTCACCCTTAATACTCACTATATGCTTGTATAATGTTTAAACTGATGAATTATGAAGAATTCAGAAAGTTGGGGAAAGTTCGAAAAATCGTTTTTTTCGAAAAACCTTTCCCGATCGTTTCAGGGTCTGGTATTTCAGTGAGAGATTCAGTACGTAGCTAGGAAACAGTGATATCAATTCCAGAACCCTAGCTCAAAATTCATTTTTTGGCCCAAAAAAATCTGAAGGGGTAGGCCTTGAAAAATTTGCGAAAAAATGAATTTTGAGCTAGGGCTCTAGAATTTATATCACTTCTTCCTTGATGCAAAAAAACATTCCCCACCAAATTTCAGCCCCGGAGAATGTCGGGAAGTATGGAAAACATGGGAAAAACCACGGAACCTAATTATTCAGGATCGGTTTTCCATGTGTTTTGGGTACAATTCCGGCACTTTGGCCACTGGTTTCATGTTTTCTATCCGTTTTCATACTCAAACAATCGATTTATCAAGCGTTCGTCAAAGTCCGAGAACCTTCGAAAAATCGTAAATTTTAGAAGGGGTACACCTTAAAAAATTTGCGAAAAAATGAATTTTGAGCTAGGGCTCTGGAATTTATATCACTTCTTCCTTGATGCAAGAAAACATTCTCCCCCAAATTTCAGCCCCTGAAACTGTTGGGAAGATTGGAAAAAGTGAAAAAAACCGTCTAAATCTGACCGGATCAACTGCAAGGATTTCTACATATCTTTCACCGGCGACTACCTGGACGCAGGGCTCTGCGTGAGACAAAAGGAAAATGCGCCGACATCCACCCCGCGTAGTTGTAAAACGCTTGTTATTGCCGCTCGCTCTGGCAATGTTTAATAATTACTAGAGTCCAAGGAGGAGGAGGAGGAGAAGGGTAGTTGGGTCTCGCGATGAAGGCAACAGCGGAGGGAGTCGCGCGGGTGGAAAGGATACAGTTGGCGAATAGTGGAAACACGCGAACGGAGTGAAGGGTGAAAGCGGCAGGTGAGACAGGTGAGATAGGTGGGAATAGAGGAAGCCAGGAAGGATAACCAGGCGAGAAAGAGAGAGTGGAAAACGAGTGGTAAAGTGTGGCTGCCAAGCTGGAGAAAGAATCAAAAGGATGAGTTGGGCTGAGGTGAAACTGGGGGGTTGGTGGGTGGCTGTGGAGGAGAAGCAAGCAGCGAGGAGGGCAAGAAGAAGTAGAGTGAGAGGCGGCCCATCAGATAGACAAAGAAAATAGCCAAGTCCTCGCGGGAAGGTTCGCAAAGAAGGTACACGGCGGAAAAGAGAGCGCTCGGCCTCGGGCAAGAAAGAGACAAGTACCAACAGTTGGAAGGAGCAAAGAAGGCCAGGACCGAGAGAAGGATCCAAGGCTGTTGGGATCTCCGAGCGAGCGAGCCAACGTCGGGGAAAGGAAAAAGGGGGGAAAATAAATTGAAAGCAAAATTGTACTCGCACAAGAAAATGGAATTATTCCTCGACGCTGTTTCACCGAGATACGAAGAAAAAGAAGGGTGGAGGCGACGGGGGGGTAGGCGGTGGGCCCTGGACCGACGAGGAGGAATGAAGCGGGAGGAGGGTTGCCGGTTGGTTTCAAGCAGGAGAGGACCGGGGAGGATGAGGCGGAGGAGGCGCCGTCGAGGGAGAAGAAACTGGAAGGAGATGGCGTACCGAGGGGGATGGAGGTGAAGGAGCTGTGGGTGAAGGAGGAGGAAGAGGCGAGTAAGGTTGTCCGAGATGGATTCGGGCTCCATTGTGCTCGCAGCAGGAAGAACCGGAAGAGCAGGCGAGGCGCGGGGGGCGGTGAAATAAGATGAGGCGAAGGTGCCGGAGAAGCGTGCTGCTGCTGCTGCTGCTCGAGGGTGGCCAGGAAGAACTCGGACCAGCAACATTATTCTCCCGCGAGAATCAACCCTAAGAACGTCCAATCCAACATAGAGAAAGCAAATCTTGTAAAACATAGAAAACATCCTCAACACTACAACATCCAAAATCAGTAAACAGACACTCGAAACTATTTGGTGGTGTCTTGAACAAGGAGACAGGTGATAAGATTGGGGGTGGATATTTGGGGTGGCCGAGTGGGTGAAGCCTCGAGAGAGATAGAGGATGGTTCTCGGTTGGGTCCGTTCGTGGAGGTCTTGGCATAGCGTTACGACGGAACGCAAGCCGTAACTAAGTTCCGCCGATAATGGCAATTAGCGGAAAACACACGACGGGGCTAATGATATTCCCACGCGTAGCTTGGCTGGCGGCCGATATACATAGTATGCCGATCGGAGGCGCTTCGCTTGAAGGTGTGCGCGGTGTGCCGAACACATACACACACGCACACTTATACAGCACTGTATTCATAAACGGCGCGTCCTCGTTTGTTGAGCGTCTAGGGAGAGAAACGGGAGATGTGTGGGCCGGTAACTGTGTACGCGCGCGAGAGGCCTACCACCCAATAAGGTCGCCCGTACTTGGTCTTTTGAAGGCGACCTCCCTGCAGCTGGCTTGTGCACCTCCCAGTATCTACCTATCCATCCATTTATCGGGACCGACGGAATGGGGTGGAAGCAGTGCAAGCGCCACTGCACTGGCAGAGCCGAAGCAACGCAAGTGGAGGAGGCCAACCGGCCAGAAAGAGAAGAATCCCAGCCAAGGAGGCGGACGTTAGTATTAGAGAAGGATGCTACGTACTTAGGTCCTTTCAACATCGCTAATTACCTAGCGAACGATACAGACTCCTTCCTCGCTCGTACACACGCACCGGACGAACCGGCCCGGCCCGGCTCTGTTCCTGCTCCTCACCGAATCCCATCATCCCCCAAACCCCTCATGATCGCCCATGGAAAACCGTTCGCATTTACTCTTCACAGCCCAATCCAATCGTCTGCCAGTGGAAAAATAGGCTGAGGCACGTTTTGCGAGATGCTTTCCATCCATGGCCTTTGCTTGATAACGGCGGATCTTGCGGTGCCGGCAGTACTTCCCTTAAAAGCACACCCGTAGTTTCCTCTTTTTTTACTCGCCCGTTTAAAGCGCAAGGCAACCTGGCTGCTGCCCTCTTGGCCCTCGTAGTATCAAAGGAAAAATCTTGTATTCATGATCGATAGAAATTCGAATCGTCGAATGGCAAGGATGTTCCTGAAAATCTGAAGACAGAAGCTCCAGCCTCTACGAAATACCAGCATCGATTCTAAACTCTCGACCCTAAACTTTTCAAGTTAGTTCCTCGAGTATAAAAGTCATTCCAAACGATTTCAGAATGGTCGATCTGTTCCGAGTACTTCGCGACTTATGTTAATTCGAATGATTGGGCCGCAATAATTACTACCTTCTCACTCTGACGAGTGAGTGGTGGTGGACGCGGTCCTCTGGAATGTCGGTGTAATGAAAATTGCCGGCAATAAAAAGCGGGGTGGTAAACACAGGAGCGATGTCGCTCGTTCAGGACCGCGAATACTTTCGGACGGGAAAATTGGTTAAACGAGTTGAAATACCATCAATGATGACAAGTTGAATGAAAAGGGCCATAAAAGTGTTAAAAACAGAATCATTCCCTGAACAGTTATAAACGAGAAGATCACGGAGAGGGAAAGGAACGGTCGCTGAGGTTCACGCTCGCTTTGAGGCTGAGTACAGGACTTAAGAAGGAAGGAGTAAAACCACAGGGAGATGCTGGGGTCGAAATCCCTTAAAACATTCGTGCAGCTTCCATCTTGCCGATATTATTGACGTTTTTTGCCACCCCTATTTTTCCAGTGGCAGCACCCTCCCCCGACGGCCGGCAAGCAGGCAGGGCTGCTTGCCACCCTAGCAAGCACCCTCTCTCTTTCTCTCTTTCTCTTTCTCTCATTCTCTCTCACCCCTGTTACACTCAGCATCTCTTTTCTTCCAAAGTCTTCTGTTCTGTTCTGCTCCGGGCGTTGCGCCACCCGGTCCACCTCCAGCCATCGTGACGGTGGGCTTGACGGGGTGGTTCGAGGGCGAAGAAGCAAGCCGAGAGAGAGCGAGAGGGTGCGAGAGGGTTGCTCGCGAGGTTGAAGGAAGGCGAGCCAAGCCAAGCCAAGGGAAGGCGCGGGGAGGGAGCGCGGAGGGGGTGGTTGGCAGGAGGATGGAAAGGATGAGAAGGACGAGGTGGCCGGGGAGGACGTAAGACGGCTCTTATTCGCGCGGGCTTTTTAGAATACTTTATTGACTGAGCCTTGGCGAAGCGGTAAGCGAAGCGGCCAGGGGTGCCCTTAGGGGTGGCAAAGGGGGTGGTTTGGGGGTGGCTGGGCGATGGTACTGTTGGCCGCTCGGAGGAGAGTGCTTTAACGGGGCCGCTTGCGATGAGGAACGAGAGAAAAACATTGAGAAAGCACCCTGGTAAGACGAGGACAACCTTGAGAAAGAGTCGAAAGAGAGGAAAGGAAAGCGTTCTCCGGCCAGGCTCGCTCTCGTTTTTGAATTTAAATACCGGAGCAGAACGCAGAGGAGTAGTGCGGCCTTCCTAGGAGCAGCAGCGCACCGCGCCGGGAAAACCCCCGTGACTCTGACACTGTCTTTGCGAGAAATTAATGAAGCGAAGTGGGTACCACGGCCGCGATGCCGGCTGGAGCCTGCTTGATCTCTTTCTTCCAGTTTCTTCCTCTCTCGTTGTCCCGGCAGCTTCCATGCAACCCGTTTCTACTGCGTCCAGCTATTAGTATCAAAGGTATAGTACTTGTTTTCTTCTCTGTCGCGGCTCATAGCCATGGAGTTATGTTTCCTTCTGTCTTAAGAATATCTAATAAGAAGAATGTCAAGTGTGGATTTCTATTTTTATTTCAATTTATTTTATTCTTTCGTTCGTTAGTTTTAAAGATTAACTGTACCTCGAATCTCACATCATTGGATTGGAAAGAATGAACGAAGGGAGGAAGAGAAGGCGTGTTAGACGGGTTGTCCAACTTTTGAATCGGTGGTCATTGGGAAGCAGTGCGACAAAGAGGGTCTCGAGGAAAAGGACGAAGCGAGTGTGGACCACACGGCAGTGGGTTGAAGGGATGGAGAATGCGTGCGTTGTAATGAGTGGCTGGGCCAGGATTTGGGCCATATGTCGAGTGACCCTCACCCGTTCTGACCCTGTTGTAGCCTTGCCCCGAAACGGCTCGCTTCCCACTTTCAATAGAGGATTTCTGTTGAGTCTTGCGTCCAATTTCATTTGGCTTCTACTTTCTATATTCGCTTTCCTGAACCGCCCAAATTGCAATGTTACCCCTACTTTCGATCTTACTTTAATTCCAAGTTCCCCAATATTTTTCTTCCAAGCGTCCGCGCTTTCCCCCTTTTGGCTTCGACCGATCAATCAATGGGCTCGCCAGGAATGTAAGCCCTTCAGCGTGAGTCGCCGTCAGCCGGCTGAAGAGCCGAAATTAAGGAAGTCTGATGCGAAAAGACGAACGCGCCGGGAAGATGCTGCCAGGGGATTGGTGGCCAGAAACATCTCGTCCGAAGTCAATTTCGATTTTCATCCCCCTCGATTTAAGCCTTGCTGGAAAGGTTGCTTGATGCAAAGAAGAAAAAGATTGGCATTTGCGAGAAAGATATATTTCGATGCAACTGGCAGAGGAGATCGAAAGCAAGGATGACCCTTTCTGAACAGGGCTGAGAAGGAAAACTTTCTAATCGAGAATTATGAAAGTTATTTGCTATGCCGGGGCTTTTCGACAAGGGTGCCCAGAAAGGAGAAGAAGCCGTCGGGCGGAAGGGTGACGGGCAAGAGAGTCCTGAAGGAGAGCAAGACAGGCATTGAAGGGAGAGAAAGAAGAGCGAAGGAGGACCTCGAGGAAGCCGAGCGAAGAGCTCGCAATCGGAAAAAAGGAAGGAACGCCCAAGGCAAATCGGTAATTTCGTTCTGCGCGTGCGGCTATGATATTTCCAAGCGTTTGGCCCCTTCTTCTCCGGAGAGCGAGGAGTCTCTCTCGCCGAGGCAACCGGCAACCCTCTCGCTCTCCTTCTTCAATCCTTATCGGGAAAGTAGCTGGGCTCTTCTCGGGCTCTGCAAAAGACAAGGCCGCTCGGGCGGCTTGGGGGTGGCGGCTGTTCGACCAAGGTGGCTGCCATGCCGCGGTGGAATGGGGATGCAAATTAAAATCCTCGCCGTTTTCTCGTTTCTTATTTTCACCGGTGGTTCTCAACCCCGATCTCCTTTCTCAAATCAATCTCTCACTCTCCAATATCAATCATCAATAAATTTCCAACAACCAGAACATTATCCATACATTCTCACATACATATAATTCTCTTCAACTATCTCTCTTTACTTTCTACAACCAAATCCAAACGTCTCTCTCGAGCAGGCATAAATAAGCTATTTTCATATCTGACTGCCATGCCATCTGCGGCGATCCGAATGACTCAGTGAGCGATCCGTGAAATGCAAAGTATTCTGAGGATCCGTTCATCCCGAGGGAAAACAGTCAGCAGAGGCTATCGTTTGTTTCGCGGTGTGGTCCGGAGCGGCGAAACTATTCCTTTGAAATTGTAGCCGAGCTCTGCTCTCTTAATGATGTGGCAGACATTTTCCATTTATTCCTCGTAAGTATAATGCAAAGTGCAGCAGAGGTTTGGCGAGTGGCGGCGCGGGTCAGAGATGTGTTTGAGCGAGAGGAGGAAGAGGAGAAAGAGAGTTAGCTGTGGAGATCAGGCGGAGGCCTCGTCTTTCGGCCGATGAGGCAATACTCGCCGTTGCTCGCCGGTAGAACAGTTGCATTTGACAACCTCGCGTACTCGCGCGAGCCGGGACTAAGACAGATTAAGTATTTTAAATTGAACAGAGGGAGAGGTTTCGCGGCGGTTCGGTGGACGAGCGGGGGTCGAGGAGTGGAGCGAAGAGTGGAAGCCGGGGGTGGTCGAGATGAGGAGGTGGAGGAGGTGGTGAGGAAGAAGGGGGGTGAAGGAGGGTAAGAGGGAGATCGGGGGGATATCGCGAGGGGGTTGCCGGAGGATTGGCGGCTGGACGAAAGAGGGTGGCCGAGAGGGGTAGGTAGTACCGGTGGGTAGAGAGTCTGGGGCTTTTTCCCTCCTTATCTGGCTCTCTTGGTTCTCTCCTGGCCGGAGGGAGTTCAGTTTTTATAATAAAGGACCGTAATTAATGCCGCCCTCCTTCTGCCGCCGCCACCGCCGCCGCTGCCTCCGCCACCGCTTCGGCGTCCGCCCCCCCCTTTCGGCCCCTCGCACCTTTCGCCCAGCCTCATCCTCCACCACCCACCCGTCCACCCATTCACCCAGCTCGACTCCTTATTTCTTTCTCCTCCTCACTTTCTCTCGCTCTCTCGCTCTCTCTGTCTGTCTCTCCTCCGCTCGCTCACCAGCACTTCTTCCCGCTCCTGCCTACTTCCACTTGATCTCGATCTCACTTAGTCTCGCTTGCCCCTTTTCTCTTTTCCTTTCTTTCATTCCCTTCCTTCCATTCTTCTCGATGCCGACTGGAGAAGGGATGCAGCAGCTCGGAGGAACCCTCGTCCAGGATTCGGCTTTTTTCTTCTTGCCCTACCTCGCCCCCGCAACCACCCCTCGGCTCTCGCCGCCACTCGACGGGGCGAAGCGGAGCATAGCAGCCCGTCTTCCAATTTCTTCTCGTGAAAATCGCAAAACTCCTCTCGCCCCAAGAGCTTCCTTTAACCGGCGGCGATATTTATCGCCGAGGCCGCCGTCCTGATAAGCTCGACTTGCTTTTCTCGGATTAAGCGGCACAAAGACGCCGTTTGAGATCAGCATGTATTATCGCTGGAAAGAGGAAGCTGGTGTTTCGAATTCCAGTGAAGGAAAAAGGGCGCGTGTGATTATAGGAATTTGGATGGGCAAGCATTGCTGTAATGAAGGTTGATAATGAGGATCGATACTGACGATTTAGATGCGTTGGGACTACCTGGAATGAAAGGTTGAACGTTGCAGCCGGTCTGCTCGGTGTCCGTTAAACGTCCGAAAAATCCGAAGGGCCGCGGCTTGGGAAAACCGGTTCGAGAATTTTTATGGGGTCATCCGGTCGGGAGGGGAGGTCATCTCATTGAGGTCAGGCCGGAGAAGCGGATCTCGCCCCTTGAAGCGTTGGGCATAGGCCGGGCATCTGGTCATCGGAAATTAAAAAGTGCGAAAAAACTTACCTGACCAGTTCTAGGGCCCCCTGGCATACACTGTCGGGCAAACGGTGCACGTGGACAGCCCGTAAGGGTTATGCTAATGCGCAGAGGGCCGTTTGTACGCACCTTCTCTCCCTTTTCTCTTCGCTTCTCTTGTCCTAACTCTTTCCGATTCCTACCCCGAGCAACCGGAGAGAGAAAGAGAGAGAGAGAGAGAGAGAGTTCTCCCCTTCCCACGAGTACTCGCTTGCTCCTTCCTACCTTCCTCCCATCGACGGACCTTCCGTTCGCTTCCGTTCCACAAAGCCCACGTACTCTACATGCACGCGCCAGGTAGGGTCACTTTTGAGAAACGGGTTTCCGGATTTTTTCCTTCCGATCAAAGGGAACTGCGCGCTACACCGGGGAGTGGGGGATGACCAGTGCCCAAGTCCCGGAGCGTTTTAGGGACACAGGCAGACATTAGCGGACATCGGCGGTCACGCGAGCATACTCTCCAAATCTATTCTCGTATACTCCGACGTACGCGCTCTTCCCTACGATTTCCAAGTAGTCGCGCCATCGATCAGATCAGACATCTTCCTGCTTCCGGCGACGATGACTTTTAGTCGTCGGAGAACTTTTTCTACTGAAGATTTGGTAGAATTGTTGTGTCTCAACTATTTTTGCGAGCTTTGTTCTAATTGATCCTGAGTGTCCTTTGTGAGTTGTTCGTGCTGGCTCAACGAACACCTCGTCATTTATTCCCAGCATCCCTGCGGCGCACCAGCGTGACATAATCGTTTGTGGCATCGGAATAGTTAGTTGGGTAGAGCGCGTGCCAAGATGATGAGGACGGAAGTGAAAATATTTACACCCCCAAGATGGACCGACGGACATTGCGATTCAAGGCGCGGGCAAGTTTGGCGGAGGGTTGTAAGATCTGCATGCGTTCGACTTTAAAGTTTCGGCCCGGCGCAAGTAGCAGCCCGTTGCTTTAACTTCAGAAAACCGCTATAATATCGGGATCGCATTGACGATAGAAAGTGCAGTGAATAAAATTTACTTCTCGACTGTTATTCTTTGCTTGAACAATTTATTAAAGAGTTCGTTATTCCAAGAAAGATGATCCTGCAATTGTGTTTTTCTTCCTAGTTTCTCAAGTGGTGTTGATTCGCGGGTAGAAATAGCTGAGAAATTGAATAATCGGCAAGGGTGAAAAGTGGCAATAACGTAATTCGAGCGTAAGGCGAAGGGACTGGAAAAATCTGGCCCGGCCATTTTACTTCGCTCCTTCTTTTTCCGACTAATCCCAGCGGCGGGTGGCCCTTAATGGCGAGAGGGGATGGAAAACTTGGGGGACGAAAGGGTGGATGAATTGGACGGGGGTGGTTTTTCTGACGTCAACCCACCCTCCAGAACCAAGTCCACCGCCTCACCCTCGGTTTTCGGCTCGAATGAAAGACGAATAACATGGCCGATAGCTCGCTTAATGCCTCCAGTGTACAGGCCAACTTTACGAATTTCTGATTAAAAAACTCTTCAACTACCAAACCGTCTCTTCACTACTTTCCAACCTCTCTCCGATATCCATTCATCCCCGTCGGCTCGAATCCTATCCTGCACTCAATTAAAGTAAACTCTAAACGATAATAATTACCAAACCATTTTACAATTTAATAAGAAAAATACTTCAATGGAATATGTACGCGACAAGTCAGACGTATAAACGAGAATATCGCATACTATTAAAGTATGTCAGATTATAATAGCGAACAAAAAGTTGTCAGCTTGAGAAATACTCGCCATTCCCTCGGGATATGATTATGCCAATTCCGAATGATTGAATTTAGCAGGAGTCGTAACATAGAATGATAGTCGTCGCATAGTTACGAAAGCAATCGCAAAAGTACATAAGCGACTGGCTGGCATTTAATGACGGGCCTTTCGCGGGGTGAGTTTTTCTAATGAGATAAAGGCAATTAAAGTTAGAAACGCGGCTGCATATCGAAGAGAAGAAACGAGGGGGAGAGTTCTCTCTTTCTCTCCGACGTGAATCTCAGCGGTGTCGGTCGTCCCGCTTCTCTCTCTCGGAAGGGATGCTTTTTGTCACTTGAAATATGTTCGAGGGTGGTAGTGGGGGTGTGGGACGTTGTAGGCGGCTGGCGCGGAGGCGAGGAATGATAAAATGGCTTCAACGAGACAAAGCCTCCCAAGATTTTTACCCCGACCACCCCTGCGCGCGCGCGCGCCACCACCTTTTGTCCTCTTCTTTAATAACGTCGCCTCCAGTTGACTTCTGCTCGATCGGGAATCTCGCACTGTCCCAGCCGATTGCGAGAGGATCGATCGAAAGAGAGTACCATCAGAGAGAGAGAGAGAGAGAGAGATAAATATTCATCTACATTAGACAAGAGTGATGGAGAAGGGGCTTTTATTAAAGTCGGCCAGTCATTCCTACGGGGCCATGAGTTCTGTTCGTATCGGGCATTCTTAGTTCAGACAGGGATATTGTGTTTGCACGCGACGCGACGGCTTCTTAGAGGAGGTTTTTGCCCGGGATTCGCGAGGTTCCTTCTCTCACTCTTTTTCCTTCTCGCTCTTTCTCTCTTTCTCTCAGAGCTTCGCTTCCATCCATTCGACGAAAATCTTCCGTGGCACGAAGAAGGAACAAAAGAACATAGCCCCGGATGATTTGCCGGATCGCGAGAGTCCGTGGGGGCAGGAACGAGGGGCAGAGGGGGTGGAAGGAAGGCGGCCGAAGGGGGTGGCCAGCAGGAGCAGTGGAAGCAGCAACGGTAAAAGCAGCAGCAGCAGCAGCAGCAGCAGCAGCAGCAGTAGCGGCGGTGGCGGTGGCGGCGGCGGCGGCGAGGGTGGAGAAGGAACGAGGGTGAAAGAAGCGGGGGATGGTGATGCCAGGGTCGGCAGTCTTCGAAGGGGTTGTATTTTAAGATTCACCCTCGACTATCTCGGCCGTCCCATCGAGAAGGGGATGGATTTTTCCTTCGACTCTCGCTCTCCACCCACCCCCGCCACCCTCCTCCTCCTCCTCCTCCTGCTCCCTCCCCCAACAACCCCCCTGTTCTCAGCCACCCCCCTTCGCGACCCCTATCAACTGCGGCCGCTCGGGAAAAGGGCCGCGATGTACACCGGGCGGCGATTCAAGCTGGCTAAACAAAAGTTACCTGCGGTCTTCTTCGCGCCATTATAGCAAGTTTTCTCATAAATCGCTGACCTTAAACACTCACCGACCTCTCCTACTACCTTTTACTCGTTGTCGCTGTCGTCCTAGCCGCCAGCCACTTGTGGAGATAACGAATTTAACGAAAAATAGGAGTCCTTTTGAGCCAGCCTATTGAGAAAAGCTGGAAGCACTCCAATTTTAGCTATCAATTTGTGGAGGCTTTCATCGAGTCTCGAGCAATTTTATGCGAGTGTTTTCTTTGCGAGAAGAATTCCCTTTGATCCTTTTTCAGAGGAGACATATACTGGCGAAACTGGTAATGAATGATCATCGGTGAGAGTATTGGGAAAGTGGGTGTTCGGACGCGCGCGCTTCCCGCTCGCGCTCTCGTCGAGGATCGGTTAAGCATCGAGTGGCACCTTGTGGTAGGAGCACTTTGTCTTACGAGTGCGCTAGCCACTCGAAGGTACTTTAGCTCCGATCCGAAAACGACACGGGGATAGTCCAGTCCGAGGCAGTTCCGGGGTGCAGCCGGCCGTCGGCAAACTTTGTTCTATAAGTGGCCCGCTTATAGTGTCCGACACATGCCTCGGCACTTGCCAACATGAGAGCTCACCTCGTCGCCTCACAATAAAGTTCGTACTTGGCCAGTGCCACTTCTCGTTAAAAAAGAAGTTCGCGCCTTTTTGCCTGTTGATGATTGTAATATGAAAAGAGCAGTCGCAGATGGAAAGTGAATAGTTGGTGGAGGAATTCGATAAGTTAGAGTTGTGTCCTGGTGAGAATTTGATGTTAAGAAGGTTGGATAAATGGAGGATGGATGTATTATTTTAAAGATAATATGGCAGGAATACAAGCAGTCAGAATGGAAAGATGTTTCCGGCTGGCCGATGAGGAACACTTTCGTATTTTTATTGATTCGCCCGGTAAGGGGTAGTTAAGGGGGTGCGAACCAGCAGTCTTTCCCCACTCCGAGTCCCTCGGCACCCCTTTTTCCGACGGCCACCAACAGGGTGGCTACTCTCTCCTCGCTCGCCCGTTCGCCTTCTTTTCCTATCCTTTCCTTTCCCTTTGCTTTTCCTTGCCTTTGAAATCCCCACTCCGCCGGCCAGCTTCGGACCGAATCCAACCGAATCGCAGCAACCCTCCTCTCCGCCCTTGCCTTTTTCGGCGGACGCCGTTAAAGAAAACTACCCACGAAAAAGGAACGTTTCAGCCAGCTCTCCTTTATTTCCGTCTTATTCCACTCGCTGAAACATTTCTCGGGAAGATCTCGCGGATTTCCCTCTCTCTTACTAACCCTTTCTCTTCTCTCTCTCTTCTCTCTCTCGCTCTCTTCTTTCCTCTTGCTCCTTTTTTCCTCTTTTGTGCGGACGCTCTCTCACGTTCGCCGCGGGCGAGGGCGCGAGCAAAGTGAAAAGTTTCCTTTCGTCCCGGCAGCGGAGCACCGCCCCCTCCCACCCTCTGAAAAAGAACCACTAAGAGGGATAGAAGCGGGGTAAAAGACTTTGCCGTGGTTTCTCCCCGGGAAAAAGTTCGTGCCAAGATTTCATTTCTAAGGAAGGTGCAATCTCGCGGTAATCTTCTTTCCCCTTCTGACCTAATGGGATCTACTCTTCCGAAGGTCATTCTTTTTCTCCTTTTCTCTACGCCTCTTTAGTTCCACTTCTCCGTTATAAAAGGGCTCGTGACGAGAAAAAAAAAGGCCGGCGCTACTGGTACGAAATTAAAGAAGGCGGTTTGGTGATCAAGAGTATCAGTTATCGGGATACTCTACGGTCACGCGTTCCGGTACTTAAGTACCTTGGCTCGCTTTCAGCGAGCTCACCAATTAACCCACCCTCTCATTCCCTCGTCGGTGCTGGTCGTGTAAAGTCCCGCAGGAGCAGCAAGAAAAAAGGAGGAATATCTAGGCGGCAGGGGGAAGAGAGAAAAAGGAGGAATGAAGCAATTTGCGGAACGCGCTAGCGAGGGTGGTCGGGCGTTGGTTCACTTCTTTTTATTTATTTTTTTTTTCCCCCCTGGCACGCTGAGCGGTCGCCAGTTTATGACCTCTAATTAAGTGAAAAAGCGTGGAGCAAGTGGCCGGCCACTCCGGGCCACTGCCGCGGATGAATGGGACACCGATGCGAAAGCGAAACCAGGGATAATGGGTGCACCTGTAAAAAAAGAAGCAGCAGAGTATAGAGGGATGGGATGGGGTGAGTGGAGAGAGAGAGCCAGTGAAAAAAGTGTGCGCTCTGGGCTGCCACCTGTTAGAAAAAGTACCCACCCCTCGACGAACTGTGGGTTGAGGGACTCACCGTAGAGGCTGGTGGGGTTGCACAGCAAAAAAAACGGGAGGTTGAAAGGCACACAGAGTGGTAGCCCGGTTAGCCGTCCGCTCAGTCCGCTCCGTCCTATGCTCTCCCTTGGGGAAGAGAGTCTCTCCCACCCGAGGGAATCTCTGGGGTGGCGGAACGTGCCACGTGCCACGTGCCGACACCCCGGAAACCTTTATGAGCGATTTGCCTCCGCCTCGGCTCAAGAACTTTTCACTATCCTCTCGCATACTTGGGCGACAAGTGCATCCCTTTGTCAGTTTTACACTTGGTGCGCTTGATACGACCGCTAAGGCCAAAGGGAAATCTCTCTCCCTTCATTGATACTTGGTTTTTGAGTAGCAGAGACCTATAGCTGTGCTTTCGTGAATTAAGATGGAATGTTCTTAAGGTTTAAAAATGATGATGTTAAAAATTCGAAGGTAAATGGGAAATGTTCTGTGTCGATTACCAGGACAGTATGATTTTCTGGGTAAAGTAAGATAGTTTTTGATGTGGTAAATCTTTGGGATTCTTTATTAAATTAATTTATAGTTAACAGAATGTAAAAATAGGTAGGATTTTTATTTTCAAATTCGATTCCAGGAGGTAAAACTTTGTCGATCTCGACTCCGGTTGAGCAGCGGGGACACGAACCAGTCAGGGGTTGGAACAATCCATGCTCTGCCATCTGACGAAGGGTAGCTGGACTCGTTGGTTCCAGTGTGTTTTCGGAAGGGCAGCACCTTGCTTTTAATGCCTTCAAAGCATCGGCATAGCACTGAATCCGTCCACAGGGCTTTGTCAATAAGTTAGACATTCATTTCCAAAGTCTTCCTATTGCCAGTCGATTTTTCTAACTCAAAAATATTAGAAATAATTCAATTATTTTCAACAATTTTTCCATACAGTTCTTGATTAGAAACTGAATACTTTCCAATTGAATTGTAGTGTAATTCGTTAGGAATAGAGAATAAGACAAATGCAGGAATTCGGTAGAACCATGCGACCGACCATTAAATCTTCATGGAAGTCTCGAAGAGTACGTTAACGCTCGGCTAACCATGTAAAACCATACTTACTTATCTCGAGGAGTGCGAGAGGCCGTAGGAGGGCCGGATCCCCGTAGGGGTGTACCTTCCCGTAGCGTTTGCTTTTTAACGAAAATTAACGGACCCGGACCGAGATTCTGCAGATGCTCCTTTCTAATCTAATATCAAGGAAAGTTACCCGCAGCTTTTTCTAATATATTATATCGCCCCCGTAGACCCTGGGACCTTCTTCATCTAGTCCCCTCCAGCTCACCGACTTGTTTCTGCATTATTACTTCGTGCTAATGCGTATGAGGTTGTGCCGCTCCCGTGGCTAGAATTTACCCTGAAATTTATCCTCTCCAAGCTCCAAACGCTCTTCTTCTATTTTCCTACTTCTACCACCTCTTATTCTAGGAAAGGGGTATAGGTGAATTCACAGTTGAATAACGCACGGTTCTTCCGAGGAATTCGTTTGTATTTCATGAGATATACATTGGAATAACGGCGATTTCATTCCGCTCGTTCATAACCCTCTGGTGGCTTGTAGAGAGCGGAGTAAATCAGAGGGATGATCCAAGTTTTCGACAAGGAGGATATAAATCGTGAGGACACCCAAGGATTTCTAGGGTAAAGATGAAGTGCTCGGGTATGGAATGGAAATTTATATATATTTCTGGGAGCGTTGCTAGTGTGCGGGAGTATCGTGGCTGGTACGGGACGATCCGGTTGTGGTCCGGGGCGACCTTTCCAAGCGTGCTTTTTGTCCGGTGCGGCAAGGAAGACAGTCTGTTTTCACTTAAAGGGCGGTTTAGCCGGGTATATTCCCAGCGCTCTTGCTCGAAGGCCGACACAACCGGGGCAATTTTTCACCGGGGCGCCGCGCTCGACCCCCGGAAGGTTGGCAGAAGCGGACGTCGGCGACCACTTCATAAAATTACTTTATTACTCGTCCGGCCCTTGCGGTGGTCCCAGTTGTCCCTTTCCAGAGACCATTTTTTACCGCGACATATGTCCACTAGGGTTTCCTCCTTCTCGCCAATGACTTTACAACCCCCTACTCGACTTCTATTTCTTCATAGAACCACCCTCGATTCATTCCAATCGAACTTCCAACCCCTCCTTTAAATACCATTTCCTTCCACTAACCAGACGCTCCTCCTTTTATTGACTCTGTCAGCAACTTTTTCTCATACTCCATCATTCCGGATGCGGTAATAATCCAGCGAAGAATCGAGCGAGACGAGCTCTCTCTCTCTCTCTCTACCAGGCATCCACCCGGCACCGTTGTGATTGGCTTCAGACCTGTACTTTCGCGACACGCTCAATCGAGCAGGGCAATATTATTCGAGCGATGGATGTAATTAAAGTTACGGGAGCAGTAGTGGGAAGCATTATGGTGGTCAGGCATGGTGAGATCCGATCGATGACAGGGCAACCCGACGGATGCTACGGATGAGCGGGCCATCGCTCATCGAATTATCAGCGAGGCACTGCCTTCCCTCGCCAGCCTCTCAAAGTCTCCCATTTTTTCTCTCAGACGAGAACAAGCCTGTCTGCCGAACACAAGGGTGGAGCGCAAACTAGCGTTTGGACCAGCAGATACTTGGGAGGATGCGGAGCAATCTAGTCAAGTGGGAAGACGCTGCGGAGACGCGGTGAGTAATTTCATTGCATCCGGCCCAATGATACGGTGCTTTGCCTGATGGCATCGCCGATACACGGCCTCGCCCGTCTAGCCTAGCAGCGTCCTATTCTACTTGCTCTCGCGTCGCCCAGCCGCATCATTCCTTCCCTTCAAATTTCATCTCGTTTACTCTATCAGACTTTTTAGTTTTTATTTCATAGTAAATATAGGGAATAAAAAAAGTTGTTGTACTCCTTTTCTTGGAGTAATTTTTAATGTTGTTAAAGTATGTTTTTCTCTTTTAAGAGAATTTATTTTGGAGAGTCTGGTTATGCGACGTTATGATTTACTGATATTTTTATTGAGTTTGAATGGTGATTGTAAATCGAGAGAAGGGGCGAGGAGTGTTACGAGGAGTTCGCAGGGGCATATCCGCCCAGGGTAGATTCTCACGTTTTAAGCGGGGCCTTCCAACCGAAGTTGGCGACTTAGCTGAACATTTTTCGGGGTTACCTTAATCTTGCTAGGATTAGGAGGCCGCCGCCTCCTTCGCGGAAAGTAGCGAGGTACTAAAGGAGACTAACAAACACCAGTGCACCTTGAATCCAATGCACTCTCCCTTAACTCTATGTCTTCCTTTTATTGTTTCTCGTTGAATAATCGAATCTTTTAATTCTTTCATTCGAAATTCTATTATTTTACAAGCTCTGACATTTTTCACAAATTCCCGCAGACAGTATTATCGCTCGTTCGCCCGAAAACTTCATGCGAGAAACTTGGCCCGGCCTTTGGGAATCCGTTCTTGAAACTTTGCGACACTCGGCGCGTTGAATGCAAAATAAAAGAGTGGACGTGCGAGGACTTAACGAACACTTAGTCCTGGCTCTTTGACAAAATACCAGACATTTAGACTTCCAAGGGAATATTATATCGATGATGCAACGTGTTCGAGCATAGCCCTTCGAAAGCGCGGGTCTGTTATCGAGCCGGATCACAATGCTGATCGGATAAAGCCGTCGCGTGACAGTGGAAAAAATGTTTTCACGATCACCGGCGTGAACGAACGAACGAACGAGCGAGCGAGCGATTCCATCAGAGAGGGGAATTGGCGTTGAAAAGCGAGGGACTGGAATTCCTCGTCGATATGGGATTTTCAAGGGAGAGTAAAAAAAAGAATAAAAAATCCCTCGATGGTTCGAGTGATAACTAGCCGAACGACACACTTTTTTCACCCTTCGGTGGAAGAGAAAACCAACAATTTCGTGGAGACGACGATACACGTCTCGTTTGAATGAGAGAGAGAAGGAAGGAATACGCACACAGGAAAGTCCTGCATCCTCTCGTTGGCGGCTTGCGGTTAGAAGCAACAACCTCCACCCACGACTCAAGCCCCGATTCAAGCACCGACACATACTCACCTCGAACACTGCTTCACCATCGGGGCGAACGTACACAGAGAGACGGAAAGTGTGGTGTGGTATGTGAAACAGTGGCAAGGGGTAGTTGGTACCGTTGGCCGCTCGTTATTTTTATTGGCCACGTTTATCAGAGGGCTCACTGCTCGCCAAAGGGGGGAGGGGGGAGGAAAAAAAAAGCGAGGGCGGGTCATGTGAAATGTGAGAGGGAGGCGAGAAAAACCAAAGCGTCGAGTGAGTCAATCCAGTGATTTCTCTGCTCTGATTTCATGGGGGATGAACACGTTACCACAGGGCTAAAAGCCTCCGGACTTTTTTCACCCTGGGATTGCAACTCTTCTCTTGTTGTTGTTTTTTTTTATCCACCGCTTTCACAAGCTTCCCTAACGATCCTCCTGTCATTCATCTATTTTCTACCTATAAATCCCTTTTAAAGCTTGTTCAACCTACGATGATGATGTTGCTTTTACCGAGAGTGTTATTTCGAAAGACAAAAGGCGAAGTGTAGGAGCCATCTTGGCACTCGGTAGCCTGGGGTTTTTCCGGCAGCTTTCCTGCCCATTTTCCGTGGACTATGCGGAAGTACTAAATAATGCGGATGCTCTTGGCGTGGCGAAGGGGGTGGGGGTGCCGCGGGGAGGGGTGGTAAGAAGGGGGAGGCCGGTGTGCCGGTGGGTGTGTAGGACAGTGGCGCGAGAGGGTGAAGCCAGTAGGAGCCAGTGCGAAGAGGATAGAGCAACGAGGAAGAGGAAGGAGCGCGCCAGAGATAGGAAGGTAAGGCTGGTGGGGATTGCAGGACGAGCTGGAGATTTTGCGCGCAGAGTTATAGTGAAACTTTCGAGCATTTATTTCACGAATCTGCATACTACGTCCGCCGGCGTGGCTGCCATCGCCCGCAAGCCGCTCGCCCGAAAGAGGCTACCCCTGCCGAGGGCTCCAACCAGACGAGCGTCCTCGTCCTTGTAGAGGACGACGACGTTCCTATGTAAGTCTATGCACAACCAAGAAGGGCTCTTTCTTCTTCTATCTCTCTCTCTTTCGCTCTGTCCTTTGCCAAGCAGTCCAGAAAGGGATTGCCAGAGACGATCGACTTTGCGTTTTAGTTCGTGTCCGTCTTCTTGATGTATTCCTTGATTCAATTCCTTGGGTTTTCGAAGAATTTTTTTTTAATACTTGTCGGACACACCTGGCATTATCTTTGGATGAGTTCGACCATGAGTTTTAGCTTGAAATTATTGATAGAAGATGGTGGAAAGATATGTGGCTGAGGCGAACGTGCGAGCACTCGCTCGCGGCCCTTAACTCCAGCCAGGGTGGAAAATTTATAGCCACGCGAACTACCCTCTTAAACTCCGCGAGAGACCACCAGCCACCCCCCTTAGAACCACCCTCGCAGCACATAGTACGGCGTTATCGCCAGGAGAAGTTGGAAAATTCGACGCATCAAACTTTTCGCCAAACGATCGGACAGCCAATTCTCCATCCTCGAGAATCTCCATTGGTTCTTGAGGCAGTAGAGGAAGTCTGTCGTAGTCGGACCGGCCGTAACCCGGCTGTCAAGCGTCATTCTGGCAAAGAGGAGTTTGCATGCCAAGTGTCACACGATCCAAGAGTGGTTGGGGATTTTTGGTATGCCATTAGCACCCATGTAAACGCAGCCGGTCATAGTTAGGAGGTTCCTAGAGTGCGCTGACTCTTTGCCTCTTTTCAGAGTGGCACGATTACGTTACAGAGAGAAAAGAGAGGGGTTGGTGTAACGTGTAGGTTTACCTTCGCATTGCCGCAAGTAGGACATGGGAAAGAGGTGGCATGGCTGGAGGAAGAAGATGAGAGGAGATGAGAATGAGCCTGGAGAAAGGGTAGGAAGTGGCTGAACTGCATCCCTGTCTCGGAGAACACGAGGGCTGGGTTAAGAGGGTGTATCACTTGTTTACTACCCAACCACAAACCGCCGACAAAAACATTAATGTCGAACGTTAGCAGTGATAATGCACCACTATTCTGCTCTCTTCTTCAACTTCCTCTCTTAGTTCCTGATCGATACAAACTTGAAATAATTAACAATTTTCATCAGGATCATTTCTAAGCTAGAAGAACTTGTTGACATTTTCTGCTAGGGGATTTTTAGCTTGCGAGGAGGGCGCTCTAGCGGGTTTATGCTGTACAGGAAAATTTGAAGTCTCCTTCCCCGAAGTCTATGTGGACGAGGATTGGCCGAAACTTTATCCATTTTTGCCCCCGCCCTCGCGAACTGTTCCACTGGATAGTCGCTGCCGTGCACACCGTCACGTCCCTTCGGAAGCCCCGAACCACTTTAGTGCGAGTCTACGAGTGCTACCATCTCCGCAAGCACTGGTAACCGCCCGGAGCACTTCTCCCTCTCTCGCTCTGCTCCCAGTTCAGTTCCCATAGCGCGCTCTCTCCATCGGCAGGGTATTTTCGCGCGAGAGTGAGAACCAGGCGGGCACACCGTTTGCGAGAGGAAGAGAGTTAGAAGGCTGCTGGTAGCTCCAATGGAGAAAGACAGGAATGGAAAGTTGGTAGAGGGTGGCAGAGGAGCCGGGGCAAGATGATATTTTCTTATCTTCTCATTACTTAATTTTACGATTGGACCTGATACCGCGGGCGTCGCCATGACTACGGCACTTAAGTGCCCCATAAAAAGATGAATTGCAAGCGGAGCATATTTGCCGGCAATGAGAGCAGCCCAGAATTCTCTCTCTCTCTCTCCACACGCTCTTCTTCCGGTGGGCTCGAAGGACGCTCGTTTCCCTAGACTTATCTGAAGGACATTTTCTTCGGAATGACTCTAACCGCAAAGTATCCTACCACGAGAACGAACGAACCTTCTCCTTCCCCCTTCACTACTAACGATTATCCCCCATCTGCCGCACCATGGAGAACTTGCAGTTGAAGATCATTCTCCCTTCGGCTTGGCGTTTCGTCCCGGCGGACTTGTAATCGTCTTGCGATTCCTCTTCGACTCGATGTGCGGTACGATCGTTTGTATCGGCCGCGAAGAGTAACGCGCTCTCGTGACATCTTTACAGCGTTGAGGGTATCAGCTAGCATTAAGAGGGCTGGAAGTTGTTCGGCCGAGGGGTTCGAATTGATGGTAGCGGGCGGCTAGGAAGGATGCCGCATGATTAAACCGACACGTTCGAAATCTTCCGGGCGATCAAGTCCTCTTCTAAGCTATTTCTTGCTGATCGCCCGCCGTACCAGCCAGCCACCTAGCCATCTAGCCAGTCAGTCGGGCCTATCCCTATCCCTATTCCGAAGTCTTCTCTTCTCATCACCGTGCTCGTGCCAGCCTTCCACCGAGGAGCGCCTTTATCCTACAATATCTATCTTCATTTTCTTAATCGCTCCCAACCACCCCCCAACCCTTCCTACTCTTCCTCACTAACACCATGATTTTCCTACAGCCGTTACACCATCTGTATTCCTCTCTCTTCTTTGCACCTCGCACATCTTTCTCTCCAGCTTTCCTGCTACCTTATACGTCCTCTTCCCTCTTCTTCGTGGACCCTTTCCGCTCGCTAAGATGGCGTCCGTTGACGAAGACGTATTACCTTGGCGGAGGCTCTCGTTGAAGCGGCGCTTATTCCGAAAGGGGATCGCACGATTTCTAAGAGATTGGATAGATATTCCACCTCGCCTTCCCTTTCCACTCTCTCACACACACACACATACACACACGATAGATTCTTTGCGAATTCGATCGAGGATCATCCCCGGCTTCCGGCAAACTCACTCGCCGAGAGATTACGCGGTCCTTCGCTTGACGAATTGGGAGGAGCGGAGTTGACGGGGCGCTCGAGCGGCCAATTGGCTCGAGAGAGAGATTATCCAGTCGGTGGGAAAGCAGGTCGATCGGGTACTTGACCCTGAACGAATGCGGTTGTGTATACGGATTTTTCGACGGCCGAGGGTGAAAGTGAAAAATGCGGGCATGCGGGTGGTGGAACAGCCTGTTAATCCCATCTCGCCGGCCCATTAAATCCGAGCGATAAACAGTTTAATGGTAATTTGGCTCGAGGCAAATTGCGTCGCTCCACTTTTTAATATAGCATCCGATGTTTTTCCCAACGCAGCGGCGGCGGTATTCATTTGGGGGTTGGTTTAAACCGATAGTTATAATTCGATTGGTTTTAATTAATCGTCGTAAAGCATGGCACGCCACACGCGTGGAGGGACGAGTCGAGTGAAGGAGCATTGAGGGGGGAAGAAAAGACAGGGTGGAAGACGAGATAGAGGAGGACGAAACGAGAGGTGGTTTCAAGAGGAGCACGTGTACGTGGCGCGATGCGGCTCGAGGTAATCCGGAGACGAGTAAACGCACGCATGCACGCACATACAGGCGAGCGCTCGCACTCTCACACGCTCTCCCAGTCACTCAGACAGCCGCGCCGGAAGCCAAGAGCACGAGGAGGAAGCCAAATGTGGGACAAACTCATACCCCATTCATCCGAACCACGCTCGTTGCGTTTGCCGGCTGGCGAAAGTCACGCAGCACACACACACACACACACACACACACATACGCTTTTCTCTTTCTTCTTCTTCTTCCATTTAAGATTTAAAAATTCTCAGATCAAATTATTTAGTATTCCATAAATCATCAGTTCCAACATAACTCTCGATTCTCTCAAAAATACCAAAGTTCTCTCCGCGACAAAGTGCAGGAGACTCGTGATAAGTAGAATGAGTAGCTAGGCTGGGCGGATCGAAACGAGATTAACGAGACGGCCGGGCGACTAGGCAGGGGATGTTGCGGGGTGGTTTGGGGGGGGGGCTTGGAGTGTGCTAGAATGAGAAAGAGAGGAGGGCTAAGAAGAAGAAGAGGAAGAAGAAGAAGGTGGTGCGCCAGTGGAAGAGGAGACTCGGGGGTAAGTTGCCGGTGAGAAAACGAGTTTCTGCCCGGAAAGTCTGGCTGGCTGCAACCCCTGCGCGCGCCCGCCGCCCACCCCCGCCGCCCAGCTGGTAGCAGCATCAACCCCTTGTGCCGACCAGGCTTCAGCGGCTCGGCCGTCTTCGTAGACCTACATCTGTGGAGGTGTCTGTACGGGTCCGCGTACCTTGCCGTTCTTCCTCTCCTTCTATCTCTCTTCTTCTCTCTTTCTCGGTGGATGTTCTCGCGAGAGAAAGCTCGCGGGCCTTGAGAAAGCTCTCACGGCTTTCCAAGAGCGAGAGAGAAGTGCTACGCTTTCCTGGAGAAGTGTGGGAGCGAGATGTGGAGAGGAGGGTGGTCGGTGGGGGGTGGTGGGGCGGTGGAGGGTGGGGTAGCGGGGGTAAGGGAAAAGGGGACAGAACGAGGCGAGGTTTTCCTTAGCTGGCGCGAGAGGGGCGGCCATTTTCCCGAGTTCTTAATATTTTCATGATGGCGGCCGGCGCTGGCGGGGCCGCCCGGGGAGCGAGGGGGTGTGGTGGGTGTCGGCAGGAAGGTTAAGGGTGGCCGGGTGGTCGGGTGGCTACGGGTGGTTCTGCTGGGGTGGATGAAAGAGGGTCGGCAAGCGGAACGCGCCCGATGTTAGATAGAAGGAGAGAGAGAGAGAGAGAAGGTGGAGAGCGAGGGTGTAAGGGAGAGCGGAGAGTCAGGGAGAGTCAGGGGGAGAAATTAGAAAAGGGGAGATTTAAATATCAAGCTACGAGGGGCGGACCACCGCTCTCTTTCTCCCTCGTCCTTTCTCTTCTCTTCGAGATTCCTCTTCCTTCGACCCTGCCGCCTGCCGGTGCTGCTGCCTGCCTGCCTGCCTGCCTGCTTGCCTGCCTTGCCTTGCCTTGCCTTCCTTCCTTCCTTCTCTTCCCTTGCTCACCGCTTCGCCACCCTGCCACCGACACCCGAGACCCGGCGCCCACCCCCAACGCCCCGCGTCCACCACCCAACCCAACCCACCCACCGCCCTTCGCCGTTCTTCGCTTATGCACCCATACAGACACACTGCCCGCCGATATGTACACGGAGACCTACACCCACGCACACACCTATCGATCCTCGGCCAGAGAAAAGACGCCTTAGACCCCCTTCGACGTCGCAAGACGCTCCAGGGGCACCTGCTCATTCCAAGAAATTGGAAGACTTTAAACTTTTAGGTAAGTAAAACTTTAATTTCTAAGATCTTTTCATTTTTGATTCGCATACTTTTAATATTATATCATCTGCTGAAAGTTAATCGTATCTGTTTTATTGGTGTGAGTGAGGTCAGATATGTCAATGCTTCTTGCGATATTATATGAGAGAGAGAGAGGAGAGATGCGCGGTCTTTTGCCACACGTGTGGCGAACCGCGTGTACGCTGTCACGTGTTTGATATAGGTCAATGTCTTGGCTTGCCATACGAAACGTAGCGCCGCAATCCAAATACCCTCGAGTTTACCCATAGCTATAGTTGGAAGAGCTCACCCTGTGCCGCAGCAATTTCGGATCATCTCTATTAATTCCTAGACTACCCATTCGTTTTGACCAGACTCTCTCACAGCCGTTCTCTCTCTCTATCACTCTGTCTATCAAATATCTTCAGAATACCGAACTTTGCAATTCGGTCAGAATGGCTCGTCAATTCTACAGAATGGAAGGAGCGAGTGGTGGAAACTTGGGAAAATCTGGCGGAGTAAAATTCTCAAGAGTAAGACGGTCGTAGTAGAAAGGGGGAGGAGGGATGCGTGGGAGCATTGAGCGCGTGGAGGGAAGGAATTGGCGAGAAGTAAGGGTTGAAAGAAGGAGGTGGAAGGAGGGAACGGGTGAGCTCGAATTCGTCCTTTGAGAGAGGCCAAGAGCAGGCGGCAGCCGGAGGAAACGGAGTAAAATGTCCTGGAAACAACGAAGTCTTTCGTTAGCACGATCCTTCGCCACCCTCGGAGCAACCCCTCGCCCACCCAACCCACCACCCCCGGCAAGAGGTGGCTCTCCTCCCTCAGGTATAATACCCCCGCGGCCCCGGCGAGACTCCCAGCCGCCCTATATTTTCCGTATCTGGAATAAGTACGCGGGGGGGTTGCGAGCCTCTGTTCCACCACCCCCTTCTTTAATTACGTTCAGCCACCCCTCGCGAGCAACTCCAAGAGGTACCCCCTTAACCATCCTCCGACTTAACCATCCCACCCCCGGATTCTCACCGTCTCTTACTCCCACGCCCACTCTCACATTTTCTTCCAGGCATCCCTTTCGGCGATCCACTCCTTTTTCACGATGACAATTCTAATAGAAATATTAACGGTGATTCGTCCAACTTGATTTCGATCACTCTCCGCAATATCATCCGCAAAACTTCGGCGCAGACTGATAATTCAATAATCCCTCTCGATGTCTTCGGGAGAGGGAGAGGGAGAGGGAGAGTTTGAGGGATGCATATTAAAGGAAGCCTATCTATGGACGCATCACCGCCCAGCTACCCCTTCGCACTCTTCTTCTTTTGAGTCTGCGCCCTCTCGACACGCTCGTGTCCCTGCTGCTCGAGTAAACTCTTTTTTGGCAGGAGAGGTGAAATTTTTCCGCGGTAAAGCACAGAGCGACGGCGGCCGGGGTCCGGCAGTGTCGACGGGTACACACAGTGCCGGGTCAGGGCCAAGCATTTTCTCGGCGAGCGATTTTAATTAAAGCGCCCGCCAATTCCCACCCAAGTAGAAAGGGCACCTAAGGGGCTGAATTATTTTCTTGCTAATTGCAAAATCGATAGACGGGCGCCACCTTGAGGAGAACGACGAAGGAGGAGAGGGGTGGGGGAGGGTGGCGTTGGAGGATTAAGAAGGGTTGCTGACGAGTTCGGCGAGGTCATAAAAATATTTCGCTGTTCAAAGTTAAAGAGCAGAATAAGGTATAATTAAAAGGGCAGCAAAGTCAGTCTCTGTGTCCAAGCACGTACGGACGACTTGTTTCCTCCTGAATAAGGGCCCGCTTGATTACCCCGGGTTCCGAACGACCGATTTCCCTGGTCGCGCTTCCGCCGCCGGCACGTGCACCGTCTTCTTGCGACTTGAGCGTGAATTCACGGGACAGCAGAGACAAAAGGGAGTGTATGGGCGGCAAACAATCGAGGCTATTACGTAAAATGGAGCCGTGGCAAGACAGAGAAGAGAGAAAAGCTCGAGAGAAAGCAACGACGGTGGTATGAGAACTTCTGGAAAAAGGCTTCCGAGCCATTGAAAGCGGAGGATTGATTCCCTAGGGAGAGGAAGAGGAGGAGGAGGAGGAAAGTGGCGGTAGATGGTAGAAGAGAAGAGGACTGGCGGAGGAGCAGTCGGGCAACGATAGAACCGCTCGATTGAGTCCACTGAAACAGTTTGTGTCTGCGGTCCACCGAAATTGATCCGGCGACACCGCGGCAACTGTCTCCGACACTCTCCTACTCTCCACCCACCCCTTTTAACCATCTCTCTCTCTCTCTCCGTTTCGCCGCTCCTCTCTCCACAACGATCTCTCACTCTCTCTCTCTCTTCATCCAAAGCTTCTCTTATCGCACTCCGTTTTCGATCCCTCTTTCTCCCTTTCCGGCAGCTCCGTCGCCACTGCCGCCACCACCGCCACCAGTAACCGCCACCACATCCTCTCGCTCCCATACTGGTAGCGCGGACACCTGTGGTACCTACACCAGAGCCCTTTGACCCTACGCGGCCTTCGGCTGCATTGGAAACCTTCACCGATCCACTCATGTGCCCTTGGCTCATCGATCAACCGGATCATTCGTCATCCCAACACTTGGAAAGCATTTGGAAATTGCGATAGTGTTTTTGAAGGGTTGTAGTAGGGCGGAAAAATCAGGGGGTTGTTCGAAGGGTGTTAAGGGTTGGGTAGGAATTATATGTAAGAAGGTTGAGAAGGGCGAAGGCGAGTTCAGTGAGGCAAGACGGATGGAGGTCGCAGGAGGTAGCCGGGGAAAAGAGAGAGAGAGAGAGAGAAAGTCGAGCGAGAAGACGAAAGGAGAGCGGAGAAAGGTGTAAGGAGAAAGGAGGAGCAGGAGTCGCGGTCGGAGGAGAGCGGGGTAGGAGAGAAATAAAGATGGCCGTCCCCGGAGTCGACCCATTCAACCACCCATCTCCTCCAAGTCGGAGCCCACTCGCTACTGCTCGGCTCTTCCTCCTCGCGACGATAAAAGGAAAAAGGGGAGAAAAGTGAGGAGCGGAGCCGAAGGTGGCAGCTTCGCCGGCGCAAAGCTCTCTCCACCAGCCTGAACAGAACGAACAGAGAGACGAACGGGGGCATTCGCGGGGGAAACAGTTCTTATTGATTCAGAGGAGAGCCACCCTCGCCGCCGAGAGGAGCAAAAGCGCGATGGACCCGCTCTCCTGGACGCGCCTCTCCTTCTCCGGCTTCCTTCTACTCTTTTCCCGCTCTTTCTTCCGGCGCGCAACCCCACCCGCGCGCGCTCTGCCTCTGACGGCGCACCGCCTTTCAGAAACACCGGAGCCTCAACCACCCCCTTCAACCACCCCCCAAGCCTTCTGGGAAACCGTCATCTCCATCGTCTTCCCTCTCAACCGGGCCCTTGTCCTACGCTTCCTTCCGCTTCCCTCCGATCGCCCAACGATTCTCAAGCTGACCGACACCCAGAACAACCCTAACAACTTCTACACCCTTTCATTTAGCCTATCAAATACCCTTTTCACGCAACGCCCTTTTCCCATCGATTTCATATTGATCAACACACCTTCAATCGACATCATTTACTCCTTCGTCGAATGAACCTTTTCACATTTCCAGTAACCGTATCATCTTCGGGCGTTTTACTCTTTTGCCTCGTTTACTCTTGCCAGAGAGAAACGTGTGTGTCGGAGGGGGTGGTGGTGGCGGTGGTGGTGGTGCTCGGGGGTGGGTTTGCGTTGGAGTCAGTGAGAGACGCGGATTCCTGGTCGAGGCCAAGGGTCAAATTGACTCGGACTTTCTGGCTCCCGTTACACGTAAGAGCGGGCCGGTTCTCCGTCCGAGTTTACCGAGGGCAAAGCGATTTCGGCCAGTTTTTCCCGAGTACCTGTTTACCTTTCCGCCGCGTGGGAGTGTGTACGTGCGGCAGGTGTGTGTTTGTACTTTGCGCGCCGAGCACACTAAGTGCCGCTGATACCTTGTCAAACATTAAACATCCCGGTGTTGTTTTATCTTCGCCGTTGATCCTTCACCCTTCTTTCTTTTTTCTTCTTTTTTTCGGGGGAGTCAAAAGGTCCAGGAAGGGTAATTCCTCGATGGCGATGACGTCAGAAGCGGATAGAATCGCGAGTTGTATGTCGGTGGTATATAACAGCGGAGCGGAGAAATGCAACGTCGTAATTTTGTCGGACTTTTCCTAGCCGCACTAGCACATTCGGCCTCTCCAACCACTACTCTACTTCTTCCGTCCCTCATTTCTCGGTTCTCCACCCTGCGTCATCCCTCTTGCAGGTTCTCTCCTCTCTATAGCGTGTGCCCGTTCTCCGTAGTCCCTCTCTCGCGCGCTCGCTCGCTCGCTCGCTCGCCTCTCTGGGCAAATTGACTTTTCCTAATAAACCAACTCGCGAGGCAACTTCGGCGAAAATCATTTAAAACTTTGCCAGACTCGAATTCGCCTCTCGTTTTAATGCGGAGGCCCGCAGAAAGCTCTCTCGCGCTCTGCACCTGCATCCTCCTCTCATTCGGCCTCGATTCCTCACTCCTAAACCGCCTCCTACTTCCTTCTTTCAAACTGCTTTTCGCACTTCCAACTTCCTATCCATTAGTTCACTATTTTTCACTTTCAAGACAGTCTTGTTTTGACTCTCCTTGAATTCGTTGCAGGAAGGGTAAGTTGTGGCGACTATCTTTTAGATGATTTATTGGCTAACCTTCATCCATCCACGGTTGCCGCGGTAGGAGACGCGAGGGGAAATCGATGGGAGTAAAGGAGAATTGTCGAAGAATAACGTTCCCAGTGTGCGCGATCCCTTTTTGCATTAAAGTTGCAACGAATCCTCTCACTTTAACATTATTTCATCCCCGTGAATAATAGATCGGGCACTTTGCGATGGCTCTCAGCCACCGCGGAGATGATATAAGGTCAGAGTAGATAAGAGAAAGAGTCGCCGCATGAGAAGTAAGAGCAGAACAGAGCGAAGAATTATCGCGCGAGCGAGCGCCCGCCACCGCCGCCGCCGCCAACCGCCACCACCGAAGATTGCCGATAATAATTCCGCCTCCGTTCCGCGATCTCTCTTGGATAAAGTTCTGCGGGGACTTTGGCAGGAATCTCCTAGATTTCCTCAGCTTTTCTAACGTACTTATACACTCGGGCGTGGCCACTCCCAACTTTTCCCAAAAACTTGCCGCTTATATCGACGATAAATGTTATAATAATTCCAGGAATTCACGTGACCTCGCAGTTGGAAAATACTTCTTCGCATATTTTATATTCCCATCAGAAGCTGATTTTTTTTCAAAATTTCATATGTTCCGTGAAAAGAGATATTCAACAAAAACTGTTTTTTTTTTATAGCTAAGATTTTGAATCCAAAAATGACCTGGGCCGCCTAAATGTATCACGTCGAGCAGATGTTTTATGATAACAAGAGTAGTCCGATTAGTGTCTAACAGATTCACATAAATGGCAGAAGTGCGTTGGTAGGTTTTTCGGGCTGCATCATGAATCTGGTGTATGCGAGAAGCTCTCCGGTGGTTTCTCGTCGCCGCGCTTGTTATTCCTGGTTTATGGGCTCCGACGTCGTCTGCCGTCGAGGAGACAGTGTTCCACGGGCTCGCGGTATACCGTTAGGATTCCGTTACTATTTATTTCATGGCACCGCCCCAGCCATACAATCGCCTGGTAGGAGGATACCGAGGAGGAGTTGGAGGTGGTGGTGGTTTGCTTCTTCCTTCAGCAAACTACCTTCCACCTTCCTAACAAATCCCATTATCCGATCCTGACGATTTTTCCCGCGCCAACTCTGAATCAAGAGAGGGTAATGAATAGGAAGCATGATTGGGCTAGTTTGGATGCGAGTGAAACGAGTGGGGGTGGCGACGAAGCTCCAGTTGAATGGAAAGATTATCGTAAGGCATAATTGGCGTGCGGGGTTCCTCGCAATTCAGGTTGACTGCGTTAGCGAAGAAAAGCTCCTTGGCCGAGTGCAATTCCATTAGTGTTTATTTCGAGGGTGGACCCGGCTGGATCTCGAGATAATTGCGGCTCGCTCTTCCTCCTCCTCCTCCTCCTACTCTTGCTGCCCCAGAGCTTCCTTCTTTGCCGTGCGCGAGCCGCGCTCGTTTCGTTTCGTCTTTTTCTCGGTGATGATACACGCGGAGGGCGGCCTCGAAAAATTAATTATATCTCGAAAGTTAAAATCGAGTTTTAGGGGGATGGGAGAGGCGGCGCGGCGTGGCGGTGGTGGCGGCGGTAGCGGGGGCGGACGACTGCAGAGAAAGAGAAGCAGGAGTAGATGTAGCGCGTGTACGTGCACGCGTTTGTTTTTGTTCGGCGTCGACCCCCTCTCCCGCCCTCCTACCGCCGCCTCCTCCTCTACCTCTTCTACCTCCACCTCCGGCACCCAGGGAGCTGTAGAAATTTTAAACGAAAGTTTACTAATGAAGGTGACTTCCCTGCCCATCCTCCTCCTCCTCTCTCCCGCTCACTTTCCCTCCCTCTAGGTCTCTCTCTCTCTCAGTCTCAGCTTTCCGCTGCCAGCTCACCTCCAACATCACGAGGAAAATCACACCGAGCACTTCCCACCCCTCCGCGGCCCACAGTTTCAAGCGGTGTGCCGGTGCCACCACCGCCGCGCACGCTGCTGCTTCTCTCCACACGCATGAGACTTTCCTGGAGAGAGCATCCTCTCTCTTTTTTAAGCCGCCTCGTTTCAATGAACTCGCCGCACCCCGAGAAAAAAGAAGACCGCAACATATATATCCTGTACTGCAGCACAGTGTGTTCTCACTGCTTTTTCATCCGATCCTAGCGCTTTTCCGCTCGCTGACCTCGCAGCAACTTTCTCATTTTTAGCCTTCGCTCAGTCTGGCGTTTGGGAGTTGTCGGGATTTTTTGAATTTTCGTAGGAAAAGAATTTGGGAACATCGGTGATAGAGGAAACTATGAGACGGGTTTATAGAGTGGATAATGGAGGGTGGAATGTGAGAGGGGAAAAAAAAGTATTGGTCGACGCGTGGGATATGGTTGGTGGTGTCGTCGATCAAAGAGCTTGATGAAGACGGCTTTCGTGGCGTGTCCCGTTTTTCAAAGATCGATAAGGGAGTTGTTCGAAGCGTGGAGAAGCCGGAGTGGTGCCATGAGGTATAATAGAAAGAGATCCCTCCATTTTGCCAGCCATCTTTCGCGCGGAGCCGTCTAAACCCACCCTCGACCTTTCTTTCCCTTTGCCTCCTCGTCTCTCCCAGTCTCTTCGACTCACCCTCGCTCGGCCTACCCTCTTCCCAGCCATCTCTCGCCCCGGAAACCCACCCTCCTCTTATTTTCTCCTTCGCTCTTTTGCTCTCGTTACTTGGCCAGCGAGAGCTTCGAAATAAACCGCCCCCAAGAGCGAGCGAGTGAGTGAGTGAGTCGGCAAGCGTCAGGTTTTCTCGCCGGGGTAAAAGCTACGAGGAGAGCCGCCCGCGCGAATGAAGGGTTCCCGCCGAAAGTAAGGGCTTAAAAATGCCCCTCCAAGCCCTCCTTCACCAGTCCCGAGAAAGGGTGCCTTTCCTGGCAACCCCCAAAAATCATTAAAACCATCCCTCGCCAAGGACTCTTGGCGAAAGAGCGAGTGAGAGTATCAGCCGGCTACAATGAGCCGGCGAGTGTCGGAGCGAGATGAATTCTCGGAGAATTCCAACCCGGCGGAATGAAGCTCGAGGAAATTCTTTCCACGGCGAAGTACTATGATCGGGTTAAGCTCGATTTATGAAGCCATAGTGAAAACGAAATACGAGTGCGTGAGTATTCGGTATTAAAGGAAGGGTTAAAGGGCCGACAGGAAACAGGGGCTGTCTTAAAAATCAGAAAAGTAGGTGAAAAAAATCAGGATACTCCGACGGAGAACAGATGCCGCGTCATGTGGACGCGTACGTATGTTCCCTTTCGTTGCGAACCCTACTTCCCATCCTCAAATTATACCATCACGCGTGTACGTAACCGCACCTTCTGGAAATGACGAAGGAGAAACTAAAGGTACGAGCGGCGGCGTTTGCGATCACTTCTCCCACCAAGAAGACTCGGTGAGAGTCCAAACGTTCGTCCTTGGAAAGGGTGTACTTTAATAACACATCACTGAGACGACGACAGTTCTCCCAAACGGGTAAAACAATTCTCTCGAGACTTAGACTGATATAAATTCGTCTAATCGAAATCGAGGTGGCTTCAATTACGGATCTCCGGACCACCCTGCTACCCACACCTTCACCCCTTCCGAGCTTGGCAATCCTTTGCGCGCCGTTCTCCACAGCTTTCTCTCTCTCTCTCTCTCTCTCTTATATTCCTCCTTTCTCCACTTCATCCTCTTGCTCTAGCAAGTCCTGTTATTCCAGGATTCCAGTTGCCTAAGACGCCTTCGTCGACCGCAGAGTAAAGTATGGGGCCATACTTCACCCTCGCCACCGCCGCTACCGCCGCCGCCGCCCACCACCACCCCCCGCCTAGCCAAAGCGTCTAATGAAACTTTGAAAAATCACCGGAATTAACCGAATTTGAATTACACCCAATTCCACCCTTCACGGACCCCCAAACTAAAGGCTCTCTCTCTCCAAGGAATTCCAATGGGAACAGAAGGGAACTTCGTATCACGAATCCAAGAAACACGAATCGACTTTTGCACAGAACACTCTTTCACGTACGATCGCCAACAAAAATCGGAGACGACTGTCCACTCGGCTGTGTCCAGTTACGACTGCCAAACTGGATTCCTCTCGAAAAAGTGACCGTCAGGACTCCCCGCCCTTCTCCCCTTCGAGTTCTTTCAAGTCGAGCGATACACGTATGCAACCCCAAAGCGGTTCGCGCTACTGGAATAAAGGCGGAAACTGGACAAACCAGTTTACCGTTTTTAAAATTAGGCTCCCTCGGTCAACGGGACCTATCGGACTGCCCGATGTCCAGTGTCCAGGGGTGCCTGGTCTGCTGTTGAATGCAACGCAACAATGTCCTCGCCGACCCTTTCGCGACGTTCCACGACCGGTTGTCGCTCGCTTCGTTTCCAACCCTTCGATTCCCAAGACCCTACCTTTTCAATTCTTTCGACTTCCTTTACACTAATCATCAAACTGACAAGGAACTTTTTAACTATTTTCTTCTAACACATTAAAAACTTTCATATACTTTTTGAATGAATTTTCTTTTATCCTTGGCCGAGTTAAATTTCGTATCTATTATTATCAGCTGCTCCTACAAACCCGTAAAGTTTCATCTATCTTTCGCGAGGGTTCCTTGTGAGTGAGCTTGAAATACGTCGAGTAAAATTTAGTATTAATTATAAGAAGAAAGAGAGCGATGGATCATTGGATCTGGAAGGAATGGAAGTGTACAGAGGAATGCAGGATTACCAAGGATGAAAGATGGACAACAAAGCAGTCGGAAAGGGAGGCTGACGTGTATAGAGGGTGGTGGTTGTGGGTGGACGACAGAGAAGAGGATAGGAATAGTAGTGGAAATGTGGCAGGGTGGTTTGGTAGCGAAGGTGGTAGCGTTGGAAGGTAGAGGAGTTGTATAGGTGGTGCGCGCTGGCGAACACAGGGCAAAAAGAGGGGGGACACGAAGCATCCAGGAGCCTCGACCGAGGCTCGTAAACACGACGACAGAGTCTCTTGTTTTCTTATCTACGGCGGCAACAATGGCCCCCCCAAGAAACAAAAGACGAAAGACGGGCTATTTATTTCGGTCCATTGTTTCCTAGCGGAGCCGTGGCGCTCCGGAGCCACGGATGCGCCGCTGCCGCGGTAGGAGAGGTGGATGAGAAAGAGAGAGAGAGAGGAGAGAGTAGTAGTCTCTCTTCGGCGAGGAGAGATGAAGGTGGCCCCGGGTGGAGAGAGCGCAAAAGAGCCTGCCTCGAGATGGCTGGAGAACCACACGCCATAAAGACTAAACGCTATGAAACGCTATGAGCGCCGCTCTCTCCTCCTCTCCTATGCTCTCCTCAAACCGACTGGCTCTACATTGCCAAGCCAAGGGTCTATCCTACCTTTCGCCAAGATAACGAGCTTACCACCTTAATGCCAAGCGATGTAATACTTATAACCAGAAAGTATTCCAAACCAGCGATAATTATGTTGTCATGTCTTCCTTTTCATAAATCATTCGATTCAACATTCAAAGAAAGCACTGGTTCCAACCGAACATACAACAGCGACAAACCTCGAATCATTTTCAACCCGAGAGTGTATCAGCCTTCTCACGGTTACCTAGCTGCCGAGGGCGAATTAATTAAAATTTCCTCGAGACAGTGGGCGGCGGGTGGCTAATTCTCTCGCAAGAAAATTTTCATTCTAATTTCATGCAAATGGCCGCTCGTCGCGACCATCCGGAGTAAGGGAGAGGCAGGCGCGCTTGGAGAAAAAGCTGGAGTAAGACGGTGCGCGTTGGATGAAGAGAGAGAAAGAGAGAGAATGTAAAGGGAGACTGTAGGTAGAGGGTTGCGAAAGGCGAGGTGAATCAGAGAGAGAGAGAGAGGGAGTTAGGTGGGTGGGGCGAGAGATGTGGAGGGTGCCGGGGGTGTTGGGGGATGTCGAGGGTGGCGACGGTGGCCCCCGAGTCGAGGCGACTCGAGCCTCCATCGGGGGTGAGTTCTGGAGGGGCGTAAGAAGAGCGACAAAACAATGGGACGAAATTTAAATTATGCTCCCCGCAAAATGGCGATCGTATGCAAAGCGATGCTTATCCGAGCGGGCCGAAAGAGAGAAGGCGCCGACTTTGCAGATGCCGCCGAGCTGCCATTCCACTTCTCCTCTTACTTACCACTCCTTTTTCTCCAGTTTCTCCAGGACACCCGCTCTTAATCTTTCACCTATCTTGCCCTGCTAGCTATACTTCTTCTTTTCTTACTAAAACCTCCTCCACCTTGCCGAAACTAGTCTGATCGAGGAACGGCAACCCTTCGTCGCCGCTATGTCCTTCCGAAACGGACGATTGTCTCGAGGACAATCCACCTCCCTTCATTCGCATCTTTATGTCTGATTTAATCATCCGACAAACGAATTGGAAGGAAGAGGTTCTTGGGTGTAAGGTGGTGGTTGGTGGGCGAAGGAAGGTAGAGAAGGCAGCGGTAAATACTATAGAATAAGAGGTATGGTATAAGCGGTGAGAGTGGGTGGTTGGGTGGTTGGTCGGAGTTGGGGGCAAGAGGATGGATTCATTTATCTTTCCCGTAGATCTAGCTTATATTTCACCGCCCCCCGAGGCAGATACTAAGACGAATGGTCTCTCGAGCAGATCTTGCAAAACATCAACCCCCCCGCCAAACCCCCGCGAGCGCCAGGACGCCCGGCTGCCACGAGGTACCCCGTCACCATCTCTCCACGGTGACTTGCCATCGAATGCAAATGTAAAACACTGAAGAGGCGCAGCTAAACTCTCTACTCCCGGAGAATACCGCCCGCTATCAAACCGATGTCGCTCGCTCGGCCTGATATTCCCGTGGCAAAAAGCCCTCCCCATGAATTACACGCGCGAATCAAGATTAATCGTCGGAAAAGACTGCAATTTGTCACGCTCGAAAGTTGCCAGAAGAACGTAGCAACTTGATGGAGCGTAAAACTCGTCCAAGCTAGAGTGTCGTACGTATCTCGACGCGTCCTCCGAAAAGACGAGTTGATGCGATACTATATGTTACCAGTAGACGATTAAGATTTTATTCTCGCCAAGGGTGAGCTGTCTTCACCGAAAGGGTTCGAGAGTTCAATGTCGTTCGTCTATCTCACGTAACTGCTTTTCCTTTCGTGTTGCCTGGTATATCGTAGCACACTGGGTACGTGCTACGGAATTAAGAAGCATCGAGTGACCCGTGAGGGCCGAAAAAGGGGGTTCGCGAATGCAGCAACAATTGAGAGAGCAATGCCAACTGGGGTGGTCAGGAAGTGACCACCTGGGCCTTGACCGGTCAAACTAGTTAACGATAAAAATTCACGGGGAAAATGTCGGCTTGGCCGGCGAAAAACCGGTTCTCATAAAGCCGGGGTCTTTGGGGGTTCGCTGACCGTTGGCCGACCCTGAGGGGTTGTTCGCGGCCGCCAGGGTCCTCCAAGGAAGGAGCGGCTCACTGGTAAAAAAACACACATAATGCACCGCTTAAGACAGGAGTTTTCCCACGAGGACATTTATCCAGGAGGCCTGTTCGTGTGACAGTGGTTCCACGTGCATCACTGTCAACGTGGCTTATAAAAATTAAGGAGTGACTATCGTAGAGAGCTTCGGTTTTCCTTGAAACTCGTGGAGATAACGTGGAAAGTAAGGATGAAGGACGAGGGAAGTGGGAGGCGAAAGGAGAGAGAGTGAGAGAGAGAGAGAGAGAGAGACCAGCGGGTTCAAATTGGTAACTCTAGAAGATCAAGATGAAAAACGAGCTAAACACCCCTTACTCCGCTGCTGGCAGGCAGGGTCCTTCAACCCCCCGCCCACGTCTACTGTACCTCTAGAGAAGCAAGCAGAGCCTGGAATACCACCGCCCCTCTTTGAAACAGCCCTCGCGAGGCCATGCTACCGTTTTAATATTAATGGAAAGCCTGATGGGAAACCTGAAAGGAAGGAAATTGAAGGAAAATAAAAGGAGGAACACATTTTGGCACCCCTGCCAGCCATAATCTCAGCATACTCTTTGCCCTCCATTCAACATGCTTTTCATTCTCGCTCGTGCTCACTTCGATCTCATTTGAAAATTCACCCTCTCCAAGTATATTTCCACCAATCCGATCAATTAAAATCTTCCTGGGCCAATTAAAATTCCTCGAATAGTATCGTCGGTATTTTACGACACTGGTAACACTCTTGGACAGGACGAACCTGTTCGCAGATGCAGGAAAGGGGGATAGCAAAAATTGAGAGTTCCCGCACGAGTTATCGGCAGGGGGTGCGAAACATAATTACATTTACGGGCTGTGCTCGACAAAATGAGTTTCGGTCCGAAAAAGAAGGCTTGCCTTTCAACATACGAGTATATAACGACTTAACTTTCGAGCGAACAAACTTCCCAATTTCACACACGACGCGATTACAATAAATACGATCTATTAAAATCAAACTAGACTTTTTTTCTCGATAATAATAAAATGATAAAAACAAGTATTACATTGGATGTTTCTATAAAATATCCGGTCAAAGATATCTTGGTAGATAGAAATGGAAGATGAGAAGCGTGATGGATGAAAAAGAATGGAGGATAGAAAGAGGGTAGAGAGTGGTAGTTGGTCTCGCGAGGAGCGGCGCGGTGTGCTCTCTCAGGCGGGCGCGCGTCCTCGGTGGAGAGCCGGGCAAGCAAACCGGGCAAGCAAGCAAGCCGGGCGTCTTGGAGCGGGCGTCTCCTGGACGACGCCTCGGATCAATACCGACGCCCAGCGTCTCATTGGCCCCTTCTCTTAGGTGCCGTGGAAAATCGCCCCGGAGATGACGGCCAGGAAGAGGCAGGAGGGTAGGCCAGCGGGAGGGAGGGAGGAGCCGCCGGAGGAGGCCGCGAAGAAGAAGAGGACGAGAGGCCGGAGCGGGAGGACGAGGATCACTGGGAAGAACTCCCGCGGAGAAAGAAGAGCCGAGCGGAAGCTTCATCCAACGGACACCTTCCTTCTCATCTTTCACAGACTCCATTCTTTCTAACTTAACTTCACCCTTATCTTGCAATTTATAATACCTCTTCATTTCTACTTATTTTTCTTTCGATCCTCCTTCATTTCTCTCAGACATTTTACTCGTTCGAAGCGCACGCGTCATTCGCATTGCGTCACCAAGGAAAAAGGTCTCTCGACCTTAAAGAATCTCACACACGGCAGGAGGTGTCGTGTCATCCTGGAATCTGCCACTCCTCGACCTCCTAATTTCTCACACTATCATCCGCCACCTCTCGCTATACTCCGGACAACTATTCTCCACCCTAACTGTCGATCAACTGAGTGCCGCTTTGGCAATCCTATGGTCGGTATAGGTAAACTTTCTACCTGCTTTTTCTGTCCTCTCTTTTCCCCTAATTAACTAGCGGTCAGGGCTCGTTAGTCCCGAAGCGAAGCCACTAGTGTAAAGTTCTTTTCCCGCAAAGTGAGGGTATTGAAAGCGAAGGGTGAAATCGATAGGGGAGGATCGAACGAGAGTCGCGTGGCCGAGTGATCTCTTTGTAAAGCTTAGTGAAACAGTCTTTTTTCATTGGCAAACATCTTTTTCCTGTGCCGGACTGACCACTATCACTTTCCCTGTCAATGAGAGTACTTGGTTGCTTTCTGTCTTTCTATAACACTGTTAGAGCAGTACACTCTTTTTCTCCCTGCTCGCTTTCTCCGCGTATAAGCCCGGATCGCAGGGTCCACCTTGGGCGGAGCGGCACGCGGTGGCATGCACGGCACGGGACACATTATTAGCTTAATAACTCCAGGGGACCTTTTTTAATCCGGCGGCCGTTCCAGGAGAAGCTGTGCCCGCGGAAGACTTTAATTGAAAAATAAACAAGCGAGCCAAGCCGGTAAACGTGCGAGAGATTTAAAGAGGCCCTCCGGGGGGACTCGGTACATTTGCATTTCGATTTTCGGCCGGACCACCGTGCGCTCTCGTACTCCATGAGAAAACCCACTCCGAGAAAACCTTTTCTTTATCGCCCTACTGGCAGGCAGCGCGACACCCTGTTTTAAGCTCACCCATCTAATTAAAAAACAATCCGTCCTCTCTCGCATTTCTTCCTTTAACTCATCTCGAAACTCCAAACTGATACACTGAAAAATACTGCTGTACCAGTCCGATGAAATACCAAGCGCGCCAACAACGCCAGGAATGACCGTCGAGGGATAATATTTGCGCTCGGTCTAATCGAAGCCGGACAAAAACGAGCGCTCTATGAAACTTGGCCACGGTGGCGATGATTAAACGAGCGCGATTCACGATTGGCGTGTGCGTGCGTAAATATGAAATCAAAGTCTAGCTAGTTGTGACACATCGCTCGCTTTCACTCGATGAGAAACAGTTTACATTTTGTTATGGCTTTGCTATCGTTGCGTGCACCGCGTAATTAGCAGTTCATAATCAGGTCGCCCTTTTTTTTTCCATTGACAATTATCAATGATTAATATATCATCAAGTATAAAACAAGAGACTTTTACGATGACTAATAAAAGTATAGAGCGAGTACGATGCTTCATTTTTCGAAAGGGGGTGGCCATGCCAGATTGAGAGGGGGCGAGTCGCCTGTGTCCTAGGTTGAGGAGGGGTGGCTACCACCGAGGAAAAGAGGGGAAAATAGAGTAAAGTGGGGTAAAATAGGCCGGCTAGTGGAGGGGGCGAGAGAGACGAGGGCGCGACACTTAGATGGTAAATCGCACAGAAGAGAAGTGTGCAGAGAAGAGATGTGAAAGGGACTGGCGGAGGGGGGCGGCAGGGGGCGGGCAGACGTGGGCCAAAGTGGTGCCTGGCTTTCCCGATAGACGTCCGAGCGACAGAGTAAACCCTTACAAAGTAAACCCTTCGTTAACTCGTTGCAATGTTATTTAATGTACAAAGTACACGCCGCTACTCGGGCGCACCTTGACTGACAATTTCGTAGGACCAACTGGGCCTTAAGACGTCATTCGCCAATATTTACACGTACGTACATATCCACACACACACACACACTACAGGCAAATAAATCATAGATATTTTTGTTACTCTGGTGAAACATACGGGGCGGGAAAAGGGGTGGGAAAAATGCGGGGCAGGTGAAAATGTGGATGTATAAAAGATTTGTTGTGTCAGGTAGAGAAAAACACAGGGTACAAAAAGTGGCTGGCGCGTGGGGTGAATGGACGACCCACGATGAGCGCGACCCCTCGATTTTTTTTCGATCCACCTTACCCAGCGCCCCCTTGCACCCTGGGCCCGCTTTTTCTCCGTGTACCCCTTTTTTTCTCTCGCCAACCCCTAACAGACTGGTGCGAGGGGTGAAGCTGGTGTGTCGCGCAGGTAACACATTGTCCAGGCATCCCTGCCGGCAGTAAAAAATATTTATCCCTCGGCAGAGTGGTGATGACAGGTTTGCCTTTATATTTATGGGCCAGACGATGATGATTTATGGGATTACACGCGCTCGATCGCCGCCCCGGACAAATATAAAACATCCCCGCACTGATCCCGATCAGTGATACGAAAAATTCATTGTTTCTGTTTTGCATCGAACACTTCGTGACACGCCGCGTTACTTCAATTGATCTTTCTGTGACATATTCTATTTATTAGAAGGGGCACATAAACTTACCCCCTTTTTTTTATCTTTTTTTGGATAGGAACAAATAAATTTTGATAGAAATTAATATAAGTAATACTGGAGAATATTTGGAAAAAAAGTCGTTCTAAATGTGACTGAAAAAATGTGGGGTACCATTCAGACAGATTGAGAAAGTTTGGGGGTGAAATTGAAGTTGAAATGATAGAATAGCTTGGATGCGAACCATTGAATCAGCAGGGGAAGACTGTGCGACGATGTCATCTGCTGGTAGCGGAGGCGCCACTGCATTCTAGGATCGTTGCCGCTCCGTGTTGGTAAAGAGAACGCACTGCTGGATCTCGTCCAATCTAAAGGACTGCTTGCTCCTGCTCCTTATCCTCCCACGTTCTCAGACAAAGTACTAACCGCACTCCTGAAGGTATAAACCTTGTCCTTACCTCGCGTTTCTCAACCCAAATAATCATTTCTCCCTGAAAACCACCCTAAACTTTTTCTAAACAGGATCATCCTTATTTTTAAAATACAAAATGATATTCTTCCTTGCAGAAAATTGTGTTGTACATTTTGTAATGAAATGTCATTGTTTAAGAGTCAAAGTTTCTCGAAACTTTGAAGTTGTTGTTGGAAAAAGGTTCTAGTTGGTCTGTTTGCCAACGAGCTTTCAAGCTGACGACAGCGACTATTTTCCTACGTAGAGGGCAGTTTTTAATTTTAAGTGCAGATGGTATGGTCAGTGCAACGAGCTATTTTCATCAAGGTCTCGCTCCCTACTCTCTTCGCAACAAGCGAATCTCTTTCTCTGTCCTTCTTAAAAGTGCAGCAGTCTTTCATCCCTCTCAGTTAGTACTCTTTTAGAAATGTGCTCTCGGCGCGCACCGAGGACTACTTTAAGAGTTTCCGCGCCTTTAAAATTCTGCCTCTCAATGGCAACTCGATTTTCTAGTAAGAGAATAATGGAGAGGAGATGGTGAAAGCAGGACTTCCGTTACTGTCGGCGTATCCGCGTGTATTTCGGTTGTTCCTCTGAGCGTCGCTCTCTCCCGAGTGCATTCTCAGCTATTTCCTCTCTATGTCCGTAGCTTCTATGCTGACGTGAACCCCACGTAAGTTCCCTTCTCTCTCTCTCTCTCCCTCTCCCTCTCTTTCACCATAGAGGCTCGGCATCCCGCTGTATTGGCAAAGCCTGGACCCGCCAATTTTAGATGCTTCGCCTCCTTTTTTTCTCTCTGCTTCCACGGAACCACTACTGCCGCCGCCGCCCAGGCCTCTCCTACTCTTCATCTTCATCCTCTTCCTCTTCTTCCTCTTCTTCTGCCGGCACCGTGCGCCCGCTCTGCCATTTTATTTTCACGGAGTGCACGCACGCTATTTTTAGTCGTTCTAGAAAACCCGCCTCTCCTTTTTCCGGGTCTTGGCAAGTGCGCGGCACCGAGCTGATCGCGCTTCCACTTATTCTTACACGCGACTAACGAAAAATATTAGGCAGACGCGTCTGCCAACACACACACACACACATACATAAGCGCATACAAGAATCTCGACTTTTGATGGGCCGTTTCTTAGATCGTCAAACTATTAAGGGTTGTCTACCAGCAAACTTATCACCAATTACAATCCCACACTATCCATTCTTTGCCAAATCAAGCGGAAGGAAAATATATTTCATTCCCATTGATATCTCCCAATCGAAAGGGTAGTTTTCATGCTGGCCGTTCCTCGAGCGTTTGAAGCGGCACAGAGTGTCGGGATCCAGTAAAAAACAGAGGGATCGCTAGCTGAAAATGCACAAAGGGCCAAACGAATTTACAGGGAACATAAAGGATTGGTGGAATGGCGGGGGTGAGAGAAATGGAGGAGGAAGGGTGAGAGAGGCGCGGTGGCAGTTTGGGCAGTGAAACGCGATCGTGTCGGTGGACCGCCGGCAAAAATATTCAATTCAATACATTTGCTCGGTGTGAGGCAACCCCTCGAAGAGAGGTGGAGGTGGAGGAGGGTTGGGAGGGGGCGGGGCGGGGGTTGGGGGTTGGGGGGGTGCGCAGAGAGGAGTCGGGGGTAGCGGGGTGGAAAATTTATTTAACGCATTGCGTAAATAACGGGCCAGCCAAGGATATAGTGGTGGTGGTGGTGTGTTGCACGGACAACGAGCGCTCACTGCCTCCCGTCAGAGTTGTGGGTATTGATCGTTTCGTAGTAAATATACATATAGTTTGCACTAGCGCGTCCTAGTGTGTCCTAATGCCGATAAATATGGCGCATGTGTGTGCCCTCTCTCGCTCTTGCTAGCAGTCCGCGAAAGATCCTAGGGAAAAGTAGGCTTTTCGTGTTTCTTCTACCGGTCCGCACCGGCAGCGAGGGGAGCGAAAGCCCCGGCCATTGACCCCTTACGCAAATCGATCGCCACGAGATCAGGAAGGACGAAGGGTCAGCCTAGAAATTGAAATCCCACTAATAACATACTCTGGTGATGCATCCTTCACTAGCTGCCGTTGGAATCATCTTGGAAAAAGAGACTTTTTCCTTGCTAGGAGAAAAAGAAGAATCCAATCATCCCTCTTTTGCTTTAGGGAGCGTATGATCAAGAGAGATCGTCGCTCCTACGCGAGTGGATGATCATTTTGCGAGGGTCATCGGTAATCCGTGAAAATCGAGGTACACGGGTCTCTTGGCGCATTATTCCGCCGGACATCGGCGGCGCGGCGCGGCGGGACAGGGCGGAGAAATCTTTTTTGTCGTCCGGCAGCACTCGCGCATATCGGCTGCTCGTGTGTTTCGTATTCGCGTATTTTCGGACGATTTTCTCCTCTCGCTGGCCGCTATTGCATCTCTCCCTTTGCTACTCTCTCTCACTCTTTCTCTCTCTCGTACCGTGGCACTCACTGCATTTCAGTTTCTCTAGGTGCATGCCCTCTCCCCTGGCCCGTGCTCCTCTAACCGGTCCCCGACACTCTCGCTCTCTCCCTCTCCGCGGCTCTCTCCCGCTCTCGCTCCGGGATCCGCGCTCGCTCCCGTCTCTCTGCAGAACGGGAGGCAACCGAGCGGCGTTTAATGTAAATCGCCACGCACGCCCTATGTGCGAGAGAGAGAGGGGGGGAGAGAGAGAAGTGTGCTGCCGGCCGCCGAGGGAGAGTGAAACGTTGAGCGCGAATACGAATGCGTACATGCGAGTACGCGAATTCTGGACGAGAGAGAGAGAGAGAGAGGGAGGAATGAAATAGAGAGCGACGGATTGGAAGCTTGAGGGAGCGAGGATTGCAGGAAAGAGGAGGAAGCATACACGCATACATATGTATGGGTAAATGTGTACCTACACCCGCATCTCTCTCGCTGCACTGCTCTCCCACACTCTCACTGAGCTCTGTCTTTCGCGGGCAATACCTCTATTTCACTCTTGCTTCACTCTCGCGAATTCATTCTCTTCCTCTCCTTTTCCACTTGCATCCCTCTCACGCTTATTCTCGCTCTCCCCTTTCAATCGTATTTCTCTCGTCCATTTACTCCCTCGAGCTTTCCCTCGTTCGCTCCCCTCGCGATGTGGCCAGCTCTCGTTTTCTCCCTCGGCGCTTACAGGGAAACGCGCGGTATATATCCTTCTTCTTCCTTTTTTTTCCACCCCTCGCTTCTTTTTTTGCCCTCTGCGAACGCCCCCGAGGCGGCGAGTGATTTTTATAATCTGCTACTTGTTGCGTCGAGAGAGTTAGTAGCCGGGCGGACTGGGTGTCCGGCGGGCGGCCGGCTGCTGCTGCTGCTGCGGGCTAGTCTGGACCGCCCGGAAAAACCGGAAAATAGAGGAAAACAAAAGCGAACGGCGGCGGCGGACGGCGCGGCGCGGCGTGGCGCGTCGAGTCGAGATCGGAGAGCCGGCGGTGCTTGAATCGAGGGTCTCCCTCGCACCCTCGCTCGTCGTCGCTCTTTCTCCTCTCTGTCTGGCTTATTCCGGGGGTGCCAGTGGGGTTGAAGCTCTGGCCAGCGAACAGAGCAGCGCGCAAACGAGCAACAGAGGGCGAGAGCCACTCGTGGATGCAAGAGACTGGCTAACACAGAGTCGACGAGAGACCGAGAGAAGGGGTGGGAGAGAGGATCAGAGAGAGGACGGCGGGGGAGGGTTGCAGGAAAAAAGAAAAAGGCATCGCGGGACCAGCCGGCGGATCATTCGCGCGTGTCTGCATACGGCAGCGTGCATGCCCTGCCGCGCGCCAACCCACTCTCACCCCCTCCCACCACACACACATACACACACGAGTACGCATTCTCACTCACAGAACGTATATCTGTCCCATACGCGTTCGAGCTAACTCCAAACGCTTTTCCCCCCATTTTTTAACCATCTATCCGCGCTTGTTATACGCGTCGAGGGAGATTTTCCCTCAAATCCGTGGGAAATGCTCACTCTGTACAAGGGATGCGACAGAGTATCATTCACTCTTCTCTTCGTCCCTCCAACCTGCAATTCGCTCTACGTTTTCGGCTTTCGATCTTTCCTGCGTTACGGCTGGCTACATCGATCGCAAAACTCAAACCCAACCCATTGTGTTACGTTGCGCGCGGGCAAAAAGGGAAGGGCGCGTTTCTAAATCGTAAGTCTTCCTTTGAGCTGGAAAAAAATGAATACTACTCGCGAGAATGAGGGTGGCGGAGGAAAGGAAAAAGGCAGGGGTAGGAACAAAGTTAGTGGAGGTGAATGGAACAGTCGGGTAAAATGGCTTCCTCCTTTTCAGGAATTATCGCGATGTAGGAAGTCTCGGTTGGGCTCGAAGGCCGTTAGCGGGAGCGGAGGTGGTACTCTCTCGAGTCGGCTGTGTCGGGCCGAAAGTTTAAAATAGAATATCTCGCCTGTAACTTTCATCGCTCGTTAAAAAATCATGCAGTGTCGTACCGAACGGGGGGCCCTCGCTGCCCCCTCCCAACCCACTGCGACTAACAGTTGGAGAGAGCTTGGGAGAAATCCTAGTGCGAGAACGGTAGCGAAAGAGAGCAGTCGATGATGAGCGACGGTGGTCCCACGCAAGTAGCAACTACCGCGAGATACTAGGATAGACTGGGCGCGCAAGTAGAAGCGGCCGATCATGCTCAGACAACGAACCCTAAACGGCGATCATCTGTTTCAATCCTAGCCAATCTTTGTCGCTCGGAGGTGAAACATTACAATGAACCAATCCAAATAAAAAGAATCCCTATTATTTTCTATCTTCAATCATTCTAATACAAAACATTTCAGATACTAATAAATAAACAGATCGACTAACGTAAGATAAGAAGTACCAAACTATGATCTAGAATTAAGAAGAGTGGGAGTCGATTAAAAGATCGTAACGAGCGAATGATACGAAGGTTGAAGATTTTTGGTCCCGGCGCCAATGACACGAGTCTGCTAGTAGGAAAGATAGTGCTAAGTTGGCGGTGGCGATGGTGGCGGCGGAGGCGGCGGAGGCGAGGGCCTCTCCTGGTGCATGCATATTCGCTAGGCGGACGCGCCACTCCGCTCGGTTCGCCTAGCTCACGAAGCTCGGGCGAGTAAAGTGCAGATAATGCACGTAGCGAGAGAGAGTCTCTCTCTCTTGAGCTGGCTGGCTGGCTCGCGCGAGTATATCGCGAACGCATGCGCGCAAATCCAGTGCATCGGGGCCCTCCTCGACTCGATTCGCCTCGATCCGACTCAACTCGACTCGACTCGCCTCGACTCGCCTCGACTTCTCGGCTGCTCTCCGCGGCTTGCCCTCCCCGCCAAGGTGCATGCATGCATTCTATGCGGCGTGCACCGCATTAGATGCATTTCTAAGTCGCGCCGCAATAAATCGCTGAAATATCGAAGCATAGAAACATTGCCGTGTACCGTCAGGACTCTTCTTCATCACCTTTTCCCTTCTACATCATTAAATCGTTCCCAAAAAGTCACGATTCTCTTGTGGGACCCTTTTTCTCTCACCGGCTAAAACATCCATCTTCTCGCTTTCAAAGATCAACCGGGAATACTTCTCTTCCCGTTGAAAGTGGCCGCTCTTCAAACGCGAAACTTCCTTTGGCCGCGCTCGAAAGTGAACTCGCAACGGCAAAGATTCCTTCGAAAGTGCCGAGGCCAGCATCCTTCTTCGTGAACAGCGTGAGTCAGATCCGACTGTTACGTGAATTCTCCGATGTTCCTGCCGGGAAGGGCACTGGCAAGTACGTGGAAGAAGTACAGGAGTACCACGTGTGAGCAGTGACGTTCATCAGGATCAACCTAGTCGGAAATACCACCACTCCTGGTGCTCCTGTGGCCCGAGGGGGCTTGTATAGGAGATTGAGGAAGGACACCAAACAGTATCATTGAAAGAAAAAAAAACAATCAATCAACTAATCAATCCTGTGATAAATCCCCTTTGAAATATCTTCGTTGCAAAAAAGACAATAATCCATTAAACGAACAATTGATCCTACAAGAGGGATCCATGTAAAAGTAAACGAGGAGTACTCGGAATAGTAGAAGACGGGTAACAAGGAGTTCGGGGGAAAAGCAGAAAGAGGTAGAGCAGAAGAAAGAAGGAGGTGGCTGCAGGAGGCGGTGGCGGCGGTGGCGGCAAGAGAGAAAGAGAAAGAGAAAGAGAGAGAGAGAGAGAGAGAGAGAGAGAGCGGCGACGGGGGAGTGATCGCGCGCCGTGTTAAAGGAGGAAGAGGAAAAGCGAGAGGAAGAGTAGAAAGAGTCGTGGAAAAGCTAGCTAGCCGGCAAGAGGCATCGCCGCAGTGGAGTTCCCTTGGACCGGGCAGATGCACTGATTCTCATGTGCTCCGGCGCTCGCTCGCTCGCACTCGAGAACTGCACCCACCACTACTGTCTCTCCGCGAGCCAGAGAGACACAGAGAGTACATTAGCGTTGCTACATAGTAGTGTCAAGCCAAGTGCCACAGCCAAGAGTGATCGGGGACCGCATAATGTGCGCTCGTATTACGAAAAGACAGAGCGATAGATCGGCCGAGGCCGGTGCCGAAGCCGGAGTCGTGTAAAGAAAGAAAGGAGAGTGAAGAAAGGGGCAAGGTAAAAGAAGACTGGAGAGGAAGAAGCCGGATCGTTTGAGCACCCTGTCTCTCTTTCTGCTATATCGTGGCCACCACCGCACACGGTTCACGATCTACTCGGATTTCTCCTCGAGGCAAGATCCACCGGTACCCGTGGTACTCATCGCGATCGCCGAGAGTCATCTGCGGGCCGAAGTAAACCAACCAGCAAGCATTGGCAAAGGGAACACGGCCCAGCAAGAAAAGAGAGTGTCGGATGAACTGGACAGTCAAAGTTGGCCGGGCGGGCGATGACGAGGAGGATGAAGAAGAGGATCAGCGTGACGATAACGGCTTGCTAGAATCGCTACCGTTTAAGGTAAATCAAGTAAATCCGGGATATCGCACCAACAAAGGGACAGAGAAAACGGAGATAAAGAGAGAACAGTTACATACATACACTTGGAATGACTGCTAATAAAAGGCGAACGACTGCTATTCGTTCGTTCGTTCGTTCGTTCGTTCGCGCGCGCGCCTGCTTCTTCCCACCAGTTCCAACTAACGCGTGGCGTTCCTTGCTTGCAGAAACTATGACGCTTTTGCCGCAAAACTAACAAACGGCTACGGCTGCTGCTTTCCTCGTCGCGCTTACCTGTGAAAGAGAGAAAGAGAGAGACCTAACCCGATGAAATATCGGTGATCGAGGCCCTGCGAGAAGCCACGCACGCACGCCAGCCTCGTGCACCACAGTGGGACGATCGATCGGATAGGTGCCGGAAGGTGGATCTCGACGAGAACGGGGCAAAAGGGGGTAGGGCGATAAAAGGGGTTGGGGAGAGGGGGATGGCGGTACACCGCCACGCACACCGGACTACCAAGCCGGGGCGCGCGCGGGGCTCTCTGTGATTAGTTGCACTGTTTTGGAAAACAATGCGCGCGGAATTCGCACCGGCCATAAATACTCTCAGGACAAATAAAGTGTATCGACGAATTAATAAATAACCGCTTGGACGCGCCTGTATTGTATTTGCGACTGTTGAGTAGAAAGAATGAAATAAATGCGAATACAATCAGGATATCAATGGGGGGGGCAATGCTGTTTACCACTCCATAGATCATCTGTTCTTCAAGTAGCCCTCTACCTGTCTGATAAAGGGGATGCTGGGTTAAAGACTGGTTGGAATAGTTAGGAGAAACACGTTCTACGATGAGAACTGGGAGGGTTGTTAGAGGGATCGCGATGGATTTGGGAAAAGAAGGGAAAAGAGGAGATAAAGTAAGGGAAGAAGAAGGAAGAGAGGGTAGTTGTGGAGAGTTTAGGGTGCTGGCGAAGGGCAGCACGGGTCCGCAAGCGAACGGACCGGTGGTAGAGGTGGGGCCTCGCATGTGGCCTTCCCTCTGGGCCCCCTTGGCCCATTCCACCCCCCTTTTTTAAGGCGGCCAGCTGCGGGGTCAGTTTTCGACGGGCACGCGGCGTATTAAGATGGTACGCGCAAAATTTGTCAACATCGGCCGGGGTTTATCATCGTCGTTGGTAGAACACACACGCGCGGGTGATAAGTGAATATCGCGGAAAGTTAGACCCGCGTTATCGCCGCTTGAAGATTCGATGGGAAGGATGGAAGGAAGAAGAGACCTCGGCGGAGAGGACCAGGAATGTACGAAAGGCGCGGGAAAAGGAACCAGTGTCAGCAGCACCGGATTGCTTCTGCAGTGATGAACGCGTGATGGATATTAAATGGGCAAACGGTACGCATGCATCGACAGATTAATTCCATTTCGGGAGCCACGCTTTTGAAGGTTTTAACGAATCCAACCCGAGCCAACCCATTTTCGCTACGAACAACCCAGCAACAGCGCGGCGAATCCCGAAATATTAAACGCTCGAATTTTTTGCCTCGTTCCTTGCTCAACGCGGCGACAGGGCACTCTCAAATATTTGCGAGCGCTCGAAACTTTTCCCGCATGGATTCCACCTCTATTCAGGGAACGAGGAGCGTGCAAGTTCGATCAGCGCCCATTTCCTGATCGGCCGGCGACGTGAATTCGATTTCGAGCCGGCTGTTCTCTCGCGCGCGCCCGTCCACGCACGCACTTTGCCTTTCCCGTCCTTCCATATTCGTCGGTGGCTCGTCAGTCCGGCACGACAGGAACGCGAAATAGCAAAGCTATTTACGCATCGGCCTGCTGCCGAATTCGAGCCGTTATTTTATCCCGTTTCGACAGTTTCAAACACCGCTCGACCCGCGTTCCTGTAATTCTGCCGCGCATTCGTCCCACCCACCCCCCACACCACCCCCGACTCGCATTCGACCAGTTTACCTATCGGTTCGTTTCGCCTCGTGCAAATAATTAATCACGAATGGCCTCGACTGTTTTTCGCCAACACAGCCTGAGGGACAAGGTAGAGCTTCGATTTTACGAAGGACTCGACGCTGGGGTTTACATCGGCCCGTTTAATTTCCCTAATTTCTTTTCTACCGTCTCTCTGGCATCCCTCCTGCTTCCCAAGGAGGGATCCCTCATTCCCTTTTACCAGCAAGGGTCGACATTCGCAACCCTTGCGCGAGCTTTCTCTCAATCGAGCCTCTTCTCGAAGGCGGCGAGAAACAAAGCGAGCGGAGATAGGCAGCAAGAGATCGAGAAGGGTCGCGCGACCTTAAAAATCCCTCAAGGAGGGTGCCAGCCGAGAAAAAGGGTACCCGCGACACAATAAGAATGAGGGACCGGAAAAATAATTACTTCTCGCGTCCGGTGAAGATCGCGCGAGAAGAACCACGTGCGGAATTTTAATTCGTTGGAATGAGATTGTTTTATCATAGCAGAGAAAAATTGTCAGGGAAAAAAGGAAGGATTCGATCGAACAATCATCACCAGGAAATTAGATCTCTTCTTTTCGCTTCGACAGATAAAACCATCCCCTCAGCATTCCTTCGGTCAATTAGCTATACAGAAAAGTTCTCTCCGACGAGTTGGCAAACTGGATTCCTGGACTTGGACTTTTTTCCCTGTTACTGGCAGTGGTGCGGATAATTGGAAACATAATAAAGTACTCGGAAGATTGGGCATTCTAATGAGGCCAGTTGAAAGTGAAGGGCGCAATGGTATTGATTAAAACGATCGAAGAAAATTCTTTGCCAGTCGAAAGCCACGGTAGAGAAAGAGTAAAAGAGTAAAAAAGGAGAGGGGGTTGCGTGTTGCCATGGGGTGGGAGGCGAAGATGGCGTAAAAATGGAGGGTGTAAAAGTAAGGGTGGCAGAAACACCCTCGAGTGTTACGCCTTACCAACACTCCGCAGGGAATACCAGCTCGAAAACGGCACGACAGATTTTCGAATTTCGCCATATCCCCAAGGCAGACAGACAGCCGGTAACTTTTTAAGAAGCCTCTTCCATTAGCGGTGTTCGAGTCTCTCCTCGTTTTAAGCCACCATTTACAAATGGAAATCGTCTTAAGAGCCAGCGTGACTACTCATCGAGAGAAAGGGTTACTCGAGCAGATTTTTCCTCGAATATCAGACGTGGTATTTTCTATCTCGATCGAATACCAAAGCGATGCGCAAACATGGAAGACAATAGCTAGGAAAGAGATGTACGCAGTCGGATCGGAAAAGCGGAAGGTCTAATTTTACAAATATTCTTAGATTCGCTGGTTGCGAGTGATTCAAGGCTGCTGCGAGTGGTCCGGCCAGCCGAGGAAGGGGAAGGAGGAAGGCGGTACTGAGTTAAAACAAACATTTTTGCGCGTGCGAGCGTTCGGCCATAAAGCTCTCTGCCCGGCCAAATGCATTGGCCGCCGGTCGTTGCATAACACTCTAGAATAGCTTCGGAAAATGGTGGACCTTCTCTCTCGCCTAGCTTTTTCTTTTTTAGAACCGCGTGCCACGCACTGACCGCGGACGCCCGCTTCTACGTTTCAATAGACATTCTTGCGAACCTTCTGTATTCCAAGTTTGACTCATCAACAATCCACATTTTATTAGAATATATAATTAACAATGATTTTAGTTAATTTATTCGATCGTGTTGTACAAGTTGGGCGGTGTTTAAGGTTCAGAGATCGCAATAGAGAAGCGCTATAAAGATAGAGGGAGTGGAAGGCCAATCCTAATTCTCTCGATGCGGTCATACCGATACTCTGGCTTCTTCGATACGCGGTTGTGCAAGTGGGCGAAGCGAGTAGTGACTGGTCAAAAATAGCCGTCAGAATGGTGGATATTTTTTGGAGAGCTCGCGTCTGCCTGCAGATTAAAAGCGCATCTTTCGGCCGAGCGGGAAATCGTTCGGGCTGGCTGATTGCGAAAGGTTCGTGGTCCGTTGCGCACCGGACACATTGGGCTCTTTCTCTCTCTCTGCTAGCTTCCAACGTGTCCGAACTGCAGCAACCACCATCACAACCACCACCACCAAGAGAGCCCCGTCACCAGAAGCGATATCGATGAAAAACAATACACGCACTTCCGTCCGTCCGTGGAGATACATGCTTTTAATTAATGCGCGTGAAAGAGCCGCGCTCTCGCCAGAGGCGAGAGCCGCTGAAAACAACGAAGCCACCAAACGCACCAACCACCATCAACCCAGCCATTCAATCAGAGCGGTTCGGCTCGACTCACTTGCCCATTCGATCGCGCGCGTGCTCTGCCTCTCTTTAATCGATGCTTTGCGCGCCTCCCATCCGGCAAAGGGTTCGAGCAATTAGAATTATTTATTAAAAGACGACCGAGCGACGAGTCTGAATAAACAGAACTCTGGCGCCGAGACCGAAGGGAGAACGAGAGAAGAGTGAACCCGATGAAGAGAGGCGATCCGATTAAAATCTAATTTTTCACGGATACTCTCTTAATTAAAACATTAAATTGATTGCGGCGTGAGGTGACGCCGAGCTCCTCCTCCTCGCACCGGAAAGAGGAAGTATACCCTCTCCTCAAGGTATCACGGAGAGACGCGCTTCAGAAAACGGCAAGCACCAGCAGAGATGGCGAGGGTCGAACGGGAGATCGGCCCAGAAGGAGAACGCCAGTCTCCGAGCAAGAGAACATACCCGGGTGGGGGTTGAGGGTTCGTGCGAAAATAAATGAAAATGAAATCAATTATAAAACTGTTTGAGGAGAGTCTTCGGGGAGTGAGCGAGACCAGCTGGCAACGCTCGATGGACCGCTCACTTCCCTCGATGGATGGACCACTGCAGCTCGATCTTGAATTTTCTTAATTAAAAATCCACAGACTTTACTCTTAATTTAAAAGCGCAGCCTCGTATCGTTAACACATTCATTCGATTCGATTCGATATTTTTTGCCGTCTGTTCAATTCAAGTCTGATATTCACTGCTAATTAATTTTTGCCAAGCGATGTAGTACGGAAAATATCGAATTAGCAAGAATGGAAAAAATCCCTTAAGAAATTTTTCAAAAGTTTTCCAAATTTAATGAACACTATAATTATAATTCATCATTTTTAGTAAGATATTGATTGGGTAGAAGTTCGGGGCGAATAAGCAACTGTTAAAAAGTCGAAAGGGCAAGGGTAGGAAAGGGTGGGGGGTCTCTAATCTCGACGAGATTTTCTTGGTGCGAGGACGCCGGGCCGATTTATGATCCTCCTAAATCTCGTCCAGCCTGGCGTCGGCTTGCGTCCTCCCTGGCGACCCTTGGCGTCGCGAGATCTCCTTTGTCCCAGGCGCACTTTTGCACTTTTAAAACTTACCTCTCGGCGGTCTACGAAAATTTCATTAGAAGTGTCGCGGTTCTCACCGCGGACGAGCGATAAGCGGCAACCAAGCCAACTTGGCCGCTGCTCGGTTTACATCTCGAGCTTTGAAATATTGCTCCCTTCCACCCTCGGCCTGTCTCACCCACTCTTTCCAACATCATCCACTTCTCTCACTCTGTCTCTCTGTATTCTGTCTATGTGTGCGAGTGTTTGGTCTGACTTTTCCGTGACTTAATCAGCGACAGTACTTTATGGATAAACAAAGTTAATGCGTTGAAAAGTTGTCCACACGAGCTACTCTCGTCTTTGTCTGCGACGAAATTAGATAAGACGTATTTGCACAAAGCACTGCATCTCATCTTGTTCTCCGTGTGCAAACCGCGGCGAAGGTCGCATTGAAAAAAGATGGTATCCTACTTTATTCCATGCGTGTGTGTTCATTACTTGTACTTGAGGGAACCTTTCCAGAGACGATTTGCCCTTCGAAGGGCGAGGAAGTATAGGAACAATGAGGCTTGATGATGACGAGCTTACGAAATCGGGTCGGAAACCACGATCCATGTGAGAGAGTAGGGAAAAAAATCTGGTCGGAGACTACGGACAGTCGATGCCAGGGTTGAAATGGACGCGGATCCGCCCCCGAGAGAGCTGTAATTTGCCGGTAATGCTCTTCCGGTTTGGTTCCTCTTCCAAGGCGGGATTGCGCCCCAAGCGTAATCGCGATTCGCAACAGTTCGATTGCGAAAGTGCAGCTGCTCGAGCCGTCCTCATCCTCGATGGAGGATGAGGTGGAGGTGGAGGAGGAGGCGAGGTTGCGGCATATGTTACGGTGGTCGGCGGTCTACTCCGTTCTTCTTGCGATTACATACACATGCCAGGCATTCGGACATCTGGTCCTCGCGCACACCCACCTAACAAACGGATTATCCATTTCTTTGGATCTCCTTGCCAGATGATCCAAAATACCTTCATCGAAATCTTGATTTTTTCTGATTTTTTCAACTTTCAATAATTCTTCGTAAATCATTTGTTTTTAGATTAAAACGGATAAGAAATAAAGAATCAGTGACGTAAAACCCGGAATTGTATCGAAAATATGATGAAAAGCCTTCCTGATTAGCTGATCTGGTCTGATTTAGACGGGTTTTTTCTATGTTTTCAAGTCTTCCCGACATTTTCCGGGGCTGTAATTTGGTGGGGAATGTTTTTTTGCATCAAGGAAGAAGTCATATAAATTCCAGAACCCTAGCTCAAAATTCATTTTTTCGCAAATTTTTTAAGGTGTACCCCTTCTAAAATTTTCGATTTTTCGAAGGTTCTCGGACTTTGACGAACGCTTGATAAATCGATTGTTTGAGTATGAAAACGGATAGAAAACATGAAACCAGTGGCCAAAGTGCCGGAATAGTACCGTAAACACATGGAAAACCGATCCTGAATAATTACGTTTTATGGTTTTTCCCATGTTTTCCACACTTCCCGACACTCTCCGGGGCTGAAATTTGGTGGAGAATGTTTTCTTGCATCAAGGAAGAAGTGATATAAATTCCAGAGCCCTAGCTCAAAATTCATTTTTTCGCAAATTTTTCAAGGCCTACCCCTTCAGATTTTTTTGGGCCAAAAAATAAATTTTGAGCTAGGGTTCTGGAATTTATATCACTGTTTCCTAGCTACATACTGAATCTCTCACTGAAATACCAGACCCTGAAACGATCGGGAAGGGTTTTTCGAAAAATATGTCAATTTTTCATCATTTTTTCAACTTTCCCAAATCGTTCATAATTCGAGAGCTTCATATTAATCGAACAAATATTCAGGCAAACAAAGAAGTATCGAAAACTAACAAAAAGTTATATTAAAAAAGGATTCCTCTTACGATTACACACACATGCCAAGCATTCGGACATCTGGTAGCCGCACCCACTCAACAAACGGATTATCCACCATTTCTCTGGATCTCCTTGCCAGATAAAGATCCAAGGCACGCGCCCCTTACTCACTCGATCCGCACACAGCCGTTCGCAACTGAATTCCCGCATAAGCTAGTCGATCCTTGCTGGAGGCCGATCAAATTTCGCCTAGGGATGCGCCGATGCGTTCAATGCGATGACTATCGATTGAGCGGGAAAGCGCGAGAGAATTAGCTGAGCAATGAATTTCACGCGGACTACGAAAAGCTTGCAAAAGCTTTTCGCAAGTGGTTCTATCAGTGGTGGTGGTGGCTGCATTCGTGAACCCAAGAAGAACCACTCTAAGAATAGCTTGGATGGAAGAAAGTGGGGGTGGGTGGGACTGGCAGGCTCACGGTTGAATCGGCCGCAAATTGCGGTCGAAAAAGGTAAAAGTTTGCCAGAGTTAACTTTCTTCTACTGACGCGGCGGGCACAGCGGGTTGGCCCGTCATTTTTGTTTTCATTCGATTAGCCCTGACTTACCCTCGCCATTCTATCTCCGCTCTCCCTCAAACCCTCCATAAGAGAAAAGAGGGCTGCAATGATGGGACTGGCAGCCACACCGGTAGAAACTTGCAGTGGGAATAAAATTACCGAAAGACTTTTGAGAATCGGTTATTTTGCACGTGCAATCAATAATAAGGCCACCCCCGCATACGCTCGGCAACGTTCACCGGTCCACATGTGTGTATGTGGCCGTCGACGCGCATTAGGTTGGGTCAGGTTAAGCTTGCCTTTAGTCGCTATACACTGGCGCTAGGTCAGCTCGCACACTCACTGTTTACACCAAGGAGGAAGACGATAGAAAGCTGGCGTGACCTACCCCGAAAGTAACCCTCTTTATCAACGACCTCAACATTTCCACTGTCATTCTCCTTTTTCAAACTGGCGAGAATAGCTTCTTCTATTTCTTGTACGTTGGGAGGTTCGTCGCGACGTCGCGTCGAGGGATTACTTTCTCATTTAGATTTTATCTGATGGCCAGCCACACAGCTCGAAGAAGGTTTCTCTCTTATGTTCGTCTGGCGCGAGGAGGATCTCTCTCCCGATTCCTTCTTCTCACCGGGCTTCTCCTTTGTTTTTACTAATTACCCAGGACGTCAGCCATCGCTTGTTTCCGTTGACCGTCCAACCACCCCTCGCCCCGGAATCGTCTTCGTTCGCCGATCATTAGGCGACTAGCCAAAAGGCCTCCTTCCCAACCCTTCCCTTCCACTCCCTCTTTCCTTCTACCGCAGAGATTCTTCTTTTTGAGGAAAGACAGCAAGATCGCTCGGACTCTATTTGAACGAGTGATCACTGACAATCGGCGAGAAAGAATAGAAAGAGACTAAGCTAATCGCATTGTCCGGCTCGGAAAGGAACGCGCGTCGATGATGGGACGCGCTCGTCCGGACAATGGACTAGCAGCTGGCCCGACAAAAAATCAAACCCGATTGTTTTATCGGTCCTCCTCTACTCTCTCCCTTCAACGGTGGCACGTTGGTCAACCGGTCGTTGGTCTCTCGTTATTATGATTATCCTATCGAAGGTTGGCGCGAGCGAGGAGATGGCAGAGGGATCAAGGGGTGGAAACGATCGGCCAAGGGCCAAAGGGTCGACGGCTTTCACCCCTTGTCTGTAGTGAGGCCTGCTCTCAAAACCAGCCTTCCCTCAAACCTGCCTATCTCATCTCTTCTATGATAAAGATATGAACTTGTTGTGAGAAAAGAAAGCAGTCTTACTGTCCTGCCAGACGTCCGATGCAATCCAGAAGGTTTTTTTTTTCTTCTCTTGTATATTCATACACAGAAGGAAGAATGGCAGAGCAATTCGGCGAAGACGAGCGCTTAATGCAGACGTGCCACATGCCACCGCAGCCTGTGTCCGCATATGCAAATTAGAGCGAGAGACCCATTGTATTATCCTGACAGTCCCTGCTCTCCCTGGTGTAACAAAAAGATCCAGGTCAAACTTTCATCCGGTTCGGAATTTTTCTATTTCGATCAAGAGAAACGGTGAGGAGGGTCACCCTGATGAATTGTTGGACGGTCGGGTGGTTCGGTGACTGGCCGACCGGATGGTCCAAGGGGTGGAGAGATCCCGAGGAACCGTCGCAACGATTCTTACCCCCTCCTCCTCCTCCCGCCCCGAGCGTTTGCATTTCGCAGGGCTCAACGGACGCATCGCTTTCTCTCGAGACAATCGATATAATTACGTCGTGTCGAGATACATGTAACATTCAGATTGAAGAATTAAATAAATAGGAGAATCTTAATATATTGTTGCTCTTTCGATCATCTTGTTTATAGAGTGGATAAAAAAAAAGTATTCGTAAAGATTGATTTTTTTTGTTCTTTTTCGATCCTTTTAGATAGTCTGGGTATGAGAATATCTTTTCTAATGGTTGTATATAATTTTTATATCGTTCTTATATAAATTATATAAGTCGATGAAGGTGTTGATAAATGATAGATGCGAGGTGGTTAGAAATAATATTTGAATCGTTGGGAGTCTGGTCTTAATAAGGGATCTATCCGAAATCGGTCTATCGACGAAAGGCTCGCAGGAGGGAATGCCATCGGAGAATTTCCAGAGGCGAGGCACGCCGTTCCGGGGGCGGTCGAGCAACCCCCGTGGAAGCGCGATGGAGCGGGCTGCGGTCACCGCTACCATTCGAAATACGATGGTCTATGTGCTCGGTTACGCCGCGCACGCAACGACGTTCTGTTAACCTTATCGCAGGAACGTCACCGAGGCATTCGCCATCCCCATCGACGTTACCGAACCTTTGCATTCCAACTTGTTGTCTAAACAAAAACAGCCAAGTCTCATTTTTCTTACAATCAAAGTATTTTTTCTCTCAAATATAATCAACTGTATTTTGACCTGTTTCTCTTTAGAATTATCCTTTAATTTTTCTCACAAGTAAAGTTGATTCTTCCTAAATCATCCTCGGTTCTCATTGCGATGCGTCTAAACCACAAAGTCCATAAAGTACGACGAAACAGGCTACGATCAGTGAAGAGGACTCGCAATAGACGCGCGTGAGGGTCCACTCTGGCGTGTACGCAACAACGGCGTGCTAACCTTACTGTCACGCCGGGCCAAAGGGATGTAAAGCCGCGATAACGCCTCCGAATCGTTATTGGGTGTGATGGAGAAACCGCTGCCCCTCTCGCCCTTTGTAAACCGCTCCACCAAGCATGCCAACAAGGTGTCTGTGGCCAAAAATTGCAATTTAGGCTTGACTAGGGTGGAAAATCAGAGAATAGTTACTCTTTCTCTCCCATTAAATCATATCGTCCTCTTTAAGACGAGAATTCACTAACAATAGGGTCATTCACCCTTTATCAACCCCATCGACAAGAGGATCTCATATATTCCATACTCTCTTCTACCTACCAACGAATTCGAAAACTCCAACGATTTTCCAGAATGTGTATACAGAACCAATGCACTCATCGAACAGAGGGGGAGGTATCGTGTATGTGTGTGTGGGTGGTAGCAGCAGCAGCCCGGGTTTATAGCATGGAGAGGCACCGGGAAGAGTTACGATCCGGGGAATCGATCGGGTGTAAAGTGGCGTCTTCGGGAAAAAAAAGGCCGCCGGGAGGAGTCTCCTCTCTCGCGAATTGGCTAGGCGGCCGGCGAAAAGTAATCGGTAGCTGGCGGGTGGCGCGTCATTATTGGGTGCACCGGGATGCCGAAAGAGAAGATAGAGCCGACTGGAACTGTGATATGGAGAACGAGAGAGAAAGCTGGTATGCATCGGGTGCATTGGAGGGTGGAAGGTGAGGTACACACGCTCTCGGCGTTATCCACCTGACGCCTCTCGGCCGTTGCGCAGAGCGGAACAGCGCAGAGCGGAGGAGTGCATAGCGGAGCGCACGGGAGCGCAGCGCAAAAGGCATGAGCGCAGGAGCGAAGCGTGAGCGAGACAGGACAGATGCATAGAAGGGAGACGAACATAGAATGTCCGGGGGTGTGCAGGGGCCATTCAGGGTTGTATAGGAGCACAGAGAGAGAGAGAGAGAGATGGACGAAGGGGTTGGTGGCGTTCGAAATCAAGCAAGCGGGGTGGAGGGAGGGGGTTGCATGAGAGAAGAAGGGTACGGTTGTGCGAAGAGCGAGAGAGCGTTGGCGGTGGCAGTGGCGATAGCAGTGGCGGTGTCAGCGGCGAGAGGCGAGGGTGGGCATGCATGCAGGGTGGCGGGCGAGGGTGGCGAGAGGCCAGTTGACCGAGAGGGTGAGCCGATGTAGGAAAGAGAGAGGGAGAGGGAGAGAGCGAGCGAGCGAGCGGACACTGGTCAGCGAAAGAGAGTAGAGGAAAGGAGAGGCGAGCGTGTCGGCGCGAACCGAGAGGGAGAGTGAGAGGACGAGAGAGAATATATGGGGTGGAGAGGGCGAGCAGCAGGTCCAAGAGAGGGTTGGTGTGGTGGCAAGGTTCGAAACGGTTTGGGCTTGGCGGGTGGCGAGTAGGGGGCGGCGAGCGAGCGAGCGAGCGGGCGAGCGGGCGGGCGAGCGGGTAAGCGGGTGGCGAGGGTGGCGAGCGGCACGATAGAGAGGCGGCAAAGAGGTGAGGTGGGGGTGCCCGGCACGGGGCCACGGCGCAGTTGCTACTCAGACACGGGGATGCTCGCAATGCCTCTATCAAAGGTTACCGAAATTCTACTTAAATAATCGGATTCGCGTGTTCCTTTCGGCCGAGAAAGCGTGCCGGGACCGGCGACGGTGTACGCGCCAAGCGACAATCACGGGGGTGCCAACTGACTCGAGAAAAAGAGGCCGCGGGAGCGAGCGAGCGGGCGCGCGCGGGATACTTTCGAAGAGAGGTGCTGCCGCGACGGAAGTTCCAAAGGAGGCGCTTAAGGAGAGCCGTAGGAAGGAAGGAAGGAAGGAAGGAAGGAAGGATGGAAGGAAGCGGAAGGAAGTGCCGCGTTGGAGGGAGAAGGGAAGTAGGAGGCGGTGGCGCGGCGCGGAGCGGCGAAAGTGGAAAAGTCGAAGGAGACGAAGGAGCCGAGGAGCGTCGGCGGAGTCTAAGGAGAGAGTGGCGGAGAGAGCGTGCCTTCGGGAAGATGACGGCCCCGCGACGTACCAGCAGACACTGGCGAGTCGCGCGAGGAGCACGTGGGGGAGAAAAGTCCGGGAAAGCCGGAGCCGGAGCCGGAGGAGGCGCGCCGGGAGAAAGAGCGTGCCCGCTCCTGGAGAAAGAGAGTAAGAGCGAGAAAGAGGGCTAGGCGAAGGGGCTCGAAGGAGAGAGAGTGAGAGGGGGGGCGGGAACGTCGTAGAGGGTGAGAAGGACGGCGGCAGCGTCCCGACGCGTCTTACCGCGACGCGCAAGGAGCGACGCCGTGCGCGGGTGCCTCTCTAGAAGGGGAAGGAGCATCTGGAAGGGGTGCCTCGGCGCTCCCTCACCAACCGGGGTAGCAAAGACGCTCATTCGTTCCTCGGGTCACGTGGACCCCTTCTTACACCAGGCTTTTTCCTTTCCTCTAGCGGGAAATTCGAAGCACCTTACCTCGGCGTCGCGACGCCTTGCCAGCCTCGCCCGTATATACGCTTCGGACCCTGCCGGTCCTCGACCTTACCCTCACTCGTTATCATGACACCACCGCCGCTCTTCCTACTCTTCTTCGATTAGCACTCGATGCCCAATGCAAATATGCTCCGACTGCCGATGTTTAACATTGACACTTAAGCGCCTTCAAGCAGCCAACACCCATCAAGGAAGGACCTTCGTCCTTTGGACGCGCAGCCTCTCGCACCTCGCATCTCGCACCTCAATTTCTCGATGAAGAGCGCTCCCGCGATTTCTCGTAAAGCGAATCGAATCGTTCCGATATAAAAATCAATGAATTCGCGATCGGTAATCCGGAAGATCCGGAAGAAGGCAGACTTCCGACGACGATTGGATCTCTTGTCCGAGTTAGGACGATCGAGATCGTGATCGTCGTCGAACGAAGCAGCCATCCTCCAATCTTCCCCAACGTCTTTTCTGTTTCAGACGCGTCGCACTGTGTTGTTATGTGTTGTCATAGTTATTTCATTGAAAAATTAATTTCACCGTTTCCGAAACACACGCACCGATTTCTGTCTGTGAAACTGAAAGTCTGAACAACTCCTCTTAAGTTCTGCCGAAGAGACACTTCATTACTTAGAAAAGCTTACTTTCGAGCGATCCTCATTTCGAAATTACGACGAGTAAGAAGACGACGACGACGAAGAAGAAAAAGAGACACAAGAAACGAAGAAAATACACGAAAAAAAGCACAAAAAAAGAGAGGGAAGAAACAAAATTAACCAAAAAGCATTGCCTTAAGAAGAAGAGTATACCTACACTGTCGAAGGAACAAGCAAGGAGACACAGGTGGAGAGAGAGAGCGTGAAACAAGGGAGAAAAAAGAAACACTTTAGACGCGTACAAAGTAAATTGTAAAGATATGACTAAACTATATTTTTAACAAGTTTTGAGAAACTTTAGATTTTAAACGTACATTTTAAAGCGCGAAATGAAAAAAACGATAAAATTCTTAATAACTAAAAATGTGATCTAAAAGTCGTTGCTACCAAGAGAAGCCTTATGTCCTTGTTTCAATTAGTTCGGTTCCAAACGTAAGTAACACTACCATCTTCATCAAAACTTTGCATGTCTGCATGCCTGCATGTCTCGGTCCCTCTATAATTCGCCAGTCAGGCGATAAAGGTTCGATCCACCGATCATTTAACTAGCTCGACTCTAATGAGAACCTTACTCCAAACTAACAGAAGAGTTCGAATCCCGCAATCTAGACTGGCGCGCTCGAACCTGCCCACTTTGCCGCGATACTTATTACACGGTAAATCCTCGATACACCAGACTCCCCCTAATCATATCGGCTACCGCAATCACTACTCTTACTAGAAGCAGAGCCGCTATTCTCACCGCTATCATTATAATTCGTCGATTATTAGCTACAGCGCAATCAGCTGCAGCTGGCTAGCTGGCTGACTATCGTTCTCCCGGGAGATAGAGAGCCGGAACTATCGTCCTGTATATTTCATCCTGGAAAAAGCCTTCGGGCCAATCCCATTCCTCTATTGAAAGCGGCGTGTCAAAATTGAGAAAGAGTTGGCTCGAAATGATGGTTTTTCCAGGAGGGTTGTTTGGGGGGTGGATGGGTGGAAAAATCATTTCGGCGAGACGGGCGTCGGCGGGCGGATGGGAAATAATCTGCGCGCGGAATGATTTTATTTGCTCTCGGGAGAGCTGGATGACGCAGGGGTGGCTCGATGGAAAACCCGGGAGCCGAGCCGATGATCGGGGGTGCGGTGCAGGGGAAAGAGCGGCGCCCGGCTGGATGACTGTGGATGGTCGGGGGGTGGCTGCTGGGTGGCTGCTGGGTGCACACGGGGGTGGCAGGAAATGGGTGGCGGTGCTGGGCTTCGATTTGAAATTTCCTATTTCCCAACGAGGCCTCGCTTGAAAACGAGGCGGCGCATGCAACCTACCAACGCACACGCGAACACGTTCCACTCGTTCTTCCAACGATCAGTAGAATGCCCGGCGCGCCGAGGGTTCGATAAAGCCGGCTACAAAATCATTGAGGGCATAGCGATCATTCCATTGCCCTGCACATCTCTCTTATTTTTTAAAACCACAATTCCACATAGGAATCCAAATTTTAAGAGAACATAAATTCTCAAATAACTCTATCCTCATCCACCATCATTAGAGGGCCCTTTTGATCATCATTTTCATTGAGGGGGTTGCACAGGGAAGATGGAAAGACTACTCGAATACTCGTTGATAGAAAGTGGAAGCAATGGAAGTGGACAGTGTCACGAGTAGCGTAGATTGAGGGCCGAGTACAAGGACGAGGACAGGATTCGAGGAATGGCGAGGGGGTTCGTGGGGCGGGGGAGGGACGCGGGGGCGAGGAAGTCGACAGCAAAAGCAGAAGCATAAGCAAGGCATGGTAGGCGAGATAGAAGCAGGAGGAAGCATCGAAGAGGGTGACTAGCAGAGGGCGAGTAGGGTACAAGGATGCATTCAGGAGCGAGAGAGAGAGAGGGCGAGCAAGAGCGAGAGCAAGAGGAAGTTGGGGGGTTGCGGGGGCAGCGCGCGGCGACGGCGGCAGAGCAGCATGCACTTTTTTTCCACACCCCGCGTATTGATCCCGGAGTCATTCAAAATGGCGGCCGGGACCGAGTCAGCCAATGACTGCCTGAATCGATGACTGCAGCAAGCCACCCCCGGACTGGCCAATGGGAGGCCAATGGGAGGCCGTCGCACGCTGTTCTCTGCGGGAACCACCACCCCGATATACGAGACACTGGCCTACCACCCTCCGAGTGTTGGTGCTAGCGCCGTTGCACGTGTGTGCTGCTGCTGCTGCCCCTGTGTTTCGTGTTCCGGCTCGAGCCCGTCGATGACCCGGGACACGTCGATGATTTTCACGGAAAATTCCCCTTTCCACCGACGCCTCCCCGCCCCCCCTTCCCTCCCACCTCCTCCCACTAGCCCCCTCGCCAATCCCAGCATGCCCCGCAGCCGGCAACCCGGCAACCCGGCGAATGCAACCCCCCCGACACTCTCTCTCTCACTCTCCTCTCTCTGCTTGCTCCACTCGTTACTCGCTGGACCCCGTTCCCCAGACCTAACCCAAACTTCGAAGCCCGGCCGGCTGGAGCGGCGCCATCGAAAAATTAAAAAGGTCCAAACTACCCCCGGACCGGACCGGCCCGGTCCGGCCAGCTGGACCGAGCCGGGACCAAAGCTAACCGGCTGCCCTGTTCAATCCCTCTCTCTCTCTCTTTCTCTCTTTCTCTTGCTTGCTCATTCGAAATCAACCGCCGGCATTGCGCATTCCAACAACCCCCCTGCCTTCTTCCTTTACCGTTCTTTCACCCCTTCCTATTAATACCCTTCGTCATTGCAATGGAACGCAATGCACCAAGCCCCAGTCATTTCGTTACTTCCACATCGAAATATTCGGACGAAAAATTTATTCGTCTCTTACTGATCTGCTATTGGAATTGAGTTATTGGACGATGATCGAAATCGTAGGAGATGTGCTTTGCTTTTACTTCATGACTCCGCAACTCTCTCTTGCTCTTCTCGATATCGACACACACACACACACGCACACTTTGACCATCCCTCCTGATTTCATTCCCACCCCATCCCAGCTTTACTCGTCGAATAATCGATCCCCATGGCAGGCTGGCTTGCCGATGACCGTGCGCTCGATGATTTCACTGGCGCGCGGACGATAGCCAGCCAGGCATGGACAAGTTTCGCCAAGCCGGCAAGCTATATCCATCGAGGACGATGCGAGAGCATCGCATCAGAGTTCACACGTGATGCCCCGGCTTCGCTTCGCTATCTCGATCACCTTGATCCTGGCTCCGCTCTTATCTTATCGAGACAGTTGTACCGAGTTGCGAAAAACCGCTGATTGAATTCTGAAAATCGTTGGAAAACTTAGGATAGAATATAACTATGAAAGAGTATCGATTGATAGGTCAGAAGTAAAGAGAACTTAAAGTTTTAGAATTCCTTCAATAGTATCGATGTTACGTTTCGAAAGAATACTGATTAAATTCAGAAAATTACTATAAAAGAATGATAGTATATAATTATAAAATATATTCGATTAGGATCATAGTTAAAGAAATCGAAATTTCGGGAGTTCCTTAAACAGTCTCGATTGGGATTACTCTCGATAATGTTAACATAGCTGACGCGGCGGCGGAGGGGCAAAGGGAATGACGAAAGCGCGCGAGACGCGAGCCGCACGAGGCGCACGATTGCATCACGTCTACACTGTTCGTGCACAGTGCGACGCGTTGCGCCTGTTACATCTGTGTGTGCATATGTAGTTAGATTGGCTCCTATTGACATAGCCACCGGCGACAGTGGTGGTACAGTCGGGAAAAATGCGAGCGACGCGTTCCACGAGCTTGTCGCCGCCCGCCTCCTGTCCGCACGCCGAGCTTTCCCCGGACACCTTTCTCGACCTTTGCCCTCCTCTTCGCTCTTGATCGATCAAATGCCACGTGTCGTATCATCGAAAATCACTAGGCCATTGTTCTCCCTCTCTATTCTTCCCACTAGATTCTCTACAACAGATTCCATTGCTAGTAGGCCTTTCGAATTTTCGAAAGGGGTAGTTTGCAACCCCCAAGACCAGATTCCAGTGAACGAGCAGTCCACAAGTCTCGCTCGTCACTGGGAATCGTTAACGATACGATCGTAAGCCCTAAAGAGCCATGGATTAGCAGTGTTCCTCCTCTCGACTATTCTACCTCCCTTCAGTTAACGAACAAGGCAAACAACGTTCTCCGAGAATGTGCAAACTTTTCATCGAGAACAGACATCCATGCAGTGGTAAAGACCAATGTATACCTTCTCCTTGTATGCCTCGACTTTCTGCCCCAGCTGTACTAAGTGCAGCGATGAAATGGTTTTTCTAGCGCGGGCAGTTTTTCTATTAAGCTTCATTTGTTTCTTTCATTGCGTAATGCGCCGGACGCGTCGCTCATTTCATCCTACTCCGGCGAGTACTCCTACCGTTAGAATTCTTAATCCGGATTGCAGCTTCGATGGCTCGCGCACCGTTCCACGCTCGCGGCAAAAGTTCGGCAAAAGTTTATCATTCATTCGATTTTTATTATTCTACTTTGTTCAGTGAATTGTTTGTGTCGGTTGGATTATTTGCCGAAAGATCAGGTATTCGCATATATTCATATACAAAAAAATTCGCCACATCTCTCATTCGCTCTTCACTAATTCATCTCTGAAAACTCTCCCTCTTACTTTACTCCTTCTCTATCTTTCTCTCTCACTCGCTCCTAGTGAAATCAATGCTCAGTCACGATTAGCACGGACAGAAACCTAAGAACGAGCCACCCTTTTCCGTACTCGTTGTTCAAGCCCTGTTCGACGTTTCGCCGCCAGACGTCACCTCGCCACGGGGTGGTTCTACTAGCAAGGCTTTCCTACCCCCGGAGCTATCTTCATTCAAACATATATTTTCACTCTTTCACCGAACATGAAAACTCCAACAAATTAGACGATCATGTCGCAGACCTACTTGCGAGACATACAATTAGGTCGGCGTCGAATCACGAGGGTTTATTCGTAGCAGCTGGACAGTGGTCGTCGAAAGGAAGAGTTGTATTGGTGGTGTGGAGAGATGGTCAGGGTTTCTTCTTCTTCTTCTTCTTCAAGAAAGAGAGAGAAAGAGAGTATGTATACGTTGGGAGAAGCTAGGTGAAACGAGCAGAGTGGAGTGGTGGCGGCTCTCAAAAGAAGGCAAGATCAGGGCCAGAAGACAAATGTCTTCCTACGAAGGCGGAGGAGTAGGAGCTCTATCAGTGGAGTCGATCGAGTCAGTCGATTCAAGTGGGATTCGTGCGGTGGCAATGCGGTGCTGGTGTGTGCCGGCCGGGCGGGCTCGATGAGAGAGCAAGAGAGAGAGAGAGAAACGGAGAGAAACAGAGAAGGAGAACTGCCGGCCGGCACAACTGGCCGCCAAGATGCAAGTGCACGTGCACATGCACTCGATTGATGCGTGTAGGTGTCTGCCTATACGTCGAGTATATATATATGTGGAGTATATGTCGGACGATGCACGCCGAGCAGTGTAGTACTATATCCTCGAGCCGGTTGATTCTTCGGTTGCCCAGCTGCCGATCGGGATCGGGGGAATCGGGATCGGAATTGGGATCTAAAATGTTACGTGAACGACCGCCCGCACCTTCCTGTATGCATACACGTACGATGGTGCAATTGCCGCTCCTGTGGTCGTACCAGTTCGCTAGTGTATCAAAGGGGAAACAAGAGAGAGGGAGAGAAAGGAAGAGAGTGTGGAGAAGCAGCTCTGCATATGTGCACACGCAATCCACCCACCCTTCCTTTAAGGAGGCTTCGACTCTCACCTGTTTTTACCCTTGTGCCGCGCGTACATCGAGGCAGGGTTCATTTGTAATTTAAAATCAGCCTCGATTACCCGATGCGTTCCACGTACTTACTTTCGGGGCCCCAAGGAAGTGTGTTTTCCCCCTGGCTTTACCCGTTACTTATACATTCTCTCTCTCTCTTTCTCTTGTTTCAACCCTTTTATATATCGCCGCTTGTTGTCTTTGTTGGAAGCACGCCGAAATTCCAACTTCGGTAACAGCCTGTCACGGGCGGAAGTTCGATCGCGATCACACTTGGAACCCTCGGCATTTTTCGCCTACGCATGTATTACAACACCCGGGGAATCTCTTAGCGATATAGTATTCTCTGGTACAAAGGGATCTCGGTGGGATCTGCGGGGGGAAAATAGTAGGTAGAAATACCGCCTTATGTCGAACAAGAGATCGATCGGAATCGCTTGAATAAAGTTCCATCGAGGGAGTATTAAGGGGGTGGGTGCGTGCCGGCGACGGCGGTAGCGGTGGTGGGTGTCTAGCCGTGAAACAAAGTACGAAGACATGGTGTGCGCGCCGACAGGTCGAACGCTCGGCCGACCTATTTACGCTCTAGAGGGCTAAAAAAGAGGGTGAAAAAGAGGAGTTAATCGGAGGAGGGCTATGCAAGAGTGAGCGCGCCACTTTCCTCGAGGAAAGTTGGCGAGTAAGAGGAGAAAGTGGTCAAGGCGTCCCGCAATAGCTTCGCTCGGAGAGGTCCACCCTCTCAGCGGAGAGGTTCATAGTGGGGAAAAGCGGTGTAGAAAAAAAGAGGGTTGCGCGCTTCTCCGCCCCCGGGACTCACACTTCCACGTGGCGTACACGTGGAAAAAAGGACGAGGCCAGCGTAAAAAAGTGGTCGCGTGGGGTGGCGCGGCATTCGCAGTGGGGATGAAAACAGTCGGCCGGAGGGAGAAAAGGCGAGCGGTGAAAAAGGGGGATGGTTTGGCGTACAGATGCTATAGGAAAGAGCGAGACGGAGCCGCGTCTCAGGAAAGTGGGAGAGAAAAGTATGTTGCTGGAGAAAGAGCAGAAAAGAGGGTGGATGGAGGGTTGAAGCAGCGCAGGGGAAAGACGTCGCAGGGGTGGTATGAGGCGCCGATTGTAAGGGTTCCGAAGTAGTGGGGGAGGCATGTTAGACGAGCGCGACGAGAGACGAAGAGCGAGTAGAAGAGAGGCGAGGAGAGAAGGGGTTGTCTATTTGACGAGGAGGGTGCGTAAGACGAGCAGGATGACCATCGACCACCCTTAGCCGCGAAATGAGCATCACCTAGCCCGTCAGAAAGTCGACATCCCTCCGGACGAGGTCGACGATCCATCCATCAATCTTCAAAGTTCCCGCGAGGCAAACTTCGACGATCACCTTAATCGATCCCTGATCACAATGAATCGAACTACAACCCATTGAAAGAATTGATACAGAATTCGTATATTCTCTCCCTCGAATAAAAAGTTGAATGTTAGGGTGTTAGGGTGTTGGGTAGGGGTAAAAAAGAAAGCGTAACCCACTCCCCCTCGTGCTGGTTAGTCACGCGTGTGTAACCATACGGAGCCTAAGGGAGCAGAGGCCATTTTTATACGACGGTCCCCTTCTTTTTATTCCGGCCTCCGACTAGTGACGTTACACCCCCTTACAGAAGCCCCCGGCCGATTTTTCGGTCAGTCTAATTCATCGTTTCGTGAGGGACGCACCACGTCCTTACGTCGTAGGATACTTTGCACGCGCGCTACTTCAAAAAGCGGAGCTCCAAAGGAGCAGGAAAAAAACGAGAAATCTTCGAAAAGTAAGGATCGAACATATTCAGTGCGTGGCATCGATAATAGTGATCGGATCGGGGGTGGTTGAGACAGGTGAAAGAGGATAAATAAGGTAGAGGTTGGAGAGATTCTAAGAGGAAAGAAGGGGATGCTGCTTTCTTTCTCGCCGAGGAGAAACTTACCCCCGCGCTGGAGGTCTCAGCTTTGGAATCGCAGTGGTCGGCGGCGTCGGCGGCGTCGGCGGAGAAGCCCCCACCGGCTCGGCGAGGATCCGAAAGCGGAGTATCGCTCGGAAGGAAAGGCTAGGGTGGAAGGTGGAAGGTGGAAGGTGGAGGGTGAAGAAGAGGTCGTAGGGTGTGCGGAGAGAGTCGTCTGGAGGCAGGGAGGCAGAGAGGCAGGGTGGTGGGATGAGCGGCAGGGGTTGTAGGGGTTCCGGTGGCGGCGGGGCGGGTAAGGGTGACTCCGTGGGGTTCGTCGGAGGAGGTGGAGGCGAAGGTGGCAGTGGCGGAGGCGGAGGCGGAGAACGAGAGAGCTTGAGGAAAAGGGGGAAACCGAGCGCGCGCCTCGAGCAGGAACTCTGGTGGGGGCAAAGGAAAAGAGGGGTAGCTTGAAAACTGCTGTCCTTCAGCATGCTCAGTTTTTCGTCCTCTCGGAGGTAGATTTCGGACGTGGGAGGACCTGGCGAGGGTTCGAGCTCGCTCCAAGATGACCTGGGCATCGGCCCAGGTCCACGGGGGCCGCTTGTCCCGCGAGTCCAGCCGGAAAAGGAAGCGAGCTAAGGGCGAACCGCGGCGGGCAGAAATTTCGCGGCCGCGCACCACCTAAGACAACGCCCCTACCCGAACACGCGTTCTTTAAGGCACGAGGGGGTGGCTTTTAGTCAGACGCACGCGGTCTGAGAAGCGCGCCACCACCGGCCCCCGACGGAGAAGGACTTAGCGTTTCTCGCGAGCCGCAGACCCGAGTCAGTTTCGGTTCCTCCTCCGTCAAGGACTCGAACGCGGAAGAGGAGAGAGCTTTTTCCTCCGTCGTACGTCGTTATCCGTTCTCGTCGTCGTCGTCGTCGTCGTCGTCGTCGCCGTCGTCGCCGTAGTCGTCGTCTTCATTCCTTCCTAGTCGTCGGCCAGTACCGTCTTCGCGGCTGGAACAGCATCACCCGTTGCTACTCATCTCTCTACCAAGACACCTACCACCGAACTTTATCAAGACTCGCGATCATCTGGATCCTGGCGTAGAGCCATCGCAGCTTCGCTCTACACTTTGCCGTCTACACATTCGCCCGATTGTCCTTGTGAATAATCTTCAGTAAGGGACTTTGGACTTTACTGGCGAAGCACTCCTCTCATCTGCCAACGGGACTCTGATCGTACGGCTCCGGTCCATTCACTCGTCACGCGCGCTTCACCCCTTTCTCGATAAGAGACAACACGCGCCGGGTCGGCCTTCGACACTCGCTTCCTTTTTTTTCTTTCGTGTGATTTTCACCAGTTTTCCCCTCTTTCGCTCGACCACCGCAAACGATTCGCCCCCTCCAACAAAGTGTCCTGACATGCTCGCTATGTCATTATCCTTCCCAGTGTTTCCTCTGATCGGGACATGCTCGATCCTTCCATCATCCTCGTCCGAACATTCAGTTTCACTCAGTGCCTTCTTAATACAAAGAGCGTAAACAAGGACTCGTCGTTAGAAGACCTGCTTTCCCTTGCAATTCCAAGTGTTCCTCCTCTCATCGTGCTGTCAGAGTTCTCAGTGAGAAGTGAATGTGACCGTCGCGAGAATCTAAGTCCCGCGTAATGCAGATCACTCGCAAGGTGGTTCAAATCGTTCACCCTTCCGCCTTACTTCTCAGGACAACTTGTGTCGTGTTACTTTCGACAATCGTCGCTTCTTCCAACCGGAATTCTAATTCGTATGAGATTCAAACACACTGGCAGAGAGAACCGGCTTTTCTCCTGACAGAGTCCAAAGAGACAAATTCAAACTTCGAAATATCTTCGCTGGACTTTCACATCGGGGAGTGAAAAGTTGATGATTTCAATCGTGGATGTTCGGAAATTCGGAAAACGACAGTGTGCGCTCGTCTTAAACGTCATTTCCCTCAAGTTAAAGCTGAGCTAAGGCGCAAGTAGAATGAGGCGACGGCCGGCACACAGCCAGACCGGGTCTTCGATTCACCGGCACATGAAATCCACTGCAATTCCTTCTGATTGTTCTTGATTTTACCAAATTTAATACCAAGTGTCATTGAAGCATTCCTTGAGCCGATCTTAAGGGTGACAGTTCAAACGGGAAGTGGTTGTTGAAGCATTGGTAAAGTGAAGTCTTTGAAGTGCAGAGTGGACAGAATGCCGGTGAAAGTGTAGGGAGAATTAAATTTCGAGAAAAGCGGCTATCTGCGACTGGTGTCGAAATTTTCCTAGAATTAGAATCGAAAGTGATCGCAGTGTGTGGCAGGTGCGATCGTCAATAGGGAAGCGAAACATAGAATCCGGGCATGTCGCGTCTAGTGTAACCCTTAAGAATTGTGTTTCCTCTTAAGAGGAAAGTTAACAAGGAAGTTAAAAAAATCCTCTCTGCTTTTCTGAATTGCAGCTTCGAGCGGGAGACGCGTTGCAGCAAGAGATTCCCGCGCAGGAGAGGAAGACTGGACAAAGCGGAAGAAGCAGAATAAGACGAGCAAAGCAGAAGCGAAGGAACACAAGAGCAAAAGAAGAGCGAGAGCGGGGGAGAAAAAGAGCGTAGAAGCGGTGTTTGCTAAGAAGAGAGTGATCCACTGAGAGTAGAGTCGGAAGAGAGCGGAGAGGATTTTGAGATCGTGATCGAGAGAGAATTATTCGTGATCGGTAGTTATCGGGAGAGCTTGCGAGCCATCGAGATTTTTTCATGAGAACTAGATGAAGAGTCAGTGACAGAAAGAGAGAAAAAGTGGAGGCTCAATAGCCAGAGATAGAGAGAGAGACAGAGAAAGAAAGAGATTCAGAGATCAGAAAGAAAAAGAGAAGGTCAAAAGCAAGCTCGACAAGAGAACCTCGCGCCGCATACATATATATTTCAGTGTGTTCAAAAAACGAGTGTACCTAAGTGCAATATTATTAAACCTAAACGATAATAAGAAGCAAGCACAACTACCATCGACGATATCGGTAACGACGAGCGATAATCGATAATCGAATAGAATTGTTTTTAAAGAGTTAAAAACCTTAGAGTCGCATTACGAGGAGGAGTGGTCGACGGGCGCGAGATAAAAAAAAAAACAGCGAACACCGGTCGAAGACAGAGAGAAGAACCGCGTTCGCTAAGGAATTAGCAGCATCAGCAGCATCAGCAGCATCAGCAGCAACATCCCAGCGGCTAAGGAACTAAAACCGAGTGACCAAAATCCAATCGAGGAGTGTTGCCGTCCCGGATAAAGAAATCCACACGACTAATCACACGCACGACGGGCGAGAGTCTTGCGCGTTGTCGCACACACGCACACACACCACCACACGCACATTCACCATAACGGGGCAAATACTCAGGGCAAAACGGGACGAGCAGCAGAATCCGCGAGTGTGATTTCTCTTCACCGGGTTGATCGAGATCGGTCAGCAGAAGCTTCGACCCGAGTTCATCGACGATCAAATCGCGTCCGCAACGGACCCGACCTTCTCGTTTACACCGTCCGGGCTGGGCAATCCTGAATTTTAACCTGAACTTAAGTGTATGATAGACTTTAAGTTAGATAGACAAGAAAATAGGCTGTTCTCCGCTGACCGGAGGACGTCCGAACGCGCGCGCAACCAATTCAACGAGCACTCACACACACGCACACCCACACACGAACACAGACACTGACGCACATCCAGCATTAATTGAAGGAGTACGCCGACGAAGTATAGAAGAAGAAGAAGAAGAAGAAGAAGAGAAGGGAGGACAGAGACAGAGACAGAGACGAAGACGAGAGTCAAAAATCGGGAGTAAAAGCGGGAACGAGGAAAGACGGATCTGATCCAACAAGTGAGCAATCGTTGGAGATCGCGTCTCGGGGATCATCATCGTAGAAGAGAGCCAAAGTACCGAGAGGAGGAGCAGCAGCAGCAGCAGCAGCATCATCAGCCAGACGAGAGAGGCGAAGTAAGGCGGTGGCGTGCGTCGGGACTAGAGGCTCAGGAGCGAAGAGTAGCAGCAGGAGCTAAGCGCGGAGCGAGGAGGAAGGAAGAAGAGAAGAAGCGCGCGCTAGGCGAGTGAGAAGAGAGGGGTACTACGAGTAGGAGCAGGAGAGATCGCGCGAGATCGAAGGGGTAGAAGAGAGAAGAGAGGGAAAAAGTTTCATGAGCGAAGCAGCAGGCGGCAGTGGGCCCGGGAAGTCGAAGAAGCAGGTGGCGAGTAACTGACGTTGCCCGCTGCCTCGATCGCCGCCCGCACCGGCGCCGCCGTAAGCGATCGCTGAGAGAGAGAGAGCGCGCGCGCGCGCGATCAAGAGGCCGAAACCCGCGCGCGAGGAGAGGAGAGCGCGGCGAGTGGAGAGAGCGCGCTAAGAGTACGAGTAAAAGGACTAAGAAAGAAGCAGAAGCAGAAGCAGAAGGAAGAAGAAGAAAGGAAGAGAAAGGTCCGAAGGATCGTTATCGTTGAGGCGATCCTGGGCCAAAGGGAAGAATACTACTAAAGGAAGTGGCTCGGTAGAAAGGAACGGCGGCGAGCGCGGAGGTGTGCCGGCCGTCGAGCTGCTTACCGGAAGGGGTGCGAAAAAGCGGGCAAGCTGCGCCGGAAGGGGGTAGCCCGGGCTTCGCGCGAAGGCCTCAAAATTTCGGACGCGACGGCGGCCCTGGACCTGCGAGCACAGACGCAAGCCCAATCGGAGTTTGGCTTGGAGCATCACCAGCAACAGCATCACCATCAACAGCAGCAGCAGCAGCAACAGCAGCAGGCACAACAGCAGCAAGTACAGCAGCAACTTTCGCCAGGGCAGCAGCAGCAGCATCACCACAATCAACAGCCGCAGCATCAGCAGCAACAGCAACAACAGGGCCAGCAGCAACTGCCGCCGCAAGCGCAGCAGCAGCAGCAACAACAGCAGAGCCAAGCTATCGCGGATTCGCGGCCTCACCATCACCTTCAACAGCACCACCATCATCCACACCACCCTGCCAATCACTTCCACTCTGGCGATTCGGGGGGTGGGATAGGAGGCGGTGGCGGCGGAGGCGGTGGCGGAGGAGGTGGCGGCGGAGGTGGCGGCGGCGGAGGAAGCGGCGGTGGTGGCGGCAGCGGAGGAGCTGGCGGTGGAGGAGGCAGCGGCGGAAGTGGCGGCGGTGGTGTTGTTGGTGTTGCCGGAGGTGGGACGCCGGGCTCCGATTCCGACCGGGTCGTCTCGAGGCAGGCCCTCCACGACGAAGAGGACGAAGACATTACCGAGCGCGAGGACGAGGAGGAGGACGAGGACCCTTGCAGTTCGCCCGAGGCTGACCTCGAGAACGAGCCCGAACCCATGGAGGTCCAGGCATCGGCCGTCGCGAATCTACACGCGCTGCGCCAGCACGGCTTCAAGATTTCCGACTACTGGCAGCAGCCGCAGCGCGGCCCGCCCCAGCATTCGCCGGGCATCCAACATAATCTTATCGCCAATGCGGCCCAACAGCAGCAACAGCAGCAGCAGCAGCAGGTCCAGCAGATGCATAGTCCGCTCGGACAGCAGCAGCAACAGCAGCAACAGTCCGGAGTCTCGCAGGTCCAACAGCAAAACCCTAATGCCAGTCTAGGACAGACTGCTAGTCCGCAGTCCCAACAGCAGCAGTTGCAACAGCAACAGCAGCAACAACACGCACTAGCGATGAGCGGCCAAGCCGGTCAAACTGGCCAGCATCAGTCTTCCTCGGCGCCGACTACACCGTCGCCTCAGGCCGAGCATCAGGGTGCCATCACCTCGAGTATGGCCCAAAGCCTGCACAACCTGGCCGCACAGGCACAACAGACCATGTCTCAGGCGTCGAGCCCTTCGCTCGCCGTCCAGGCGGTCCAGGCCGCACAGGCTGCACAGGCCCTTAATCAAAACTTCGGCCAGGCGCTCACGCAAGCCCTTACCCAGAATATGCAACAAAACCTTGGACAAACCTTGCAGCACAATCTCGCGCAGAGCTTAACGCCGAGTTTGTCGCCGCAACAACAACAACAACTCCTGAATCAGCCGCAGAATCTGAGCCAGGCCAGTCAGAACCTACAACAGAATCTTCAGAGCCAAGCGCAGAACTTGTCGCAGAACCTCACGCAGACCCTGCAACAACAAGCGCAAAATCTTACCCAGAACCTTGGCCAAAGCCTGAGCCAACAGGCGCTTCAACAACAAGCGCAAAACCTTACTCAGAACCTTGGCCAAAGCCTGAGCCAGCAGGCGCTACAACAACAAGCGCAAAACCTCACGCAAAACCTCCAACAAAATCTGCAACAGCAGGCGCTCAACATGGCCGGCAGCATCGCGCAGAACGGTGGCCTCGCTGGTATGAACATGTCCGGCAATCAACAGCAGAGCTCGCAGAACTCGATGCTGAGTCCAGGCGCAACCAGCCAGGACTCGCACGACGCCACCCTCACCGAGAAGCTGGTCAACGAGCTGCAGGTAAGCGTTCTTTTATCTCTTTATCATGAAAATCATACCGAGGGAGTGAACTCTATGAAAAAACCCTTTCTTTTTCCATCATCGTTCACTCCCTCGATCTCTTCTTCTCCGCGCGCGTGCATACTTCTAGTCGAGAACAGATAAATAAGTGGGACGAGGCAAGCATGATAAAAGTGCATAATGCGCGCCGATAAATAAGGTCATTCACTGGGACCGGCTGCCGTCTCAGTCGACGATATACTTTGAGCCAATCGAGAGTATTGAGATTACGCATCTCGCAAGTACAATATTCGCCTCCTCCAACTTATTCCTTTTACCATCGCGAAACAATCATCTCAAGCACAAAGATCAAATCCAACCTTATCAAATGCTCTCCCGAATTTCCTTCGTTATGAATAACCACAGGACGAATCAACTTTGTCAATCCCCCAAAAACTGTTCGATTGAAAGAAAAAATCGTACGCCAAGGGAATCCCGAGTCGAAAGGCAATTTCGCTTGAATCCGTGACTCCGTCGAGATAGTATACACTGACCACGGTTCACGCACAGGCGAGTTACTCACACATAGGCAGGCGTACCGGCTCAACCGGCGCGTTCGTAGGAGTCAGAGAGTCCTCCTCTCTCTCTCTTTATCACACACAAGAGAAAGAGAGAGTGAGAGAGAGAGAGAGAAAAGGAGCGTGTAAGAGCAAAGGAGAAATCGGAGATCGCGATCGCGATCGGCTTGCGCGCGAGTGAGATGAGAGAAACAGCGGGAGTGAATGAGAGTGAGGAAGCGTGCGAGAGCCACCCTGGAGAGGAGGAGAAGGAGACGTTCCAAGAGAGAGTGAGAGAGAGAGGGAGAATGAGAATGAGTGAGAGAGTGCGCGGGGGCGTCCGGGGTAGGACGAGGAGAGCGAAGAGAACGGGACGGGGCTGATTGAGGGGGAGAGAGAGAGAGAGAGTGAACGAGAGAGAGAGAGCGGGAGAGTGAGAGAGACGAAGCGGGCGTTCACAAATGCAAACGCGACCCACGCACACCAATGCCACACCGCTGGATGCAGATACGTCGTCGTCCCGGGGTTCTTGACCCGCGCAACACAGATAATACTATACGCATACGTCATACCGTACGCCGCGAGAAGATGTTCTCGGGAAAATATCGCCGCGTGTTTCTCCGATGCTCCCGCACACGTACACGCGCGTGTGTAGAGCGAGGCCGACCGGCTCTCTCCGATCGGAGGCCGCACGGCCGAAAATCCGATAAGCGATCCGATCCTTTTCTCTCGAATGATAGCACGCACGATTTCTTCGTGTGTTTTTTTTGTACCCTTTTCGACAGTGTCCTTCCTTTTCGGAAGAAGCTGCACCAGATCCTCCTGGAGCGCAATTGAAACCTGCTCGGTGTAATTAATGTTGATCGCTCTGGAATTAAAGAGAGGTGGATATTTTTCGTACAAATAAAGCACGAGCAGGTGATAGCGAAAGGGAGGATAGAAAAGGTATTGATAGGGCTAAGGTAGAGAGAGAAAAAAACAGGGGGTAGAAAAGGAATTAATAGGAGACTCCTGTATTGCTCGATAGTCTCGTGCGAACTCGGTGGGACTTGGAGGTGCCGGAGGTGCCGGCGCGGACGGAGGAATGGGCAACTTCAGCGAGCGCAACCTCCAAGAGTGCTGGGCCACCCTGCAACGAGTGAGTTGAACACTCAACCCGTTCACAGCAGATATGCCCCCACCACCCACCCCCAACCCCCCTTTATGATTTCTGCCGATTCCTCGCCTGCCTATTATTTAGTTCTCTCGCAATTTTGTTAGTCCGCTCGTCCACAACAGCACTTTCAACCAAGTGTTGTTCAAGTTTGTTTTTTTTTTTCTTTCATCCAAAGTTATACTCTCCCGCACGTTGACGGCACGATTCTCTTATGTTACTGTCCCCACCACCGTTTTCGATGTCATTTATTTTCAATGCGCCCCTATTACGACTCGAAATCTCAAATAGAGAGAAAAGAGTTGATGGGGATTATTGTCCCCCCCCTCCCCCTCTCATAGCTTTCGAGCATGTAGCATCGACTAATGCTCGAGTTCGCTTTCACGAAGTTTTCCATTAAGTTTCCCCATTGGCTGGCATGTTGTACGTGCGTGTATGTTGCTTCTTTTCGTCTCGTTTCGTTTATCCTCTTAAGTAGTATGTGCCTGTCGGGGGGCGGACTAGCCGCCTCTACTTGCTAGACGTGAACTGAATGTTGTGTTTCTCTGTGACTAAAATGCAGCCGTGAAAAAAAAAACAAGCAAACCAAAGAAAGAAAAAAACACAAAGGCTCGAGCGATTCAAACCAACGCTCGTTCCGCACGAGAAGCGATCTTGTGTGTTTGTTGGACGTAAGTTGTTGGTACTAGAGTATGCTCGAAATATACATCCTCGTCCACGTAGCGTCCCGATTAGCGGTACCTTGAGACGCGGGGAATAATATTACCTCGTCCAAGTGGACGCACACATACATTTACACACACACACACACACACACACACATACATAGAAATAGAGTTAAGAGATAGCCGGAGGCTTTACTTCGCAAGAAACGGGCTTTCGCAGATCGAGAAAGAATTAGCTTGGCCGTTTGGTGGGAGGCCGAGCTAATAAGTCGTGAATTCAGTGGAACGATTAGCGGCGCCACTGGCGGCGAAAGGAGAAGGAGGATAAAGAAAGGTGGTTGTTGGCTAAACGAGAAAACTAGGAGAAAAGGAGGAAACTTTTAAATTCTCGTGCCAAGTACGAGGCAACAATTTGTTTCGCTAAGTAGCGCCCGGACGGTTCCTTTTGTTTTTGCGGCTTCTTTTCTTTTCGGCGCTCTGCTAGCGCGCGTTTCTCACCGGCTGGTGAAGGAAGGGATGAATGAAAAGGCAGAGAGGGTTCCGGCCAGGAAGAGCTCTCTTCCCCGGACTCGTCTTTCCACCAGGCATTGCCTTGGAAGCCGGGGCCGACTACGAAACTTTCGGAAAATCGCAAAAACGCCGCGTACCCTGCCCCTTAAGTTTTCCACGTTTTCCCGAGATTTAATTAAAACATTCGTGGCTCCTTTACGCTGGCTCTCGTTTCGTCTGCGGTTCCGGCTGGCAGATAGGGTGTGGAGAAAGAGGGATGACCGACCATCGGTCCACCATCATAGCAGGCCGATGAGAATCTCTTCATGAATTTACAGGATTTACAAGGAGTTCCTGCGAGAAATCCAACGATCGAGGAACAACACCGGTGAATGAAAAATCGAGCCACGGCATGGCCGGCTTCGTAAATTAACTGCGGCGAGCGAAATTAGCAAATCAGATCACGGAAGCGCCAGCAAATATTTGCCCGCACGCCGCCGCCGCTGCCGCCGTTGCGCTCATTTACATTCGCGCGTAACTGGCGTACGAAATCGGTGGGATGGGAAAAAGAGGCGGTGGAAAAAGGAATAATTCGATCGAGTCGAGCGGACTGATTAAATCACGATTATGACACACTCATCGAGGGCGATGATGCCGGCTGGCGTGAAATAAAAAAAAAAGAAACGGTGGGGGGAAAAGCAGGATTCGCAGAAGAAGCAAAAGATAGCGACATTGTACAAACATTTACAGAGCGGGTTGTTCCGATCGCTTTTGGTTAGGGCGGACACGCCGCCGCTTCTCTTTTTTGTTCTTGCTCTTTCACGAGCACGGAAATTAAAATCCAATTATTTCGACACCTCTCGAGAACCAGCACCCTCCACTGATTCAAATGAATTTTTTGCTCTCCAACACTCTCTCTCTCTCTTTCTCTCGCTTTCGTCCGGTTCTTTCACCCCGTGCGTCAGCTTAAAACCGGTTCAACCTCTGAAAGGTAACGTTACAACTGGATCTACCCTTGACCGGCGACGAATCTTGAATCAAACGACAGCTGCCAGAACCGGAGCTGGTAGAGTTTCGAGGGTGAGAAGAGTGCGAGGGCCTAAGAAAGTCATGGAGAAGAAAGTGATCGCTCATGATTGAAAATTGCTCATTAAATTTAGTGTGTTGTGTGTTGGGACCTCTTCGAATTCGAATTGGAACGCGTGAAGGCAACAAAATCAAAGTCACCAGTTTCGATATAGACGAGGATCGCATGGAGTTCGGATTTGAAAGGGTTGTTCTTGGGAAGAGACAAAAAAAGCATGTCCTTTAATCAGGCTTCAGTCGCGCGAGAGCGTCTCCAGCCTCTTTTCTCACGTTCAAACTCGCATCCCCTTGAACGGGACTTTTTTTTTATCGACACCCCGAAAGCTTCCATGGTATTATTTAAATAACGGTTCGCGTTCGCATGCTATTGTTTCACTGACGAGCGTTCACCAACCCTTCTACTATTACGTGAAAGGGGGAGGACAAGGGATAGAACTGGGTGGGCTTTTCTGTTTCGAGTCGATGAAGAAAACCGAAAGGACGAAAGATCGAAGGGGTTGCTGGAAGCACTTCCGTGCCGAATAGTCGTTACGAGGAAGGCAAAATTACGAGATCCCAAGTCCACCGGTAGCCATACCATTCGTTCTCCGTCCAAGTTTCTTGGCTTTTCAGTAATTTTCTATGATTTTCAGATCGCATGATCTCTAACAATAAGAACAACTCCCCTAGGCCGAATCAGACTGTTAAGATTGTTCTAATCCAATCGTTCGATCTAATACAAAACTCAGTGAATCTCTGACAATACAATCCCCAATACAACGAACACATAATTCCCTTTGCTTTCCAAAGTTCTACGTATCATTAATTAGCAATCGAATCGCGAATTGATAGGACTCCTGAAAGAATGACTGCTCTGTTGTGCTGGGTTCTCGGATACGCGTTAGATAGGCCCAGAGTTTGTTCTACTCCTTTTTCCCGTGGTCGTCAGTCAGAGTGGGCTGCGCGCGGTATGACCTACCCCAAGAGGAGAAGAAAGAGCGGCGAGGAGAAAAAAGGCTGAAGGAAAGAGGGAAGAGGGTAGGTCCGGGTCGAGCGTAGAAGCCGGAGGATTGTGCGAGTAAAGTGGCGCGAGAGAAAGAAAGAAGGAAGGAAGGAATGATAGAAAGAGAGGGCAAGGAGAGCGGGTTAAGGGGTAGAGGAAGCAAGAGAAAAAGAGGCGATGCGCCCACACACGACTGCGAACTTGCAACTCGTAGATGACGAGGACGAGGACGAGAAGCGGAGGAGGCTGCGAGAGATACGCGTATAAGAGGAGGAGAAGGACCACTCTCTTTCTCCGATGAGGAAAAGATGCCGAGACAAAGCGAGACCGAGCGAACTGCATACGAACTCCACTGAGAGAGGCTGCGAAAGAGGAATGCGATTGAGGGAACGGACGAGGCAAAGCCAAGCGCACCAAGTGATGGTGGACGCGGAGAATGAGGGGCCGAGCGGGCGAGCTGCGCAGAACGGAGAGCTTATTCTTTGTGTCGCGAGTGTGCGGCTACGCGCTTTTTTTTATCGTCCGTTGACTCCGCCGTGTTTCGCAGCCGCAGAGGAGAGCCTCGCACTCGCACGATAAGATTACATTGGCAGGGCCACCGCTTATGCCTCATCCCACCATCATGCATGATGCACGCGTGCCCCCCGACAGCCCAATGCCCCATCCGACATTCCGTTGTCCGAGGTCCAGGACCCGTGTCTTTCGAGCGAATCATCCGATCTCGACCGAGATACCTAAGTATCATCAAAAAGTCATTTGCTCGCATACAATAACAACCATATTTCCGTCCAGACAACAATTCGGCACGAAGATCCTGTTTTTCTGTTTGCTGGACTTCGAAGGATTCTCAGTTGGAGGAAACCGTCTCAAAACCGCGCTAAAGGGTGAATGACCTTTCAGCAGTTACCACACAGTGCTCGCGTTATAAGAGCACGATAAAAACAATACTACCGTCATTCGCTACTCGTCGATACAGCTTGCGAGGATGTAACGCGCTCCGTAACATCTCGACGCTGTTGTTTACAGTTCTTATTAGATCATTCTTGTTTTTCCCTCGCGCGCGCGCGAGCTCTCTCATGCGGACACATGGTCTTACAGCGTTTTATCGAAGAAGCAGGAAACGCCTCCGCGAGAGCACGGGTCAAAGGGCACCGATGGTACCATTGGCGCCAAGGAAAGAAAAAAAGGGTGGGCGATACAAAAAAAAAAGTGGGTTGGTAATAAAAATGAAAAATTACGGAAAGCCAGTTGTGGTCCATGGGAGTGAAATCTCGGGACAGAGATTGCGAGGAGAAAAGAGAGTGCTTGGAACGCGCGTACATCCCAGAGCGTTTCCTCTCCTCCCGTTGGAGCCGCGCGGCGCGCGGCAAAAGATCGTTGCCCTTCTAAATATAAGTTTGCAAAATCGAACAGCAAAACTGCGGAGTTTTGCCGTGGTCTGCTGTGCAGTCCTTCTCACTCGTGCCCGCTCCTCTCTCTCTTCCTCTCTGTGTACATACACACACTGCCGGTGGATCAGCCCCTTCTTCTTCGTCCTCTTCTTCTTCCTCTTCTTCTCTCGGCTGCTCTTCTTCGCCCCGTTCCTTTCTTCTTCGCGGTGACCACACACTACTTCTCTTTCTCTCCTGTCGCCCTTCTCATCCTCCTCCGCTCCTCATCCCCTCCCCCTTCGTTCCCCGCCAGACCACCCTCTCTCTCCTTCTCTCTTTCTCTTTCTCTCTTTCCTTCTAGCTTTCTTCGCGTGTGCCCCCCTCTTTCTCTCTCTCTCGGTGGCTGCATCCACCACCTCCGACGGCCCCGCGTCAGCCCCCGAGCCGCTTTCTTGCCGCTCGCTCTCCTTCGCTCTCTCCTTCGCTCTCCTCGCCCGGCTAACCACCAAGTCGCCTTCGGATCCCCACTGTTCCTCTCCGTGACCTCGAACACCCGCCGCCCGCGAGAGAGTACGCTCTTTCCTGCCCACTGACTTTCCGACGAAATTCCCGGCTCCCCTCGAGAGACGTAGTCGTAGGTCAGGATCCGCCGGCTCGCGCTCCTCTTCCAAGGGACGCGGCGCGCCGGAAACCAAAGGATTAAAAGAGGATTCGTTTTTGTTTAATGGGAAAATGGGAGCCTTTTTTTAATGAGATGTAGTATTCGGACATTCTCGTAAAAGCAGCGACTTGGCGAAACTTGGAAGTTTAATTATATCGTGAATGCTTGTCGGGAGAAGGCGCGTCCCGTTTAAAGAAAGACGCAAGCTTGGAAAAAAGGGGCGAGCTCTAGAAGAGTGCGAAAGGGAGCGCGCGTGAATGAGTAAGAGATATAAAAAAAATCGAAGCCTCCTCCGTGGAAAAAATAACCGGGCCGGAATCTGGGTCAGCGGGGCTGTGCAGCAGCGGCGGCGATACGCCAATGCCAGCCGCGCGCAGGACAACGCTGTCGTCGTCGTCGTCGCCGTCGTCGTCGTCGTCGTCGTTGCAAGGGCAAGAACGAAATCGCAAACAAGTGAAAAGTGGATGTTATCCGATCCAACTGCGCTGCCCGCGAGCTCTTGCGACCCAGAAAAAAATGAGGGTTATTATATCGCAGCTAATATCTCCGCTCTCAATCGAAACAGACAGTGCTGTTAATATAAAACCGCGGGGATTCACTCTGACAAATGTCACGCGCGATTTTTTATATATCATTATTTAAATAATGCTGAGATTTATTCATCGTTTTTCGAGAATAATCAGAGGAAATTGGAAGGCTATAATAACAGAGGTTGGATGCAGTCTCGAGAGAGTCGTGTAGGACCAGCGTCATCATCATCGTCATCTCGTAGATGCGTGGGTGAATAGCCTGGCCGGTCTCGCTGAGAGAGAGTGAGAGAGCCTAAGAGAAGGCAGACACACAGAAGGTATATGCACCCGACAAAGAAGCAACGAGACCAAGTGCAGTGCGCTGCAACATGCAACGAAAAGAGATGCAAGAGCAAGTGGCCGCTACCACGATACAGATCCCTTGAATTTCTCGAACTCCCGGTGCCCCTCTCTCTCCTCGAGTTATCCATCTTTCTGCCGGCAACACACGGAAGAAAGTTCTAAGGCCTACTGTTCTATTGCAACAGCCTACGATCGTCTCTGAATTCAAATGCATACAGAACTTTTATTAAGAATAATACCAGACATTCTTATCCTATCATTTACAACCAATATCATCATATACTTAAGATATTTAAATAATAATTATATACTAAAACAGATGCATGAAATTTTTTTTCTAAAGATGGGATGTTTCCTTTGAATAGAAGATGATAGAATAAAGGGTGAGATTTAGGATGCGGATCCGCAGATGATACGGTGATGCTAAAGAAGGGTAGAATCAGAAGGGTGTCTGGGTTGGGTAGGCATAGTGCAAGTCGATTGCATTAGCGGGAAATGCAAGAGAGACCGGGACGCGGAACCCCACTCCGTTCCCTCTGTGGATCCGCTCTGGTAGCTCTTCTCGAGGCTCCGTACTCTACCTTCGGACCTTCGCGCCAGTACTCCCCACCGGTGAACAGTGCTCCAATCGGTCGCGAGGACGCCGGCGTGAAGCCTACGCGGTGACGGCCCGGCCGATTCTCGCCGGCGCCCCAGCATTTTATACGGAAAAGACTCTTTAACGAAGCACACAAGGTGCGCACGCACGGCGAACTTCACGGGAAAGCACGCGGCCACCTTTGAGCGCGGCAAGCACGCACGCACGCACGCACGCATGCACGTACGCACGCATGTACGCACGCGGTTCGAGAGTGAGACTGAGAGACGAAGACGAGTCTGGGGAGGAAGACTTTGACAGTGACTAAGACTAGTTAATAGTAAAGACAGAAGACAGACTTTCCAACCCTGTCCTACCTTCCCAATTCCCCCCTCGCGCGCTTACCAGTGGTCCACGTTGGGAGCACCCTGGTTACGTCACCGGAGAAGGAAGTAAAGCGAGCGAAGACGGGGAGGCAGAGGAGAGAGGTGGAGAGAAAGCCCCCGACGACTTGGCGAAGCAGGGAGAGAGATTCGATCGGAGCTATCAAGAGCGAGAGCAACGTGATCCGGACTGGTTCGAGTGTGTCGGCGGCCAATCTCCCTGGTATCAGTGGCTGCGCCCGGTGCGAGCCAGACCGAGAGAGTGCTGCTGCTGCTGCTCCAGCAGGAGCCTCGAGATGTTAGTCGAGATCTGAGCGCCGACGATGATGCGGGGGTCCATGCCGAGAAAGAACGGGAGATGAGTGACAACTCACGCGGCATTGACAGCTGACAGCGCGCGCGCGAACCATCCGGCTGACGGCGACGTCCAGAGCGTCCACAATCTACTTGAGTCTGTTTCTACTGTTCTTGGTCCCTGCTTCCAACTCCCTTGGACCATTCCTCCTTCATTTTAACCTCCTCCGGCTCTCCTCAGATCGGACTCTCCCCTCACCCTCGCGGACACATGTCTCCTCGTCTCCGCTCTCCTCTCGTCGTCGTCGTTCTCTCCTCGGACCGGAGCTCCGCGATCCGTTTCGCAGCCGCCGCCCCCACCAGTAATCGTCAGCCGCGCCGCGAAGTGCCGAACGATGAACTCGGGCAACAGTGTGCCATATTTTGTGATCTTTTTACCTAGCTCCTACCGCCGGGTTTTAACTGTGATCCATCGATTCTAGAAGGCCGGCCCATCAGAGGTAAGGAGAACAAATTTCTCCCATCATCCTATCGACTATTCACCCTTCACTCAACCCTTTTTGACAAATCGAGAGAATTTAGTACAGATCAGATATAATCAGTTTTCCAATACAGTGTTAATGCTAGGAAATAGAGAGAGAGAGAGAGAGTTGATTAGAAATCATTTTTCGATACGATAACCGATTACGTCCTTCCGCGGAACCGGGTACGAGCGGATTCCGGAACGAGGACGACGCGCTCCTTCGAGCGCGAAACACTGCCAACTAGATCGACGGTGTGTCTACCAATCGTGGGAGAAAGATCCTTTCCTCTTCGATAATCCCTCCAAGTGTAGATCGTAGAAGATTGATTATCAGAGAGTGATCTCGATCGATTCTGAACGTGATGATTTTTCGGGGCGCATTGATCCTGGCATGACCTACACCAACTCGGTCTCCCGCAGTGGCTTGTCACTCCATGTCCGAGGGCGTCGGAATCATTCCCCTTTTGTATCGGCAACGCTTTTCATTCTATCGCTCGTTGAAATATCTCTCGCAACGGGAAGACGATGTCCATCCATGAGAGATCGGGAAAGAAAAGAGGGGGCAATAAGAGAGGCATGTGGGAAGAAAGGCAGAGATCGAGAGAGGGAGAAAGGGAGGGAGAGAGAGAGAGAAAGAAAGAATGAAGATAAAGCAACGGTGATAATATGCATACAGTACACACTCGAGAAAGAACAGTTCTACTAACAAAAAGTGGTGAACCCTTTCTCTACACAGCCGTGGGAAACCTAGGGGAGAAATTTCAATTACTCCCTTCGCCACCAAGAAAGAAAAAAAACTCTTAGGCAACAGAAGCGAATGGCGAACGAATACGAAGCAGTAAAAGGGGGGCCTCGGAGAAGTGGAAGAGCGACCGCAACTGATAACCGAGGCAGAACTAGAGCGATATCACTTTTCTCGGGCGTTGCTATTAGTTTTCGTCGCGGCGGATTTTCGAGGTCGACGACTCTTTGGACAGAAGGTAGCAAGAGCGCGCGGCTTTGAGAAATGTCAAGAGACGCGCAACGCGACCAAGAAGCAGGGACCAACCAGTGTAAGAAGGAGATTCGCCAACGGGAGATGAATGTGAAAAGAGAGGAGAGTTGCGCGCGGAACGGGCCACTTGGAAAAGGGAGAAAGAGCAAAGGAGAAAGAGCCGAGGAAAGGACGGGGGAGCAGACGTGGCAACGGCGCAAATGCAGAATGCACGCTGACATAAAACATACATATATGCAAGATGCAGTGAGCGAGCAAGCGAGCAAGCAGCATCCAACGCTCTCCGAGCTAGGAGAGTACATCCAATGCGAATGTTACTCTCGAGCGTGAGTTGACTGGGCACCCCCACTGCACTTTCTTCCTTCCTTCCTCCCTTGGTATTCCCTCAGACTGCAAAGCTCTTCTTTTGAAGAGCATCCAAATGCTCCCAACATTTTTAACGAGCAGCCACTCTCCTCGCTAACGAAGCATAGCTCGCCAACGCAGTAAAGAGAAATTGTGTTTGACGATGAGAGGAGAACGCGGACCCAAGCACGCCCCCTCCCTACCCCTTACCGAAACGAGATCATTTATTCGGAGGAGTACATTTCCTCGTGAAAAAGTCGCTCTTCTTAATCGAGGATCGAGCGCCACGGAGAGGGAAGAAGGAGGCAAGAGTGGAGGAACGTGCCTGGTGAACCTGACCTCCGACAATACGGCGCGTCGGCTGCGCCGGCGGTGCTAGCGTCGGCGTCGACGGCATTCCGTCGAAGCCTTCTCGGCTCTTTACCTTTCTCTCCCTCTCCGCTTCAACACAGCCTGAGTCACGCATCGACATTATTAAAATGAATTAACGTTCGTCCGATCCTCCGTTGGGGAACTTTTCATTCTACCTGCAACGCCAACGCGATTACTCGTTGAGAGAATGACGAGAATAAAAGAGAGAAAGAGAGAGAGAATCGGAGAGAAGAGAAGCATTCGGGGTTTCGAAGGAGATCGAGTTTTCTGGCCTTGATGGGCGGTGAATTCGGCGGCGACGGAGTCTGCGAGAACTTCAGGGTCGTCGCCGGAGATACAACAATCGGTCGTGCACTCGGTCAAGGTTGCGCGATTATCGGTCCGTTAATACCACGCTGATCGCCCGAGCAAATCTCTTGCAGTCAATACTTCTCCCACCAGTTGGTAATCTGTCATCAACACTTCGTTTAGACAAGTCTGCCGAGTGTTTGCCAAATAGAAAAGGGTTAAACATTGCCGAAAGAGTGTTGTATAAAATCAAGTAACATAAAGCAAAGTCGAAGTTATTTTCCACGGACTGTACCAGGAGGACTGACCACGGACAAACCCGTTCATATTGTCTTACCTTGCCACAGCCGCGGCCGTGTTGGCCGTGTTGGCTGTTCCCGCCTGCTGCTGGCGCGCACTCTCAGCGTCTCAGCCTCGGAGGCTCGTTCGTTCCCGTCTACACGACCGCGTCGCGTCGCGTCGGCGTCTTGCCTCTTAGCATACATACGTATGATACGAGGAGGAACAACAACAAAAAAAAAAGACGAACGAACTACGCAAGGTTACTGCCACCGTGTTCGCCCCTGCACTCCTCCTTCTTTCCTCTTCGAAGCAAGCATCTTCGAAGAGGATTAGCGCGAGCATTAGAAGCCGGTACGGTCCACGAAAGTCAAGTTTTCGTCGCGTGCGAAATACCAAGCGAGTGAGAGAATATATAAGCGTGTCTGCAATGCTCACGTAAATCATAATCCCGTAATGACGGTGCTAGCGTCGCCAGATGATTAAGCAGAGGGCCATTTGAATAGATCGGCGAGCGTCAAGTTAATTAATATCGAAGTGCATTTATTGCAGCTCGTTTGCCTGGCGGGATTGCGGTTCTGCAATAGGACGTTGCTGGAGAGCGCGCGCGGCTTAACGCGGGGAGCAAAAAGACCTAGGGAAATGGAGAAGAGAACAGTTGGGAAAGAGGGGTAGGATGGGCGAGAAAGAGAGATAGTTAGCAAGAGAGAGAGAAAGAGAGGGAAAAGGACAGAAGGAGAACCAGCTCGAAGCAGAGAACTAGGCGCGTAATCTGACACGTTCTTACCGTCGGTGCAGTTAGACACCTTAAATTCAATATGCGCGCGTGTCGTTTCTCGCGATATTGGCATTGAGCCCTTTCGAACGGCAGTCAAGAGCGATCGAGTGGTTTCTCGGTTTTCCAGGCCAAACCTGTCCCCGACACTTGTCCGAGGAAAAGCTTTATTTGTACTATTTGTTTTGCAAAATTTTTAAGTGATCTTCTGGTAGGAATAAATTGGAGTCGACTGTGTTTTATGAGTGTAATAAAAGTTGGAATTCAGGGTTCTGTCTTTCGGGTGCGTCTCGTGTTTGCAGTGTTCGTAACGAGCTGATCGTCCTCGCCTGTAATTCTCGGGAATGCGGAAATAAAGGTAGCGATCTATCGAGTCCCACGTATAGCTTGACCAGTGATTCGAGCGGGAGAGTCGCATGAAAGGATACTAGTGTAGTAATAATGCTCAAAATGTTGAATTATGATGAATGCGGAAAAATTGGGAAATGTTGAAAAAATCAGTTTCAGGGTCTGATATTTCAGTGAGAGATTCAGTATGTAGCTAGGAAACAGTGATATAAATTCCAGAACCCTAGCTCAAAATTCATTTTTTGGCCCAAAAAAATCTGAAGGGGTATGCCTTGAAAAATTTGCGAAAAAATGAATTTTGAGCTAGGGCTCTGGAATTTATATCACTTCTTCCTTGATGCAAGAAAACATTCTCCACCAAATTTCAGCCCCGGAGAATGTCGGGAAGACTTGAAAACGTGGGAAAAACCACAGAACTTAATTATTCAGGATCGGTTTTCCATGTGTTTTCGGTACAATTCCGGCACTTTGGCCACTGGATTCATGTTTTCTATCCGTTTTGATACTCAAACAATCGATTTATCAAGCGTTCGTCAAAGTCCGAGAACCTTCGAAAAATCGCAAATTTTTGAAGGGGTATACCTTAAAAAATTTGCGAAAAAATGAATTTTGAGCTACGGCTCTGGAATTTATATCACTTCTTCCTTGATGCAAGAAAACATTCTCCACCAAATTTCAGCCCCAGAAAATATCAGGAAGATTGAAAAACATGGGAAAAACCTATTTAAAACAAGTTTCCCCAACTTTCCTAATTACTTCCTAAATCAACAATTGAATAATTATTACTTCTATTCATGAAAGATTCAATAGTAATAATCATATACACAACAAAGAGAAGGGAAACGGTAGGACGGCACAAGGAAAAGCGCGCGCGCGCCTCTCAAGATTGAAAAGCGAACGAGGTGCTACCACACCACGTGGACTCTCTAATCAGCATACCTCCCATCGAGATGTCCAGCGGTGTTTGTATGCAAATCGATGCTGTGGCAATCGGGCCGGTGGAAGGGCGGCGGTAGACTCTCTCGAACAGAGGAGAGGAGTTTCGTACGCGACGCATCGTAGGCGAGAGTCGCGCGTGCATCGTGTTGTCTCTCGGCGTGAAGCCTCATATACATATATGTGTGTATGTGTATGTATTAGGCACGCAGGCAGGCGCGGGCAAGAGTGCGTGCATGCACGCACGATGACTCAGAAACGAGAGTGCACACGCGACAATGGCAGACTCGCTGGAACCGAAACCAGCCTGAAACCACCGAGATCCGCCGGAGAGCGTTCGGCCTGTCTGACTACGACGTCCCAATCTACTTGCCCGCCCAGATCACTTCAAACACTCTCCTACATGCATTTCCTATAACTCATTCGATTCTCTTGGACTTTACAGTAATTCTACCATCAAACACAAAGTATTTAGGAAATCTAAACACTCTAGAAACATACCGAAGACTCTAAAAGTGTTCATCTTCGGATGAACCAAATTAGGGCGTTCTTTTTTTTTTTTAACGAGGCGATAGCAAAGGCCAGAGTGGCGAACTATGATAAACAAATGAGACTTGGCAACGCGGCTTGAACGACTGCAGCAGCCAAGGCCTGCCAGACTTTTATTTCTCCCTCTCGGTCTTTCGCTCGATCTTTCTTAGTCCCTCTTTCTGGCGGCGGCTCTAGTCGTCCCGTTCCCGCGGCGCGTTGCACTCTCTTTTTCTCTTTATGCAGGAGACTCTCCCTCTCTGGGCCGATTCTCGCCTTCTTGCTCATTGCCTCCCGCCCCCTCTTCCAAGCCAGCGGGAGAAAGAGGGAAAGAGAGAGAGAGAGAGAGTGGGTCGAGAAGAAGGAGCGAGGAGAGCGGAATGGAAAAGTGCGAGAGGGTGGCCGCCGCCAACGCCGTCGCTCGAGGAGGAAGGAGGCACAGAGAGACTCTTATTTGCTTCTTTCGTTATTCCCCCTATTTTCCAGCGACCATATAGCTCCGCGTACCATCGCCAGCGCTCTTCTTTCATTGCTCCTCTTCGTTCTTTCATTGCTCGCCGTCTCGTGAGAGGCGCATCTCCCCGCTGCAACTGCGCTGCTACTGCAGCTTCTCGACGAACACGCAACGAACGCGCTCGCGCGCGCGCGCGCGCGAGTCCACTTTATTTTTATTGCAGTGTTCTTTATCCCTGGCATATCGCGTCGGTACTCTTTTTTTCCCTCGAGGCGAGAGCACTGCCCGCCTTCTTTCTGCTTCTCGACTTGTCCCTGGTCAGTACTTTCGTCGAGGGATGCACCGAGAGGGCGAGCGGAGAGAGACGAGAGAGAATGCGCGCGGCGGTGGCGGCGGTGGCGGCCTTCGTACTCTTCGCTCCTCTCTTTTTCCACTCGGGACACTTGTTTTCCTTCTCGCCAAGCTGCCAAGTCCTTTTTTTCCCTGACTCTCGTTCTTGTGCAACCAACTGAACACACACATACGCGCATTCTCTCCCTCGCACTTTCTCTCGCAGGCGGCACAGCCGAGGCCGATCGCGAAAAAGATCGCCGGCCCAACTAACAGCGAGGGGTCCACACGCCCGACTATAATTATCGCCGTACCCTGCCCTGCTCGCACTCGCAACTCGCACTCGCAACTTGCACTCGGAAATCACGCCTGCCAGACCCTTGTTTTAATTGTCGAGCTAGTAGCGAACTTCCCTCGGCAAAAGAAAAATCGAATCCGACCCCTTTTATAATTCGAATTAAGGTGAAAGGATTTTTTTCTATGGTTTCGTTACGCGTTGTTTAACTGCTTTTAATACGGCTGGCAGACTTTGAATACGATCGTTTTGTATTAACCGATATTGCCCGATAGACTTTCTCCGGTATCGCCGTACAATATTCCGCATGGTTCGCTTTACTCTCTACGATCATTACATTTCCATGGCTTTTCTTCTCACTGTTCTCATTGAGAAGAATACTCGCTGCTACTTAAAGAACTGCCATTTCTTTGCTGCCTCGACTGTCGGAAATAAACTCAGAGAAAAAGAGCTTTTCGTCCACGGTGGTCGAATTAATCCGATTTGAAAACTTGCCAGAAAATTCTGCTTCTTCTCGGAGAGAAAAAGTTTTCAAGTAAGACGCGAATCTAAGTGAGTGAAATCAGCCTTGTCGATGAACAGGAAACATAGAAGCATACCTTTTGCTTGAGCGTGTTATCAGAAGACTATTGATAAACGCGGCCATGATGGATAGGCGATGACTATCCACTAGCTAGAGAGCGACTCCGCCCTATTTTTTCCTACCACCGATGTTCTCTCGGCACAGCTGAACAGCTCCACGCCCCAAAAATAATCATTTCTCGAAAGTAAGAAAAAGTACGATGGCTGTATTTCTTAGAAAGCGGTAGAATGTTCGATCTGATATCAACCGATACAACGTTAATAAGCTCGTTTATTACTTATATAAATACTTATCTTATATAACTTACTTGCCGATTGAAAATATCCGGTATATTAATAAATAGCTATAAACCAATCGGGAACCCACTTAAACCAGGATTCGCCAAGCGTCGAATTTTTTCTTTGCGCCTCAACTAACTCGATCGATTTGCGTACGCGCAAACGCCCGATTAAGAAGCATTCGGCAGTGCGCGCATTACAACCGATGTTTCCTGGAGCCTTGCCAATCCACGAATCGTACTGGCGGCCATAAAATTAATTGTACCATCCCGCTCATATTACACCCTCCCAATTGGTTAGCGGTTGGGAGCTGGTTCACCGCTGCTCGAGCTTCCAGCTGCATCCAAGATGAACTATGACTATCAATAGTGAGGGGGCGGATGATGGTGAATCGTCCAAGACACATAGCAAATTATCTTCCGCGCGAGACATGCGAAAGGAAAAGTGATGCTGTGCGAATAAAAATAACAAAAAATAACAAAAGAAAAATTGGGGGTCGAGGATGATTTGTCGGGGCACGTTTGACGAGGTACTTCCTGAACGTAGGATTTCTGGTATCTGAGAGGAGATTCGGGTCCTCTCCTTGGCAGCTGGTGCAAGAAGAAGCGAGTGGACGAGAGCGGGCAGTGTCGAGCGAGGAACTAGTAGAAGTAGGATAGAAAGGAGGAAAAGGCAGTTGGAGAGTGCGACTGGGGCATTCCGGGGAGGTGATGAGAGGGGCTGGCTGGGTTGTGCACGGGGGGCAAGAAGGAAAAGAGGAGGAGGAGGAGGAGGAGGTGGAGGAGGGGGGGAGGGTCCAGGCGGGGGAGGCAATAGGTTTCATGGAGAGAGAGAAGGGGTTACACTAGTGAAGGAACCTAGTACTAGAGTGGAGGAGGACGCGTATGACGAGGAGAGAGACTGGAGTGAGGGAGGCTGCGAAAGAGAGATAGCAGGATCGCGAACCGGACCGCGATTGGCCCCATCCACTGTGGCACGCGAACCGATTGGCCGGCCTTCTCTGGAATCGTGTTATTTCAATCGATATCTCTTCGAGTAGCCGAAGCGATTTTTCGTCGTGCCGCCTTATCAGCGCCTTTCCACCTTTTTTTCTTCCCCCGTTTTGCGCACGCACGCACTGCCGCGCTGCCGAGACCAAGAAATCCCTGTGTCCCCCTACCATTTGTCGGCCTTAGTAGCGCTAGACGCCACACGCCGCACGCTGGCGCGCAGCGCTGTGTCCGTCTTCCACGAAAACATACGATTTTCAACGATAAATCGGGCCCCACGCTGTTTTCCGTGCTTCAACCACCCTGTGCGACAAGGGTGGAGAACCCCTTTCGAAGATCTTGGAGAAACGCGCGACGAGTGTCTTCCAACGAGTACCGCGCTTTACTTATCCTCGAGTAAGACAGTCGAACCACCCCTCTCTTGCTAGCTTCTTACTTTGCCACTTCCGGGAACAAGCTTATCGCCGGACTCCTTCCTCTCCTATCAATGTAAACTGAGGATGATCTCGAAAAAAGTTCCATCGTGCGAGTGATAGTTCTTCAGTTTCTACCGCGCTACCGCGGTGATCGGCGAGATTTTTCCCGGTGTGAAAAACACAGTGATTGCCGAGGATTTATTCTACCGACGATTTTCAAACAGAGAGAGAAGAGATAGGAGACTACTGGTACTCGTAACGATTGATCAAGCAACATTTGGATGAAAAACTGAAGTTTTATCTTCATCAGGCGAATAAGAATACAAACACCTGGTCAAGAAAATAACGCTCGGCCAATTGGCCGACGTCTTAATCTATACTTCGAGAGGGAGGACTTTGAACAGGAATACGTGCTGTTTACGTAAGCACTGGCGAATTTCTATTGCGCAAAGGATGAAGTAAGAGGCACGGGTCGCGCGAGTTCAAACGAGTTGAAGCGCAAAGTGCACGCATATCGCGTGAGGAAAGGGGTTGGAAAGTCTGAAAAAAATTAAGTGTTCCTTCAAGGTGTTAGAATCGACGAATTCAAGGGGGCGCCTTTTTCCATGAGAATGTCAAATGAATCGGCGAGGGCAACGTGGGCATTCATCCGGAGCCAAAAGCAAAGCGGCCGCGTGAAAGTGGAACGATATCGTTCGCACGCGGCCCGATACTACTAACCCGGACAAAAGGAGAAGCACGGCTCGCCGCGTGTTCTTGGGAGGAGAGCAACCCATCGCAGATGTATTCCATAAAGGCGTGTGCAGCTATCTCGCATTCTCACGCAACGATTTCTCCGTTTTCATTACGTAAAGCCTCATCGACGGAGCGAGTGCCAACCCAACTACTAGTAAAATAGACAGGGTAAACAGGAGAGGGAAGAAGAAGAAGAAGAAGAAGAAGAAGAAGAGGGAGAGAGAGAGAGTGCGGAGGCTATTTAAATGCTGGCGGTAACAATGAAGGAAAGCATTCTCGTGGAAAAAGGATCCGGAGAAGGCGAGATTAATCGGGCGAGTCTACGTGAGAGGCTCGAACTAAGGATATGTTACAGGCAAGAGGCTATTCTTGCCAATAAAAGATCACAAGTTATACGAATGAGAGAGCGAAGAATCAGGCAAGGCGACGAAGGAGCCCGGTGAAAGAGGGTTAGAGAGTCATGTCAGTATCAGAGACAGTATCAGTGTCGTCGGTGTCAGCGCGAGTCGAGGCTGGCAGGTACTCTTCAGCTCGCGTGCTCGACATTCTTCCCTGAAGATGTATGGCGCCAATGAAAGCCACGGCCCGAACCACGGGCCTTGGACACCGCCGCCTGCGCCCCAACCGCTCCCGCCGCAAGCCCAGCATCAAAACCACCCCCACAATCGACCTCACCCCCACAACCATCCGAGCCACCCGCCCTACGTACCACCGCCGTATCAGCATCCTCATCACCATTTGCCACCCCAGGTAATTATTGACCGTCGATCCCGCCGCCAAAGACTCTCACAAAAAAGAGAGAAAAACAGACAAAAAACCTCAGCAGCTGCATCTTCGCAAAATCTTACTATAGGATGATATTTCGCAGCAACATGTTGCAAACCATCCATTGATTCCTTCTATAATGCTCTCATCTCGCTCTCGTTATACTAATCCGAATCTAATCGCTAGTTAACTATACTCGTGATTAATATCGGCAAAGGTAACCACGCGCTATATATATTCGCACCGAGCATAAGGACAAGTTCACGTTTTGCGGTCTGGCGTGTCTATAGTTGTGTGGGTATGGCCGGCTGGAAGATGATTGGAGTCACGAGTCTATGGCTCCGCTATCGAAGGGACCTTGACACTCCTGCTTCTTCCGCAACAGATGCCTCGACTGGCGCGCGCGCGCGCTTGCTCGCATGGCAAGGATGAGTGCATTGGAAATTATAAGGCGAGTCTGTGATACCATCAAAGACGACGATGTTAGGGTGATAGCGGTATGTGGAAACCAAGGGAATTAGAGGGTATAGAAGGTGTCGGCAGTTATATACACCTTCTCTTCTATATTGAAATAGTATTCGTACCGGTTGTTTAAAGAGACAGGCTCTTGCTAGCCAATGAGTCAGTGGTTGCTTGGTTAAGTTAGATTGGACGTTGTTGAGGGCATAGGTGCGCTTGGTAAGAAGAGAGAAGGTATAGAATGGTGGAAAGCCGGGTCGAACACGGAAGCGCAAGCATACCTTGGAGTTAATGGTAAAGGCGAAATGCTAGATGGTACGTGATGCGTAGGTGGACGCGAGAGCCGCATTACCCGTACGTATGTGTGTCACGGAGAAAAGGCATATGGTCAGCAGGTGAGACCTTTTGCTTTGTATTCCAAGTGTATAAAGTAGCCTACTTCCAGTGACCAATGTTATTCCGGCAGTAATTCACTCTGGCAGCGGAGAGAAGAGTGGTAGTATGGTTTAAAAGGTCCGACTCCCTCTTGGGAAACGATCGGGAAACGGCGACACTGAAAGAAATTATGAAAGCGGTGGGGATGCGAGAGCGTTGGAGTAAGAACGGTAGTAGGAAAGAAAAAGGGGTTGAGATCAGGATGAGAGATGCCTTTTAGGAAATACACTTGGTGTCGCTTGATATATTTTTCCATTATTAAGGACATTAAAACCGGCGGCTCGCTGCCCAACCATTCCTTCCGTTCTTGCTTCCTCTTTGGGCCTTCTCATTTCTCTCCTCTCTTTCTCTCTCGTTTTTTCTCCTACGCTCGCGCACCCTGCCGGCGACGATAAATCAGAAAAAAAGATTCAAACCGCCCGGTGGCCACGCTTCGCCGTCGAGACGCAATTTTCCGTCTGCCAGGAGATAAAAATTTGATTAATGGAAGAGTATAGGAACACCGAGGAAACCGCAACCGCCTTTCTTACTTAGCTCCAACTTCGTCAGAGAATAATCGTCGGATATATCAAGCGTACCAGTCGACAGGATTTGCTACTGGGAAAAAGGAAAAATCCTGGCGCGCGCAACCTGGCAACACTTTTGAATCAAGTTCGTAGGAGATGTCCTGTAGGACACTCGAGACACTCGTTAAAAATTCACAACTCAACTTTACTCGCTTGAAATCGTCTCTCGGCAACCCTTTGCGTCAGTTGCCTCCGGCGACAGTTAATCATCCGAAAAATCTCAGCTTTCGCTACAAACACAAATACACTTGCGTAAGATGAAACAAAAATAGTGGAAACAACAGTTGTTGTTTTTTCGCCTGTGCTCGCTCGAGCGGGTAGCATCAATGTTGGCGTATCAGGAAACGAGATCAATTTCATTCAAATCAGTTGGAAAGACAACTGGGGCTTCGTTCGGTAGCCGAGCGGGGGCAAAGCGAAAGAAGCCGGCCTTAAAAAAAAAAAAAGGCGGAGAATAAAATCGAGGAGCAGGACGTTCGTTCTCTCACGGGGATTAAGGATCAGGGATGCCCAGTGGCGAAGGTCGCTCGTCAAATATCCAGAGACGACTCGGCGATGAGGAAAGGGTTGAAAGTCGTAGAAACTTGAGAACCCCCGGTGACAATTTCAATTCTCTCGCTACCTTCCTCTCACTTTATCCAACATCCCTCGCATTCTCGCTCTCTTCGTTCCTCCAATACTGTCATCGGGCAGCAGCATCCCCAACTCTCCCCTTTGTCCCGGCCGTAAGAACCGGCCGGACTAAGATTCTTAAAACTTCTCACGAGATTTTTCGATTTTAATTACAGTTTTAACATATTTTAATAAAATCCTCGACTTCCTCTTCCTCTCACAACTGTTCCATCCTTTTCTTCTTTAATTCCAAGTTTCAAGCAGTCGAATCTCCCCGACTTTTGCTTCGAGCTGTACGCCCGTTTTAACGTTAACCCTTTCGTTCGTTCACCCACACCCGCGTCCCACACCCACACCCGCCAAGGAGAGCAACACCTGTTCCCTCGACGGGAAGCCGAAATCGAGCGTGTTCCCCAGTCCACAGGACTCCGGCTGAATCGGCCCTTCCAACAGGCTCATGCGCTACCTCCACGTGCACCTCACCGATATCCAAACTAGCCTCAGTTCCTTCCTTCCTCGACTTCAACTCGCATCTTCCACAATTGCCTCGTACAAGCGCTCCCTCGAATCATTAAATAATGAGTGGAATAGGTTGTAAGTAGAATAAGACAGCGATTGAAAACATTTCTCAATATACAAATTACACAATACAATCATTAACTAATTTACACTGAACAAAAGTAAATCTTAAAAAAAGAATATATACCTTCTTTTATTTAGATTACACGCAACATCTTTTTAACCCACTATAAATGTACAATATAAAAGAATCGCTCGAGCCAAGAAATTCACGACTCGAAATATTCTAGAATGATATATATATAAAGCTGCGAGGTTTCGCATCCCATGTGTCATAAAAGACAATAGGGGAGCGATAACGCCGCAGCTTAAACTAGGAAGAAGCGAAATAAAAAAAAGGGCGACGGTGTGACATGTCAAACAATCCGATCATGAAATTGGCATGGACCGTTGCTCAGTCAAAAGTGCAGCGTACCAACTAACCCCGGCAGTTCATCTCGCAGATCTTCATGCACAAGAGCGCGATGCAGATGCACGCGAGGGAGCTGAGTGCGAGTGCGTTGACGGCGCGGCAGGGTGGAGGAGTAGCTGGTGGATTGGCGGGTCTTGGCGTCGGCGTCGGCGTCGGCGTAGGTCCTGGCGGGATGATAGCTGGGAACGAGGTAAAGCCACACCAATGCCAGCAATGCCTGAAGTCGTTCTCCAGCAACCATCAGCTCGTCCAACACATCAGGGTCCACACTGGCGAGAAACCTTACAAGTGCAGCTACTGCGAGCGCAGGTTCAAGCAGCTTAGCCACGTACAACAGCATACCCGCCTGCATACGGGTGAGTAGCCTAATCTCTCTATCTCTTCTCTTCATTCGAGATATATCATCTCTGCTCATCTATTCATCTGTCAGCCGCACTTAATGCGCTATCAATCGAAAGGAGATGGCAGTAGTGGTAATAGTAGTGGGTGGTGGTAAGGGTGGGGAAAGGGATGAGTGAATCTGGAGCGTACGGTTTCGAAATTCTCGGCGAGTCCCTTTCCTCATTTTCGAGGGCCACAGTCATCTGACCGAACGGAGAGATTCGCAGCTCTCCGAAGCAGCCAACCGTTCCTTCCTCGGGAGAGACGACCACTATTCGAATACCAATGGCATTGCTCGAAAGGACTTCCGTCTCCAGTATGATCCAGCTAAATTACCAACTGCCCTCTCCTTATACGCATGGTGGTCGTCTTCTCCTACTAGTTTATCTTATGCATGCTAGATTGCCCCTCTTTCTCTTTAGTTCTAAGTGAATCAGATGCTCGAGTTGTAAGAGGAGTCAGGTCCAAGATATCCCGTTGACGTAAGCGAGGAAGAGAGGAATATAAAGGATTTGTAATAATGAGAAAACTCGACGGCAGAGCGAACGGGTCGCGCCAGCAGGGAGAAAGAATTTCATTAAGGGATGAGCGTAGTCAATCGGAAGGTATTAGCCTGGAGAGAAGCGCAGCGGACGAACGGTCAGCTACGTGTATGACTGGACCCCCTTCGAAAAGTCTCGCTCTTGCCGGTTCGAGCTCTCCGAGATGAAGAGAAAAAAAAAGAAAACCTTGCCGGTATGCCAGCTATTTAATCGAAACGTCAAAGACTTAAGTCTCTCTCTCTCTCTCTCTCTCTCGCTCTTTCTCTTTCACTGGCTCTCTTGCTCTTTCTATTATTTTCTTCATCAACCAAGAGATAACCGGAGAAGGATACCGACAGCTCCAATAACAGATCGATCGTTAAGAAAACATTCTTGTCCGAATGGCGCGCTGATTTTTCGAATAAAGAGCAGAGAGCACAAGCTTCTTCGATAGCAATGCATACTCATTCCTTCGAGTTCGTTGGACTCGACGAATCCTCCCTCGCCCTTCTCGCGGAACGCTCGAATTTTCTTAAAGGACGACTGGATACCAATAAAAGAAGAGGCATTGATTTTCGACCTGCTCTCTCTCCCCTTTCTCTCAAGCGGCCGACAAGGCACGGGTTGGAATAACTACTGTTCGGCCACCCCTTGCATTAATAATCACCCTTCCCGCGTATCTACTCTCCCACTCCAGGCATTCTGCCTTCCACAGTACTTCAACTATCTAGACTGCGTGTATTCACCGATTTCTCTACCATGCATGTAACATTGCCTTCTATGTTCGAAACTCAAGCATCCGCGTTACAATCTCAAAACAGACTTCTTAATTTACGAAAATGTCAAACTAAAAATATCATTCCTATTCACCGAGTCTTACTCAACTCTGCATTCACGTTCAAGAGAGCAGAGAATCATTAATTCACCGAGTTCGCAAGCATGCGAATCGCGAATACACTGGGTGATCGATTATTTCTTTCGATTCTTAGTTTCTTTCTTCGTGAGTATGACACATTCCTATCGAAGCGAATCGAGTCTAGTGCAGTGTGGTTGGTCGGGGAGTGGCGGCCGATTTTCCCGACGATATCATTCCCTACCGTTTGCGCGTTTGCATTCCGTATTGATTTCTCGTTTCGACGCGATTTGCGGGACGCGCCCCCCCCCGCCGATGCAATTGGACGTGGCTGGCCCTCAAAAAACGGCGGGAATTTACTGCAACACCCTCGTTGTCGCGCGCGCGAGTAAGAGCCACCCCATCCGCGCGAGCCACCACCACCAACCACCACCACCCCCCTGGGCGCGCATTACTCGTTCCTCGCACGCGTTGCATTTCCATCGAGGGAACACCGGCGAATATCCGGGCCTCCTATAAAATTTGGAATATATGCAGAGCCGCTCATGTGCACCAACAATATATATATATATCTATATATATATATATATCTGGACATGCATATAGATGCGCGTCCAGCTGCATATCAATATATAATCGTGCAAGCATAGAACAAGCCGGGAGCGAGTGGACAGGGCTGCAGGGCGAGAATGCAATATATGCGTATAATTCATTAACGAAATTCGAGAGAATGCACGCACGAGGTGCATTCGACTGGGATTGGGGGAGGGGGGTTGGTCAGGGGAAAGAGTGAAGGATGGTGGTGGAAGCAACGAAGCAATAGGAGTGGGAGGACGAGAGGAGAGGAATGGGAGGGTGGAAAAGGGTATATAATATCGGCGAGTGTCCATCGATAACTGGTCAATAGCTCGGGCCTAGACAAATACCTGGCGAGGGTGTAGAGTCCAGTGCAGCCACCCCTCTCGGGAGCAACGAGCGGGGAGGAGAACGTTCGACGAGAGCGAGGGTGACTCGGCCAACGGCCAATAGACGCTCGGAGCGCCCTTCCCCTCGCAGGGGCGCAGGGGGACGCGCCGTACGAAAAAGCGCGGGAATTTTTCGATCGGCCGATCGCTCAATAATGGAAGCGAGCGGCGAGGGAAGTTAAGCGCGCGGCTGGCCAACGTCGCACGCGCACGCCGCGCGCGCTCTCCTTCCTATCCAAACAAGCCCAGTACTATCGCCGCTTTGCAACCAACCCCCTCGCACTCGCGCGCAACCCCGATAGCCGGCAATAGCACTCGCTCTCTCTCTCACTCTCTCTCTCACTCTCTCCATTGCCGGAGCAACGCCACCGCCACCTACTATCGCACACCAACACCGACACCATTCCTCCTCACCGCTTCGGAACACTCGCCCGCACACCCTACGAATGCAACGGGACAACACACTCTCGCACCAACACTAACTTGGGATGGTGGGCCAATAAATACTGATACGCACTTGCCAGCCTGCATCCAGATAGAAGGACACCCTTCCTATGCAACCGACAACGGAAGCTGCATACACCCTTCTCTTGTAAAGATCCCGCGACCCTCCTGTGACTGGCGTAGCTAGCGAAAACTCAATTTTCGCACGGAATTTAATGATCGAACTCAAAGACCGATTAATCCCTCTATGATGATTATGTTTGCTTCTGGGGAGTAATAGATTTTGGGTGATCGTTCACTTTGCCTTGGATTCGAATGACAGTGGAAAGAGAACGAGTGGAGGGACAAATGGGGGCGTCAAAGAACAGGCATGCCTGAAAGACACCCTTTGTACTAGAAACGACCCACCCCTTTCGAAGGTTGGCGGGGTGTATGCCTGTTGAAAAAAGGAGCACGTCCTCCGGGCGAAATTGACCGGACAATTTTAAAGCTCACTTAATACCGCGAAAAATTGCCGTTTCGTTGGTGCATGAATAAAAATTAAGGCGAGACGGCAAGCTTGCTGAAACGAGCTTGCATATCTGTATTTACGAGGTGCTCTGACAAATTGGTAGAGAAAAAAAAAAGGAGAAGAGGGATTCGTGAAATTCTCACTTCCATTTCGGCATCTCTTTGCAACGAGAACTCACTGTGACCTCCTGTCGAGCGACTCGCACTCCTTTTCCATCTCCCCGGAAGCGAAACCTTCCAACGAACCCGCTTTTTCCCTTCCTCTCGTACTTTTAATTCGCTAATTTCGCCGAGTTAAGAATTTATGGTAGGGAATGCCTGGCGAGACGTCTCGAGAAAAATCAAAGCGCTGTTCGCGGCAGGCATCTTGCTCTTACAGCAACCCTTTAACGCAAATGACGCGGAATGAACGATCAAACAAAAGCGGAAACGTTTGCGCGCGGGCGGGCGGGCGAAGAGAAAAAGAAAGGCTTGGAAAACAGCATTGCTACTTGAGAGAAAGACTACTCGAAGAATGAGAGAGAGAGATAGAGAGAACTCTTTGTGGGTAGGACAGGCAATGGAACTTTTCTTTCTCTGACGAGAGCCGTTACACGCGAGGCCACGATCGGTCGGAGGATATACAATGGGTGAGGTGAGGAAGGAGCGAGAATAGATAATTAAAAGCTGTAAATGCCGTATGGGCCAGCGCAGAAAATCAACGTAGTCACGGGGCATATACATAGAAGCGGTCTCTCGTCAGCCCTGAAGAATGAGTAGTCTGTTCTAATTTCGTTGGAACCCTTTGCGCGGCCGGCGGTGCATTTTTTCCGTGAGGGTTAATTTGAATAGGGCGGCCGCACGCCTGCTATACACACATACACGCCTGCTCCATTAACCGGAGGGGAGAAGAGTGTGTGCGGTGGTCCGATACGCCTACGCTTCTTTTTTTTCCTCGGCCTGCTCTTCTTTTTTCTTATCGAAGCGAACCGCACCCTGCAATAATGCCGTGCGCGATTGTCGACTTCTCATCGCGCTCTGTTCTTCTCTTTTTACCCCCTCCTGCTTTTTTTTCGCCAGTCCTTTTTATACGCAACCCGTACGAATCTCGAGCGAAAAGCAGCAAGGGAATTGCCACGTCATTTTTTAAGGTCACCTTTCAACGATCACATGCTCTATTGTCACGATCTGTGTACCTCTCGCGATCTCCCGATAAGTAATCTTAGCGCACTGTTTGCGCGGAAACTTGTTGACGCCTTCAAATAAAGAAGAACGTACGATCTAGCCGAATTTTCATTGGTCCGCATTTCCACGGACAAACAACAGTTTTTAATCTGACTTTGGAACTTGTGTACTCGTTCCTTCGTTTTCGTCCTACTAAATATAACTTCAAACATTTTACTTCCGCGTTTGAATCAATTTATAGATAGAAATCTTTAAAAGTACATGTATAGTCGTACTTTAGTAATAACATTCTATAAGAAATAGTCATTATGAAATTTATGCGATTCCAGGAATTCATTCGAACCACTGAAAATTGCTAAGTTCTAAGTTTCTTTCGATAATTTTCCGCGGCAGCATTAGTTTTTCCAAAGCACGCAAATCCGCAGTATACTGGCAGATTGTTGCCATGAGAGTCTCTTTTTTACCAGCGCTATCTTATCACTGGTTACTGATATAGAATAGTCCGAGAGATGCAAGAGCGGAGTAATAAGTGCACTTGGTGGCAGAGTGTAAAAAGCAAAGTCGATTTCTGTCTCGGACCAGTCGCTCGATTTAATGGAGCAACTAACCTTGCCTCTAACGATCAATAATAATTCGTTGAAGCAAAGAGGCGATCGTCCAGCGTGGCACTAATAATCCCGTTAACCAGCTGATAACGATCGTACGATGAATCATTTAAAATTCTTAAAGAGGTTCGGCTCCCTTTGCTTCTCTTCTAGAGACTTTAAAATTCAGTTGCTTCACCCTCGCATCACTGACTTACTTTCCTAACCCTTTCAAGGGATCGAAAAGGAAGCATCTGCGTAACTCGTCCTCGACAACAGGCCTTTTACCCTCCAAGAATCCTATCTCAACCATTGAACTCTAAAAGGAAATTAGTAACGAAGCTTCTCTCACTAACAGAATGTTCCTCCGAATGCAATGCGTATAAACAGGACGAGTAGTAATCTCACCAGTTACTTGTCCCATATTTAATGTGTACCAACAAGAAACCAGAAGGACTACGAAATCTAGAGTGACTTTCTAAGCCGGCGCGAAAGCGTCTTTTTGCTCAAAATCAGGCACAATCTTCTGGGACGAGCGTCGCGAGTGCCGGGGTCACGTTTTAGTCGAAGAACCGGTCTACCAGCGTCAAGGATGTCTGTTTCCACTTGATTCCGTTGCGCCGGGCTGCAATGCGAATCCAGTAACCTCGTGTCAACTAATAACATTTTTCCCTGATAACCCATCATCGAGACTCAAGTGTCAAGTAAGATAAAACGAGAAATTGGCAAGAAAAATGGCGCGCGCTTGACTGCGTCACTGACAGCGCATCGTCTTGGAATATTCGATCGTGATCGATAAGAAGATAGATATTTTCCATTGGCGATGGAAATTTCAAATTGAATGATTAATTGATTATTGGTTTCATTAGTAATCGAGTAGATTTTCCTTAGCTATTTTCGAGACTCTCTTTAAGAATTGGACAGTGTCGAGGATCGAAGCCTCGTTCCAAGGAGATTTACGCGGCTCATTTATATCGGGCGGCTCGTAGCCGCCGCCGACGCCGCCGCCGGTTCAAGTATATTGAGCACGCTCGGCCGTAAAATAAGATATAGATTTCCATCTAGTAAACTTTCTACACGGCATGTGTGGGAGGTAACGCAGCACGCCATACGGCATACGGCATACGGGAACACAGCTAGCCAGGAGACTTACGTTGGAAACTTTGGGCGCAGCCTTGTGTGCGAGAGCTGCTCGGCCCGTACTTACACAAGCATAAAGGAACACACCGGATTCTCAAGCGAAGCCGGCTTCGAAACAAGCCGGCTACCAACCTACGATAGGCTTGAAGACGTGTGGGCATTTAAAGCCTCACTTCGACGACTTCAATCTCACCTTAATGTAGAACGCACTACCGTATCTCGTCTGGTTGAGCCGCAATTGAACACGGCGCCGTAGAAACTACTCAGCCGAACAAGTCGCCTCCCCCTTCGTTTCAATCGAGTAATTGTTCTATGGAACTTGTAAAAAAGTTTTGCATAGAAAAATCGATGACATTGACGTGGAAGTGGTTGGCAAGGAGGATCCTTCGAGGAAATGGCTCGCGATGAAAAATCGTAAAGACACGAGGGCCATCAAGACTCGGGCCACGGCCACTCGACAGGCCGAACGTTCGTTCTGAGACATTAATTTTTACCCCTTTTTACCCCCATCTGCCTAATGACCCGAAGTCTGCTGTTCCCAAGTGCGAGAGTGAGAGCAGCGGAATGAGGGAAGAAGGGCGAAAAAAGATCCCGACGAAATGCCTGTTAAGTGGGCGAGAATCGTCGTTGGAAAAGGGTTGAAGATCTTGTTCTGCATCCAAGAACGATCGTTACTAGAATTGGGGATGGATGTCCTAGGAGAAGGATGCACACGTATACTTCTGTCTTCCGGTGTCTTATATAAGTCCTTTCTTTTTTTTTCCACTCGCTCTCATTCTCACCGAAGTACGAGTAGTAGTCCTTCAACCCTTCTGGCGAGGCCCCTTAGCTCGTTTTCACCCCCTTCACCGCCAAGGAGGAACATCGCCGCAACAATGGGTCTCATCAGGCATTGGGAATAAATTATGCTCGGCTAAGTCCGCGAGGAAAAATGACGACGGCCTGAAATTAGAGCTCGCCACCATTGAGAAAAAGGCCTGTCGAAGCCCCTTGTCTTACTCGGCGACGCATTCACCCTTACATTCTGACAAAAGGGAAGATGGTCGTATGAAAGCCGCCAACAATAATTAGATCCTGCGAAATAAATCTGTGAGTTCGTCGACCTCGCTTTAAGAAGAGAATGAAAAAGGGTACTGTACTCGAGGTCGCCGACCCACGCTTCCCTCTGGCCACTCGAAAAACGCAAAGGTATCGGGCGGCAAAAAAAAGGAACAAAAGCAACAAGATAAAGAGTTTGCTCGGAGGCAGGTGAAGCTCGGTAAGAAAGCAAGAGAGTAGATCCAAAGAAGGAAAGTGAGAGGGAACAGGCGACCATATGCCCGAATAATGTTCCACCCGCGTACGATCCAACCAACCGGCGCGGCGAGTTCCCACCACCAACGCATAACATACTCTCTTTTCGGAAGTCATCGAACGACTCTCTCCCCTTTGTCTCTCGATCTACCTCTGCCTTCCTAGGATTGAATCATCGCCTGTTACCGAACACACACCGAGACAAGAAAAGCATTGTAACTGCTCAGATCCGAGGACATTCCCCGCACGTTTCCGGACGATGGTCCGCAGGAGGTGGTATCCGGCAAACTCTGCTGGTGAACAGTGGCGTAACCCTAGCATCCACCAATACTGACTTTCAAGCTCGCTGGACGCTAAATGGTATTAACGAGGACGCCTGCTAATCGGTGCACTCAAGTCCGGCTAAAGGGCGCGTCGTTGGATCCGATTCAGGAAAGGAGGGCTATCTTGGCTGCACCAAGGACGGTCGATACCGAGGGCCGAATCACTCGATGATTCCTCGCTTCACCCTCCATTCCACCTGGTCTCGAATTTCGCCAAAATACCAGCCGGCATTCCTTCATCAGTTCTCCCGGCATCCCTCCAACTGGTTTATCCGAAAAAGTGCGGCAATCATCGAGAGGGGAGAGGTGGAGGCGGAGAGAGTTGCTGCTACGTGTTATGGGAGTGGAAAAAGGATGCCGGGGAAAAGGATGATCGGGCAGCCAGCCGGTACCAGCCTGGACTTTGCACGAGGGTGTACCGGGGGCGATTTCGCCGGGACTACTGATGATGACTGTACGGTACACAGAAAGGGGTGGTGGGTGTGTAGGCGCACATACGCACTGCCACACAGCGGGAGACACCCTCACACTCGTGAAATTTCGCACGTACGTAGCTGCGGTAGATTCGCCAGGGGGTAGAAATCATTAAAGGGGCGTGGCGTGCCCGTGGTTGCCCGGATGACGGTCACGTGAACCAAGATGGCCGCTAAAGCCGGCAAGGCTCCCCTCTTTGCAACAGTCATTTGTTATCGGCCATTTTATTTTAATGATTTCCATGCATGCGTGAAACGCGCTCGGCCGCGTCGCCCACCGCGAGAGGGATCTTCTCTCGCTCTCTCTCTCTTTCTCTCTCTTTCTCTCTTCCACTTCCACCACTGCTTTCTCTCATTCCACCGAGTCTTTTCCGCGCGAATCCACACACGCCGTGCTACCTTTCCTGCTCTCTTTCCCATCATTTCTCCCTCTAATTCCACTGTTTGCTCACTCGCTCGCTCATTCGCCCGTTCCACCGTTTACTCGCTCGCCGGGACCGGACTTTGTATCCCGCCATCATCACCGACGAGCTCGCCAACCCACCTCACCCAACCCGCTAGCGCTAACTACTCGCTACCCGCTTCTATTAGCCTCTAACATCGATTTAATCATTAATCCCGGACGCTGTAAATTCCGTAATAGCGCTAGCCGTTCTTTCGATAAATCGGAAAGCACCCCTGATTAATGATTATCGTTCCTGGAAATCGCAGGTCCATCTATTAGCGCACTCGATGTCTGACCGCTCCACTATCCGTAACTACTAATCCCAATTCCACTGTCCAATTTCACGGCTTTCTCTCTCTCTCTCTCTCTGTCTCTCTTATACATATATACGCTAGCGAGCATATATTAGCCACCCTATTGTTCGTGTTTTCGGTAAGAAAGAAGGGTGGAAGTATCCTGGCAGCAGATAATAGCTGGTCGCGCACAGTCGATTTATTATGCTGTGTGCGCCGGAAATGCCATTATTAATGAATATCCCCAGGACTAATCATCGAAATGCATTGATTCAATTGTTGCAGCGTCAATAACTATAACAGAGCCAGGCAATAATTAATGGACGATAATAATCGAAGTTCGCATTGATACTATTATTTGGTACGATGAGAATCCCCGTGAACGATACGCTGAATTAACTCTCCGGCTCTTTTTGGAGTGCCACGCGGGCGCGCGCGGCTTACGTCGGATTAACGTCCCAGCTTTCTTCTAAATTCAGAACCACCACGAATAAGTCCAATCGAATTCGGCGGACCACCGCCATTATTGTTCGAGAATATACTTTTGCCAGTCATTACAGTACTAAATTATCCAAAGTCCCGAAGAGCTTTCCCAATTCCAAGATACTCTCGCCTATAATCATTCGACATCGAAAATGACAAGGAATACACTTTCATCAGGATTTCACAGGATATATTTATGAATGTATGGATGGGCTTGTATTCGAGTCATGAAATTCAGAGTATCCAGGAGCAGCGAATAGCTCGCGAAGTATCATAGAGAGAGGAACGAGAGAGGCAGGAATATTCGTCGGGGGTTGAGGTTGGGGTCGGCCGAGAATCCGGGAGAGGTCATCAGCAGCAGAGGGGGATGGTGAAACTCTCTCTCTCTCGCGGGTGGGTGGGCTCGTCGGAGAGTGCGTGCAATTTAATGATTTCCAGCCGGAATTTCGATGACGGTGGAAGGGAGAAAAGAGCCAGAGAACGAGAGAACACTCTGTGTCTGCATGACTGTGGGCGAAATGCATTGCTCGCCGAGGGAAGCAAACCAAAGAGAGGGGGAGAAGAGAATCGCGAGAGAAAGAGAGAGCGAGAGAACATTGCGTTGCCCACAACGACGGGTTGGTCAGGGTCCGGCTTATTGCACACGCGCAAAATCTCGCCGAGGGAAACGAGGAAAGAACAGGACAAGTGTATACATTCGTCGAGGGGGGGGTGGTTTGTAGCGGGGGATGATGGTTAGAGGCAGGGAGAGAGAGAAAGAGGGAGAGAGAGAAAGTCCACTTGCATCGAGAGTGCAGCGAGGGGTGGTTAGAAAGGGTTGGATAGCCAGGCAGGCTGGCAGACCTGGCCAGGTCAGGCTTCCACGTATGTAAAGGGGCAGAGGGAGGAGGAGAAGAGACAGAGAGCGAGAGAGTAGGATAGGAGGTAAATTTTCTAGCGGTGCGTTCATTTGTTCGTTCAACGAAATGCGAATGCATTATACATGGATTGCAGGGGACATTAATTTTCTGGCGTGGACGTGTAGTGGGCCGTGGAGGGCCGTGGAGGGCCGCAGGGGGTGGAGGGTGGTGGACGCGAGGGGTGTATTCGCCGGTGTTTCCACGGACGAGCCGAGAGGGTTGTAACGAGAGAGGGCGCACGACTGAGAAGGACAGAGAGAGAGAGAGAAATCGAACGAGTGAGCGAGAGACCTGTCAGAGAGGGTTGAACATTCAGGGAGAAACGTGGGAGAGAGGGATGCTAGAGTGAGACACATATCCAACTCGAGAAGGGATGCCAGCCCTCCTGGGAGCAACGGAGAAAGAGACACACAGCCAGTCCTCTGACCGCTCCATACTCACACGTCCAACCACCACCACGTGCCAGCTTTACCGTGCTTTCTACTCTACTTTTGCTAGCACGGTGATTTTGACGAGTGGGTGACGAGGCTTGCCGGTGAAAATAAAAAAGAAACCACCCCTGCCATGGGAAAACCGACTGCTTCCAGAGATGAGAGAAAACTGGCCTCAACTTTCGAGAGGACCAACACCCCCCACCGACCCACTACTACCCCCGCACAACATACACTAATTCGATCACTCTGTTTCGCGTTTGAATGGAAAATTCGAGTTAGTCGGTTCAACTGGTACATGTCACTGCACATTTAATGCCTCCTGATATACATAGAGAGTGAACGGGGGACGAGGCCCCAGCCCTACCGGGCAATGACCTACCCTAAGCCGGACTTGGTCATCCGTGGCGTTGCGTTTGCCAAACGTTCCAGTTAGAGCATCTCTCTCTCTCACACACACACACACACTGTTTCAAATAGATATTCGTTAGATTCTTCATTAGTTTTCTTTTATTTAGAATGAATTTGATATTTAATTAATCAAAACGATCGAATTGTTTTATGGATTATTCTAGTGGAGAATATTCCCTGGTTGTATGGTGCATGCTATATAAGAGAACCCTTCGAGCAAGCAATCTATATACACATAGATAGATAGTACATGCCACGAAGGAGGCCTCGTGTAGTAATTAAGTGGCAACAATAAGAGAGACCCTCGGCCAAACCGCCCGCTATCCTCCACCTCTCTGATAGGCCTTCTTATTGATTCGTTTTTAATTGCATCTGACAGAAAACATGCGGTACGGGAAGTGGAAGAAAAAAAAAGGGAGACGAGAGGGTGGGCTCGAATGTGACAGTATATGCGAGCGCAAGGAAATGAGGTATTCTGTCGCGTAACTACTACCCTGGTTAATGAATGGCCTCCGCGCCACTGTTACCTGTAATTTGTGGCGAGCGTTGTATTAAAAGAAAAGGTCATAAATAAATTTCGTTAGTGCGCGCCACGTGATCGCGACAACCGGCTCATTTGAAAGTCTTTCACTAGAACTGCTGAGAAATTGATTGTCGTACGTATGACAAAAGAAAGAAGGTTTTGGTTATTCTTAATAAACTCGGCGAGGCTAGTTTTTATTAAATCTCTGATTAACCATGCAGTATTGAATAAAAGATGAATCTACTATCTGAGAGCGAAGTGGAAAAAGAAGGGTTGGGATGAAGCGAGTGGAAGCGAGAGGAATAAAAAGGGAATAGGGGAAGAATGTCGATATTAATAAAAGTTAAATCAAGGCAATCGCTGATGGGTATCAAAAAATAGAAGATGGAAAAGGTCGGTGGGGAAAAGTTTCTGGTAAAAACGGCATCGATAATACAGATTCGATCTCAAATAGAAGAAGCATATCTGACTTAACACCGTACTTAATTATCGAAACCAGTCTTTAAGTTTCTTCTAGGAAAAGTGTCATTTAAATTGAAGCGCAACCAGCAACTTCCATGTCGCCGAGTAGCATGTAAATGCAAACATCGTTAGTCAGTTACGACGCCACTTATAAATTAGTGGGAATATCAATGAATATTAAGTGTACTAGGCTCAAATTATGTGAAATACATATGCATACAGGAGAGCGAGCAGGCCAGTCGTGAGAGGTCGGCTTGAAATATGATAATTTTTCTTCGACTCTGGCCGAAGGCCGCCCCTAACGGTGTACCTGTTGCTGAGCCCGTAAAAGAAGCTGCGCGTGTTCCACTCGATTCTCTTTCTCTCTCTCGAGGAATCTTTTTTAAAAACCAACCAATTCCCAGACACCTATTATCCAACAATCTTTCATCATAAATAATATAATATAAATATTCTTGGACCTGTCATTTATTATAATTATAAACGATCGACTTTAGAAATGAATTCTAAAAGAGGATCACTAACGAACGGACCATTTGTTCTGATTGCAGGCGAACGCCCGTACAAGTGCCATCTACCGAATTGCGGGCGGGCGTTCATTCAGCTGTCGAATTTACAGCAGCACCTAAGGAATCACGACGCCCAGGTGGAACGAGCGAAGAATCGGCCGTTCCACTGTGAGATCTGCGGCAAGGGTTTCGCCACGGAATCGAGCCTTCGTACCCACACGTCGAAGGTCAGTCATGTATGTACCAAATCCGACGTCCAACACGCTATCTGGCTACTTGAACGCGGCAAACCACGCGAGAGATCGTCTCACGCGTTTGTGAAAAGAGTCTCGGCCGGAGGAAAGCCGTATTTCTTTCTATTCTCATCTGCAAAAGACTACTTTGTCTTAATTAATCGTGCATATAATACTTTCTCGCCAATCTCTCTGTTAAAGAGTAGCTCTACCATTCTCTCGCTGCCTATCTGTTCTCTGTATGCACACATGGTGGCGGGTCACGCTTGCATCGAGCTCTCTCACTTCTCTTTCTCTTTAGTTCGACCACCCCCTTCTCCCCCTGCGACCGATTATCGTCAAATTAATCTCTTTGATCCGATTACTCGGAAGCAAAGTGTAAGAAATCTCGTCCATAGTACATTTCAAAGCTAACACCCCCTTGGAGAAAAAAACAACAACCACCCCTTCGATCTTGGCTTCGCTCTGCTTTGGTTGTGGTATCGGCTTCCAGTATACTACACTCAGGAAAAATCATTCCATCGAGAAATGGGAATCCGCGTACGTTAACAATGAAAGAACTACTTCTCGGGGATGCGACGAGTTGTTGCTTTCCCACATAATAAACCGTTAGATAGCGCGACAGGAAGACTGTCGGTGCGCGTCGAATGGGAAGGCAAATCTATTATCAAAAAGGGTTCGCCGAGGATGAAAAAGAGAAAGAATCAGGATTTAAAAAAAAGAAGGGGGGAAGCGGAAGGATCCTGGAAGAAGATCGCGCGTCCCCGACACTTACTTAATCGAATTCACCCCTCGCGGTGAATCTTGACGCGCGCGCTCGCAACGATTACGAGCGGAATCTTGTATCCCCGGGGCACTTTTTTGCCAGGGGAGAGTAGCACACTCGTCCTCCTCCTGTGTGCCGCGGTGACTGAATTTCTCTCAACCCTTTGGCCGCGCGCCGGGCACATGTCTTTACGAAAAAACGTGGGAAGGCATCTGTCGAGCCGTCGCCGGAGATGCCGCTCGTTCCTCTTGTTCCTTCTCGCGGTAACAGACAAGAGAGAGAGAGAGAGAGAGTACACATAGAGGCGCCCGGGAACTACCTTGTCCACTGGCAGGGAAAAAGCCGAGGACCTATCATATAGAGTTCTTTTTGCCATCGGCAATTAGGGCAATCGCGTCGCCGGACTGGTCGTAAAACAAGCTTCCCTTTATAGGACTTCGGATAAATAATGAAACTCGTTAGGCGCGCGCCCTCTCTCTCTCTCACTCTCTCTCTCTCACACACATACACGCTCACTCACTCTCACACTCTCTCTTTTTCCCCTCCTCTCACTCGGCCCCTGGCACCACACAGGACCGGAATGAGTTAAGGATTCGTTTAGAGCATACGGAGCGCGATCGGCCAATGCCGGAGGCTTTCCCAAATATTTGATTGCCGGCTAATACCATTGGCGGGTGGAGTCAGGTGCAGGCCACGTTCTAAAAGGATAAAAGGGGCAGGCAGGCACACGTCAGCCAAGGCTCTCTCGCAATAAATATCGCTCTTTTAACGGCTCGCTCTCCTCGAGATCCTTTAATTGAAAGCTAATCCCCGGGTTAAAGTATTCAGCCGGTTCTCTCTCTCTCTCTCACTCTCTCTCTCTCTCTTTCACGATTCGATAAATCTCGGAGGAAAATCGCAGCAGGGCTCGATTTCAAGACGAACTCGACCTCGAAGGGCTGCTGCTCTGATGCTACTGTGTTTGTTGGAGCCGGTGCATTTCTCGTCGCATCTCCTTTCTAATCGAGAAACGTCGGAAGTGCAATCGAAGAAATGAGAGGGAAAAGGATCTCCTCTCCTCACTGGGAGGTGGTGGCGCGAGACGTGTATCGTTAACGAGCGCGGCCTGGCAAGGAGAGAGGGTTCGAGCGGGGGAGAGGGCAAAACACGGGAAAGGTATTATCGAGGAAAAACAGCCAAGTTAAAGGTAGCCCGGTGGCCTGGGTTGCGCCGAGAGGCGTCTTACACGCCGGTGAGAAAAAAGACGGAGCTAAGGAGAAGAAGAAGGAACAGCGGCAACAACAGCGCGCCAGCGGAAGCGACTCCCAACGAAGGGTAGATGAGGAAGAAGAGGATGAGGAGGAAAGAGGCAAGAGAAACAGAGTGGTAGCCGGGAGTCGACGAGAGAAGATCTCGGTAGAGAAGGCGAAGCCCGGTGAAGTAATTAAAAGCGAGAAGCGCGACAGAAACAGAGTCCGTTCGCTGAAAATAAAACGAAACGAAACAAATGGAGGAAAGAGAGACAGAGAGAGGGAGAGAGATAGAGAAGTCGAGAAAGAGAGAGAGAGAGAGCGAGAGAGAGAGAGACGCAGCCCATCTTGCGCGCGGCTAATCGAATTTTCGCCGGGGCAGATTTCTTGAAATTGTTTTCGCTATTTCGAGCTATCCAGGCCATCCCTCCGCTCTTGCCCGCTCTCGTCCGCGCGCTCGCCAACAGCACGGAACACGGGGCTAGCTAGCCCCATACTTAATGGATCGTTGCTTTAAAAAAGAGAGAGGATCAACGCCGGAGAAGGAACGACAAAGAGAGAGAAAGAGAGAGAGAGCTCTCGCTCGCTACGGAGCACCGACGAATGAAAGGGGAAATGAAAGAGTTACAGCGGGACTTGAGGCCTGGCGTGTCGGCGAAACATTATCCCGACCGAGAAAGACAATACACTCCGAGCACAATATTATAATAGGCCGGAGCGTAAATGTATTACGAAGCACGATCGGTAGCAGCGGGCATGGAAACTTGCCTTCTACCTATACACACACCGGCCATCCTTTACCTTCCTCCTCTGTCTTATTAACCGCTGGGACCCCTTCTTTGTTCCAGCACAGAAACCTTTCGCCAATTCCACTACAATACCCGAATCCCCCCACCTTCGACCCTTAATTTCACCCCCCCCCCTTTGGGCCAGCTTTTTTCGTCTGTCATTAATCCTCGTATATATATATATATATATATATATATATTCGAATTGGGAATTTCTCCTCTCAAGATCTGCGAACTTCAACGCACTGTGACTCTAAACAGACAGAGGCCTGACGAGTCTTTAGCAGGCAACAGTGTAGATCGCAGAAAGTTTCCGCGTTCCGCAAAAAGCTTGTTGGCAAGTTTCCCCGCGACGCACGTATTTCGGGAAGCGGTCGACGATATGCAAGGAAAAATTGGCAATTGGTGAATCGACGTAAGTAGGTAAACTTGACGCGTGTCCATTGCTTTCCCTTTGATTCTTCATCTCGTTCTTCCCCCTTTTTTGGTTAATCGACGTGATTCTGTCTTTATTCCTCATTGGTGTTACCCAGTTTCACGTGATCCGCGTCAGAAGCGGTCGTTCGTATTTATCCGTAGTTTAGCGGTACAAGGGTCGAATGTCGTGCAACCCGATACAACCCCCTTCTTCTACGAGCGGAGTTTCTCGTAGCTTCGGCCTTCTTCCGAGTCACCTCCGGGGCTACCACCACCACCACCACTACCACTACCATCACAAGTTCCTATCCACTCTGAACCCTCACTCCACCGGGCTTCTTAATTGCCGGAGCGCGCGCGGAGCTTGCTAAAAACTCGTTAGACATTGGATTTATTTTTCCTCGCCACGGGCTACCCTTCGCACCACCGCTCTCATCGTTTCCCACCCCCCTCTCTCTCTCTCTCTCTCTCTCTCCGACACACACCGACTCGTCACCGACAATCTCTCTCCTGTCGTTCGTCTTGACTTCCGTCGCGCGTCAAGTAGTATATATATATATATATACATACATATATATATATACCATTTTCTCGGCCTCGCCTCAAAAGAAAGTCCATCCCCCGGGCTAGTGGAAATAGGTCAGACGGTAGCCAGCCGTGAGGTCGCTGGATGAGGTTCGGTCGGAGAGCGCACGAAAGACGTACTTCCGTACCATGTTATTCTGTGAATGCCGATTATTGAATTGTGTCGTGAATTAATCGATAAACTGATCTTGATTTCATGCTGGTCTCTCTTTGTCGCAGTGTTCCAAGTACCCATGGCAACGATTAAAGGTAAAACGATCGGCTGCGAATAGGGCTTTGGGTGGGTGGGTGGGTTGGGTTTTGTCAACCCCATGGGAATTCCTTTCGGGTGTAATTTCAACTCATTCTCTCCTCCGCCTCCGCCCCCGCCCCCCCCATCTCTCACCGGTTTGTGCCTGCGCATCATCTGCGGCTGGACCGCGCAAAATTCGGCCTTTTATGCTCGTATGTAATAATCCAAGCCACCGGCATACCATTCCGCTCGATTTCCACCGAACGCCACAGCCCGTCGAATATTGAATTCAGGGAATTTGCTGCCCCGCCCGCGTTTTCCCTCTCCACCTTTCTCACTCACTCTCTCTCTCTCTCTTTCACTCACTCATTCCCTTGTTTCCCTAATTAATTAACAACGTTAACATGTGGCCGATAATTAAATCTACTTTTTATCGTGATCCAACCATCCTGCGAATTCCAATTTCCGACTTCTAGCATTTACCACAAGCTCATCATTCCCCCCACCAGTGTATTGTTTGTTTTTTTTCTCACTCTAGATTTATCACCGCTCCGACGTAATATCGAGTGACTCATATTGGTTTGTTTTTACTGGTTAGTCGCGTCACATACAGTTCATCGTTGTCTGGCGAGTCTCCAGAAGGACTTGATCCCTGATTTCACAGGCGGTGCGTTGAAATGGAGAAAAGTGGGACGGCCTTTTGCCACTCGCCTCGCGCGATAGAGTGACGTCAATTTAGCACCAAGTCTTTTCATTCTGCCGCGGTATTCTTTCGATCGCTCGCGGCGCGGACCACACGCGCACGCCAAGAATAGACCGAGAATACAATTTGCATAACGACGGATCACACACAAGTGATTCCTGATAGAAACGCGTTGCACGGTAACACACGTTTCTCACTTCTCTCCCCTCCCACGTTTTTTTCTCTCCCCCTTCGGTAAGCATTCACCCTTGGATAGTAATTTTTTTGACTCCGCCTATGGGTTCGATGAGAAGCGAGACCTAATGAAATCATTGCCGAGTCGATTCCGGTAGGGTGGCTCTTCTCACTGGCTTTTGTCCGATAGCCCTCCCGCTTTTTTTTTTCCTCGGCCAAGCTAAGCCCCTACTGGGACCTTGCTATTGGCACAACACACGCTCTACAATCCGAACACCCCTTTTTCTTCCACCAACACCTTTTTCCCACCTTTTTTTTTTCGTCCAGCCCGCCCTGGGATTATCAGAGGTGTATTACGCCTGGATTATCGCCAATAAAGCTCCGGCGAATACGTGTGCGAATGGAGTTAGAGAAAGGCGAGGCAAGAAACTAAGGCACAATGAAGCGTGTCCTGTGTTGGATCGCATCGTGTTCTCGAGGGATTTATTGGGGGGGAATCGTACAGCTGAAGGCGAAACAGTTGAAAAGTATATTAGATCTATAAAACTGGTCTATCAGAAAGGGAGAGAAAAAATTGTATGAGGATGGAAAGTGTGTAGCGAGTGGTTGTTAAAATGTACATCCGGCAGAGAGATAAAAGAAAGAGAACGATGAGCGGGCGGCTATCTTTCACAGCCTCCGCTTCTTCTCCTGAACGAGGAGTAACTGAGCAGCAGCGAAGGTTGTCTGCCTCGGTGGCGGCGGCGGCGGCGGCGGCCGCCGGCCTCGCTCGACGCTTGCAAAGAGGACAAAAATCCAAGGAAAAGAGAGACGGGGAAAAAAAGAAGAAAGGCCGCGAAAAGAATTGCCTGGTGGCGCGAGCTGTCCTTGAGAGAGTTGATGATCCTTGAGGGAAAGAGATGAGACTCCCGGCCTGAATTTCCAAGCGAATCCGCCCGCCAAAGCCGCCACGTTTACAAATCAGATCCGGCACACGGACGTATAAATATTTCTCGAATCAGCAGAAAGCCGAATCGACGAGCGTTAACTTTCAAACACAATGTCGCCCGCGGAGATTTTCTTTGAACAAGTCAAAACGACGCTCCCTTTTCCACAACTAGCAAAATGGCCACATAGAGTCGGACGTCACGCATCGGTACGCGTATGCTCACACCCACTTCCTTTTTACGCCACTCCCTGGCATTCGGTGCCGACTTGGTGTTCGAGCTAGCTCCAGCACCCGCCGGGATAAGGCTGAGTGCACTCCCCCGCATAAAGAGCGATCCGGCGATCCTCGAAAGTATTATTGGCCGAATCATGGTTGCACTAGGCTCTCTCTCTCTTTCTCTCCCTCGCAGGAAGCAAAGAATTCCGAATGAAAGTGCATCTCGCCGTTCTCTGCGCCGGCCGGCGTTCGCAAAAGCCGGTCTTCCTCTTTCTCACTCTGGCCGAGCTGTCTCTCGTACAGCGGGGAGATGAATCTGGTCACGGCGAATCATAAAGTCCCTCGGGGATTCGCCCACGCTCTCCGCATGCACTCTTTCCCTCGGTGGGCTCGCAGGAGGAAGCTGAGAGGATCGAGAGAGGCCAACAGAGAGAGAGAAAGAGAGGCTACGGAGAGGCTAGTGAGGCCACGGAGGAGGACCGAGGCCTCGAAGGAGACCGCCGGCCGAAGAAGAGAGGAGAGGAGAGAAGAGAACGAGAGGGAGAAGCACGGGGGAGCCTCTCTCAAGGAGGTATTCGCGGTGCAAAAAGCGAGGATGCAGGCAAAAAAGGAAGAGCGCAACGAAGAAACCGGTTTTTTCCAGTTGGGCCAGGTCGGGGCGTCGAACCTACACCGCAGCCTCCCTCCGAGAATAACTTGCATGCTGCAAAAGCTGCTGCGCCAGCAACATAGGCCAGATATCCACCAACGAGCTCCACTAAACCGATTACTGGAAAAATTCAACAATCATCCCAAACTTCGACGCAAACTAACTCGCCTTTTCCTAACCGCGCAACATCGAATTTATAATTGACAGAGAGAAACAGCTCAGTGGCTTTGAGAGACCGCAAGATAAATTGACGTAGGTCCTGGCCTTCCTGAAATACGAGCTGCCTCCCAAAGATGGTAATCGGTAGGGACCAAGAAAGAAAGAAAAAAAAACAACAACACTGACGGCACGGGGCCAAGAGTAGCCGAAAAAATATGAGGTCATTCACGTTGCGTTGGCCCCTTTATTATGCGTGGCTTATTTTTCTGACATCATCCTAGCCCGGTTGGCGTGGGTCAAGGAAGTTCAGAATCGAGGTAATGAACTCTCGTAGACTGGAGAAACGGATCTCGAAAAGAAGGCTGGTCGAAAAACAAAAAAGAAAGAAAGAAAGAAAGGCATGGATACACGAATAAGAGCATCAGCGAGCCAATATAAGCAAACGGCGAGACCAATAGGAACAGCGCGAAGAAAGAAGGAAGAATGGTGCCACGTGTTGGGGTCAATGACCCGAGAATCTGGTTTTAAAGTCATTCTACCGGAGGCTGTTCCTTACGGCATTAAGACGGCCGAGGTTGGCCCAGGTCCTGGCTAAAAAACAAGTACATCGACCTCAAGGCAGACATGCCGAAAGAGAGAGAGAAAGATATATCGGTGGCGGGAAAAATGAGAGGAAAAGAAGAGAAGGAAGGTCGTGAAGAAGAATGACGATAGGCACGTGGAGGCTAAAAAGTAAGGTGGGGCCGAGGGAAGGAAGTATGAAGGGGAGGTGGTACGAGGAGAGACCCCCAAAGTATCGGGTCATTGCCGTCTGGTCTCGTTTTAGCCTTTCGTTCCTCCCACCTTCCATTCGCTCTAGAGTTCTCCTTTCTTTTCCCTTCTTTCTCGACCCTCTTTTTCCATCGTGATTTCAGTACACACGAGCTTCACTCCTCGCTCGCCATCTTTTCTCTACGTGTCCGCCCCCCACCCCCCCCCCCCCGAACCCCCCTCGTTTTGTACCATGAAACACCGCCGCCTGGTGTGCATGCCGACGACCTTGGGGCGTAGACGCGAGAAAGAAATCGGTAGGGAAAAAAAAAAAAGAATCTTGCGTGGGAATAATAGAATCGTGGTTAAAGGACGCGAAATAAGTGAGCCTAGGAGCAAGGAGGACGTCGAATTTCGTTAATACTTTCATTTTTCATTTATCTTTAATTGGAATGGCCGATGTCGAAGCTCTCGGCTGCCAATGATTCTTGAGTGTTCATCGTTTGAGCACTTCGGGGAACGGGCGAAAGAAAGCACGACAATGGCCATGATAGTTAAGATAAGCATTTTATCATAGTAGTTAGCCACCTAATCTATGCTTCGCAATCCCGTTCACTGGCGAGCTCTCCCGATAAGTCATGCTTGATTTAATAGAGAAAGTATAAAAGAAGGAATGTCGAAATAATTAGAATTTAAACGGGAAATGATAATATTGAAGTAGCAATATCGAGAGAGCTCGCTAAGTTCGACACATTCGTCTGTCTGGGCTTAGCTTCCTTTCACCTTCGACCCAATCATCCCATCATCCATAGTAAAATTCCCATCTTGCCATCCCGCACCCTCTCAATACCGATACAGATATCGCGACAAATGTTGAAACGCGCTTGACAAATTTCGCGAGGCAGAACCATAACCATTAGAATACAAAAAAGAATCATGAAACGCGCGTGGGTGGTGTTTGAGGAAATGAGAAAAAAAAAGCAAAGCAGAAAAGAAAAAACTGAAGTCGATTAAAGTCAATGGAAAATTGTCGCGATAGAAAATGAGCGCATGAACGAAACGAAATTGAAAGGCCGTCTCGTTCATGGTGCGTTCTGTGTACCAGGCAAAATTCTCCCAACCAGACACTCGACATGAATTCCCTCCGCAAAGAGGAGTAGTCCGTGGTGGCGGCAATGGTTGATCGGTGCCCTAACTCTCACTGGTAATCGTTCTGTTCTGTGCCCTGCCTGTCCTGCGCTTCTGGTTCGCAACTCTGTGGTGGTATTCTCTGGGTCGGCTCTCTACCGGTGTCCGTCTGCCTGCTTCCGGTTCCTCTCGTTGCGGCCGACAAAAAAGGAGTTGCAACAGCGTGTTGTGTTCCAGCAACACGCCGCCCTGATCGGCGGCCCGAACGCAACCAGCTGTCCCGTCTGCCACAAGCTCTTCCTCGGCGGGGAAGCTCTCATGGAGCATATGAAGCACACCCATAAGGACCCCAATGCATCAGGCGTTGCCAGTAAGTATCTTCGCCAGCAAAGCAACCGGCCACCCTCGTTCGCCTCTAGCTCTCTTTTCTCCTCCGTCGAGTCTCACCCTCCGCATATCTCTTCGCAGCCTCTTCTCTTCCAACTTCATTCTTCGATCCTTCCGCATATCCTGCAAACTTTCTCCCACCATCCAATATACCTCTTCTCAATACAGCTATACGTGCCTTCGCACACTAACGCTCTTCCATTCCAAACTAACCGCATGAAACGAGCGACTAATTCTCTCTACCTGTCCATTCTCTCTATTCCTCCCTCTCTACGCTTCTAACTCCCGCAATCGGTGCTCTCTTTCGCTTATCCGCCACTCACCGCGGAGGGAGAAGACTCGACTCCAGCACTCCGAACCGTTCGAATCAAGCGGTCCCGAGGAAATCGGCCAATTAAGCTCGCTTAATTTTTCTGACTCACGAGAAGGGAGCCTTTTACGCGTGTATTGCTTAATCAAAACTAGCCAAAGGGGGCTAAAAGTGGGGAGGAATTATGACTTGTAATGTATTTTAAACGTGGATTCCTCGGGAGGGCCGATTTCGTACGAGGAGAAAGTAAGAGGAGGCCGGGTGTAATGAGGGCGCCTTAATTGTCAGTAAGTCCAAAAGAGAGCTAGAGCAACCGCTCATCGAAATCGAGCGGTGGAAGGGTGGGGGTGGCTCGTACTCCTCTAGCCTTTAAGTACGACTCTCACGTTCCCCACCTTTAAGAATAATTTTCTTTACAAAAATATGGAGAGAGAAAAAAAAATAGAAAAACAAGAAACTTGCTTTGGCGCGGGCGATATGCACACATTGTCCTCTGTTACCTTTGTTGGAATACTGTGTCTCGCTCAAGAGTACGCGGGGGTTGTAGCACTTATCGCACACTGGTCGACTAATACCTCTTGCGTCTAGTGACGCTCGTACTACTACAAGTAACAATAGTGTAACAACGGCAAGCTTTTCAAGGGTGTCTCGTTCTCGTTTCCTGCGTGCCATGTCTAACGCGTGTGGATGTATGAATGTGGGGACATCGGATTTATACGTGCCCGGAATTAAACTCCGACCTCATCTCGATCTTTTTCTTCAAGATATTAATAACAATGATAAATTAATTAGTCCAAATTTTTTTGATGACATTTCTTTAATTCTTGAGATGAATCGGTGCGAATATTCACGGCGCGTTTATGACGATGCGAGGATGACGGTGGGCGCGTACGTGCGTGCGTGTTTTGCTGACAATCGGTTTTTGGGCCGACGACCTCGCTCGTGAAAGGGAGCCGGCTAGGACCGGAGCAGCGAACGATGCGTCTGAGGTCAGTGGCCCGGCGGTTGGCTGGTCCTCTCGGCGATCGGTGCTTGCAAGGATGTGTTTCTCCCTTCGCGCTCGAGGTCGGTGCGAGTGCTGAGAAGAGAAGAGAAGAGCCGGAGAAGAGAGCAGCGGAGCTGGGGTACGCGCGTACGCGCTTCTCCGCGCACGCTGAGAGAGTGTGTCCGTATGTCTGTGTTGGGCGAAAGGGAGAGAGCGTAAAGCGTAGATGTGTGTATTCCTGGGTGGAGGAGGAAAAGGGAGGAAGAAAGCTGGCAATGAGGATGTGATGATAATGGCGATGATGATAGTCATGATGCCATGGTGGTGATGATGATGATGATGATGATTATGATGATGGTGATATGATGATGATGATGGAGGAGGAGGTGGCTTTCGTGCCTTGGGAAGCTTTATCCTGCTTAGCATTGACCTTGAAATTGTGTCGCCCTATTGTTCCCTCCGCTGACTGCACAACCTCCGTTGCCGGGGTTTACCTAGCGAAGCGACGGACCGCCAACCACCCGTGCCCGGTGTGTGGAAAGCACTACGTCAACGAGGGTAGTCTTAGGAAACACTTGGCCTGCCATCCTGAGACCAGTCAGCTTAGCACAAGCCTCAGGATGTGGCCGTGCTCTGTGTGCCAAGCTGTCTTCACGCATGAGAGCGGTAAGTATATCGTTTTAGTGCGGATACCAGAGACCGAACGGGACGGGAGTGGACCGGACCCGACCGACGAATACAGTCAATTTGAAAAAAAAAAAGAAAGAACAAAAAGATACGTGACGAGGACTAAATGACGGCCGACGACTCTAGACTGGACCTCGAGACGACGACGACAACGACGACGACTCTACCGACTGTTCGCGAGTGAAACTCTGCATTAAACTGTATGAAAAATTCTGCTTCCGCTGTTAAGGTTTGTTGAGTCATATGGAACATATGAGAATGGACCCGAAGCATCAGTTCGCGGCGCAGTACGTTCTGAGCCGCGCGGCCGCCGAGAGGCGAGAGAGAGAGATTCTTGCGAGTTCGAGTCTAGGTATGAAAGTTGATCAGTTCTCCTCTCGATTCTAATTGAGATCAGCTCAGATCAGATCGGAACGGATCGGTGCAGATCGGTGCAGATCAGATCATGAGGTGTGCTTCCTCCTCCCCGACGGGTGGTGTGGATCTTTCCCTACCTTCCGGGGGAGCGAGAGAGCGCACGAGTGGTAGTAGCTTGCAAAAGTTTGCCCAAGTTGCCATGGCACACTTGGGCCGTAGTAGAGTTGCGCACCGCGTGCACACGTGTTAAACACACACACACAGTGCGCGGACAGGTAAAGCTGCCGCGAACGAGCCTCGTAACGACAGCCACGGTTCTCGTGTTCAGGTGCGGGTTTGGGTGTTTTGGGAAGCCAATCGGGCGGAGCACAAAATTTACAACAGCCACCGATGTGCCCGTCGCCCTCGGCTCACTCGGACAGCAGCAGTGGAAACGGACGACTATCCTCAGCCGGTAGTGAACCTGGTACGCTCCGATCTTCTTCTCATCCTCGTCTCTTCTTCCAATCTGGTCGCTACTCTGGATTTCTCGTTAGACTCTCACTCTCAAAGGCAAACTAATATACCTCTTCTACGCCTATCGTATTATATCGTTTAGTATATATATACCATTATATACTGCATTCACAACTGACCAGTACCAAAATGCAACATCCGTACTAGTAACTCTAGACTACTTTTTCCGAAAGAGCGCTTTTTTTCACCATTCCCAACAAACTTTTTCCCCCCACACCACCACCGACGCCGCTCTATCCTCTCCTTTATTCTCACAGTGGATGCTGACTTTATCTCGTACACCATTGCGAGACAAATCTTCCACGACCCTTCATCAATCCTCCCATCATTATTAGCGAGTTATTGCTGTCTAGTAGATAAGGTACACCAACATACGCCGACATGCGAAACTAAAATAATAAAGAGCAACTGAGCCCAATTCAGCTGTGAGTAATTCTCTGTCGTTTTCACGTGTTCTCTCAGAGCGCTGGGTGTCCTTCGCTGCGGTTACTACGTACCCTGCCATAGTTCTACATATGCATTTATATTTATATATATATATGTATATATATATACCTATATCTACGTATACTGTATATAGATATATAAATCAACGAGTATACGACACGTTTTACTCACCTTTTACTCTCTAGCGAACTGTGTACATCCAAGTTCGACCGATTAGCGACATAGTGCATTCTCGCGCACCATCCCCCCACCCCCACCAACCAATCCCAAACCCCATAAAAGTGAGCTAGGCCTGAATAAACTGACGTGAGCAGACTTTTCCGCAGGTACCGGCCTACTGAACAACAACAACAATAACAACAATAATAACATGGCGTCACCGGGACCGAGTGGGAACAAGCTGACGGAGATGCTGAGAGCGAGCAGTCAGCCAGGATCGGCGCAGCAGTACCACGACGAGATACAATCGCAACAGCAACGCATGGCAGTCATGGCCGCGGCTGTCTCAGCGGGTAAGGACCCCTCTTTCTATCGTTCTCTCTGTGTGTTTCTGTCACTCCTGCGTCGACCCTCGCATTCTATAATAAAGTATAAAGCTCGCTCGACGACTCTCCATTATTCCCCCGCACGCGCCAAGGTCAGCGTTGATATCCTTGGCGAAGTCTCTCTTATCGGACATAGCTTGTCATTTGTTCTCTCTTTCTCTCTCACTCTCTCTTGGTTGAATAAGTCTGCCTTGAGAAAACGAGACGCACGACACGTGGCACGCGGTACTACGTGATAGGTCCGTTCCAATTACTTGGTAGTTGATAATACATTGATTTATCATTATGTTTTTCTCGAGGGAGCGCGTGAAATGTACATAAGTATGTCAATGGGTTTTCTTGCTTACAGGATTGCAGAATTCGGTCTCGCCGAATCTGTCGCCGGTGGACATGGCGTCGTTAGCCGCGGCGATGAGGATGGGTAATAACGGGGATATGGGTGGAGGAGCGCAAGGTACGACGGGTCCTCAGCAACAAGGGGTACAAGCAAGTGGACCGGAACAAGCGCTCAGAATGCATCAGACGGAAGCATTGCTTCGTTCGCAAGCTGAAGCCCTGAGATTAGCCGTAAGTATTTCTATAATTATCATTAGAAAAGGATTGATGAAAGATAGGTGGATTGCGATGAATAAATGATGAATGGCGAATGGTGTAGGTATCGCAGGTAGCGGCGGCGGCGGCGAGTTCCGCCGTGGGGGCTGACGTCAGGCATCACTTGGGTCAGCATAACGGAGGTAGCACTTCCGGGATGCCGGGGCATCACACGAACCAACAGATGTCCCAACAAGACACCCTATCACCGGACCTCGGTGAGTACCGCGTCCGAGAGTCGGGAGCGGATTCGAAGCGAGCGCGAATTCTGAACGAGCCGATGCTTCTGTCAGGGGAAGCGCTGCGACTGCAAGAGCAGCGGCTAGAGCAAGCCCTCAGGCTGCACGGCGATCCCCGCGCGCTGGGTTTAACCTTCCAGCACGTGATCAATCAGCAGAACAATCAGCAACCATGAAAGTTCAGTTACTACTGAGACGAGTGGACCCCTTGGACGTCGAAGCAGACGACCTTGCATCAAGCCGACCAGCGCCTTAATCAACAGCAATCGGCCGATCGCTCATCAACGATGTCCGATCAACAGCAAGTGTCGTCTGCACTCGGTCATCATCAGCAGCTACAACAGCAGCAGCAGCAGCAGCAGCAGCAACAACAGCAGCAGCAGCAGCAACAACAGCAGCAGCAGCTTTCTGAAGACCGAGGCGTGAAGAGGAAAGCCGACGACATGATCGGTAACTCTGATAACGCGTAAGAAGGGCGTCACGTCCGGCGACAAGTTGATCTACCGAAAGATTGACACGCCGATGCGTGTAACCCTAAGATAATCGCGCGTCCAAGTGTGGTCAGCCACGAATTCACTCGCTGTCTCAGCAGTACGAACTAATTATACCCAGGAAGACCAGCCAAGCTTTCTAGTCTTGGTCTGGCCTTCCTTACTTCAAGGAACTTCGGTCCTGGTTTACTTCGCCAGGACCTTCGAAACACGTCGGGCGCCGAGCTCTCAAGCTCGCACCGTTGCTATTTCTCGCCGGTGACGAGCGAGAGCCGGAACACCGTGTGTTCTCATCCGTTAGACGGAGCGTGACAGCGACTACTCTGGCAACAGCCCCCACTCACATTGTTCCTATTCCGATCCTGGATTTAGAGTTCCTAGAACGGCATTAATTAGCGAACGAGAACCTCCTCGATTGTCATCCTCGATGAATCGAGGAACGATATTCCTCATCTTCGAGATTAAATGGTCGAATAATCGCTGAGCTTCTCGTACGCGCGAGCTGGAACTTGATTCTTCCCTCGAGTCGCACCTTCAGGATTACTCGGAGGCCCCGGTTGCCAGAGGCGTGTGCTCGCTGTCACCCCTCAAACGTGCCATACACATTAACGAAGCAACACTACCGTTAATCATGAGCGGTGAGACACCACGCACGATCGCCCAGCTGTTGGCACGAGCCAGGCCAATCAGTGGAAGGGATCGTCGCGAGGTTGTCTCCCCCCCCCCCCAGTCGAGGTACTATGATTCTTTTAGTACAAGAGCCGTGAAGACGGACGTCTGATCAGTAAGGTTTTCACAGCCTCACTGATCGGTCCAGGCTCAACAACCTAATCTATATACATATATACATAAAAAGTACCAGCATAAGGTTCCCCTAATCTTAGCTCCCGTAACGTTTAAGGACGACTATACAGACTATACAGAGAGAGACGGACTAGACACAGATCGACGTCCAAATGAGTCCGCGTGCCCCCACTTTACAAGATCGGATATGAGAAATCTGCTCCTCCCATGGATACCCCCTTACTTCCTGGGAAGGGAAGTTTTGGGGAACTAAGAAGGAAGGAGAGAGACAGAAAGAGAGAAAGTGGGTAGGAGCATCCGACGGGCAAGCACGCGGCGCAGACGTCGTCTCGTCGGCGTAAATGAACATTAGAGTGATATACATAAATACAGGCAGACAGAGAAGCCGGAGAGATGATGAGACAGAAGGTTTACACATCCCGACACACTTGTACACACTAAAAACCCACACACAGCATATAAGGAGTGCGCGCAACTTGTGCTCGTCGGTAGCACGAAAACTATTAGCTCGTAAGCGGACAAACAAAATATAATTATTACAAACAGTTATATTATATATATTATATATACATACAGAGTCTTGGAGAGTATGAAGGTGAAGAAAAAAAAGGGAAGACGGGTGAGTGACCCCCGATGATTGGACGCGGGGGGCTCGCTCGCGAAGAGCACTCGCGCACATTTTGGACGACGATGATGCGAAAAAAAGAAGCGACGTGAGCACAAAAGAGATACGAGTCGTCAGGAGGGTGTACGACCATTTTTCGTGAGCTGGTACAACCCTTCTCGAGTGGACGACCGCTCGAAGAAGCAAGCAGCGTAAGACGCGAGGCAGAAAGAGAATGACGCATACGTCGATGCAGAGAGAAAGAGAGAGAAATAAAAAACTAAATGCTAAATATTATATATATATATATATATATATATTATATATATAAATATTATAAATAATAAATATAGGGTCTATGAGACTAGGGTAATTAGGCGAAAGAGAAAATCGAGAGCGAATGGGAGGCACGCGCTCGCTCACCACCGAAGTCGTTCCAAAAGATCACGAGTGTCTGAGAAGTACGAGTGAGAGAAAGGCTCAAGAGAGACACTCGAAAATTGATTGAGAAGCCGATGTGGAGCAATGAGGCGATAGAATGAAGCAAGAGCGAAAGGGAGCAAGAGAAGAAAACAAAAAATGGGCGAGAAAGATTGGATTGATTGAATGAGGAGAAGAAGTTTGGAATGACGGCCGAGGTGGGCGAGGGCGACTCTATGTATGCCAGGATGAGAAACCGCGCGAAAGAGAAATGCTTCGTGAGCATAAAGAAGGTGAGAGAATGCGCGAGAACACTTGTGTGCCTGGATGAGTGAGAGGAAGAGAACGAATGTGAGTGCGATGCGTGTAAATGAGAGAGAACTTTAGAGTGGCGTGCTTCAGGTGGTAATCTGAGGTCCTGTGATCGTTATAAGCGAGATATTTTTTTATTTCCGGGTAATATATCTGAATACGCGTAAAAATACTTGCGTCGTTTCGAAGTTTTACTTGCAATATACCGTTGCGTTCTCGTAATATACTTAGAAAGAAGAAGAACACGGAGAATAAGATGCAGGAGCAGCTGATTAAACGGGACAGACGAACAGAGGGTGGATGAGAACAAAAACTAGAACGAAGATGAGGATGACGAAGAAGAAGAATGCGAAAGTCCGTCGCGGTTTGATATCGTGGAGTGGGAACTTTAGACTCGGGCCAGGCCCTAATCCTTGAAAAAAAAACACCTTTTCTATCCCAACGACTCTTCCTCCATTCCCAAGTACTTTCTCAATGGGGTTCCTTTCACTAAGACCGGATAAAGAAAAGTCACAATCGGAGTGTCAGAACGCGACATTTTCGACTCTCGAAAAACGAAAAATAATATCAGTCGGTTCAAATTACATACGACACGTGTCACATTCGATCGCGTTGTTATAGCTGTTGTTGTTGTTGTTAGTCCCCTTCAAATATTGAGCACTCCCGTGAGTCTTGATCTATCACGAAATTCTATTGATTACACGAATGGCCTTCGACTGTCCGAATTTCCCCTTCAGTCAAATCCATGGCGAGAAATCACGGGAGACGCGATTGAGAAAGATTCGAAAGACAAACATTCCCGCAATATCCTCCCTCCCGGAATTCTCCGTTCCTCTTCAGGGAGTCGCCCTCTTTGAGCAGGAAAAGCTCTTCGTTCGCCACAAGTGAAAAGTAGCCTAACGTCGTCATCTTCGTTGAACGAGAAAGACACGCGCCGAGAAATCGGCAGCTTTAGCCGGTTTCTCAATTTAACATCGGGAGCGAGAGAAGAAAAGATTGCTAAACGGATTCATCGTCAAAGCTACATTTTACGAGCGCACACGTGCTCGCCACCGGTCCTCGACGCTCTCCTCTCCAACAATACAAAGATTCATACATATAAATTGACGTCTCGAAAGTTTTCCGAAGAGAGGCGATGAAAATCGAGGGTTAAGCCACGAAAATTACTTGTTTCGATCGTGGAAACTCAGGGGAAGCGTCCGAGGCCCGGCAAGGCGATCGCGCGTCGATCATTGGTCGTTCTTATTACAAAGACTTTTGCGTTACAGGGCGTTTTTTCCTCGGATTAAGTAGTATGTAAATACACCTTGATATCACAAGCATAATCTGAGAATTTAACTGGTAAACTTATCTGAAGCACATAACGCGAAATAGGGTTAGTTTCTATGTACATACCTAAAGCTGGACGAGTGCATACACCTCGTTCACGCAACCAACGATAATCGTTTTTATCGAACCAGAGCTTCTGTTCGTCGTCGGTGCGCGTACGATCCTTGTCGAAAGATACTCGTCCGATCAAAATGATCACTTTTGTCACGCACAGAAATCATTCCCGCGAGAAAGAAAGCCAGCTGTTTTGAACTACTACAGTTCTAAGTTCGGAATTCCAAGTTCCGATAGATTAAGAGCGGGTTGGAGCAGGTGGAGCCCTCCCACCGGGAGCGGGCGAGTACTTCTTTCTGGCAAGGTGGTGGCGCGGCCGATCGGGAAATCTTTTTTTTCTCGACACCGATACTTTACATACACACATGCACACGACTACAGTACACATCGGAGACACTGTTCACGACATCACAGCATTGCGATGGATTGTAAGTACAGCCACGATAGGATAGATGTTATAAGTGCAAAAAACACGAATCTTCACACACTCGCACCACCGGCACCGACTGGCCTCTTTACATTAGGACAGGGACCAACCAAACCTTCGGCGAGTTCAGTTTCTCAGGATCAGAGACTTTCTACGACACTTTCGGTATATCTCACAACTTGCCTCGCGACAACCGTTTATCATTAATGATCCTAATCGCGTCTCGACATTAGCGTCCACTTACAATTTCGATAACTAACAAGAAGTTTTTCCCGCGCGCGCATTATAACGCTTCTTGCCGGCTTGTTAGAAAATCCGAAACTGTTCCAATTCCGCTGGTACTGGCTACGCGATTACTCTGTACTTTCTATCTTTCCCTAGAGATGGCAAGATCTACACAAGATCCTCGCTGGAAATCGATTGGCTGAGGTAGTGCGAGAGAGAAAGAGTGAGTTTGTTTTGAGTGGAGATCAGAGTGAAAAGAAAGAATACGGGTGAAAAGGTTAGGAAGTGTAAGATCTAAATAACAAGAGTAATCCGTGCTCGAGATCCATTAAAGCCAGATTGAGTAAAGGAACGAGTGTGCCTCCAGTGCGTGTTCGCGGTAAAAGGAGGCGTGATTTCTTTTGGACGCTAGAAGTCGAGAAAGCAGTTCATTTTACGGTCCCTTGTGAGTGTCAAAAAGTCGAAAAACGAAGGTCCCAAAAAAGGATGGTGCAGCAAACGGTAGTAGGAGCGGAGGAGATGATCGAGAAATTCGAATTGGAAGACAAAAACGCCAGGTAATAATAGCACAACAGCTCACTTTTGTCACCATCACTTTATATCGCCAGTTCGAGAGAGTGAATTCACATTACAGCATATCCAGAGCAAAGAGAACAAAAGGCTAAATAAATTCGAATAAAAGAAATTAAACGAAAGAACGTTAACAACAACAACAATACAAACACTTCCCACGAAGCACTTACGTCGAGATGTATCGTTCATGAAGCCGAGGCTCATGAAACGATTACGAGACGCGAACTTTTTCGAAGGTGCATCCTGCCGTGCGCCGAGGGTTGCTTTCTTGCCGATCTCGTGTCGAGAAGCGAGAATACGGCCAGAATCGGTAAGAAGAGGGCAGCCATGGTTAGTCACTGAAAAAGAAAAGCTTACAAGTACTAACTGCTCGCAGTCATGCAGACGCCCGCATTATTCCTGTGCGGGCGTGTCAGCTGTAGAATCGAGGATTTCTTCCCCGAGGCGCCGGCCCATGCCCCGCGAACGTGTACCATAATTTAAAAGCGAAACAAAGAAAAAATTACCGCGAAAGGTTAAAAACAAAGCACAGCAAGTAACAATAGCTCTAGTAGTGTATGTTCTGTAATCGAAGGCAGATGATAAGCGATAAACGATAAATGATAAAAACCCGGGCACACCGCTTATCCTTCACAAGGAAGGCGGTGTCCCGAAAAAAAGCACAAAAAAATAATTTACAAATATATTGATTTACATATGCCCGTAACTCGTAAGGGGGCTAGCGGCGCAAGCCTCTCGTCCTTCCACGGATCGTAGGGCCAACCACAGTGTAAAAGAGCCCGTCCCGGTAGCTGGTACGAACTTCGCTCCAAGCGAACGATTGATCCTGAACGGACAGATCACAGAGGAAGTCGGGAATCGACTTCGCTCACGATCAACTTCCACTTGAGAAAAATCGCAGGTCATCAACTGAGGATCATCATCCCCGAATCCTGCGACACTGGAAGCTCTGATCGATGAGAGAGCCGACGAAGGATATCATGCACCGGACGTGGAGACTGCCTGAGGATGACTTGGAAAGAGGAAAGCCCGACCCGAGAAGACGCAATGAACGTGGGTAAATCCGCAAGGGCAGAGAGCCGCTCTGCAAAGCTAGCCCTATCCATAATCTTAATCTCTTCCATGTAAATTTGCTAAATGTTTAATAATCTAAAAAATGCCATAGCCCGGATGCGCTGGTGCATACTCCCAGCGCATACACACTCACAAATACGACTCGACCTCACGATAAAAACGCAAATCCGCTGGCGACACCCTTGAGATATAAGGGACGCCACGGTAGAATTGGTAATCTCGCCAAGGAGCACAATGACAGACGCACAACAGAACAACGGCACAACAGTTACAAGCTGACATTCACATACACTTGATTACTGCACAAGATGATTAACACTGGAACAAGAAGACACTGGAGAAACAGATGCCCTGGAACCACGAGCGTGCAACCCCGCGCGCTCTACGCTCACCGAATACACCACTCACATCTACACTAATACAATTACACTTGAACAATTTTACACTCGTTCACACTAATCCACACTGTTCGACACTCTTGCAACACTTAATTACACATACGCTACGGATATGTAAAGCCAATTGATTTTGTAAATTGATGGGAAAAAAAAGCAGGATTTCGGAAAAGCGCTACGATTCGGCCCAACATGTTTACGAACCATTAGAAAGAAAAGGGGGTCCCCGGGGATTCCCGCTATGTGTGTTTCGATACCGATCCATTTGAAAAGACTCGCCACGAGATCAGATTAGATTCCAAAACATGATATATATCTATCTCGGGGCTTTTCAAGCGGAGAGGCGGCACTCCATCAAAGCGGCGCAGTGAACCGAGGATTCACGCGGCGGTCAAAAGCAGCAGATCATGCAACAAAAAAGATCTATCGCAAAAGGAAGTTTGAAAAATTCGCGGCCTTTGGCATACGTTTGGATGCATAACCGATGTGGAAAGACGGGCTCTGCTGCTGTTCTTTCAGGATCAAGCAGATCATCCTGGAAGTCAGTGACGCAAGCCCGCAATGCATCCCGGATGTGACACGATATTACCCGGATACGACGCGACATATACTCTTCGTCGAAGGATATCGAGTTCGCGCGGACAGGAATCACGGGCGCTGGAATAATCAGGATTATTACATCAGACACGATGTATATTCCCTGATCGAAGTGAGAATCAGCCGGATGAGTGATGCCCGTGGAAGAGACAATAAGATGAAAGAAGCAGGAGCTGGAGCCATGTGGAGAAGGAATGAAAGAGAGAGAGAGAGAGATGCAGGCTCGCCTGTTAACCGCGCGACACTGATAACAATTCGACCAGATGGGAGCAACACTAGGATATGTAGCAGCGGCGACGACGGCATTCTGAGAGCCGTTGTTCGAGTGCGGCTTTACAAGCAAAAACCGTTGGTTTGTTTTCGATCGGGTTTTAATTTTTTAATGAAATAATCTTCTCACGTACGAATACTCGTTGTACCCCCCGCGGTTACAGAGAGGACTATCCGATGCTCTTGATCCTCGATGCACGAGGCTATCTATCTCGGAAGTGATCTTGATCCCGGGTTTGTACGCGTGTATTCGTGGCAGTGTGTATCGTAAGTGCGCAGCATATGATAAAACCGACAGTCTAGCAGTGCGAGCGCCTCGGCGGCACCGGCGTCTTCACGCGGTGCCCAGGCCGAGCCTCCGTGATTAAAAACCGGAATAAGTTATTTCAATGTCCACTATAGAAATGAAGAGGCATAGTTGTTAAGACGGTGGGTTCGCACGCGGGTGCTTCCGGCGCTTAATCGACTTCGGCAAGGACTACTGGTACCCAGCAGAGTATACAAACATATACATCCCCTAACATCCGCTACATGATTCGCTGACAAACTCACAAGCTTTGTTCAGTGATCGTGTTAGTTTAGAGAAAGGGACAGAGGCTGCGATAACATCCCCGATGAAGGTGTGCAGAGTAGAATCTGAAGTACAACGACCACTTCGACGGAGCTCTTTCGATCTCAAAAGCTAAATGTCGAAGTTGGACAAGTATCTTCGTGTAGAAACCATCAAAGATTTCGAGATCGTCCGATTCCATCTGGATGGAAGATGCGAGAGGCACGAAGATCGAAAGCACAATGGAAGTAGCAACATGCCGTGATCTTGATTGATCGTAATTACTGGTAGAGAGATCCTGGCCGAGTCGAAAGGTACGGACCCACCGTGCTGGCTGTTCCCGGACAATCAAGGTTCCCTTGTGGTCCTATGATTGTCGGTAGCAGCTGATACTCTTTTCGAAATATTCTCCAAATTTTCAGTTCACTGGAAGATCTTTCTTTCACCCCAGTACCCTTTAAAGCATACCCTCCGGTATGCGTGCCCGAGGAGAGAAACCGAGTCCACCTATTTTTCGATATCTATCATTGATGAATCATCTCGCACCAATGTGCCGAGAAATAGATAGCAATAGGAGACAATAGAAATCCATTGCATAATCGATATAAATTCTCGCGGATAACTTTGCTAAGCTGCAAGCCGTTTAGTGGGTGCCTTCGTCAGGGTTTCCGTTACAGTAACAACAGATTTTCCAATATAACGTCACGATTAGTAGTGCTATGGTAGAACAGTAATTAAACAGTGTACCGCAGTAAACAGTTACATAAGTAAGTCATACAGAACACGGCCGGCTGGCCTTTTTCAGTGTCTACAGTGTCCGCATCGTATCGTACCCGGGCGCAAGCCGCCAATGGGAATCGAGCGCGGAGCAGAAACCGGGTTCATTTCGTACGTGCATCTTCCTTAATCGAACTCCGTGTACCGGCCCGACTATCGAAAAATTGACGAGGATTCTCGCTTAAATTCCAGCAGGTTTCGCAATCCGGAACGATCGCTATTGAAATTCCGATCGATAAAAGCATCCACATCCGGCCATGAGAAATTGGTCCTCGCGTTCGTTCCTTATCCCCCCCGGAGCCCGAAACGCGATCAGCATTTAACGACTAAATATGATAATAAGTGTACTAAGTGTCCGTAGTGTTAGCCAACGTGTACGTCGTATACTCCGAATAGAAGACGAGGGAGATTGGGAGAGAGACGCGAGTGAAGCGCGATAGATTGCCAGGATAGATTAGAAGATGAAGAGAAGCGCGCGCGCGAGAGAGAGAAAGGAAGGAAGAATGATTAGAGGAGTTGCGGGAAGAGAAGAAGCAAGGGACGATTGTACGTGGAGGAGTCGTATTTAACTAACCGATAATAATTACTTACTTACAGTACCGTAACCGTTTGTCAAGTTAATTAACAGTTAACCGTATCGCATACACGCATAATTATTAATTAACGTACTCTCTCCAGTATACATAAGGAAGCGCGAGCGCCCCGCCGGCCTCGCCTTTATCCGATAAATCGCGCAGGCACTCACTTACGGCAGACGACTAATAGGACTATGGCACTCGGACTCGCATCGGAGGGTGCTTGACCAGCCGCTTCTTCTATTGCGCCTTTCTCAACATCCTCGTTCTGCTTGGAAAATCACCCATTCTGGGCATGATACGCCAAAGCAATGAAATCTGGTTTTGTCACCTGTGTTCAGGTGTAAAACTGTGGCCAGAGGAAGCGTCTGGTCAGGTTGCCCCGGTTTTCATTACTCTTTCGAGTGCAGCGTTCAGTTTCTTCACTTACAACGTTGCTTTCAACACAATACAAACTACCCCACCACCCCTTCCCCATCAAACAACCCATCCACACTGAATCCCCTGTCCCAGCGGGCGCTCATGCCCGTCCAACTACCCCCGTAACCCACCACCACCACCCACCACTACCACCACCACCACCACCACCAACCCCCAACAGTTTCACGCGAATGCGTGCTTTCGTGTATCTCGTTCGCGACTTCTTGTTTCGGTGACCCAACCATTATTCGCTCGCCTCTCATTCGTCCGATTAACCCTCCTCCCTTTCGAAAGAAAGGATGATTATTTCTCAAATTTTGGAATATTGTAAAAGAAGTGGGAGGAGAGGATGATGAAAAATTCATTGAAAAATGAGGAGAAAAGTGTTGTATAGGTCTGGCTCGAAACACTGGAGAGTGAGAAGCGGGCTTTGGTGGGTCCCGTTGAAAAAGCGAACATTAAGTTCGAGACTTGAGACTTTTACGTGCAGTCAGTTACCGAGTACTACAAGCGCAAATTATCCCTCGTTTATGGCGCTCGTTTTCGTCGCGTTCCTATCGTCTCCGATCGATCTAGATCCAAGGGAGCAAATGAAAATAAAAAAGAAAAGAAGAGCAGAAATGATAGAATGGAAGAAGTATAATTGGAGAAGACGAGAGGGCAATTTTGATGGTGTGAGGGACGCGGCAGTCCAAAAGCACGATGCGACGAAAATGTGCGTGCGGATTTTAATGGTATCGATTCAGTTTGGTCGAAGTCCCCTTTTGGGCAATTAAATCGACGCACTACCGATCCCGCTGACCAAGCAATGCATTACGCAGGTATTATCAAAAGATAGCAGGAGCTTCTTTCAGCTTAGCAGCTTCTTCTTCTTCGCCGCGGAGAAAGGAATCATTGATCCGAATTCGAAATTCAATTCTAGTCAAAAATGGTACAAAGCCAGGCAGGAGACAGGCACTTCTGCCGGCACAATCGGTACTTATTAAATGCGAGACATAAGTTACAAGAAGAAGCTCAGCGAAAAACTGACTAATTCGGTCGTGCGAGGCTCCTGCCGAGCGAAATTATTTCTATTCCTTATGGAAAAAGGCCAAAAATTACTGGCAAAGGAAAACAAATGCCGGAAGCATGAATGGCCAGCGGGACCGCACACAAGGAAATATCCGCGTTGTTGACTAAAAAAAAAAAAAACGTGTAGCCTCTTTTTGTTGTATATCGAATGTCGGCCGAGATATTCGGCCGACGGTCGTATCGAGCAAAAGCGACACTCTTTAAGGGAAAAAGAAGGAGGTATATGGATGTACGGTGCGAATGGATCCTTCGAAAGCCTTGATTGTTGTTGTTCCGTCGAGTTTCTTATTTTGTAATATACCCGCCCATCCACGCTTTCCGGTAAGGGCTCCATACCGAACGGATCATCGTTGATCGATGCGCTATGAAATCATTATGCATCAGTAGTACAATCCGACGAGAATAATCTTGGAGCCCGAGCCTTCGATACTGCGGTTAATCTATTACTACTATTATTGCGATTATTATTATTACTACCACCACCTATTATAATTAGTTCTTAATTACGAATTAACATCGCAAAGATCGCTAGGGGGCAATTGGAAGCGTATTTTGTAGAGAGAACGTGGGCGAGATAAGCGAGTACAAGTAGGACTCGACTAATGCTGTTCGCTAAGATAAAGAAAGCCATAGTATATTGTAAAGTTATATAACGATCGTTAACGAATTGGGCAAAGATATCGAGAGCAATGGAGCAGCAGCACAGCCGCACTTCTTTGAGATTTTCGTTCTCCTTTTATACATATATTCCGTGTTTTTAGTCCCTTGTTTCTTTATATCCTGCCTGCGAGTAACTAGTAAGGTGTACCACATCCCTTATATGTTACGCCCGTTAAATATTAGAGATTATTTGTACATCCTATTTATGTGCGAGCAAAGCTCGCATTACTTTTAGTTAGCAGCCTTCCCAACCCACCCCTTCCCCCTCCCCCCCTGCCCCCTCGTTAGTTAAGTTAATCAAGCCGAAATTGGCCGATCACCCTGGAAGCTTTGCGCGATACGTTCCTTGAGGTAAGGTCGATCCCCGACTGATTAGCCTCTCAGCCATTTATATTGTTTTTTAAGTTTAAGCCTGGCGTCGAACTTTGTCTTTTACTTGTCGGATGGTAGGGTTAATTATCGGAAAAAACCTTTCCGGACTCCTCGCTTTCTTCTTGTAGAATTGCTCGCATGCGGCGTCGGGTAAGAGTTAAACCTCACGTGTGTTCCTCCTTACCCTATTACGTATACCCATTGCACGTCCCTCGTTTGCACGAAGAGTACGTAGGCTGCTCTCGGCCTCTCTCTATCTCTAATTAGCGCGAGGATTTCCGGGCAAAGATCTCATGATGTCGTGTCGTTCGTTCGCTCAATCGTTTTATACGAAGGAAAGGGAAATTCGCTCTCGGTCGGGGCTCCCCTTCGATATTCTCGGTGGAGAGAAGGAGGAGGCGTGTCGCTCGTACTCTTCGCTCACTTGCGCACCGCCTCTACTCGCGGACATTTGCCACCTGTCCAAAACTATGCCTACTCTTCTTCTTTTTTTTTTTTTTTTTGCTATCTCGAGACTTATCTTTCATCGTGTGTGCAGCTACGTGTATGACAAGTGCAAGTAGACTTAGGAAAAACAATCGAACGAAGCGCACACCATCGATATTGGCATTACATTGGCGGCGGTCTGCGAGTGGGACGATGCTGAGTTACGTTTGCTAGTCAGAATTGGTTAAAAGCGATGGAGCAAGCTACACGCGTGTTTAGTTAATAGTTACTGCCACTTGCGGCTCGATCGCTCGGCCGACTAGTTTTTTTTTCTCTTTTTTTTTTTATTAATGGTACGTTGCTAAGTGTTGCGTGCATCAATGCGTATACAACAACTACGGTTCTTTAGTTACTATTGACGTAGAGTGGCGGATCAGCACGCCGGTTCGATTTCCATTTTCAATTGCAATTCTTTCGTAATAGATTACATCTCTAAATGCGAATACCCGAATCATTCGGCATCACGGTGAGCCGTAACCGGTGTTCTGCCGTCCCTATTTTTCGCTAGCACTATTAAAACCCTCTGCCTATCATCGCGATTTACTTTAGTTCTCTTATACTACAATTGTATCATCGTTATTCGTTTCTACCGATAGAAATTACCTTTAAATACTAGTGTTTAATTCGTATCGCCCCGGAGTCAGCGGATTCGTCCTGCTAATAATTTCGTTGCGCGAAAACCTTTGCGAAAAGTCCTGCGAATTTGTTATACTCCGAGTTACCTTTGAATTTTCCCTGCCGAGTGTTCAAATTGATCCCAGTTTTTCTTCTTCTTTTTTTTTCCTGACACTCGACTTTTTTCGTATATGTTTTGCATCCAAGTTGGGCGGCGAAATTGAAGGCGGAGAATCTTTCAACGAGAGCTTTCTCGCGGCGAACGAAAGCAAAGCGCAAAATAGAGTCTCCGAAATACGCTGACGATTGTCACGAGATTTAGGAGCCACGTGCATTTATTGAGAGACTATCGTTACCTACTATTGCCCCGAAGCACTACGAAAGCTTGAACGCGCGTCTGGCAATGACAACGTGCGATCAAGTTTCCATGGTGCTGTCAGTTATCGCTATTAGTTCTTATTAGTTGATACGCTACTACTACTATTACCGTTATTATTAGTTAATGCTATCGACTCTTGATGAAAGCCTACTGTCGATCGGCGAGCGAGGTAACTGTTTCGATTCACTTCTCGTCTGATTGGATAATCAGTCCCCATTTAAAGGGTTTGAAAAAGTCCGAAATACAGACGAGGAGGAGACGTATGCGATTAGACGATTGTATTAATAACAGGTGGTTTTAACATCGAGCATGCGAAAAACGAGCTATAATTTTGAGAAGCCAGAATTCTTGCAGACAGAATCCTCGAAGCGCCGCGTACGTCGTGATGATGAGCGTTTACAATTTCTCGACTTTCGGAAATGGTCGACGCGCAAAGAGAGAAAAGTAGACGGGAGAAAAGCTTAAAAAAAGAAGAAGTATAGCAGAAAGATGAAGGAGGTGTACGTAAAGCGATCGAGCAGTGATCGAAGCTGAAAACAAGCAAAAAACCAATCGAAGCGAATACGATATATAGGTATAATTGAAAAACACGAGTCTCTTTCGGTTCCGAGCGAGTTCCGCATTGCGTAGGATTTCTCAATTACGATAATGTGAATATGATACACATGTGATGCAATATAATCTAGGAGGAAGGAAAGATGAGGAATTTTTCGAGATGACTGCGAGATGAGTAAAAAAGAACACAGGCGGTGTTATTAAAACACACTAAGACGCACACACGCAGGACACACATACGCAGGCACACACATACGCACACACATCTATACAAATGAGAATTTTTCTGAATATCGCGTGAGCCTTTTTGCGTGAGAGAAAGGAAGAAAAGCTGAATAATTCGTAAGACTTCTTTAGGACAGAAAAACGAGAGAGCCACCCTTTTTCGATCGTTCAACTTCGTCAACCGGTGCTTCCGTGCACGACGATGGAAGGACTCTTCCGGGCACGCGCGTCCGACGAAATTGCCAAACTTTTCCAAGAAAAGCCGTGCTTTCCGTATCGCGTGCATCGCATTTTTTCACGCGGCAGCATGATTTGTCCGGCGATGCACGCGGCCAGTGTTCGATGAGAAACACTACTTACATAGGTATCGATTATAGAAATTAGGATCCTTTCGGTCGGACAGTTTCCCAGACACGCTTCAATTCTCGGCCCGAAATTCTTACCGGCGAATCCAATGAATTCCCGGCGAATCATGAAATTAACTCGGAACTGTGGAGCGTCTCCGAGATAGTCCGACTCTCCTTCGCCAATTGTAAAGAGAAAAAGGAAAGCAAAGAGCTCTTATTATTTGTCCAAGCTAGATTCCAGTTGGAAGTTGGGCAGACTTTGTGACTTCCTCGACTGACAAACGAATGAATTTACTCGTATTAAAAAGACTAGAAAAGTTTGAGCGAGGGTCGAGAATATTTGGTCCAAGATATTGGCAGAAATAATTTAGCCTCTTTCGACACTCGACTCGCTAACCGAAGGTTGCACTTATGTCTGATTTCAATCGCTCCAACTGGAATCTTTGCTTTTCATTAGACATATCAGAAGGATGTAAGTTTGAACCGGCGCTAAGGATTATTTTCGAGGTCTATCTAGGAAGTAAGGCAATTAATCTAAACCGGCTGAAATCGTAACTTGTAAGTGCAGTGTGTCTGGATACTTGGTGAAGTAGAGCTACTATATTGAACACTGCGAGCAATGGATTCCACGATTAATCTGGTCGAGGAGTTCGGAGTAATAATACATGTGCAAAAGTTCGTTTGGGCTTCCTGTCGATGGTACAAGATTCGTTCAGGCGGCAATCCATTCCTCGGTCGGTCTGGTTCATTGGCATTCGAAATTCACTTTTGACGTAATTTCATTATTGACACGAGGCCGGCCATAATGTCAGGTACGCGTATATATATAAAGACATGGCAAAGAGGCACACACTTGGAATCCAGTGGTGTGATTGCTGCCTGGACGAGCTCCTGTACGTTAGACGTACTTGAGGATCAATTCAAGTTTCGGATCGTCGAGGAGGAAAAACCAGAGTGCGATAGAAGAGAAGAAAGAGGAAAGGGAGAAGAAGAGAGGCGAGAAAGAGAGGGTATAAAATGGTGTTAATCGAGAGCAATTGTACATACACGAGGTAGACTAGAAATTAAGTGCATTTCACGGAGACACGCGTTCGAGAGGACTTTCCCGTTTACTTTGACAAAAAGGAAACAAATTATAATTCGTGGTCGCCGAGGGCCGGATGAGAGGCGGCCTCGTCGATCATGGAAGCACGCGATTGACCACCAGCCTAAATACTTCCAAGTGAATTCTCATTGCGGAGACAAAGGAGACAAGAAAGGGGGGAAAAAATTTATCTGCGAAAAGGCTGATGCGTCTGGAGGGCGTCTAAGCGTTGAAATTCCGTGCGAAAGGTTCGTCTGAGTGTGTCGGAAGCAGAGATAAGGGGAAAAAAAAACAGAAACACAAGGAGCTAGGGTGAATATTCAATTCAGCGCGACTGTGTCTAATTCAGAGAACCAAGCAGAAAATCGTGTGAGCGAATAGCTGATGACCGAGCGAACGAATACGAAGCAGGATGCGAGATAATGTTGCGTGAGTGATTGACAAAAATTAAGGGCGAATGTGAGAACTTAAAATACGCTGCGAATGGTACGAATGAACGTGAGAAAAATTGTGAACAGCGCGAATGGCTGAGTGTGAGTAACTAAACAAAATTTTACTACCAAGTGGACTAGAATCGCAACCGATGGGCATTATTAAGCGAAAATGAAATTTTCGGAGCGTTTTTTCGACGAAGAAAAGCGTCCAAAATTGTACCTATTTTCATTTTATAAATTATATATATATATGTATATGTATATGTATATGTATAGATATACGACGACCTAAACGATCATTATTGTGAGAGAAAGAGAGAGAAAGAGAGAGAGAAAGAGAGAGAAAGAGAGAGAGAGGTGATGTAACGCGAGAAAGAAGGGAGAGCGCGCGGCGGGTAAGATTTAATGAGGAGCGAGGAGCGCAAGAAGAAGATGAAAAAAATTATTGTATCTATATTCGGGGAGGTGATCGATGATGTATTCGAGTCGTGATTATTATTATTATTACATATTATGATTATTGTGTATAGTTAAGGCGAAAATGGAATTTTAGACGAAATTATCGAACTCGAAGTATATAGAGGATGATAGGGAGAGAGGAGAGGCGTGCAGAAAGCGCATGTGCGAGCGGGAAGCGAACGAGTGCGCCAACCCCTCGGGGATGATTCGGGAGCTTTTTTCTCCCATTCTTCGAGGGGATGTGAGCATGCTAGAAACGTGAGAAAGAGCGCGAGAGCGAGAGCGAGAGAGCAAGGTTGAGAAAGTGTGAGAAAGAGTGAGAAGATAATGATGAGGAGAAAGAGCGTGTCCTTGAAAGGCAGAAGTCCCCCTCCCCTCGAGTGAAAATCATAGAAGAAAATCACGGCCGATAAAAAAGGAGAGAAAGAGAGAAAGAGAGAGAGAGAGAGAGAGTTAGCGCGGGCCAAGAGTGCATTTCGAGACAATACGCGACCGCGATTAGTCACGGGCAATAGTCGTTCTATCTACTAGTTTCCGTTTCCAGGACGGCACCCCCCTCCCATGGGTTTTAAGTTTACGTGAACAGAACGCAGAACGCAGAGAAGACCGCCTCGACAAACACAACGACTCGGTCAAAGCAAGCAACACACTTCTTTCTTTTGTACGACGACCAAAATCGAATCGATGAAATAGCCATAGCCACAATACACACACATGCAGAAACAACCAGCAGGGTATATCTGATATCTAATGTATAACTATACATATATGTATGTATGTACGCACGCATACGTACAGAGCACACACAAGCTGTAAAAGCCACAAAGCGCGTACGTGATGAAGAGGGCCCCCTCGCGCGCGACAATGCAGTGCCCAACCCGGCTTAATCATTCGGCGACGATATATCGACATTTCAGGCGTATCCGGTTTTCCTTTCACCAGCATTTTTCTCCAGACACGAAATTCGAAATTCGGGCAGCATTGTCCCGTCTTGGGGGCGCGTAGAGGAGGACACCAGGAGCAAGATAGCTCGAGTGGGAGAGAATGAGAGAAAGAGCGAGAGCGAGAGAGAGAGAGAGTGAGAGAGAGAATTGTTGGAGGAGGGTTGGGGAGTCAGAGAGAAAGAGAGAGAAAGAGAGAGAAAGAAAGAAAGAGAGCATAAGAACAATCGCTAATAAGTAAAATCGAAGCAGTATACTTGCTCGGTGGTCGAGGGTCATCGAACTTTGCCTATTCAAATTTCATCCCTCGCGATCCGACGCCAACTGTCGACGATTTTCCACGCTCTCGACATAGCGAAAATGTCCCTCGGTCGACGAGATCGGAGAACCAAAATGAGAAAGTGGTCGAAAAAGATATAATAGAAATTCGTGAAAAATTTTGTACCAACACTGTGCCGATTCAGATCCGCGTGGCAGATTTTCTCTGCATTCATATATCCGTGATTTAGAGGCCCGTTCGATTGAAAGTGCGCGCGGACATTTCGGGAGGAATCGTGCTTTCGAGATGACTGTCACCGCCGACCGAGACGGGCGACAATATGTTTTTATAAGCGCAATTCTGTTTTTCGTTACCACCGCAGCAGTATACGAACCCCAGAGTTATTTCATACTGCCGAGCAAAGCAGCAACCTTATTACCACTTTCCTAGTACTAGTTCCCCCGGACTGTCTGCATTACCAATAATTATCCCGTTTCCCATTCTTTTGGCTTCCTCTTTTCAGTGACGTTGGCTCCACCGCCTTCGCCCACACCCCAAAATAATTAATTCCTGTTTACAGAGGAACCTTTTGCAGTCATTATTACCCCTCCCTTCCCAATTGCCAATTTCCAATCCGATACCAATTATCATCTCAATAAACAACATCGGCGGGCACACCCAATCGCCAAAGCATCAAAAGCCGTATATCATTCCCCACCCCCCAGTCACCCATCACTTGTCCATCCGTCAAATTGTCATTCATTACATCATCGTCATCAAAAGGTCCGTCAACACACACACACACACAATGTCCCTCCTCACCGACGGCATACACAAATCCCACCACCCTTCACAACCACCACCCCACCCCACCCCCGCCCCCTCAACTTTTCCAAAAAGGTCCTATCCAGAATCCAAACATCCCTCCACTAGCGAACCGATTAAAACCAGTGTGGGTGAATGTGTCAGCACGTGCAAAAACAACCAAAAGCTTTCACTACATGCGGATTTCCAGGAGGAAGGCCGATCGAAAACGTAGGGAAACAGCGTCGACTGATCGAAAGGCTATGAGAGAGTTTCCGAGCGAAAGGGTGGGAGAGACAGAGAAAGAGAGAGAGAGAGAGTGTGTGAATGAGAGAAAGAAGGAAAGAGAGAACAAGCAGAGTAAAGAAGTAGGGGAAGAAAGTTTTGGGAACACCTTGGAAAGAGAAAATATAGGTCAGGATTGGAGAATCGAGTAATCGTACGCACACACACATTCCTCGTACTGTGTAGGGACATTTTGCATCCATCGTGTGAAAGATCACGAGACAGATGATGAAGTGTGCGTGTGTCCGTGAGCAAGAGAGAGAGAGAGAGAGAGAGTGTGTGAGAGTGAAAGAGAACTCGGAAGAGCGGAAGGAAGAAAGTTGAGGAGGACAGAGAGCGGAGAGAATGAGCGTGTGAAAGCGGCTCTGAGAGAACGAGAGGTACGAAGAAGAGACTAAAAGCTAAAAAGTGCGAGCGAAAAGAATAAGACGACGGAAGCTGAACAAAAAAAACCATGCGAAAAATGCAAAATGTACGAAAAAACGAACATTGATACTGTCTTCGTTTTTTATGGTCGTTTCTCCGTTCGACACGCTACTGAATATCAATATTGACAATTGTCATTCGATTATTACCGACGACGGTTCGATCGTTCTTATTATTACGAAACTATTACTATTATTACGAACAGACGAATGATTATTATTATTATTAATTATTATTATTACCATTTATTATTGACATTATTATCACGATTTATTATTGCGACGATGATTATTGCGATTATTGCTATTATCATTATTATTAATTATTATTAATATTATTATTATTATTATGTGGTACAATAAAAATTTAATAAGCATAACACGAGTGTTATACATACAAGTGTTTCAGTCTCGTGAGCATCCATACCCGGCACCGATTTTATCATTGATGAACTTCTTATCGGTGCTGCTTTTCCTTTCAACCCACAATCCTGACCCCTCTTACGCACTAAACATACCGATAAACCCCCGTCGCCCTCTGCCTCCTGGCCCGCAAGAAAACAACATGCTTTTATCGTCACGTTTTATTTATGAATCTGGAACACTTGGCTACTAGAGGACATTTCTGGTCCCCTGAAGCGTCGTATCGCCAAGTGATAGCAGGATTGATCATTGAGAAAAAGCAAGAGAATCCCGCGGAGGGGTCACCGTGTGGAGGGGTCCACCAGCAGCTTGCTTGGTCTTCTTTTCTCGAATTAGTACAGGTTTAACTACAAGAAGAGAAGATGCTACGATTCGGCACTCGTAGCAAGGCAGTCTGCCTCGAGGCTCTCGAGAAGTGCTTCGATTCCTTGGGAAACACGCGTGAATTATCTGCTATAACAACACCTGTGGCAGTCGGTTTAAAGGGTGGCGATTTCGCCAGGCAATTTCATAGTTTGATCAATGCCGAGTTACCAAAGGGAAAGCCTGCAATCGTACGAAGAGATGGTCGTCGCTCTTTCTCGGCGAACGCTTCGCAAGAACCCAGAAAGACTTGTCTGTATGAACTTCATCGGGAACATCGTGGTGAGTGTTTAAGAGAACTAATTCAGTTTTTATTTTTTTTGTTCGGTCAGTTCTGATGTTATTTTATATTTGTCTTAGGTAAAATTGTTAATTTCGCTGGATGGTTATTGCCGGTGCAGTATCAAGATGCAATTGCCGTGTCACATCAACATACAAGGACGCTTGCGTCCCTTTTCGATGTTGGACACATGCTTCAGACACGAGTCTTTGGCAAAGATGCAGCAGAATTGCTTGAATCCCTCACTACTTGTGATTTGAGGAACTTGAAAAAAGGTGCTGCTACACTTACTGTATTTACCAATGACAAGGGTGGTATTCTCGATGATTTGATCATTACGAAGGACGAAGAGAATAAGTACTTTGTTGTATCGAACGCTGGGAGAAGAGACGAGGACTCAAAATTATTGCTACAGCGTCAAGTATATTTATTTGACTTGTACCATTTGTTAGATTCTATGTAACAAATTGATTTTATCCTCGACTTATTTTTAGGAAGAGTTCAAAGGCCAAGGAAAGGACGTGAGCATAGAATTTCTGGATCCTCTTGAACAAGGACTAATCGCACTGCAAGGGCCAAGTTCAGAAGCAGTCCTTCAACCCTTGGTAAAAGTCAACTTAAGGGATCTGAAGTTTATGAACTGCATTGAGACAGAAATACTTAGCGGTCCAGTTAGAATATCTAGATGTGGTTACACTGGCGAAGATGGCTTTGAAATATCAGTTCCCGCAAATTACGCGCGTAATCTTGTCGAGAAGATATTGCAAGTACCTGAAGCGAAGCTTGCAGGTCTTGGTGCAAGAGATACCTTAAGGTTTTTATCAACTTCTCGTGTTTTTAGACTCACACTTCGTCAGGTATTAATTAAGAAATTATTGTAGATTGGAGGCAGGTCTTTGTTTATATGGTCACGATATTAATGAAGAGACAACGCCAGTCGAAGCTGTTCTCACATGGTTGGTTGGTGAGTAACAAGGAAACAACTCCATTAAAATGAGTTATTTTTACTCTTTTGGTCGAGGAACATACAACTCCATTATTCTCGTATTACAGCCAAGAGAAGGCGAGCGGAAAAGAATTTCCCGGGTGCGGAAAGAATATTATCCGATATAAAATTGGGTCCAAACAAGAAGAGAGTAGGTTTAATGTTGGCTCAAGGTGGACCACCAGCCAGAGAAGGAGCGCCAATTTTAACTCCTGAAGGAGAACGAGTTGGTACTGTGACTTCCGGGGTTCCAAGTCCTACTTTAGGTAAACCGATCGCTATGGGATATGTACCTACAGATCTGGCGCAATTTGGGGGAGGAGTACTAGTGGAAGTTCGAGGAAAAACCTATAAAGCTACGATTACCAAAATGCCATTTGTTAAAGCCAACTATTATAATCCTAAATAAAAATCTTTAGAAATTTGCGAAAAAATGAATTTTGAGTTACAGCTCTGTAAATTGTATCATTTCTTCCTTGATGCAAGAAAACATTTCCCACCAAGTTTCAGCCCCAGAAAATGTCGGGAAGACTTGAAAACATGAGGAAAACCATCAGAATGAGATGAAATCAATTATTTAGGATCGGTTTTCCATGTGTTTTCGGTACAATTCCGGCACTTTGGCCACTGGATTCATGTTTTCTATCCGTTTTGATACTCAAACAATCGATTTATCAAGCGTTCGTCAAAGTCCGAGAACCTTCGAAAAATCGAAAATTTTAGAAGGGGTACACCTTAAAAAATTTGCGAAAAAATGAATTTTGAGCTAGGGCTCTGGAATTTATGTCACTTCTTCCTTGATGCAAGAAAACATTCTCCACCAAATTACAGCCCCGGAAAATGTTGGGAAGACTTGAAAACATGAGGAAAACCATCAGAATGAGATGAAATCAATTATTCAGGATCGGTTTTCCATATGTTTTCGGCACAATGCCGGCATTTCTGCCACTGGTTCCGTGTTTTCTATCCGTTTTGATACTTAAACAATCGATTTATCAAGCGTTCGCCAAAGTCCGAGAACTTTCGAAAAATCGAAAATGTTAGAAGGGTACCTGGCTAAACCAGTGCACTGAAAAGAGCGATACTTCGCCAGAAATGTGCAGGCTACTGCCATCTGGACGGAAGGAAAGGAAATTGGTAGCCGATGCAGTAGCTCGCTACTGCAGGAAAGTCAGAAAATCGGATGGCCTGCCTGAGCAGTAATACAGGAACCACTTGGGAACCTTTATTACAGACTATCTAGATGGAGCTACTCGTACGTGGCTATGCAGGAATGAACAAACGGTTTCCAACGGGATCGCAAGCGAGAAGGAGAGTAATTAAAATATATGAAAATCATATCAATTTAACAATGAAAGCACAGCTATTCGCCCGGATATACTTGTGGTAATGCACTCACTAATAATAGTGAAGTGTGATTTCTATTAAGGATTTATTAACATTAACATGCCAACTCATCTATATGAATAAAACAGCAAGTGCATTAGCCGTTAAATATTTCCGACCCAGGTCTCACCACGAGGAGGTTGCTGGCTTAGAGACCCGCCCACCACCCATGCACTACAAAGCCAAAAAAAAAATAGCATGCAAAAAAAGCCAAACAAAAAATTGGTGGTGGGCACTAAGGCACATGCAAACTTTCCATTCATTCCTTAAACATACTAGTACGCAAGAAGGGCGCCCTTTTCCGCACGCAATATAATCTACGTTTAATCCTATACGATTTAAAGCTAACGCATGATGACGTTGTACGTTGCGATGATCTTCCATGTTGTATTAATCTTCAATGTTGGAGATGATCCTTGAAACCTACTTACAACTAGAGAAATTATTAATTCGCATATTATATAACTAGGCATGCAATACTTATATAAATAGGCTTATATCTAAACGCAAACTTAAAGTAACACTGTAGCTGGAATCATCTACAATAGAAAAAAGATTAGTTTGCCGTGCTTTCGGAGAGCATTGGGCTATTCACTAAGCTTGCAATTGCCAATTCTGGCATTGCATTCTGAGTGAACATTAACGCGTGACTCTAATCGACAAAGTCGTTACTGCGTTTACTGCAAGCGCGAGCTTCTCCGTAAATATATTTATTACAAAATTGTAAAATTGTCGCGTAACCGCGGAGATGACGCCGCGATCAGTTGAACCTGGAACACTGGTACCCGTGATTATAATTGTAATTATTATAAAACCAGTAATTATAAGAACTGGTGAAAAAATAAAGCAACGTGGGAGGGCAAAATACGCGGTTGCTTCCACTCAGTTCCCAGATCTCTGTCACTAGGAAGGGCAAGGAGTACCAGAGATATGTACATTACATCCAAAGTAATTGTACAGTCAAGACGATTGATCTTGACTTGCAAGTGAAGTTAATGGTGAAGTTAAGTCGCGATAAAAACCTATGTACTCGTGCTCAGAGCTCAACACCATGATTATATGACTCTAAAGTTCATAGCCAGTTAACGCAACACTATTAGAAAAACACTCTCTATTCGGAGAGAGGATCAGTCATGAAATAATACAAATTCTAATTCAACAATTAAACCTATCGAGGGGGCCTCCCGTGGCCAATTATGACAGATGTCATGCTCATCGCGGAACTAAAAGCTCAAGAGGTACGAAATAATGAGGCACGCGCTAACCAGGGAGTTCCACCGCGGCTAAGCTTGACCGTGAAGCCAAGAAGCACTAATGCAGATGTGGACCATTCCTAGTCTCTCTTGAGCTTTATCTAATAAAAGCGGTACTTGATATCCATTCAAAACAATGATATCTTTAATGCAGGGGAGTTTGTCGAAAAATCCACCCGCGGCTAAGCATGACCGTGAAGCCAAGAAGCACTAATGCGGACATAGATTTCATCGACGAAATCCCACCGCAAACGAACCCGAAATCGACTTGATGGCCAACTAGACCAGCGTCAGTTGGATTGCTAGTAATTTACTCTACTATATGTATAATATAATAACCGCAACACTAATATCGCAAAGGTATGAAATGAGGCTGTAGCCACTAGAAGGGTATCCACCGCGGCTAAACATGACCCTGAAGCCAAGAAGCACTAATGCGGACATGGATCCCTCTCTCAGTCTGTGCTGAGGTACAAAGAGCAAAAATCATACTTGATATTCATCCAAAATGATGATATCTTTAATGGCGGGGAGTTTCCCGAGCAGTCCACCCGTGGCTAAGCATGACCGTGAAGCCAAGAAGCACTCATGCGGACATGGCTGACTTCGAGAAAATCCCACAGAAACTTAAAAAGCAAGTGATTGCCGCAGATTACTTCGAGATCGCGAGATATACTACGGTGATCTTTCACAATTGAGATCACAACAACCCCGCAAATAAGCTAGTGTGGGACACAGTTTCTGGCGTACACAAACCCCCCCATGTGTCATGTGTCGTAGATTACAACCGCGCTGACTCGACTTTACCCAACCAACTGCAAAAGGATAAAGGTTGTGGGAGCGCGGGGGTGTCCTTCGCGAAATCGTGAGTGTAAGCCAAAGTGATAGCAAGTCTATCATCTTAGCTGGGAGCAGTACTTGATTGTATCAATACTAAAATAGAGCGATATTTCATTGTCAATCAAGCTCTTTGGTGAATAAATTCAGCAAAACTTTGCTGCGTGACTCGAGTAAGGAGTTGCCATTGTTCCCGATAAGTGACATAGGCACTTATCGAGGCCCTGAGTACCAAGAGATTTGTGCACTAATTCCACAAATCTCTGGCACGGTGAATCTACTATGATTCTACATCGGTACTGAACTGTTCAGTACAAGAAAAAGTAGTCTCCAAATGGACTTTACTGAATCAGACGTACGCCACAGGCACATTTTCAGATGAATGTGCAATAAAAAAAAATAAAAAAAACATGGTTGTCTCGACTGATGAGATGAGTGACTCTAAACTCTAGATGATTGGTTTCGGACGGGTGACTCTACTTTAGTTTTGGCAAATCACGGACACTATTGATGATGGTGCAAACATAGCAACAACGCGGTGCTCTCAGCCAGTGCTGGTTTAACTAAACTGCAGCAGCCCTAATGAAAATCGCGGGGGTTAAAAAAAGCTAAGTACACCCGACGAATATGCGCCGGTTGCGCCTAACCTGCCCGGGTAGCACTGACTGAGGCACATAGATTCTACTTTGTGCAATAACAAATTCCCGATACGGATCGCGTGACTCTAACCGAGTGGTTACTCAGAGGCGCTATCTAACACAAGAGAGAAACAAGGAGGCTCACCAGACCAGTGGTGGATTATCTTTTTTCTGAAGAAGAGTATCAGAACAAGATAATCCGAAGAAGAAGAACAGATGCGCGGGACGAGAGGTGAGCGATATATAAGACCCCTACCGTGAGCATCCTCTGAGTCCACTTTTATTTTGTCGTTTTATCAGCAAATTCACAAAAAAAGAAGTGGGTTTGTGAGGGGGGGGGATAACCATAAATTGGTGCACGCACTTGCCGTAACGTGTCTCACGTTGGCGAGCCGCAGACTATTATTTCGGTGACTCGACTTTCCTAACATTTTGGGACTCGAATAATAAACTGATAGGTGTAATAAAAAAAAATAAATGATTCTACTTTATTCAGCAAAGACTCTACTTTAACAAGACGCGTTAGCATGTAAAAAACAACTTGATTTTAAAAAGAACGTGACTCTAATTATTCTAGTTGGCTTAATAATTAAGATAATTAATATTTTAATGAAGCAAACCTAGAGAGTCAAAGAACAAAAGCAATCCACTCCAGTATGAATCATATATTACATAATTTGAAACCGACTTTTGTATTAGAAAATCTGTAATACTACTCTCCGAGTTGCGTTGCATCTCTTCGAGTTTTATCACAGTCCCACTCGAGTATTACCGCAGATTCATGAAATAAATCTCTGGCAATCCTCGTAGGTTAAATTCCCGCCACTCGGCTATGTAATAATAGCACAATTAATCCGCTACGAATTAATTGAGTATGACCACATAGTCGTGTGTGGGTGTGTTCGCATACCTATTTATTTGAATCTATTTACCACTAAGGGAAAATATAAGGTACCGGTACCAGTGTTTGAAAATCAGATGATAAAGGCGAACTTTGCAATGTAATTGATTAGCTGGGTGACGAGTTATCTCGTAGAACTCATCTAATGTGAATGTGTCTCTGACTTCCAGTCACTACTGCATCAGAGTGCCTGCAATATTCCTATAGATTACTAGCATGTAAGCCGAAAGCAACGATCCCTTGTCATTCGTGTGACATCTCATATACTTTCTTCTTAAACACTAGTATCTGGGTTTGCGAATGTGTGCGAGGTTTGCAAGTTAGAACCTGCTATATCACACTACGACCGGGAGAATTGTAAACTACAACCCTCCCAAGTTTGAAACGATCATTTGTCCTTCGATTGACATCACGTAACATTTCTTTTTTTCAAACGACACATTGGCATGGACTCGAAAAGCTAGCTAATGACACATTGACATTGCAAATACTCTAAATTTGGCCTGCTCTCAGGGCCTGGCAAAGAAAAAAAAAAAGATTAACCCAGCTAACAAATTACGACCAGCCAGCTCTGGTCCACCCATGACTGCATAAAAAAGTACTCTAAATATTATCCTCGGAACAATTCCTCTATAGGAATAATACTGACGATAATGCAACATTTGTGAACTGAGGAGTTGGAACGAATTAATTGATCATTCTCTTAGGAAATGTCCAACCAATGCACTCCAACTATGAAATGTACTGTTACCTTATAGGTATCACGGATGCAGCGATACCTATAAATTATGTTGTCCATTCCTGATATCATAGATACAATGATATTAAGTATGACCAACATGATCCTCAGCTAACAAGAACAATAAAGCCATTAAGGCATTGCAAACCCATGGGCACTTGGATCTCTACAAGGATTTCCATCCTTAGTTGACCAATATCATCTGAGGTATGCTAACACAATAATCGCATCCTTCCAAGCGTTCTCAGTTGGACGCGAATAATAAATATATAGAAAATTGCAAGTAACATATATGCAAATAATAGATACTGGAGTGAAAGTTTCATCCTGAAACCCTAAAGAATTTAGCCTTTATGAAAATCGCGTGTCTGCAAGCCCGCCGAGAACCGGACACAGGAACACTTACGTTCGTGCCACAGCCCTTCGTTCGCATAATGCGAACGGCTGAAAATAATGAGCATAGTGACATTAAGGTACAAGATGACTGGCCATCGAGGATGGCCAGCCATGGTTCTTCAACCCTCTTCATGGGCCACTTCGATGAGATATCTTCGGGTTGAAAACCCAGCAACTAGATTGCTCGAGAACACATCCTAGCATGATGCGCGAACAACAACGACGCGAGATGAGAAAGAGAACGAATCGCGTATATAGTTACCCAGCCCAGAACTAGCGATTAGGACAATAGCCACTTGACAGTGACTATTATCCAAACGCACATTTAATGTGTCTCGAGCAACAACCAGCAACCCCCCACTCTATCCCCGAAACAAAAGAATTTAATTCTCCCCAAGTACCTAGCACTTATGCAACAACAAAATTATTTTGTAACAAAACAATTTTATTGCTGTATAATTAGTGGCATTACACAACGACAAAAATTGCTACTATTCTAGTGACCTTAGCAGCCGCTAGCCATAGCTTGTGCAATTTCAGCAATTGCATAATAATCTGGACCGACCATCGATGAGCTTCTTTCTTCGGCTCCCTTTGTGCAATGGGAGCTCAGCTTACCCACTAACTTATAAATAGAGTGTCACTACTATCCATCCGCACCCTTAGCACGGACAATGTAGTAGCAACGGCACGAGAATTTTCGCACATCAAGTCGAAAATGTCCCGGGCCCTACCTGCTTATTCTACATGACTCATTCAGAATGGTAACACAAGCGTGGACACAGACATACATTTTCCTGAAATCAACCAGGAAGCAGTTACAATCCTTGCGACAAAAGTCACTGTGATCTCTTTAAATAATTTATCAAAACTTATTACTGTATCTCAATAGTAGATGCTTAATTAGCATACCAATTTACGGCTGAGTTAATAACTCACAAAAGCAAGCCGCAGAATTATATGTTTGAGATAGAACAATGAAGAATAGCAATTTATTAAATTAGCTGACTATGCATCAACTATTTCAATAACTTGCCATTACAATAAACTATGTATATGTGTGACTCTAACGACGCACAGACCACGCAAAACATACACTCACACATGTGGTAAGTACGTCGTGCACAATCGCTTCTGCTTCCCAATTGCCATACATACAATGAAATATATATACCATCAACCATGTCCTAGTCCCACACGCATAAGAGTTACACCTGGGCAACTCGAATGAGTGTGGGCATACCACAGACATGGCTAAAAAATGCCTCCGACCTTTGTTGCTCAATCTTGAAGTGTGCTGTAAATCCTAGTTAAAATTGATAAAAATATTAGTAGTCTTCTAAACGGGCTATTGACTCTACTTCAAGATCATTTTTTATATTAGTCAGAAGGACTTTTCTTTAACACAGAATTGTACTCTAAATATGTACTTTCGTCTCAAAGACTCTACTAGATAAACTCGACTGAACTTTTTGTTCGTATATTTATACAATAAGAAGTTATATTACTCACATCTTTATAATAATATATTCATCCAAATATCAAAATGACTCTACTATATTTAGACAGACATTTCCCTTTGAAGACTGGCTATCTCTCCCCATTTTCCTTGTAATGGTATTCCGCGCAAAAATTTAAGATTCTAGAACGATTATTGAATTTAAGATATCTGTTCATATTTACAGATATAGTATACAGATTGACTTAGGAAGCTTGCAGACGTAGTTGAGTTAATAGATATTCAACTATTATATACGCAACACTACGGGAAGTAAAGGGAAACTGGACGCTCGCAATTCGGCCAGCCAAGGATCTAGCACCGATCGTAAAGGCTATACAGTCGAGCAGAAACTACAAGTTGCTTTGGGGATTAGCGTGAACTGAGCGCCACCACCGCACATAGTTGCCTACACACAGCGGCACTGGACCGTAACGGTCCTGCCAACATCATATAGATATCTCTCCGAACACATCCCCCATTCGACCAACAAGCAGCCCCACACGTCAAGACCACGAATACAAGGTAAAAGACCTTGGCCAACAGTACCACAAGTGGGAGGGCGACTCTACTACTAAAGATTCTTCATCATTCTTGATACCACCGAGGTATCATCTTAAACAAAGCACGGTCCGTGGAGACATGTACAACGCGCGCACATGCACCGAAGCCACTAGCATTGCAAGAAAGAAAGCACGAAACTTCTGGCGAAGTTAAGTACGAATCATTCTGCTGCCGTGGACAACGGGCGACACCTCTCGATGCCACAGCTGTACATCATCAAAGCGCAAAAAAAAAAAATTCGATAGCAAATACTCTACTACCTCCAGCAGTAGAGGGATCGCGGATACTCTCTTTTTCATCTGCAAGTTTCCTTGTCAATCACAACAAACTCTAGTAGCACTGTTATATCCAATAATATTGTCATTACTTTATAAGTATGACTGATAAGTAAGAAAGTGCTTCAAACCGCGAATTTGCACCTAATTTCTCGATGTTATACCATTATAAGTAAATGTTCGTAAATAGCCTGCCCCAAAGGGAATTACAATCTGTCTAATAATTTCAAAATCCTTGGGTGACTCCTTTGTCAAAGCTGTATATTCTCAAGTCTAATTGAAAGGAATAGAAAGTTTAATGGAAACGAAAGTTTTTCCGCCAGCTTTGACTCCAGAATCAACCCGTCGCGAAATGTTTTCTTGCATTTATAACTCTATTTTTATTAATATCAATTCTTAAGTAAACTCATAGGTCGCAACACTACAAAACTAAGGCTGAAATTGCAACAATTGCAATCAATTTGAATTACTTGATTAAAATCATAGGATTGAAATAAAAGCCAGGCTACATGAAAATTAATAATTTTCTCTTTGTAAGAATTCCTTAAAATATTGCAGGAGAATCATTTATAAATCGCGAAATGCAAGAAAACCTATCCTTGCTAATAAATAAATAACAATGTTTACCATTTGACGAGCATAGTGTACTTTTTTCAATACACTATACTCGCTGTCACTATGCCCATTATTTAAAAAAAACAATACAACTAACCCTCGATGCCGGTTCGGACCATTCGTCCTACGGCACACTGAGAGCTCGAGGAATAATGAACCATGACTCACTTTGGCTGTCACAACAGCCAGTATACCAAAACCTGAAAACAAAGAAAGAACTGTATTAATAATCAGTTCGTGCACTCAACAATTAGTAGAGAAAGTGTAAGAGAAGTTGAGATTCACTGACTTGAAGAGTCAAGTGAAATAATGAAGTCTATAGGTGAATACACGTACCATTGTGTCAGCGATGAAGTGCCAGATGGAGCTGCCCTCCGCCGCTAGCAGGACACTGACTCTAATATATCTATACATATAATGAGAAAAAAGACTCTACGATCGCGGACGAGCAAATACTTCATCTGATACGCGGACGGGGTTTAAGTCACACCAAATCGGCGCTACAACACTGATTTTACAACCGGCGACGGCCCGGCTACGCGGAGCCCACCGTCGTTATTTACGAGATAAAAGATATAGATTCTAATTTCGCGGAAACGTATGGGACTTGCACGTACAAGTCCGCCCAGGCCAATTCCGAGACGGGCCGCGGCTTTCTCGCAACTCTACGCCACTCGGTGGCACAAAGAAAAAGAATCACAACACTGCGCTGTAAGGAAGGCACATTAGACAAAGAAATACATAGGGGGTTATATAGGGTGGGTCTATGAAATTGCTGAAAACGTGTTGTGGCGTACGTCTCCAACTGTAATTCACGCGAGTAATGTGTGATGTACATATAATATATCACAAGTTGCAATGGCGTCCCTCAAAAAGAATTATTGCAATATACATTGCAGTCATATATGTATTCGCGTGTGAATACAGCAATCACGTACTACTACACTCGCGATTTCTCAAGGGACTGACTCGACAAACAAAATTAGTAAAAAAAGTTACAAAAGCGGCAAGCTAAAGTTAGTTGGGTTGGAGTCGAATCGTTGCGATAGTAATCTACAACGTAAATTATGCCGCCATTTTTGTCCCGAATGGTATAGCAAAATCTCGAAATCCCGTTGTATTCTTTGGCAATCAAATGCAAGAATCTACAAGTCGCGAGCAAGGAAGCTTTTCATTAAACAAGCTTTTACCGTGAACTGCGCGTCAAAGATAATGACGCGACAAAAAGAACTAGTACATGCAAGCAAACAGACTTGAATCGTAGCAAGCCATCAAATCGTGAAGTTACAAAAATGACGCGATGCTGGCTGAACGCAATTGAAATCTGTTGCACTTTTCAATAAGTGACTCAAAACCGATATTTCCTACTCAATCACAATGAGAACAACAAGCACGAGTACATAAGAGAGGTGGTAGTGCAATACTCACTACCTCCAAAGAAATTGATAAGACGCAGAATGATCTGCAGGTCGAAACATGTTCAAAAAATGGCCGAGAACGCCTTGCCCCGCCCTGCCCCTCCTTGTGACGTAGATGTGGGAACCTGTGAAAGAAGCAAATTTCTTGCAATTAATACATGATCGGTGCGCAATATGCTCAATAGCGGGGCTAATCACTGTTCCCGGAATTCTCGCGTTCAACTGAATACTACTGACGCCACTCAATTACAGGGAAATAGCAAAGAATGAAAATGCCGGTTGAATTCGAAAGCGTTATATGACGGAGAAACTCGCGCGCACTGTAAACGGCAGCACTTCCTTTGTTCAACTGAAGAAAGCAGTGCTGCTTGGCTTCTTCAACTTTCAAGAAAGGTAGGACTACGCGCGCCGGCCAATGGTGGCGGGGCGTGACGTCACGGTAGAACGCCGACTACGCGGGTCTACTTTGCCCGCGAACTCCAGCCAATCACAGACCAGCATTGATGCCTAAACTTTCAAGCAAATTTGAAGTGTTTTGTTTCACGACCCCCCACGAAGAGGCGCGAAATAATAAAGATTTGAAAGTAGAAAATAATTCAATTGATTCTTAATAATAAATATATTGCTCAAACAATGTCTAGTATCGTAATAAAGGATATGCCCAGAATGTATTGTGAAGTCATGAGTAAAATAATACGCTTCAAAGTAATAAAGAGCACTGAGAGTAATAACAAATCGGAAGATAACAAAATTTATTATTAAAATATTAAATATATCAGAACGCTGGACAAGCAGCCATCGTCTCTGAAATTCCGGCAACGAAGAAGCTTGCCAAATGCAAATTATACTTAACATTTAACATCAAATCCCATTTGTTACTAATCTGCAACATGTAGCATTCTTTCTCAAATAATTCGTAACTGCTGGTTTCCCTAATACTCTTACGAAAAATCGACTAACTTGGACTCGAATCAAGTTTTACATGCGATGATGTCGAAGGATATTTCCAACTTGGCGGTTGCAGGAGCAAGTTCGGTCTGTTTACACGGCGCAGGATAGAGATCGAGAGGAATCGAGAGATGTAAAGATGGAGTTCACCGTAGTGAGGTAGCTGGAGCGGTAGCTCTGGCGGTTTGCGCTCCAAAAGTATTAATTATTATGCATATTTTAGTAGCCGGTTCCTTTCGGGCGAGCCTACGATCTGCTAGAAGGCTGCCTTCCACATGACGCTTCTTAAGCGAGTGCCGTACGCTAAGAAAGAAAGTGATGTGACCGGAGGCAGCTCTTGGAGTATGATTCACACGAGTATATGTCATTTTTATACGGTCCTGTAACCATGTTTTTATAAAAGCTACCCCGTCTCCGACTGCCCCGAGAAACTGGCTCATGATGAACGTCCAAGATCTGCGTGATGGGGTATGTTATGTTATTAAGCGGGAACACTTCCGCAAACTACTGCGTATATTGCTTTATAGGATACATTGCCGAAGGTTAGCTTGATGTGTCAGTATTAAGCATTTCTCGAAGATTTGCATAATTTGTACTATTATGTCTAGCATACTTGTGACTCTCGATCCTATACAATAACTACTAGCATGTTTCCCTACCCTTGATTTTAGTCGATCGATCTTTTATACACACGATTTTTGGCAGGAAAAAAGCCCCGCTGTTCCTCTCAGTTTTCATGAAATTTTATCGCAGCCGCCCCTATTGCGCGCTATATTCCTTGGTGATGTAGATGATGTGCGTTGGAGAGATGAAGATGTGAATTGGCAGGACAAGGAACAACGTTCCCTTCTGCATGCTGCTGCGTACAGGTAAAATTGAACTTAAACGAACCGAAGCACATTGCTCGACAAAGATATTTTATGGTAATATAACTTATTTCCACCATAGCGGGAATGCAGCCATTGTGGAGACACTATTGCTGAATGGAGCTGCGGTGAACGCAAAGGATAAGAAGTGGCTAACGCCGTTGCATAGAGCATGCTGCACAGGCAATGACTATGTGGTAGACGTCCTATTGAAATATAAGGCTGATGTCAGTATCAGAGACAGGAGCTGGCAAACACCACTTCATGTGGCAGCAGCGAACAATGCAATGCAATGTGTAGAACTGCTCGTACCACATTTATTAAACATTAACATAGCAGACAGGTATGTAGTTCGCAACATCTGCTATTAATCAGCTTAATTAACACCATCGTTCTTATTTTCTGAGCAGGGGTGGTAGGACAAGTTTGCACCACGCAACATACAATGGGCACATTGAAATGACTGAATATTTAATTCAGCTTGGCTGTGTAGTTAATGCCTCCGATAAAAAGGATCGCAGAGCTTTACATTTCGCAGCATACACGGGACATGAGGCGATTGTGAAATTGCTCATATCAAATGGAGCGGATGTAGATGTAAAGGTAATGTCGCAATCATAGGATTGGTTACTAATGGAAATTGTAATATTAATCTTTATTCCATTGGAATTACAGGATAAGGATTTATATACACCTCTACATGCAGCCTCTGCTGCTGGCAATGTAGAATGTATGAATGCTTTAATCAAGGCAAGTGCTGATATTGAGTCTAAGAATGTTTATGGCAATACGCCTTTGCATATAGCATGTTTGAATGGCCATTCTGAAGCAGTGTCTGAATTAATAAATAATGGGGCAAATATTGGTAAGCAAATTAATGAATAGTTGAAATACAATGGAAAGATCTTGGAAAAACTATATCCTTTGTTTCAACAGAGGCGGTAAACTACAGAGGCCAAACTCCATTACATGTAGCTGCAGCTAGTACACATGGTGTTCATTGCTTAGAAGTGCTTTTGAACAGTGGATCAAAAATCAATGTTCAATCAGAATGCGGTCGTACACCTTTACACATGACTGCAATCCATGGTCGATTTACAAGATCAAAAACACTACTTGATGCTGGTGCATTACCAGATACTAAAGATGCTAATGGAAACACAGCCTTGCATGTTGCGGCTTGGTAAGGATTGATGAAGATATATTTCTAATCTTAGATTTCGTATTTCTTATCACTGGTTGTATTTAGGTTTGGCCAGGAATGCCTAACAACAACACTATTGGAATACGGCGCCTCACCTGCTGCTCGTAATGCCGATCAACGTACACCATTGCATTTAAGTTGCTTGGCAGGCCACATAGAAGTATGAATTATTACTTCTAGCATTAGCCTTGAATTGTACTAAAACTTAACGAAAATGTGATTGGCAGGTTTGTAGGAAACTCCTGCAAGTGGACAGTCGACGCATAGATTCCAGAGATATACGAGGAAAGACACCGTTGCATTTAGCTGCTTTCGAAGGGTCGGTGGACTGTTTGGACCTCTTGTTATCTAGCGGTGCTAACTTTCGACTAGCAGACAACGACAATAGATTGGCTCTTCATCATGCTGCTAGTCAAGGACACTATCTCTGTGTTTTTACTTTAGTCGGATTCGGTAGTGACTCTAATGCTCAAGATGAAAATGGTGCAACACCGCTGCATTTGGCTGCAGCTGCATCGAATTCGATAGATTCCTCGGCTCAGTATGCATCCAATATACCATTCGATTTATTATGCTTACTTACAAGTATTTTCAACTTTACCAAATGACTGGAACATTTTTACAGATGCGTACAATACTTGTTGAAACATAGAGCAGATCCATGTTTACGCGACAAGCGTGGATTCACTGCAATACATTATGCTGTTGCTGGTGGTAACCAGTCAGCATTGGAAGCCCTTTTGGCAGCATCCCCACCAGAGAACTTGGGGATAACACCTAGCAGTGGAACAAAAAAGCAAGATCAACCTATACCAGCATTGACTCCTTTACATCTTGCTGTACGACTCTTCTTTCAACTATCCTGAACAATTTAAACTGAATTGCTAATTTACACTCATACTTTTTTCAGGCCTACCATGGTCACAATGAAATATTAAGATTGCTTCTGCCTTTGTTCTGGAGCACAAACATCAAAGAAGACACTGGCAAAACCCCCTTGGATTTAGCTTCGTACAAGGGACATCGTCAATGTGTAGAACTACTGCTCAGATATGGAGCATTAGTGTCCGTTCAGGTACATCATCAACTGCATGGTATAAATGGCTAAAGAATTCCTAAACATTAATACAATAATTGAACCTTCCAGGATTCTGTTACGAAACGCACACCGGTTCATTGTGCAGCCGCAGCAGGTCACTCAGACTGTCTGTTACTTCTTTTAGAAAATACAGAGGACCCCAGCGTTGTTGATCGCTACGATGCGAAACAACGTACAGCATTAACTCTAGCAGTGGCTAATAGCAATCTCGAATGTGCGATTTTACTCTTGAAATACAAAGCCGATTGCAACTTGGAGGATGTGAATAAGCATACACCAATATTTCGAACAGTTTTAAATGAGCGTGATCAACAATTAGTTGAATTACTATTATCACATGGGGCACGTGTAGGTGTGCAAGATACGAACGGTAAGACACCGCTGCATTTAGCTGCTGCGTGTGGCAGGTTCGTAGAATTTACTATATGCTAGATGCATCATCAGTTGTGCTAATATTTAAGCCGCTTGTATTTGCCTTTACATAGGGTAAATGCACTGGCAGCTCTCGTTGAAGCTGATCCCGTAGCTGCTACATTGAAAGACTATCAGGGATGCACAGTTCTTCACTGGGCTTGCTATAACGGAAACTTTTGTTGTGTAGAATATCTTTTGAAGCAGAATGTTATCGACTCGTTAGACGGTACAGAGTCTTGTATCCTTGTTCAGTTAAAAACCTAGTCTTGTTTCATTAAGCTTTATAATCTTACAGGAAATCCCTTCTCAGCTGTTCACTGCTCGGTTTATCAAGGATCAGCCAATTGTCTGGAATTGCTAATTAATAAGTTCGGTGGTAAAGCGGTTGCTGCGCCACGAGACACACCCTGGGGTAGACTGCCATTACACGTTGCTGCCAGTGCAGGCTCGGTCGAGTGTGCCCGCCTCATTTTAAGCTCGGTTGGCCCCGAGCTTGCAGGTCTCGAAACACCGGATTACTCGGGGCGTACACCCCTTCTTTGCGCTGCTATTACTGGCCAGTGTAATGCTATTGGTAATTACTTTCTCAAATCAATCCTATAATGTTTGGCTACCAGAGTTTCGCGCAAAATCTAACAAATCTACCGCAATCACAGAATTGCTGCTCGAATGGAAAGCTGACGTTCGCGCGGTAGACTCGAATAAAAATACCGCATTACACTTGGCTTGCCAAAGACGACATTCCGCTGCTGCTTCCCTTCTGCTCAAGTGGATTGACACACTCTATTCTAACAGTGAGAATCCAACCCAAGCGCAACAGCAGCGAACCGCTGTTATTAATATGACTAACAAACAACAGAGAACACCGTTGCATCTCGCTGCGAGAAACGGACTTGTCACGGTACTATAAGAATGTCTAAATACAGATTTGATGACTGATAAAGTTGCTGCGGTATTTAAACGATATAAAAATTGATTGCAGGTGACCAGAAGACTATTACAATTAGGTGCCAGTGTTGTGGCTGTTGATTCTGGGGGACTGACGCCCGTATTGGCCTGTGCCCCGAATCCAGCAGTTGCCAGGTGTCTTGCTACAATTCTCGCTGCTCACGGTAAAAGAACACATTGGCAAATGATTTGTAAGAAAAGTGAAATTTTATCACATGATTGCACGATATGTATCGCAGGTCAAAGTTACGAGGGAGCTCAGCAATCATCGTCTATACAACAAACGTCCGAAGTCTATCTGAATGGTCGTGGTGGGGACTCCCAGCACAGTTCCGACTCCGAGTTCTACTGACAGCAGGTGACACGCTTAGCCGACCAAGCGATCCAAGAAACGAGTGTCAATTTGTTATACAACAGTAATGACGTCGCGCGTATTAATTTTGTACTTATGAACTTCTATAACTTGTGCATTTAGTGTATTAACTGGAGCAACTGACATAGAGTCAATGAATTATTTTAAATACGGATCGAAACATACATCCTAACGGAGATATGTATTTTCGCTGTATGTATATACTAATCGCAATAATAGTGCAGGAGAGGAGGAAGCATAATATCAGTGAAGTGCGGTCAGAAAAGCGGCGAACTGTTACGGAGGAATAGTGCTACTCAGATTTCTCATTCGCTCTTGCGACTCAAGTGAAAGGCAGATATTATTTTTTTCTCGAGGGATATCATTACTATATGTGCTGTATATACCGACAGATATTTTTCAATACTCGTACCTCTAATATCCATGAGTTCCGCAAGCGCAACTTTACCACAAGTCGAAATTATATCGTAATATAAGAGCTAATCGCGTCTATGGTACATCTGTATTCCAAACATTTATAACCAATATATGCCGTTACGTTTTATTTTCACATGTTCGTCTATTATTTCCCTCAACACACACCAACACTATCTCGGAACATCCAATTCCCATGAATGCGTATCTTCACCACATGGGGGACTCTCTCCGCGCTCCCTATGCTGGAAAATATGAATTATCATGAAAAGCATCGACCATCCTGAGCAGAGACTTCAGATATTCTCACAGATAAAAAGTATATGTGGTGAAAGCTACGCCATGTCAGCATCCCCACGATCGAAAGGGTCGAAATCAACGATTTACGACCAGGCGAGCATCTGAACGTGGAAGTTCATCGGAGAGATTGAACAGGCGCGGCTGACCGGAGCGACGAAAGGGTCGAAAGTAGCACTTACCGATAAAGGAGGAGAGCGCCGACGAAATTCCTTTCTCGAGGTGGCAACGAAAAGGGTCGAATTTCGTGTTTTCCGACCAGGCACTCAGGCAAGCGGAGAAGGTCTGCGTCCACCTTGAGCCACGAAGGTTCACGGGAACCGGCGAACCGGGATCAGGAGAGTATGTGCCGCGCTTACAATCGAAGAGCTCGCTGGCGAACGTGGGGGTGAATGAGCTCGAGAGATGCACTTGCCTTACCACGTGTATCGAGAAGTGGGGACCCGGTCACGCTTACCACTGGCTACTGCGCTTGACCACCACTACGATGGTGGATAAATTAAGTATGATACACTCTACAATTTCTCCGACTCCCCACTTTATCCGGACACATACATATATCATCAAACTATATCCAACATTTGTACGATAGTCAAAAACGCCAAGAATTGCTACAGGCCTGTTGACAATAGTGATCCTGTTCTATGCCATAAATCACAACTAGATCTTAAGGAACGGCTGCCACGAACGCGCCCGGCTACCAGGAGCGCATAGAAAATAGTACGTCTAGCATCTAGGAGTAGCGCTCTATTCGAAAGGAGCCCCACCGACAGAGAGATCTCCCATTGGAAAGAGTAAACTGCAGCTCACTTTACTCGCTTTTATTCTCGTTGCGCGTGCAACTAGGCCGACACCGCTCCATTTCGAGCGATCTCGTAATATGTACAATTCGTTTGAGTATAACAGACGTATATACAACTACTTTACAATAGAAAATACGCGAATATCTCGACTTAATACTAGTTTGAATGTAGTCCTTGATAAATACGATGGAATGTCCTATAATACTGGTGAGAAGAGTTCGACGATCTTAAAATTATTATAGCGCGACTAACATTTATCGCAGTCAGCATTAAAATATCACAATGACAACGTTCACAATCAGTGCGCTTGAATTGTTGTACCAAGCTAAAGTACATCTTAACATACGTCATTAAAAATATACAACCTTTTAACACTTATCTCTCACTTGGTACACTGTTCCTCTCTATTTTGCAGATCATAATTGATCGCACTTTGGTTTGAGCGTAGAATCTCGTTGTGGTTTGTTTGCCGAGTAATCCAGGATAGAGTTTTCCTATATGTAAATGTGCTCGAGTGAAATAGTACTCGCCACCGGGTAAAGAGGCTTTTCAGGCTTCTTTGTTGATTCTTCGAGGGTCAAATCCAGGCAGAAGTTATCGTAAGCGTAAGCATTCGCCACCATGTTCGGATACCTGTCGTCCGGAATGGAAGTGAACCTTTGAAGAATGACATTCTTCGAGGGAGCAAATATACTTGGAAGAGCTTGACTCTTAGCAATCGACGCTTCCAACTCTTTCGCTTTCTTCGGCATGAACGCGCATTCGATCTCGTCAAGACTACGAGCGCGCGTTTCCGGAAGAATCGTTAGAGAGAAAAGAGCACCAAGGAGTCCGGCTGCAGCAAACATCCACATGGTTGACCCTAAACCGACCATCGATACTAAATCCGGATAGCTTTTGATTGCGACGAAGGTTAACATCTGAGCTATACTAGTTGTAATTCCTCCCAGAGGACCCCGGAATCTTTGAGGGTAAAGTTCAGAAGTCATGACCCAGGGCAACGTTAGGAAGCCTAACATCGAAGAGGCAACATGGGCTCCGATACACGCGAGTGGTACACCGGATGATACATCCAATCTATAATATATATAAATCAATATTAAATAATATATTTGATTTAAATAAAATTTAATTAATCTCGTTACAAACCTGAAAGACAGTGCAACGCCCACAGCGGCCACGGCCATGCCAGAACCACTGGCGACGGCCAAGGACTTCCTGCCGATGCTGTTCGCCAATCCTGCGCCGACGATCGAAGCGAGCAATCTAATAACGCCAATCCCAACACTGGCGGCGTACTCGTTCAATTCGACACCGATGTCCTTTAAGACGCTCACCGCGTAGAAAAGGATAATGTAAATGCCGGAGAATTGTTGGAGTGCGAAAAATCCGAGAAGGATAAGAAAAGGTTTCCACACACTGGGTGTGTGAAGTGCTTTCATCAGACTTTCTTTCTCCTCTTCTCGTTTAGCGTTCGCTTTACACAGATCTTGATATTCTTTATCTGTACTTAAACCAGCACCCCGAAGCCATAACAAGGATTGTTGAGCTTCCTCCGTTCTTCCTCGAGCGACCAACCACGCTGGACTTTCCGGAATCATCCTAGGAACAATAACAATCCTTCGGAATATTTTCTCATAATTATTAAATAATGTTCTGTGATAAAGATCGAACTAATTACCGTGTTAAGAGTAAAGATAGAATAGCAGGTGCTATGCTAACTGCAGCAGCCATCTGCCAGGTGGTGAATGCTCCTAGAGTGTAAATTACAAGGACACCCAAGGATACTAAAATAGGTCCACAACTTCCGAGCCATGCTCTTTGACTAGGTGCAGCAGCCTGTAATAAAATCTTTTCTTTTATCTCTTCATCATTTAATTAATCCATATGCAATTCACATAATAAATATAATTAAATTTCATTTCTACTTTGAACAAAAATTTTAAAAATAGTGTTAATGACAGTGAAAACTGACCTCGCTGACATAAAGGTAAAGGCCATTCGCCATGCCAGTGCCAATGCCACTGATAAATCTGCCGGCATAGAGCATCGGCACATTCTTGGAGAACGCTATTAATAACCAGCCGGCAGCGTGCGGTAAAGTGGCAAGTGCTATTGCGAATCTTCGACCGAAGCATTCCGCGCAAATCCCGGCGACAAAGGCACCCAGAGGATTCGAGACGACACCTAGGGAAGCGATCCAAGAAGCCTCCGACTGATCGGCGAAATTGCTCTCGAGCAGTTTCGGAATGAGAATGGCGCTAAAACCTTGCGAAAGTCCCACAGAAACTTGACCGGTGTGAGCTGCCAGGGCGGCGAAAATCTGTAAGAAAGTGAAAATTTATAGTGAATTTATTATATTTTAAATGTAATATTAATTCGTTTAATTTTGTAATTTAGTGATTCGAGTGGAAGTATAACAAGTCGTTGCACAGACATTGAGTAGTTTATAATCTTTACTAATCTGTACTTTTATATTTATATTTCTTACACTTATATACTTGGTTGTATATTTTTCATTATTGCTGAGTACTTAATAGATGTAGTGCGATAACAAACATAAAAGAAACTAGTTCGTTTCCTGGAAGAATTCTCGTTATTATTAAAGAATGCAATTATTAATTTGCGGCCGATAAAATGATCTACGACATTTCATACTATAATCGTACGAGGATAAAGCAATTAGAATAACATCTACCGGAGAAACCGGCGTGACCGAATTCCCAATTGCGTTCCGTGTACGTGCTTGGAAACGCGAATCTCGTGAACACGGTACTGCGATATATTCACTGGGACAACATAAAATCATTGAGGCTCCTCGTACGATTAAGAATTAACTTTTCGTACGGGTCGTCGTGCGCGAGAGACTTCCGTCAATTGGACGTCAAGATGTAACAGTATCTCAGTGACTACGTCAAATCATCAAGAAGCTTCGCATTGACAATGACGCCGTTTAGGAAATCAGTGTACACGATAAATCCGATAAGACAGGTTTTCTCTCACGTACATCTCAAGTAGTTCGTTTATTATCTTGTTAATTGGATGAGTGAAGAAATAGCGAATTTCCCCGATGACTCAACAAACAGATAATCATCGAAGAAAGTGATGAAGAATCATTGCTAAAGATCGAGAGAGAAAAAAGCCGGCGCCAGTGACAGGTTTAACTGGCTATTCGTGTAACAGATATGGAATTCCAGATAGAAGGAAGAATCTAATTCCATCTGGAATGAAATTGGAATGCGAATACTTCTGGGAATCTCTCTCGAATCAACCTCGACACTTACAAAGTGTCTCGTACGATACAGTTATTTACAGTCGAAATATCGTTTCCCCTTGTTGCCCTGGTTAACGAAGCCTGCCGAGATTTTCCCGATGATATACCTCAGAGTACACCGGACAATAATTACCCGGCAGATCGCAATCATTTAAGCCTCATTGTTATTACGCTAGCCAATTGTGCAATAGTTCGAGCCGAGCCTTCCCGCCTTTTTCCGCTCTCCGATATAATGAAAGCCTGTCAATTGCACTGCTTTCCCTAACTTACAATCAACTGACTTAATATATTCTTCTAATTATTATGCACAGAATAAAATCCGAAGAGGATCACATTCTTTGATATACAGAATCCTATTAGGAGTATAAAGTATTTTAAGTATAATTTTAGAGGATTTAATAATATAAAGAAAAGATAATTATTATACACAGAATCCTATTAGAAGTATAAGGAATTTTAATTTTAGAGGATTTAATAATACAAAAGAAAAGATCCTTACACCTCTCTGCTCGCCCGAATGCAGCAGCTTCCACCAGAACTTGGCACGGCTGATCATCCTGTCGAGTTGACGTGCTATCCTGGATGACGAGTGTCTGGAACACCAAGCGACTCAATCAGTAATTGCTTTCTGCCACAGTCGGAGTGTCAGACTCAATGGGATAATGGGTGCAATCAAAGCAACGAAATCTTTTGGCTACCAGAATGATTCAACGGAATCATCACAATCATTTCTCCTGTGAGTGACGAAAAGAGATTCCTATGAAATTCGCACGATAATCTCACAGGAAGAAAGAGCGATTTCGCACTCTGTCACAGTGTCGTGCGTAAATAATTACCTTGACGCAAGAATCGTACTGGTAAAGTCGTAAACAGTCGGTGCACGCGTGCACTCATACAGACACGCGAGGAGCACACGGAAGTGTAATTACAGAAATCACGAGCATTCGGGACGGACTTGTGGTCACAGGTGCAATTGCGCCCGGGCAAACATCCTGTGGAATCATTGTATCATTGCTAGCCTTTCTATGACAGGTATAACACTATACCGAATTGCAGGTCAAGTCATTTTGCTAGTCATGTCCTTTTTTATTCTCCAATTGATTAACGATCGATCGGTAGCATGGATTTATCGAGTGTGAAATTTAACAAGCGACGACAGTCCATTCTCCAATGATCGATCGATCAACTCGAATATCTAAATCGAGAGAACACGCGCGTCCACTGAGTGCGCATTGTTTTCTCGTCCACGCTTGTTTACAAAGCGCGCTGGCTATTTCTGCCAGCGTGAAATTGGCAGCCAAGTGGTCCGAAATATATTTGGTCCAGATTGGATGCTGTTTGGTCTTTTAACAGCTGAGTCTTATAATTATTTATCTCTTGATTTTTTAAATATACACTGACTTACCTTTTAAGTCGGGGGTTGCATTTCCCAGGATGTTTGATACTTCGATGATTCAATCCTAGTAGAATCCAGTGGAGCGAGAGGCTCACGTGAATGCCGGCACAATGAGATAGTCTCGTGCCGATTATCGCAGACGAGTATTACGCCAGCTTTGTTTCCGGCTTACGCGATCGACAGTGAAACAGTCAGCGATCTCTTCTTCCAGTTCTCCAGTTCTCCAAAATGTCAATCTTTCCAAAACTCTCTCACAAACGATTTTTAACTGTCCAATTAATATTCAACTATTTTCAAAACCGCACTTTGCACTCGAACGAAATAGACAAAATTTCGTTTGTCAAAATTAAGGGTTGAAATTAAGGGTTGAAATTGTCCGGGTAATCTTGAAACAAAGTCGAGTAATAGAAATGTCGTATAATAGTGCACGTGGACGACGAGTTAGTTGTGGAAGTTGTAATCTCAGCAAGCCGTAAGTCCGTAGCGCGGGTTTTTTCGCTGCCGTCAGCTACTGAGACGATTTTCGCCCGTGCCTCCGCATTTATAGTCGCCGCCGAGGCAAAGGCGCCTCTCTCAAAAGGCGCCCGCACTTCGCCGAGCGCCCTTCCAGGCCCTCCTCCGCTCGCATCTTGCATCCCCCAACACTCAATCATCCACAAATTCACTTTCTGCATCTGTCGAATTAAAATAATAATTCTGTTAAGTAGAATTTTAATAGAACGATCGAGGGTTGCGTTCTTTGCGACGCAATAAGACTATAATTATTTATATCCAATTGAAAATATGATAGAACTATATCAAATTCAAGAGATTTTCTTATTTCTTTTTAAAATTTATTATTTTATAGTGATTGTTATAATTTGATTTGACAATTATCATTAATATTATATTCGATTATTATTTCGGGCGATAGGATAAAAATTATCTAGATTTACGTCAAACATTTACTTTTAAACTTTCTATTCATAACTTTTCAACAGGAACTCGTAAAGATTATTGCCTAATGAATTTTAGAGTGTGGATTTTTCCAAACACCAGATTCCATGCGCAGTGTAACTCGATAGAGGAATTGATAATTATTATATAAGGATAGAAGTCTATTTCGTCGTAATGGAAGTACTTCTTTATAGAACGTCAGGTTAATTCATGCTTGGTAAGTGACGTTGTTACCATCTAATGCTGATTATTCAACTTTTTCCAGGGTTTCGAACTCGTCGACGGGGATGCCGTTTACTCCACTTGAACGGGACAAGGCGAACTAGTTACTGCGCCGAAGCAGAAACCTGCCAAAGAGAAGCGATAGGGGTTGACTCATTGGCCAATTGCATGCTCGTTTACACTATTACGAAGCACAGGTGTGAAAGCAAGGTAAATTTGTTACTCGTGCGTAATTGGACGTGTCTCGCTTTCTCCCACGCGACGATTCGCTCCAAAGAATTCTTTACGAGAGCGAGAAAAATCTCTCTCACTTAAAGAAGCGTTTGTTCATTTTCATTATATTACAGAATTTGATTTTCAATTCCAAAAATATGATTACGAAAATAGTATAAAAGTCAAAGGTCGAACAAATGAAATAGATAGAATGAAGCACAGATCACGTTGCAATCGACGAGTAGATATATCCGGTGTACGGATTTCCGGTGGAACTAATAATCCACGAATGGGACATCGATTTTCCCAAGCAATTCGACTGGTAATCAGTCTCATTGAATCGGTAGCTTTCCAATACACGAAGCTGAAAGTGGCGCCGAAAATAGAATCTCTCGCAGTGCCTTCGCAATTCGCTCTCTCATTATTCCACGAAACAATAGGACTGCAACAATGGAAGGATCTTTAACAAACCCGGTCTTCATGGAATCCTGGTCGATAGTAGTCAATTCTCCGATCACCGTGCGAAATCATAAAGAAAATTTTATGCTGGATGTCCAATCTTGCCTGTAATCACTGATTTGCGGTGAGAACATGAGTGGAAGATGTCCTAACTTTATCATTCCTCAATGATTCCCCGATCATCCTAACTATAGCCACGTGGAGCCGGCGCTTCGAGGTAAAAGGAATCATCATTGTATAAGCGATCAAAGGCACACACAAACCCGACCGAGCCTATTACGAACGTCGGCGCAATTGAAAGAAGATATGGTCGCCTGTTTACCAGCTGCTCCATATTTACACCAATAACAATTCCACCTACAAAACAAACGTCTGATCAGCCGGTTTCATCGAGAGCTGCATTGGAAACTCTCGTTTTTTCTCCGCACAAAGATAATAAAGACTTAAATATAGTATGAAAAAAAAAAAATAACTGAAAACTTGATATTTATCCGAGTGTAATTGTTAAAGTTACTTTATATTAATCTTCACTCAGTGAAAATTGATAAAGGAATTTTTAGTAAAGAGACTTATCTGAGAAATCTTGTAATTACAATTAGTTTTTATCAATTAGTGTGATAACGTACGATGATCGAGCATCCTGATGATTCTCATGGAGAGATATGCATGCCACGCATGTCCCACTGGGATATCTTTTTGCTGGGAGTCTCAGGGAATTAGTGCACCAGGCGTTTTTCTGCTACGAGGAGAGGCGTCGCGCCGCTGTCGTCGTCGTCGTGGCCTTTGTCAGGCGAGAATAAAATTCTACGGGTGCGATAAAAAGTCGACGATAGCTCCGGCGGAACGACTGTCGCGCGAATGCGTCCCTGACCTGCGACAATGCCACCTACAGCTTGATTCACTTACCTTTACAAGTTTTACTCCAATTTTTATCTGATTTGTATTTTTATTAGATTATATATTGAAGGTATAATTTATTGATAAAATGAGAGAAGAGTTGGAGAATGTATAATTCAAGTTAGTCGATCATTTATAATTATTGTAAATAATACGATTGGTAGTGATTCGATAATAATTGGATTAACTTGTACAAAGAGAAGAATAGGAGAATAATATAATTGAAGTTAATAAGTAGCTTATAATTATAATATAAAATATTATGATTCAAATTGAATCATCCTGTACAATTGTAACAATCGCAGGGCTACTCTTATTCTTGGTACACGAATCTCCCATAAGATTTCTGTCTGCCCCCTTGAGAAAAAAAACAGAGTTATATTCTCTCGAAAAGGGAGCCTGGAGCGATGGTTTTCCTTGGTGACACTTATCAGGAGGCTTGTGAGAATAATTTGCACCGTTGTAGGAGGCGGGAAGACTTCTTTCTTTTTTTCCTTTGCCGAGGCAACACCAGAAACTCTTATCTTTTTTCTCGCTTTCTGAAGGAGCTCGTTATCCCTTTATGATCGCCGTTTCCTTCGATGCCCACGGACCGAAAGGCCTTCGACATCGATTATTCCCCCAAGCAAGGAGAAGCTGATTTGACCTGGAAATTGGACCTCGTAATCGAATCGTCTCCCATTCGATGATTCTCGGATCATCAAATCGTCAAAGTATATTCATTTTAATAATGATACAAACATTCCTATTTTTTTATTTCACCTATAATAAACTTCCAAAAGGCAACTTTTTTTCCTTATAACAATGTAGTTTCGATCTTGAAACTGTATCACCTTGAAGGAGAGCCGGCTTTTTTTGGTAGGCCCACCTTTTTTCTCATGGTGCGTCGAACAATGAAATGCGACTGTTTCGACCCACGCTCGACCTTTATTCGAGAACGGTTGTGTGCCTGTGTCGAATAATCGGTGCCGAGTGAAAAAGTCAGTATTTCGATGATACCAATCTCGTCCACGTGACAAGCAGAGTGAACCTGCGCGTGATTCGTTCGCGAAGTCCACTGCCGATTTTAGTTTCTATTCTTAGCCAGAGGTAAATTAGAATGTCTGAGACATAAACACTTATTTTTTTTTTCCTGGCCCTGCCCAATTACCAGGATAAAATTGCAGCCAGTGCGACACTGGCTTGGTACGCAAACAGGTTTAATGAGAATAATAACTCGGTATCATCTTGGATCAGTCCGGAATTCAACACTGGCTACCACAAGATTGTAGTGCAGGTAGTTTATGACGTTTGAATTGAAAGTCATTTATATTTAAACAAACATCCGGATAAATGAATGACACTACTATGATAAAGGAAGTAAATGGCACGGGGAAGGACGATTAAAAGGTGGCCAATTAATTTCTACCGCTAATTGATCTCCTTGATCCGGTAACGAGTGTCACGACTAGCAATGTCAATTGAAAAATTGCTTCTCGATTTAGAAGCGGCCCCCAATTAATCGCACTCTCGTTTACACTCGATTCGTCCACGCGTATCCTATAGTTTTACGATACTGTACTGCGCAAATCCTTGATAAATTCATCTGTAACACTATTATCTGTTTATTTCTGTCCGAATGAGATGCGCGCATTCAGACAATTCGGTCTTTTTGCAATCGATTCCACGTGCGCTTCTGTATCGATTGCGCTAACTTCTTTATACGTCAAGAATTCCTATTAACAATTGTTTTCAACGGACTCTCCGCGGTTTCCCGAAGGCTGCGTGCCACCCTTGAATGCTTTTTCCATCGCTCGATTCATTCGATAATAAATCAATCAAGGATTTATTGGATAATCGATACAATTTATGAATTCCAATAGACAGTGTGTAGTCGATCTGTTCTAATGTTAGTATGTTTGAGAAAAGATTATTGGTAGAAATTTGGAAAAAGCAATTCTTTAATTCCTTTGTTTGAAACGCTTTGTTATTTTCTTCGGTCATCCGTTTGCTTTGAGTAATGCTGTGTTGACTCTTCCGTCATTGCAGTTGTCAGCAATCTTGCAGAACCACTCGTTCACTGTCTGTCATGCTGAATGTTTTTCTTTTCGTCGAATAATTCATTCCCCTGGCAGTGTTTTTGCAATGTCGTTGCTTTTACTTGGTTCCCAACCACGATGCCACTTGCCTCCGCTCAATTGGATCTTCCCTATCAATTCTGCCGGCACAATTACCCGGACAATTTGCATTCCTCTTCTGTCAATGCCGGATAAATATCATAAATCACTCGATGATGATTTCAGTGTTGTTCTGTTGCAACGTTTACCCCTCGAAGAGGTTCAACTTGCCCTCGGGCAACCTTGCGCCAATGATTCCTGGAGAAAAATAGGAACGAACGCGGAACGATCGTTAATCGAATCATTCTGTGCGTTGGTAGCATCGTCGAGTTCATGGTAAATTCATTCCAGTATAGTCTGATTCATCGTGTGACACAATATCAACATCCTCGACATTTTCACATTTGTGTTTGCAGATCGATTTATCAATGCGAGAGTTTCTTTAGCTTGAATCTGGATGGCATTGAGTCATCTCGATCACTCACAGTGGATTCTGTACGTTTTAATGCTCAAATAATCGATTTATGAACAATTCCAGAAAGTTCGAGAACTTTCGAAAAATCGAAAATTTCAGAAGGGGTACACCTTAAAAAATTTGCGAAAAAATGAATTTTGAGCTAGGGCTCTGGAATTTATATCACTTCTTCCTTGATGCAAAAAAACATTCCCCACCAAATTACAGCCCCGGAAAATGTCGGGAAGTGTGGAAAACATGGGAAAAACCATAAAACGTAATTATTCAGGATCGGTTTTCCATGTGTTTTCGGTACTATTCCGGCACTTTGGCCACTGGTTTCATGTTTTCTATCCGTTTTGATACATAAACAATCGATTTATCAAGCGTTCGTCAAAGTCCGAGAACCTTCGAAAAATCGAAAATTTTAGAAGGGGTACACCTTAAAAAATTTGCGAAAAAATGAATTTTGAGCTAGGGCTCTGGAATTTATATGACTTCTTCCTTGATGCAAAAAAACATTCCCCACCAAATTCCAGCCCCGGAAAATGTCGGGAAGTGTGGAAAACATGGGAAAAACCACGAAACCTAATTATTCAAGATCGGTTTTCCATGTGTTTTCGGTACAATTCCGGCACTTTGGCCACTGGTTCCATGTTTTCTATCCGTTTTGATACATAAACAATCGATTTATCAAGCGTTCGTCAAAGTCCGAGAACCTTCGAAAAATCGAAAATTTTAGAAGGGGTACACCTTAAAAAATTTGCGAAAAAATGAATTTTGAGCTAGGGCTCTGGAATTTATATGACTTCTTCCTTGATGCAAAAAAACATTCCCCACCAAATTCCAGCCCCGGAAAATGTCGGGAAGTGTGGAAAACATGGGAAAAACCACGAAACCTAATTATTCAAGATCGGTTTTCCATGTGTTTTCGGTACAATTCCGGCACTTTGGCCACTGGTTCCATGTTTTCTATCCGTTTTGATACATAAACAATCGATTTATCAAGCGTTCGTCAAAGTCCGAGAACCTTCGAAAAATCGAAAATTTTAGAAGGGGTACACCTTAAAAAATTTGCGAAAAAATGAATTTTGAGCTAGGGCTCTGGAATTTATATCACTTCTTCCTTGATGCAAAAAAACATTCCCCACCAAATTCCAGCCCCGGAAAATGTCGGGAAGTATGGAAAACATGGGAAAAACCATGGAACTTAATTATTCAGGATCGGTTTTCCATATGTTTTCGGTACAATTCCGGCACTTTGACCACTGGATTCATGTTTTCTATCCGTTTTGATACATAAACAATCGATTTATCAAGCGTTCGTCAAAGTCCGAGAACCTTCGAAAAATCGAAAATTTTAGAAGGGGTACACCTTAAAAAATTTGCGAAAAAATGAATTTTGAGCTAGGGCTCTGGAATTTATATGACTTCTTCCTTGATGCAAAAAAACATTCCCCACCAAATTCCAGCCCCGGAAAATGTCGGGAAGTATGGAAAACATGGGTAAACCCATCTAAATCAGACCAGATCAGCTAATCAGGACAACTTTTCATCATGTTTTCGATACAATTCCAGCCTTTGCGCTACTAATTCTTTACTTTCTATCCATTTTGATATTCAAACAATCAATTTATGCACCATTCGGCAAACTTCGAAAACCTTCAATCCTCCAAAAGAACGAGTAGCTCAAATTCCGTCATCGTTGCGACCTCCTCGATTTTCGCCAGTCATATTGCGAAACGAACGAACAACGAACATAGTAGGAAATTGTTTTCTGAGGTCACGTTCATACAATTCAGCAGTAGGAAATCCCCAAAATTTCACAAGAATAGAATGCGTGTGTCACTGTCACAGTGACCTTGCCATTGATCGCATGCGATGCCAATGAACGAAAGTACATAATGCCAACGATGAGGAAACGGGGTCCAAGGACCTCGTGTTCCTCTCAGGAAGCAAATACAACCAGTGACGAATTGCTTTTATGCTAATTAAATCAGCGGTATATTTCGCTCTCAAAGACATTCGCTTCCGATCCTCTTAATTCTCCATCCAGCTTCCATGAATTCGACCACAATAAAAAAAAAAGAAACAACAACTCCCACACTTCTCTAAAACCTTTTGCGTGAGCACAACTCACATGTTTCTCCAATTGCACCTTGGACAATTAAAACTGTCAAGTGGCCGTGCAACGAAATTGCAATGTAGCTCGCAATCCAGTGTAATTCAACATGTAAAGGAAGACGTTAAAACAAGTCTTGACAGTTCGTAGTTCGGTTCGAGTTCATTAAGAGTGCTAGTAACGAAAAACTCTTCGAGCAATTAAGCTTACAAGATATATAATTAACAAGGCGTTGGTGTTAGAGAAGAGCCAAGTTTCCTGGTAAATACCTATTATAGATAAATAGGTATGTAGACTTTTCGTTGGCAAATGCCAATCAGTGTTGATTATCCGGCACTTAATCATCTTAATTGATCCCCCTCTTTCTCTCTCTATCTCCCTCGTCGGCGCGCCCCTATAAAATTATGCCTATAATTAAGGCAGAGCGATTACCTCTCCCACCAGGATTACTGCCAGATTCTCGTAATCGCGTTAGCCTGGCTTGACTGTTGAAGAATCTACTTGCATCATGCGATCATCGTACGTGCTGGATGATGCATCGGTGCACCTATGTAATAACTCCCCGGCGACGAAGGAACGATCTCGAAAGTCGTAGAGACGGAATTCATCCACCAGATATTCCTCTCCGCTTCGTTCCGAACGAGATCACGTAATACTGATAGCTGATGTAATAAAGAACAATTCGAGCAATCGATTTCGATCGATTAATATACATAAGCGAATAATATCAAACTTCTATATCGGTCGAAATACCTTCAAGGAAATTCTCATCGGTAGCTTGTTAACTAAGTAGATCCGGAAAATGGCCTTTTTCTCTCAGGAATAAGGATCTCAGGCATGACCTACGTTAATGCAAAATAGTTATACAATTGCTATGCCACATCACGCTCGGGCGCCGTGGAAAATAAGAAGGATCGACACGTACGAGCCGATCCTATTGCGCAAGAGACATACGATATCTAATTGCAAGGCACCCTGGACGGGCAAAGAGATCGTCTTGAACTTCGAGGGAAGACGAGTCAATCGCACGCTTATCCAGGATTCTAGTTGAATCTCCGTGTCATTGAATTAACCTGAACACGAGCAATCGGATGATTAGATTTCCTGCGACGGAGATGGTTTCACGAGACAACCGTGTGCACCTGCATGGATGATCAAGTGTCTGTAAATGATGAATCTAGAGCTTGAAAAGATAGGATTAGGAATTAATTACAACTCGTAATTATAGGAGCAATCTAATTAATGGATAGGAATGTAAATAAATTAAATGAGAGCGAGGAGCGCGACACCCCTGTGCGTATAGTTCGGCCGTCCTTGGCCTACTGACCCAGTTTACCCTTTTGGTGAACTCGGAAGCTGGCGTTCTGCATTCCAGGAATTGCAGCCATTCCTGTCAAGGTTGTCCGCGGCGCGCACCAATCCAGCGCAAGGATCCAGTGGTGGGGACTGGAAGGAACCGGCGCAGTGAGCCTCCAAGCGCCCCACTGTCAGTGCCGCTCGGCTGTTCAACTGAGCTGGACTTGCGCACTTTTGCTCCTCGCTCTTCCCACTCTTCTTTCTTATTCCTTCTCTTGTAATATTATTTGTTACTTGATTGTTTCTACCCTGTTCACGTATGATGTAATTGTTTTCACACTTGATAATCGGTCCTTTTTCTTTCGTTGAAATTCGTATATTAAATTATAATACTTTAAAGTCACTCTGAAGTGTTGATTTAAAATTCAACCCTTTAATCTTAAGACTTTTGCCTTTTCTTCTCGTAACTCTTTAACTTGTTATTTTATTAATCCACGTTTATTAACATACAATGTATTTAAAATCGACAAGACATTAAATAGGAAGATTTAGGTATCGCTTTTCAGCAGCGAATTACATCCGGCGGGTAAACGGATATCGCATCGCCTGCTAGCTTTCGAATTCTTCTTACGCAAGCGTGATATAACTCGATGGTGCGATGCAATCCTTCACGCTACACAATAATATTGTGCGCCGCCGTAATCGTGGCTAATGGCTCCTGAAAGTCTTCCAAATGATGCCGTGTAACCATCGGCTTGCTCGATGTTGAGGCTCTGTTACGCCAAGCGATTGTTAAGCGGTGTATGTTTGCGCGGTAACGACAGCCGGGTTCCGATCGAATCGATAGCGAGCCAATGGATCAATGCACGCTAGCATACAGCGGTGAGTCACCTGCGTCTGTTAACCGCCTGTTTACCATTAAGCAGACGCTTAGAAAAAATGGGAAAACGTGCGCGCGCGCGCGCGCTCTTCGATCTAATTGACATGCGCATGTATATATAATACTGTTGTCGCTCGATCAGTTCGATGTTCGATTCGCCTCTTAGACCACTTATTTCCTTCATTAATGATGCTACTTGTTGACTTTTTACATCACTCCGATCGTTTTTACTAGTTCTTTTATACTGGTTGGCAGTTTATGCATAAATTGTGACTTCGCGAAACACGAGAAGTGATTTGAACTAAAGTTAGAAGAAAAAAAAAAAGAGTGCCGATGATTTGTGTATGAGTCTTGGAAAATCTGGCCGTCTATTAACACTTACGCAACGATCCTTTGGAGCATGAATTACATTAAGTTTAATCTACAATTCCCCTTCTTCCCTCTTCGGCTATGTAAGTACACGTACGTACGTATGTACGTAGATTCATAGAGCTCGCGATTACTCCTGTCCGCACTTACGTCTGCGAATAAATTCTCGCTCAGTTAATTGCCACTCTGCTTCACTTTCCAATCAGTATCGGCACTTTGTATAATCTGCTGCGACAAATGCAGCCACGCATATGTGCGTGTTTATTACCGGCACTTCTTGCTGGAGGAGGTGCCTGGAAAATTCTTTAACTACCTTTTGTAGATATAAAACAGATCCTTTGACACAATTCGATTATACAATCAGAACTTTAAATTTACAATATATTCCTTTATAAAGAAGAAGAAGGATTTATGCCTGAATTAATGGAAGCACATAATGAAGGATAAGAGGAACATTGCATTAGAAAACGCAAGGAAGGAATCGAGCGGAAGAGTGACAGCCGGTGTTCCATCATGCGAGAGGCTCACGTAGGTGGATAATTGAGCCGGCAAAAAGATGAGTTCGCCGAGGACCAAGCGACAGGTGGAGGAAGAATTTCAAAAGGATTAGTGGATGATGTGGGGATGTTGGACAAAGAGGATCCCCCGCGCATAGATATCTGACTGTATGGAAGAGCACAGCGCAGAAGCATTATGCAAGAGAGTCGACTCAACCTTGGCAATGACCACTAACTAGCAGGTTGCGTCGGCACACCGTAGTACCGTGCACGGCAGTCCCACTCCAACGCTGTGTCATTAACTCGCACGATAATCGTACGAACGCATCGAATTTCCAATGGGCAACATCTTCTCTCGCACTTGCGTACAACTTGGAACGATCGCAAGAACATTGGGAAAAGAACCGAGCTTTATTTGTTGCCAGCCCTGGTTATGGCATCGTTGGACACGAAATTTTCCGCTTTGACAACGATCTAAATTGCTGTCGTTCGCTCCTCACTTGATTTCTGTCTTCTTATTCCGTGACCGAGAACCGTCTCTTTGCTTTTAATCCGTCACCCGATTCTAAGAAATCCTACCGAGTGAGCGGGAATTGATACGATCGAGATTTATCCCGACTAACACTAGGAAGTTAATGACCTGCCAAATCGAACGGCACCTACGCAATCGAAGCGACAGGATTAACTCATTCGCATCAATGCCGCTTCCTGGATCGATAAATGAACGGGACTAATATAACCGGATGCTTCCGGACGTAGACCTATTTCATGGTAATTCACGGCCTTCGGTCTTTCCATTCGGAACTAGATTAAGAAAATCAGAAGGCGAGCTATAAAAAACCAGCTTGTAAGTGTCAATAATCGCGCGTGTTATTACATTGGCTCCAATTAGCCGCTCGTTGTCAAACAAATGAGGCGTAAACATTATCGTTCGATCAAGCGAGAGGAAAAAAGCTCGCTCGCTCGTTTGTCTGATTATTGGCGAGACAATGGTGAAGGGTACTTTTAATTGAACTCGGCTCACCACTAACTATTTAATAATCGCTTCTTAAAACTAGCACCTGCGGTGATTTATCACTATTTCATGCAAATGTTCGACCGAGTGGCAATCGATGTAATCACGCCAGATTTACGTGGGAACTTTTGCGACTAAGAGTGACAGGAAAGACTGCGTGAGAACAATATTGTTTGAAAGTGGAAGTCGATGGTTCACACTTGACACCATCCAACCATAAATATATTACATCAACCGAGTCGATAGAAGTTTATACTTATCGACACTGTAGCGCCGTAAGATGTCGCCAGCACACGGGAGAAAGAGAGGAGACGCAAGGTAGTTCCAATTTCAATGAATTTATTATGTCCTATAGATGCACTGACACAGTGATCCATTGCCAAGCTCACGTGCGCTCAAGCTTGTGTAGAAACAAAACTATACAGAATTAATCGGCTAAGTTCAATTAACAACAGCTCTCATATTGCTGTAACGGGCTGCAGGTTTTCACCTCACCTTCACGCTGTACAATGTCCACCCTACAAACAACTATTCCAAGATGGACTCTCTCAGGTGCCTGTTTATACTAATTTATCCATCATCATCCTGTACTTGTAGATGTATTTAGCACCGAAGAATTGCCTGTAATAGTACGCTTGGTAATCGTTGTAATCAGACATAGACTTCAAAATCTGATCTTCGAGGCGGACCAGCTTTCGCGCATGATTGGTGTAGTATAAATTGGCAAGATTTTTCTCGTATTCTTGCTGAGGACTGTTGACAAAGTAGCGCATCAAGAACCTCGAAATCGGGTGCTGTAAATGAAAGACTATTCAGTTAATAGGTGAGCGATCTTTGAAATTGTCAAGAGGACAACCGGAACATACTCGTTCGTATTCCCAAGGCTTTGGATTGTAACCCTCAGGAATTTCTTTGAGTTGTGCTGGTCCGATGAATACGTTGACACAGGTAATTATTATCGTCCATGGTATGACACCCAACATGAAGTAAAAGTGGAGCCAGTCTTTCAATTTGAGCCATTGCCAGCGGGTTGGTCGGATGGTGATTGTTTTGGGATGGTCGGACATCCATCTTATAGAGCCTGTGTGTCGAAATGAAAAACATCAATAAGAATCAGTCCTTTTTACTGCTCCTCTATGTAAATTCCCGTAAGTAAAACATCTTCCTCGTAACGTGAGGTTGTAACGGATGTTTTCATAGGATTGCCATTCAAAAATTAGAGTAAATTTAATAGAAGATTTATCAAGAGATCTTCTTCTTCCTAACGAAAGACAATTTGTCGCAGTAGCGTGGCGTGCATTTGTTTCTAGCGAGATTATACTAATACTAGTTTAATTAGATAAAAGTTAATTAATAGAAAAGACTTCTACTCTACGATCTACTCTATTGACAGTTGATCTTCCCGAGATAGAGTGCACTTCATTACACGCGACGCAACAGTTGCGTAACTAAAAGCACTGACCCTCACTCTGACACTAACTACCCTCGGCAGAATCCGCCGAATTTTAATTGGTGTATAATTGATTGTTAATGTGTGTTACCATTATTTGACAGCAAATTGTTAAGACTCGGTTTCGATCGAATAAGTAGCTCGGAAGCAGGACGCAAAACACGGCTCCACGCTGCCATCTTGCCTCCAGCAAGACTGCAGCGCACTGTATCGAACGCTTGACTAACCAAGGAAACGACATTTAACGCTTAAAGTTCGAAGTGTTAGAAGTTTGAACTAATCGAAGCGAATGTTGATATTTGCGAATATGAGCCGCAAGTGGCGTGACCTACGCTTTGTACTTTGCGCAAGTAAATAACATTGAGGCACAGCTCTACAGAATAGTATTCAATGATCGTGAAAAACTGTGGCTCGTGGATGCCTGATGATCCTCTTGGTTAGCTTCCAGTCTGTCTAAAGAGTAGGTTTATCCTACCTCCCCGAAAAGTACTGGTTTTACTCCATCACCATGTACGAAGATTACACCGAGGTGCGTGTTATTTAATAGTTCTATTATTACAAGTGAATGTGCTGTAACAAGAACGATAAGAATGATTTTTCTACATTTTACAGTACGACTCGTGCGACGAGTACCTGCCGCAAGATGCCCACGGTGAGGAATTTGACAGACTAAGTTATCGTCAGGTTCCCGAGAATGTGCGGAGCTTCCTGATGTGCCTGCAAAATTGCATAAATAAGGGAATGGTATTTGAGATTCAGAATCTATACGAAACAGTTTTCCCCAAAATCTCCGAACAGTTGTATGACAAAACGTCTTGGCCAAGTGCGGCGACCATAGCACCGTTAGTGGACAGTGATGCAGTATTTCTCACTCTTTACAAAGAGTTGTACTACCGGCATATTTATGCTCGCATGCAAGGGCCAACGCTTGAGCAAAGACTTGGCTCGTTTTATAATTACTGCGACTTATTCAATTACATTGTGTATCCGGATACACCCGTACAGTTGCAGTTGCCCGATCAATGGCTTTGGGAACTTATCGATGAATTTGTATACCAGTTCCAGTCATTCGCTCAATACAGGGCTAATTTGTCGAATAAGACACCCGATGAAATAGAGAACTTGAATGCGCACACCAAAATTTGGGATATATTGTGTGTCTTGAATGTTTTGCATTATTTGGTGGATAAGTCTAAAATTAAAAGCCAATTGGAAGTACATGCGAGTGGTGGAGATCCGGATTCTGTAGCTGGAGTCTTTGGCAGGCTACCACTTTATAAGATGTTGGGATACTTCTCCCTGGTTGGCCTTCTACGTTTACATTCCCTCTTGGGTGATTATTATCAGGCTATTAAAGTATTGGAGAATGTTGAATTGTACAAGAAGAGTGCATTCTCCCATGTGCCTGGATGCCAAATATCGACTGCTTATTATGTTGGCTTTGCGTATACGATGATGCGAAGATACGCTGACGCAATCAGAACATTCTCCAGCATTTTGCTTTACATCCAACGTACAAAACAATTATTTGCGACGAGGAGTTACCAGAATGATCAAATTAACAAGCAAACTGAGCAAATGTATCATTTATTGGCTATTTGCTTGGTACTCCATCCTCAATGTATCGATGAAGGTTTACAACAAGCATTGAGAGACAAAGGTTATCATGAGAAGATGTACAAAATGCAAAACGGTGATCTGGCAGAGTTTGAATCCTGCTTCCTTTTTGCATGCCCCAAATTCTTATCTTTAACACCACCAAACCCTGATAATCCGAATGAAGATTATGTTAGAGAAGCGATAAAGCATCAAACGCAAGTCTTTATGGATGAAGTAGTTCAACAGAAAATGTTACCAACGATACGTTCATACTTGAAGTTGTACACTACATTGCCATTGAGCAAATTGGCAACATTCATTTGTAGTAACAGTAGACCGGATGAATGCTGGGACTTGGACAAAGAAGTTGGTGACCTGACAATTCATTTACTGTGCTTCAAACATAAAATGAAAAATATTGTCTGGACAAAGGGTTCCTCAGGATTGGATGGAAAATTCCAGTCTGGCTCTGAGGTAATTCAATTTCAATACATTCTCCAAGGCATCTAACTCGAATGTAACAATATTCATATACAAATTTCTTTCAGCTTGATTTCTACATTGATCATGATATGGTCCATATTGCGGACACCAAAGTCGCACATCGTTATGGTGACTTTTTCATTCGGAAGATTCTTAAATTCGAAGAACTCAATCGCAAACTCCATCATATAAAAATTTAACTCCATCACTTTTGTACGACATCTATTACAAAGAGAAATAAAACGTGGAATAATAATAAATATGTCTTTATTACTTCAAAATAAACAACTTGTGCCGCTGAATGGTGTAACCACTGTGTTACAGGTCAATGGACCATTCTCACAACTGATTCAGACTTGCAACAACAACACACAGTAGTAACAGTCGCCTGAATTTGTACGGTGGCCCTTTACAAGAATATATTTATATTTATCAGTCTAGTTAAAGTAGTAAAATGTATAAAATATTGCTAATTTTGAATAACGTGCAGATCCCGAAGCGCATTTATTCTTTACACGATTTTAAAACATTGGCCACCATTATTTACATTTCAACTTGCCTCTTCGCCACCTTTCTCTTGTAACGCTTTGCACGCTGCAGCCAAAATATTTGGCCGTAAAGAAGTCGACGAGTCTTTGATTCCATGCAAATAGTGAAAAAACCGATTGGCTCTCTTGCCATTTGTACTAAGTCGGGAATCCTCGGCTCGACATATAGTTCTTGTACAAGGTAAATAATCAAGGGATATAATTTGACGATCGAGTACGAATGATGTGACATTAGATAGAGCCAAATCTACACCTGTGTTTAATTGCTTTTTCAATGTAATGTTCTTCCGATATTGTATTCCATCTTGATTAGAAAGTTGGTCGTTGCTTATCGTTTTTTTCTCTATCCACTCTGCAATATCCAAACTTACACTGTGTGAAGCGGAATACGGCGAATGATCTTCTACCAAAGATAAACTGGGTTGAAGATTCACGTGCGAAATAGTCACTGAAGTATCATCTATGTTTACTAATGTTGATATTAAAGCTATAGTCTCCAATTGTTCAGAAATAACGTTTAATGTGTTGCTGATACTATTGGATGTCGTAACTACTTCTGCATTCTTCTTTCCTTTTCGTAGTTTATTCATTTTGATCGCTGGCTTATAGATATTGTATCGCAAGTCACACCAAAGACTCTTTCGAATACTTGCTCTTTGAAGTGATACTTCTGGTGGTCCGGATAAGAGCAAGTATTGTAATTGTAATAAAGCTCTTCGTAAGTCACCTGATTGAAGGAGTTCCTAAAATGAAATAGGGAATGATACCAACACCTTTGTGTATTAAAGTGATCTTTGTCATTGATTATACTTACTGCCAAACAATCCTGAGAAAGTTTATAGCCTGTTTCTGCTAAGGAAATGAGTTCAAAAAGTGTTGCTACTCTGCTGCCAGTCGGATTTTGAAAATAAATTCTATTCTGTTGCGGTGCCATTTTACTTAGGTGGGGACATGCATTTCTACATGTCATTACAATGGGACGTTTTGTATTTGATGCCAGTTGATAGACCGCAGAAATAAAGCCTTCGTCCTCTTCGAATATGATATCTATATCTTCCAATAAAATGAGTGAATTCTGTGGCACTTTCTTAGCTCCTAAATTATTTGCCATGGCTTTGAAAAGTGGTATATCGTTGTCTTTTCTAATTCGATGTGATTTTGTTGCCTCCTCAAATTCTTTTAACAGTTTCTTGCCAGTTCGTCGTGACGAAGCGTTCACTTCCAGTACCCTATGAAAGAATAATCATTAATTCTAAGATCCGACTTGAAGAATGTTACGAAAAAAATCATAATACTAACGTGTAGCCGAGTTCTTCTGCTACAGCATAAACACTCGCACTTTTCCCACTTCCATGAGGCCCTAACAGGACGGCTACAAGATTATTTTCATTACTACTTGTATAACTACAATCTGACGAATAAAATTCGTCACTGCTATTCCCATCATTGTCTTTCAATGTTGCTCTCCAACCATCCAACCAGTCTCTAAGTTTCGCTGCTGCTTCTTCATTTCCAACCACTTCATAAGTGGTCTTCGGCCTATATTTATATAGCCATGCAGAGTTCTCTTGCATTTCTGTACTTTGGAATTTGATTGTGGATTCAATATTGTCAATCGATTTTCCCTTTTTATTTCTAGTCTTTGGTGATTTCTTGCTTGAATGTCCTTTTACAACTACCGACACTCTATCCCAGATTTTCATCGCGCCCGCGCACTGTTTCTCAATTTCGGCAATTGCCGCTTGTATGGACGGTTTACTTAATTTCTTTGCTGTAGATGGCCGTACTTTTTCTTCACTTGAATTCATTATATACTTGTGATTATTTGTATTCAAGATTGGGGTGTATAGTTCTTCTAATTTCATTGGTATTCTAAATACTTCCAATGTATCACAATTTGTATCGTTATGTTGAGTGATATGACTAATTCTTGGAAATGATAGCGCGGTGGTTGCAGGTTTTCGGACGATGGTTTTATTTTCAGTTTCCGAAATATCTGACTGAAAAAATAATCGTTTGCGCTCCAGTATTTCTGGATCGGGCTTTCTCCGTTTCGTGAACAATGGGGCTAATTTCTCGGCCGGCTTTCTTTTCGAATTATTCGGAGATCCAAAAGTACAGTTCTCTTTACTGTTTTTATTGATATCTTCTGATATATTTTCGTTATTGAACTCATTGCTACTACTCTGACTTTCTGTTGAATGTAATATACTTATTGATGAACAATTTGTACTTTTTGGAAGGTTTTCAGTCTGTAGAGAGCCTTCTTCTAAATTACTAGGATGTTTCTTTTTCTTCAAGTTTGGTTTTGTGGAACCATTTAATTGTTTTGTGTGCTGTCTGTTTATATTCTTCAGATCCGGATCTGACTCAGATTTCTTTTCCTTGAGTTTCCTTGGACGTGAAAATATTTCTTCATCACTGGAACCACCTAAATGACATTTAAATACAAGTTATAGAAAATGTTATCAATAACTTAAAATGAAGATACATTAATGTAAAAATCAGCGATCAAAGTGTGAACATTCATTGCCATCTACCAAACTAAAGTTTAGGAGACTCTGGCTTCGCTTGTTTCATCATGTTAAAATAAAGATAATGTATCATATTTATATCAAACCCTGTATAGAAAAAAATATTACCTTCCATGTAGTCAACCACACTATCAGTCTCTTGGAGTTTTATACGAAGCGACCATCTGTGCCTATTGTGATGATCTATTTTCTTTTGTTGTGGTTGGCCTTTGCACAATATTTCCTCTGACTCTATCACTTGAATACTGTCTACTTCATGTTGGTCTGTACTTGGTTTCTTGCTTCTTTTGTCATGATGAGCTTTACTACGATTTATGCTTTTTTTTAAGCTGGTTACATCTGGATCCTGAGATACATGCACATCTGCTTTTACAACAAAAGTGGATATATGTTCCACATTTTTTATAGGTGCCTCTGTTTTGCTGTATAAATAAAAAATGATTGAATAGTAATTAACACAGTTACGTGATTGTTTAGAAATGAAGCTTATGGTACCTGAAATAATTTAACAAATTACTAGTTGGTTGCTTCTGATTTACTTGCACCACCGACGATATAGATTCTTGATCTTTCCTATTTTCACCTGTGAGAAGTTTAATACGATTTTGTATGTGTTTTTCTATTACTTCTCCTTCTTCTATTTCTGCTGCTTTTCTTTTACTATATCCCTTTCTATCTGCTAGCGCAGTCAGTTTTTCTTTAGATCTTTTCAATTTGTCTTTGTGTTCGTCAGACTTTCTGCTATGCACTTCCGCATCCTGCGATAATGTCTGAGTGGGAGATACCGACTTTGAAGATTTACTTTTATTCATAAGGATTTGGAAAGCATCTTCAGTCTGACGATCCTCATCATTCTTGTGATCATCGGTCAAGTCAATAAGAGGTGTATCAGGTTTTTCATTCGTTATTGTATCATCTTCAGTTGACATTGAATCTTTTCTACTGTGGGTTTCATGTTGATTTGGACTTGCAATCAATGATTTGGTGGGCTTGTTTGTCTTTTTGTTTCCCAAAGGCCCTGATTGATTACTATCGCTCTTAATATTTTTGGTAGTAACTGCATGACTATCATTCTTCTTTCTACCAGCTGCACCGACCATAACTGTCTTGGATCGAGACGAATCATGATTCAGATTCACCTCGGCTAAGACTACTGGTTCATCAGAAGTATCTTCTTTAGAAATCTTTTTGCGGGTGGTGCGTGGTACTTTGCCTAAGATAGCCTTTTTAGGAGTATCATCATTTGGCAGCTTTCCCGCTTCTTTTAGCTTAGGAAAAGGACTTGGTGTCTTATCAACCATATCATTATTGTTATCAATTATTCTGCATACTCTCTCATCCGTACTTCTTCGTGATATCTTGATTTTCACACGATTTCGTTTCCTCCCGCTCGACCTCTCCGACTCGTCTGGGCTGCTGATCTCCTCGACGGATTCCGTCGCCGACGTATCGTTAGGTTTCGCGGCATCGACGAAATACTGGGTTATATCTTTCATTCTTCATCACTGGCTCTACGATAACAGCGATAATCCACTCAAGCCAGGATAAGGATTATTCGATAAAGGGCTTGATTTCTCCACCCGTGCAGCGTTCCCAAGTTTTTGGCGCCACGGCAACATGGTTATATATACATTACATGGTTCGATCCTTCGATCGGAATCATCAGGATCGACGAATTGGAAAAGTTAGTACAACATCTGGGTGCATTGAGCGGGGCCAATTGGCAGTCTCGTGAACTGCGAGTACCAGAAGAAGTCGCACGTGTAGCAGTGAGCGCGAGCAATGGATAGGTCAGTGTGCGATGGGTGCGCAATTATTTAGGCGCAGCGGCTCTCTGCTGGGATATCAAGGCATAGTGGTCGATAGGAAATAACGTGCGATAGAGGTGCTCCTCCGACATTTCGGGTCCATTAAAGCGTCAAAAATGGATTTCAACGTAAAGAAACTGGTGAAGGATGCTGGCGCGGCACTCAGCCGAGTTGTGCAAGTAAGAATACCAAAGCCACTATCGTCGTCTCGTTATCCTTTGTGTCGAATCGGCGGGCTAACATGATATTCGGAGTACTGTCACTTTTGACACTGCACCTGACATTCTTCACTTCAGAGAATAATGCGGATGATTAATAATTATTCAGCATCACCATGTCCCACCCATTATCTCGTTCTCACTCTCTCCCTCTCTCTCTTTCTCGTTCCGGTTCTCTCTCGCTCCCTTTAGCCAATTGATTGTTCTAATCAATCATGACGCATTGCACGGCTTTGCGTGCACTCCATGTTTTTAACCTGATTGGAAGAATTAGCATTTCTTCCTCTTGTTTGCACGCAAACCTCGACATTTTGCGAGTAATTCCTGTAACGCGAGGGATAAATCGATCCACGCAAATATAATTATTCCGTGTGATATGTATATCGCACATGACTGCATTGGAGTGAGAAATATACACAAAGTGTGAGAGACACTTAATCATCTGATGATTCAATGTGTATCAAACATGTAAGTGACTCTGCTCGATGCCGAGAGTCATGAATGTATTTTATCTTCAGTTAACGGAGGAAACATTGGGAACATCCGAGAAGACAGAGCTAGATGCGCATCTAGAACACCTCTCGGAAAGAGCAAATGCAACGAAAACATGGACAGAAAGGATCCTTAGGAATATGGAATCAGTACTTACTCCAAACCCTGGCAATAGGATTGAAGACTTCTTCTATGAAAAGATTGATAAGAAGAAGCCAAATAGATTGAGTAATTTGGAGTATGTCGGAATGGATATGATAGAGGCTGGGAATGATTTTGGTCCTGGTGTTGCTTATGGTATGGTTTATTCTTTGTTTGTTTAACTCTGTAATTAAAATGTTCCATACAGTTAATACAGACTTGTTTTAATAATAGGTAGTGCACTAATAAAAGTTGGTCAATGCCAACAGAAGTTGGGCCAGATTGAGAGAGACTTCATTAGCACATCAGCTAATTGTTATATTCAACCACTGAGGAAATTCTTAGATGGTGAAATGAAGACCGTGAGCAAAGAATTGGGTATATTGGAATCAAAGAGGTATATTTCCTTATTTTATGATATGATGACTTTTATGCTATTTTACAAGCTTTGAAATTCCTCAGGTTGGACTTAGATGCGTGTAAGAATAGGGTGAGGAAAGCAAGGAGCATGCTTGGACAACAGAGTGTAAGTTCAACCATTTTTTGTTCCATTATAAACGTTTATGTGTTTCTTATGTGCTTTGTCCCATAACTTGCCGCATCACATAGGAGTCTGGGGTATCACCAGAAGTGATGCTCGATCAGGTACTAACCATGCCACTACTAAACTAACTCCACTCTTTCACCCTGTATTCCCAAAAGTGCATGCAACTGTTTTTGCATGCTGTCGTGTATCTATTTTAATGACTTTGTATTGTAAAAAGATTTGAGAAATATAAAATAACACTATATATTGCTCCACTCAGGCAGAGAGGGAGCTGAGGGTGGCACAGTCAGAGTTCGATCGCCAAGGAGAGATCGTAAAACTACTGTTGGAAGGGGTTTTGAGCTCACAAGCGGGGCACCTTCGATGCTTACACGAATTCGCAGAGGCACAGACGCGTCACTACGCTCAGTGCCACGCAACTATGCAAGATCTGCAACGGGAACTGGCTGGGTAAGTGATGGAAACAATTCCAATCGCATTCCATGTCGATTGTCATCGAACACTATCCTCGCATCATATTACCACATCATTTTTTGTACAGCTATCCTACTCTTTGGTGATCCGAGTGAGTAATGTTCGCGTTGCTACATGTTAATATGTTGCAAAAACATCTAGAAAAAGCTTATAGAAATATTACTCATTCGCGACGATCATCATTTTCTGTAGTTAGTAGTGCGATGTTAATTTAATCAAGAGGGTGAATCTTTATTAATATGCCGATCTACAAGTTGTTAAAAGATTGTGCCAATATGAAATGAAGGAAGCTCCTTGATTAAATTATATTATGCTCGTATCCTGTAAGGTAGATAACTCTATCGGTGTTCCTAATCTTCCCAGTAGTCACAAACTGATTCTATGTGAACAGTGAGGTCACGCAATGCTCGTAACTCACTGATCACATCCCCTGCATTACCGTTCACTTGCTTTTCCTAACTCATCTATACTCTTTCGTCTCTCTATCTCTGCTTGCATGGTTGGGATTGCAGGGCACGTCAGCCGAGCCCTTTGCTGAGAGTCAACAGCGAGGATGTGATCGAGTTAACACCTTCATCTACGCAATCCAATAATTCGCCTATTCATCCTTCCCTCTCCAATTCCACGTATGTCACCGCTACTTTTGATACCGAGACATCCAAAATCTAGTTCCAAATTCAATACTCGATCTCTCATTCGTCGGCAATAATAATAGTAAAAACACTATGCGATCTACTCGAAAAGCCTATATATACTGAATGCAAAGCCTTGCCTTTCTCGATAGCTCTCTATTATCAAACGCAATGATTCAAGATGTGTTGAGTAATATTTAGTTTATTGTAATTGTTGAAATTGTAATTATATTAGCAATGAATGAATAAACTATATTTATGCTATATTCGATCTATTCCCCGCACGTATCGGGATATTGGGATAACAGCTTGGACACGCCTGGAAGAAGTGCCCCCCTCTTGCATAAATCTACCCCAACTTGTATCAGTGAAATTTCAGCTTTGTTGCTACTTATCCTTGGAAACAAATTAACATACCCTATACCACTTGTCCAACATCTGCTATAAATGTTTATTGCATAATTGTGTACTCCTTAGGTAATTGATGTTAATTTACAATGCATGCAAATGTACTGTACATCCAATATTCGCTTACAGACGATCCTTGGTTAATCAGTGTATTATTCATTACGAGATTGGTCTTTTGTTTCATTTGCTCGGTGTTTTTTTCCTTTTCTTTTGCATAAATCGAGTTGAAACGATTGCTCTGTGTACATATCGCCGTTTTTCTCTTTTTCGAACTCTGGTAGCTCTATCGCGTTGGAGCTGCCGAGTTAGTCTCGCTATAACGATTTATCAGAGAACAATATCACTTCTGCTTAGATTGCTCATTTACCTGATTTATCCAGTTTGTAATTTATCCCACCCAGCTTAACTGGGGGTCCCTATCACCCGTCTACCACCCCACCAACCTCCAATGCACCAACAGAAAGTGGTCAAGAACGAGCAAGGGTACTGTACGATTATGAGGCAAGGGACTCTAACGAATTAAGCGTCATGCAGGACGAGGTAACAAAATTTGTTATTTAGATAAGGCAGCAGCATGCTCTCACAGCATATCCGAACGCGAACGGGCATGATTCGTAATCGAGGAGTAAGTCCAATTGGTGACCCTTTTCCCACTATGAAGGAGTCTATGATCAATTATCGAATGTAAAAAAGTGTAATTGATTATTAGGTTGAACTAGATCGATAGACTGAGCCGCAATGTTAGACTGTATATTTCTGTACTACTTAGAATATCCTCCGAAATTGGTGCGTTTCTTAGAAAGCAACAGCGTATGTAGTCAAGGCATTGTATACTTCTCGCATAGTTATAGAACGTATCGCGGTACTATTTCGGACTCGATCAGTGCACATCGCAATGAGTTATGCAATAATATGCACGTTGATTAGGATGTATGAAACTTTACGCGGAGCCTAAACGATTGGATTACCGTAGTGCATAATCATACCACTAGATAGAAATAGTGTAAATAAACGTTTACATTCTCAGTAAACAATTGCATTTTCATAGAATTGTTGTCTTGATAGATTATGAAATCGAAGTAACGTGATTACATGCAATACTCAAGCATAGCTTAGGATAGTAAATGGTAGACGGTATTATTGCGCCGAGTATGATGCATGATGGATGTATCTTATGGTTTATATCCTGTTTTACGTACTCTAGCGAATTCTCCACTTGTATCCCTATTTTGATACTTTTGTTATGTTCTCTTGCTACTTTACAATGAAATCTGATTTGTATATTTGTTTGATATGATATAGTATATATATATATATATATTGTGCCATGCACACGTATGATATGGCAGTTGGCAGACGCATATGTATATTTATTTCGATCATGCATGTAACAAAATAAAAAAAAAATATACAGCTTTATTTTATTATTCGCATTTTACTTTGATTTGCCCCGCCAATTGGTTAGTGGTACAGCTATTGATGTGGCTTTATTTAATAAAGTTAATTGCATAAATGGTAAGGACCACTTTCATCTTTGAAACTTGATTTAGAAAATTGCTGAATCTAATAATAAGTGTCACGGTTATTCGTTTTCTAGGTAATTGCCATCACCGAGATTCCCGGGGATGAAGACTATTTCATGGGCGTGAGAGGGAATCAAAGTGGAAAAGTGCCCAAAGTATATATCGAGAAACTCATTATCTGTCAATGAAAAGTCAATTAGGTTCTCGTCAATAATTATTCAATTCCATTTGGATATTCTACTTTAGCTTTGTAATATACAAATTGAATCTGCGAGACATACGATTATATCAGAAATGTCTTCGCGTCGTGCAATAAGAGACTCAACGACATCAATTACGTTGAGACTGGAATTTCGCTCTATACATATCGAAAATCTTATGTACAAAAAGTATGGAGTATAATGTTAAGAGTTCATTGCATTTACTATTAGATGACTATGAAACAATTAAGTTATAAATGTTATGTATATGATGCTTCCCGCAATGTTAAATAAATTATACTTCGTTCTATTACATCGATGAGTCCCACTAGCACGAACAAATCAGAATGCTGACGAAAATCGGTTTTAAGAATTTATTGTTAAGTAGTGAAATACAAAATTACTTCTTCTTCGATACACCGACAGTGCGTCCTCGGCGACCAGTTGTCTTTGTATGTTGACCACGCACACGGAGGCCCCAGTAGTGACGAAGACCGCGGTGAGCACGAATTTTCTTCATGCGCTCCAAATCTTCACGCAGTTTAGAGTCCAGATATGAACTGGTGAGCTGTGAATGTCCAATGATCAATTAATACGAATCCTTCACTATTAAACATTGCAATGGAATAACTAAGAAATAATCTGTTGCGAGTAAGCAAAATAGCTCTTAGCCAGCTTCAATCTATATTTCCACTAGCAATTAAACACGCAGTTTATCTTGCACAATCTACCAGCTGATAAGTACAATGATGTTACATGATCAGTCGTGAAGTTGTGCTATTCTCTATTATCCAGTTTCAATTAAACATATTTACTAACAGTACAGACTATATTTCTCCAAATCATTGATTCTCACCTGCGAGTATTTGCCATCAACAATATCCTTCTGTCTGTTGAGGAACCAGTCAGGGATTTTGTAGTGTCTGGGGTGGGACATGATGGTGATGATTTTCTCAACCTACAAATAAATAAATAAATAAGTTCTTGAAGACGGAGCAAATTGAGACTGTTACAGAATCATCTTAAGTTAATTATTAATTACCTCCTCTTCGGAGCATTCACCAGCACGCTTGTCCAAGTCGATGTCGGCTTTTTTGAGGACAATGTTAGCGTAACGACGACCAACACCCTTGATTGCTGTCATGGCAAACATCACTTTTCTGTTACCATCGATGTTCGTGCCCATGACACGAAGAATGTGTTGGAACTTCTCCGGGATTACGAGCGACTGTAATGAAGAAAACAAAGTCAGATTCTTGTTGTTCGGTACACGTGAGTTGTGCCTTGTACACAATTGAGGGTTAGCGATAACCTAACAAATACATAGTTATTTTCTAGTCTAGCTTTTATTTATAATTTCACGTGGCAGTGAAAGTTTTATACATTAAACATTAATATTACGAAAGCAACTTATTGCACAAATTTGCAATTTTATATAAATTAGAGGTATAAAGTGAAATATAAGAGCTACGATGTACGGCATTTATGACAGTCGAATATTACACTTTATTGAGAAAAATAACTATTAATATTGTTATATCATAATACGTTGAATACCATTTTGCAACTTAAAATGCAAGTTTCGTGTGTTCTCTTTGAGATTCAAGGGGAAATATCGGATTTTATATCACATCCTATGCGAAACTCACCATCTTGCCGAGCTGTCACTGACTGAAAGAGACCAAACCGGAACCGGAAGCGCTGCGGTCGACGAGCGAGTTGAAATTCGATATTATCGATATTTAAATATTGCCGCGAAAATCAAAACCCATTAGAAAATTCTGTATTACGTTTTGTACTTTTACGATTTTATTATATTTGATTGGTAGATATTCCGTGCAACTAGTAGAAATATATTTTTTCAGTGTTTTTTCTTGTATTTACGAGTGAGTTAGCTTGATATGATACTTTTATCAGTAGAATATGAAAATAATTGCAGTTATTCTTAATTTATTGGCACTTAACACTTGCTCCAGTTATTAACCACTCGCCCATGAACAGGACAAAAATATACCAACGTTTTCAAGCAGGCGCTCTACGAAATCTTGTCACTGAATAATTTAACGTTATGTCGTTCAATAAAAAGTACCGTTTCACCCTGCGAAATACAGCGTCTCTCAAAGTACCTGCAAAGTATTCAAGTGATATTGTATACCTCCAGTACATGCAGCATATTTGAAATTCGCAATATTTCGGAGTATCAATAGTCAGCTTAGGTGAAAGTAGAAACATTAACGAAATCTTAAAAACGACATTTTTATTCCAAGAATTAATAATCATCACATGGTCGAATAGATTCAATTATTGGTAGAATTCTCGTCGTGCAGGATCGAAGTGTTCAATTCTTGTGCAGCTCTCTGTAGAGCGGTGGAGGAGTAGCAGAGCTCGCTCATAAATTTCCCAGGCCGTAATAACTTTCGTCCGGGCGAATGAGATTCCGATAACTCGATAAAAAGTGGAAGAGAACTCGAAAGCAATCGTGCACCTCCGAGGACCATTTTTCGTGAGGATAGCATTTCCTGGCTCGACGCTCTCGGCAAAGCTTTTCCTTCCTTTATCCCCCGGAATCTCGGATCCAAGCTGGGGCAGGAATGACCATCCAGAGGGTAATCGGGAGAGGGAATTCCGAGGTATGATACCCCTCTGATTCGTTTTACGGCGGTCGTTCCCTCGAATTAGGACGGAATAAGAAAGAATTCGTGTTGCTATATCCGCTGATTCTCGGACCACCCTTGTTCTCTCTGTCCGCCACTCTAATAGAGAAAAATATAGAAACGGCTCGACGCACCCTCTTGATTAAAACCGAATTTCTCTTTGGGCCAATCTTCTTATCAATCTTGCATCGCACCAGCCGGCATCATATTTATCACTTTTTCCACTCGCGCGTCAATCTGCCACTGCGATTCTAGAATAGAGTCATCCGGCCACTTTTCTAATCCAATGAATAAACAACCATTCGAATATCAACACTAACTTTAATCGTAACTAATTCCTGCATACTCGCGACCAACAATATCTTAAATTATACAATAGAAATCACTGGTAAATCATATTCGAAGCACAAATATTTACATTTGAGTCATGCTTCCAACAAAATTCGGGATTGGGGGTTGAGGGTTGAGAATAGTACTGCTTGAGTATGCCAAGCAGCGAGCAGTGGTTTTGTTGGTCGAAGGAAAAGTTTGCTCGGGGCGTCCTGGATCTTAGAGATGGGAGCAAGATGAAGGAGTGGTTCGTCTTTATTTATGGCGAAGTCCGATAATAACACGTATGATGGGATCCGCGTGCTGGCGAGAGGATCTCGGACGCGTTGCTATGGCGACCATCCCCGTGGCCATATTGGTCCACGGCCAGCTATCGATAATAGGAAAGATAAGAGCGGCCGCCACCCCCAGTCAGCCAGGATATTTTATCGTCCCTGAAATGGCGACTGCCAGTCTCTTCTGCTTCTCTCCACAATTCCCTGCAGTATTTCCCCACCCCTTTCTTCCTTCATTGCTACTAAGCAATCAGACCTCCAAGATTCCACCCCCTTCTAATGACGCATTCTCCAGCCATCATCCACCATCGACTTCTTGCAACCCCTAAAATCTACCATTTTACAAATCTACAATTTACCCCTTAAATTTTAATCTTTACAGAATTTCTTCTGATTCTTTTTAAATCAAGAAATTCAAGTGGAGTAAATCAATATTAAGTCCAGCCAAAATACTCTACGAGTTTAATTCGTTGCTACGGTTTTATCTTTCAGGAGGCAGAATGGAATTCTCAAAGGACAAGGTGATGAGAGAGAGAGAGAGAGAGGGGGAAGTGGCAAAGTGGGTGGTGGGTTGGTTTAAGGGTGTAGGAGTTGGTAAGGGTGGGTAAAGCGTCGGGACGCAGGTGGCGGCGTTCAAAGCCAATTATGCGAACGCGGGCCCCGACGTCGTCGTCGTTCTCGCAAATCCCCTATCCTCAAGCTCAGCGCGCTATACGTGTGTTCTCCGCTTGGGATTCCACCCTGTGCGCACACCCGCCAACCATAGGGAAAGAGGGAAAGTGCCAGGGGGCGAGAGGGTGCAAGCGAGTTTAAGTTGTCTGCGCTATAACGGATTAACGGCCGCGATTTATTTGCGAGTAATTGTTTCCGCCCTTTAATTAACTCGCATTTATTTCACTTAATGGCCTCGCCGCTCGCCTTGTTCGCCAGCGCAGACAATTTCCGAACGGCTGAACTCGTCTGGCGAGTTCCACTCGCGTGGAAAGAACTTATTTCCTCCTGAAAATACTCATGAGCTTAGTTTTTGGATCCTTTAAAGTTTAAAGAAATGAAAATATTGTTATATTTAAATATCCAGATAATTTTTTTAGTGAATCTGTATTATTTATACAGTATTATTAATGTTGTTCGGTGATGCTACTGTGATTATCTTGAAGTGCTAGGCCTGTGCGAAGCCCAGGCAAGTTTTAGGTGTCTGAGATTCAGGGTGCGTGTCTAACATGCCGCTACCTCGGCAGACAAAGCATAGCGCGGCGGCCCTGCCAACATTGAGACATTCCTACCGTAATTTACGAGGCCCTGTTTACCGACAAAAATTGCGGGTGGCTCTTACGGGCACCGAGAAGAGCCGGCGGCTGCTGCTGGAAAATGGAACCGTCCACGGAAATCGACTTTCGTCACGCTCACCCAGCTTCCCAGCGATCGTGCCGTGCATTATTGCTGATCATATTTCCACGACTGAGAAACTACCTTTGAAAGTTGATAATTGCAGCATTTCTACTGAATTTAAATAATTCACTGTACTAAATTATTTAAATCGGAGTTCTACATATTCGTCACTGATAGAATATTCTGTTGGTCCAGTTATCCAGTTCTAATTGCATGTGAAAGTTAGTGTACAATTCTTACTCGAAATGGTAGCTATTTTTGCTTTTGTATTATTGTTAATTGATCTACCTTCTGTTAGAAAATCATAACTAGCGCGCAAGAAAAGCTGAACCGAGTGAAAGTTTAAGAAGAGACGCTGATAAACTATAATCGGCGATCAGTCCGGTCCATCCCGTGGATAAGTACTACCTGAGCAAGGGCTAACGTCAGGTAATAGGGTATTCAGTAGCCAGATTCGAAAGTTGACTTCCGAAAAAGGGACGACCTTGCCAAGATGACAGATGCAGGTACAGGACTGAGAGACCACGAGAGAGAGAGACGCTTGAAACGGTGGAGCGCACAGTTTCCCTCATTTACCGTCATAAAACCGCATCGCAAGGCATTTCGCGAGCTTCCGTCTACCGTGAGCGTTCCCTTTACGGTGTCAAATCCACCGTGACGTTCCCTAGTTCTTCGTCATAAACTGTGACAACTGCGTCTAGTCAGCCCTCATTACAGCTTCTGATGGAAGCTAGGAAGCCTCTCGAATAAGTGAAAGTAAACTTTTTAGTCTCGCTCGAGATCCTTCGGCAACTTTCTTAGCAACATATTGCTAGCTTTAATTCTCAACGATCTTTCACATGGAAGAGTATCAACAACGAAAAATAAGAGTGATTTATATTGAGTTACAATCAATTACCAATGCCAATGTAACAATCACTCCACCCACAACTGGCCTAGATTTCTCATTCCAAATCGTTAGTCTAACGACAAGGGTGGGTGGACGAAGTAAATAGGAGTCATTGATAGATACCTACTGGGTGGTAAATGAATGAAGGGCACTGCGGTGTCCGAAGTGGCGATCCGAGAAAACGTTCCTGTGTGCGTTTCCACCCTCTCTTTCGCTCTATCGACTACTCTAACGCTTTGCGGTCTTCGGCAAAGGCCAGGTGGCTGCCAAGGGCAATTAAATGTGTAAACGGCGAAAATTAGCCGCAAGTATTCGACCAGGACGAGTACGAGGGAAGAGGGAAAGTGGGGTATCGAGGGAGCTTCAATGGATACGCCAGCATCAGGGCCATTTAACACGATGACATCCCATTTACCACCCCCGCAGAAGACCGCTGCCTATTGGCAAAGCCCCGGAAACCCATATGTCAGCACGTGCCGCTACTGTGCTTCTCTTCTTCCTCCGCTTAAATGCTCCTGCTGCTCACCCTGCTTCACCCGGCGGGGGTGAACGACCGGTGGAAACAGCCTCGTTTTAAACAATCCTCTAGAAAGATTGAATATCTTCGAGGAAATCAGTTTTGATATTTTATAGATTCTTTTAAATTATATATTAAATAAGAAAATAATTAGAAGTCCTTTTTATTATAAAATCTTGTTTCGAATTCAGGTTACTGTAAGATACACTGAAGTCTTACGAAAGAACAGTAAAGAGGAGCAGATAGAATATCAGGAACAATAAAAGAACAGATATTTCCTGAATCTCATTCACAAAGGATGTTCGCAGAATCACGCAGTACCAAAATGGCGTGCTCTACCGTCATTGCTCTTTCTCTGCGTGTTCTTCGAAGGGTGAAACGAGAGCCACCCCAATTGGATTGGGTGCCAGCCAATACGGCGACTCTCGTCAGCGATATCATCACCCTCCAAGCTCCCTCGCATTCCCACCAACTGATTTTCTTTATCGATCTCTCCTCTATTAACAGTCTCTGAAGCAAGCATTCCAGAATTCGTAGAAGAATAATGTACAGGATGATTCATTTTCTTTTAAATCAGTATAAAATATAGAGTAGAAAAAAAAGAATTAGATAATATATAATACTTGTACACCACTTTATTCATAAAGTTCATACATTTCGCGTTATTTATTTAATAGTAGTAGATGCGAAAGGGCTCAAAGGAGGCGCGCACGTGTCTCCGAAGTCGAAAGCATTATCCGTTTAGAATGTCGGAGGTCGAAGTGTCCGCCGGGGTTCGAATGGCTCAGGTGCCCTTGACACAATATTTTGACGTGGTGCCTAACAGGATAACAAGCATTTTCGCGCAGGAGGTGGGCAACGGCCTAATCCCGGCGAACGAGAAACTCTCTCCAGGACGTGACACTCGCCCTCGGTGAAAGGACCGCCTGGGCACCGTCGTCTTCTCACTCGACTTCGCAAATTATTTCGTGTCTCCCGGGGAGTTTGTTGTGACTCCCTTCGACACTGTTTTGTCAACGAGAATCCTCCCACTTCGACAATTGTCAGTCTACACTGTTCAGCAAGTACTTTCATTCACTGGACTTTGAGAATTAAATCAGTTCTACTGTATTTATTAAAATCTATTAATAGTATCACTGTTTTCATAAATTGCTAGTTAAGTTTTGAGAGTGAGAATTATTTTTAATATCCTTTCCAAGTCAAATGACTTTGCTAGTTCGAACTTAGAAACAGAAAATCTTTCACCAAGTAAAGTCCTGCAACTTGAAGGATACTCCTGTGTCTCTGGAACACCTTTCACCCGATGTATCTTAATTTCTACAGTTGTCAATATAGAAGGCTCACAGGGTCACAGTGTGTCCCAGTAACGCAGACGTTAGACATTAGCGAGTATCCTGTCGGGATTTTTTCGAGCGAAGGTCATCGAGGAACTACATCGCTGCGGGGGCGTTTGTCCTAGTTAAAGCTTGAAAACTCTCACCGGGCTTCTTGGAGAAAGGAAGAAAAGTGGTGTGTTTCTCCTACAGGACTCGTCCAAGAGAACCGAGCGAAACTGGGTTGGTGTGTCGAGAGGGGTTCGAGCATAAATCTTCTTTTCGGTGATCCAGGGGACTCGGTCAATATTTCCAAAATATTTAGTGGCCTCCCTGTGGCGCAGGCACGCGCCACTTCTCTCACCCAGCATCCAAACTCTCCTCTCTTCTTTCCTCCCCTCTAATTTTCTCGTGGAAAAGAGGAGAAAGAGAGAGGAGAGTTGAGATTCTCTCGAAGAGAGTATCTATACGTGTCGAGGTTGTCTGTGCGTTCACAGAGAGCAGACCTTGACCGAATGGCCGCGAGAAGAAAGTTTTATTGGGGCATAAATACGTCGTTCGAGAGTCCAAGGAACATTTACGACCCTTTCACATTCCTCTTTGTCGACGCCGCCTCTTCCACTCACTGCTGGGCTTCCGGATTTTTATTGGCGCGAGGAAGCTGCTTCCGTACGATGCATCTACCATCCTCTTCATTCAGTTTCTTGTATTCTACCAGTTGCAGGTGCTCTCTCCATCATTTTCCTTGCGAGTATTAAGTTATTCTAGTATGTGGAATAAGTTGGAGTCATTATTGCAATATTTAGTATCAAATAAATTATAAAACCTTAAAAATACTAGTTTATTTTAACTTATTCAATAATCTTCGAGATTATTAATAAATTAATACAAGCCAATATTACAATGATTAACACATCTGTCATTTATTAATACAAAGATCCCGTTAAGACTTATCTTAACCAGGAACGCCTGGCATCTAATTGTAAGTGTCGACACCGCTGTCAATTATCCTCCGCACAGTGGCAACACACCTTTCCCACGGGCTTTCCAACAAGCTTTCCTCGAAGGGCTTCCTCGCTAGCCACGGGAATTGTCAGTGGGTCATTCGAGTACTAAATCATTATTCGAGACATCGAATTCACCTCTTACCAATCGATATATCCACAAGCACCCGAATTCCACTTACGATTTCGTACTTCTCGAACCTTTAATCATCCAGACACATCTTGAATTATAGTCTTCGCCAATTGCAAGTCCGAACTAGCTTTCAACTAGAATCCTTTAGACACAGTGCTGTACAGAAAATATTACAAGGGAAGTAGCTAAAGGTACGAAGATCTTTGGAAATAAATCAAAATTGTGATTGGAGGTTTGGGTCCAAATGGAAAGTGCAAGTTACCTTCGAGAGAGTTGCGTCATAATACCGAGAGCTAATCGAGTAGACTGCGTATCGTTTCGCGTTGACTCGACGAGGAATTTACTTCAAGGCTAAGTGGCAGCTACTAGCTGTAAGGAAGAAAGCAAGAGAGAAAGAGAGAGAGAGATAGAAATGAATGTGGAAGGACCTTTGGCAAAGGTAGCTTTAACGGCAAAGTTCGAAGGTGGTAGTCCCGAGGACTGGTTTGCGCGAGTGCTACCGTGCGTCTTCCTCCGATGATTTACGGAAGCTCCGCTCGAAGCATAAGGTAGCCTCATAAAATAATAAACCCTCTATTAGGCCTCGCCGAAACTCTCTCGTCCTCCAAGTTCTCCTCTCTGCCGATCTTCGGGAAACGTTGCTACGCTTATTCTATGCACCCACCATTTACCACCTAGGCTTGAACTCTCCTCTCCTCTCTTCGTCTTAGCTCGCCACCTCCCTTTTACCTTCGAGATAGGCAACGACACGGTTTTGCCGGTTATTTACAGCGAGCACGGAACGAATCCGTCGATTCCTTACCTCCGAAGTCTACCAATATTCCGCGCTCTCTTATTGGTGGTAATAAACCGTCGATGTTAATCCGTTCAGTGTCAAAGAGCCGTGTCCATCAATTAGTGCGACACGCTGGATTTTAATATATTGGAATTCGAAATAGTCGAAGTACTTTAATATTGGATTTTAAATAAATATAATCTATTTTTCATCTAACATTTTATCACACTCCAAATAGAATTACAGGGAGAACAAAGGAGTACCTGGGGTTTCCAAGTGGTACGAAGTGGTAAACATGATTAATAATTCCCAAGCGATTAGGGATGAAGCGGGGAGTAAGTGAAGTCTCGCGAACATAGCAAATTGCTTTTAGTGACATATAAAGACCGAAAATTAGAGGAAGCTGCTGATCCAGGGAAGATGTAGTTGGCCGTAAAAGGCGTCGAAGGGCTTTGTATGGCGTGCGGCTACTGCGGTTGGTGCCTTTAGCCCTCCGGCGAACCGTTCCTCATGGAAACTAATAAAGCTGAGAAGGCAGTGGAGTAAGAGAGAGAGAGAGAGAGAGTGTTCGCCGACACATCCTCTCTTGGCTATAGGTGACTTAATTCCATCAAGGGAGACCTGATTCATTATCCAATATTGGCCCTCGTAAATCCCAGCCCAGGCCAAATGAATTATCTCCCTGAAAGCGTCGCGTCGCTCCACGACGACGCCTGCCTCCCACGACATTTCGAGGAGAAGAACCCACCCAGACATTTACGCGCACGACCCTTTCCTCGCCAGGATAATATTGGGATCAGCAAGGATTCATCTTTCGGTGATCTTCATCTGCTTTGTCTCGAATCATAGATACTTCGTAACAACCCCTAAATCAGGGGTTTAAGCAGAGGACTTTATTGTTAAATTTAATTATATGTGATGGTAATTAGTGGTGGATTTTTAATATATTCTAATATTGATAAATTCTTGACGAAATCGATTGGGAATTTATTATTGGATTGGTTCTAGTTGATTTCTCGACTTTTCTCTTAGCAAGTTGCAGTTCCAAGGTGAAGTTGGAAGGTTGTCCGAAGGTATGGGCAATGTTTGAGATATGACAGCTGGTGTACCACACTGGCCAGAACGGTAGACCTCCAAGTGACCTTGCGTCTTTATTAACGGACTTATATTGCGCGACCACCTTCGAAAATGACGGGAAAATAAGCTCTACCTACGAGAACGGCAACTCTACTCTAGTCGCCCCCAGCAGAACCTTGCGGACCGCGCAACACAAACACCGGTGCTGTAAATTCTTTTTTCGAAATTCCCAACCAAACTACGATGGGTTTATGCATTTATGTATTCTCGGTCCCTTCATTCACTCACTGTTCCCATCACCGAGTTCATACTTAGGGATTCTGGGTCCTCCAGTTCCTCTTATGGCAGACTTGAAATATATTTCAATTTTTAATGCAGACTTGCAACTTCCACTCTGTATAAATTTTATATTATTTACTGTAGAACTTCAGTTATATTAATTTAAAAAATTCAATGGAGTTGTCACTCGAATTATATAATTGTGTATTAATTTGACAGTCGATTACATATGAAGTTAATAAAGTACGCAACTTTGGTAAGTCGAACATGAGAAGAGCACGTAGTCCAAAGTGTCGTTGAGAATGTATGGAAGCAAGGGTCACCCCTGTCAGATTTTTGACCATGCGACAATAGGATGTTCGGGCAGGGCTCTTTGGCCGGAAGTTACCGCCTAAGAAGGGTCTCTTGGAGACAGTGAGTGCGAGAAAGATAGTCAGCGGGGTGACGAAAAGTCTTAGCAGTCGTAAATCTTTGGATGGTTTTATTTTGGTTTATTATCTACCCCTGAACCTCTCTTTCTCTTGCTCTCTCTCTCTTTCTCTAACACTGGTAAGGACTAGGATTGGCCGATCTTCCAGGGACTAATGACACCGTAATATTGCCTTTGCCTCGTGAGTGTTGACGAGAGCAGAACAAGGAAAAGATCGACGGTCTCGTCGATCCCTCACGACAAGTTTTCCCCTTTTACAGTCTCCGAAACGCACATACCTTCTACCCCGTTTCTTTGCCCGAATACTTATTTTCCAAGTTTCGGTACAACTTCATTGCTTTACAACCGACTCCTTTCGCCCTGCCATATTTACCCCTGGCGCACCGGCAGGTCGATATTAGTATTAGCCAGTTTGCTAGCTTAAGAAAGTGAAGACTTTCTCGAATTCTATAAGAATCAATTGTAACGGGAGTTTATCGTATTCGCATGAGCCATGCAGATCGAATTCGATGACAAGAGTTCCCACGAGAAGGGCGCGATTGGATTCGAAGCGTAGGGTGCGATTATAGGTAGTCTCTCGAATTAATTCCCACAGTCGATCGACTCCGCATCCGTGTAACGATAATCGATGAAAGCCAAGCGAGAGTTTACTGGTCAAAGGTGACACAATGTATATCGCGGCAGGGTTGATTGCCGAATCGGTAGGAGCGTCGAAACGATCGGGTGGTATCGAATCGGTCACGGCTTATAGTATCGACAGAAACTTGGCCGGCTCGAGGGATTCTGCCGCAGGATCTGTCGCAGATCGCTCTCTTTCTCTTTCCCTCTTGCCAGTTATTTATGGGGACTCGGTTGATTAGACGGCACCGCGACGCACCGGCGATTCGACATGCGTGCACTTTATGAGGGAAATATTGTCCCGGCGTAGATCGAGCGACCGATTAAACTCCGGGATCTGCCGCGTCAAATTGATTCGAGCAGTGAGCGGCAGGTTCTAGTCTTCGATTCCTTGTTATTTATCGCATCAAACTACTTCTATCTTCTCACTTGGCAATTGGAATACGTGCGTAATGAGTCAGCTAGAAATAATTGTAGTTGTATTATCAGATTTTTATAAATATTGGATTATTTTTAAATTCAAGCTACTACTGTTAAAATGTTGAATTCAATATTGGCTGCAAAGGGTTGATGGTTAATAGTTACCTTCAATATTTGTACCTTCCTTTTCCTGGCTTCTGAAAAACTAACAGCTAAAGGGTTGCTTCTACCTATGAAGATGTATATAGTCAGCCTCTCTTCATCGAGTGCCGAGCGGTATATTTTTTTCTGGGTCGAAAAACAGTTTGCCAAGTCTCTTGGGTGCGCCGGGTCGGCGAAAAAACGGTAGAAAAAGCGGGTGGAAAAAGTGGGTCTCCGCTTGAGGAAAAAATGAGAGTACGCGTTGGAAGTTGAAGGGGAGAAAAAAAAAGGTGAGGTCGAGAAAGGATTAACTCGTTCGGAACGTTAACTGGACTTTGGACAGGCTTTTGCTTTGGTAGTCGCGCCAAAAAAAAGCAATGCTGCAGTCGAGTTTTCGGTTCTTGGGCTGTTTATGACGGTAGCCGTGACGAGCCACTACCTTTCCAATGTCTTGTGTTGATCAACAAACTCCTGCGGGACTCCTGGAACCCCCTCGCACAATCATAGCCGCACCTCTGCCATGCAAAAAAATCTTGCTACAACTTTCCTGCGACACGTATCATCTCGTCTACCAACACTGAGATGAAAAAATAACACAGACTTTTCTAGAGTCTCACAAAACTCGATTATCTACTTTCGGGCAGTTTTGATGAATTACTTCCAATTGAATTTAACTATCAGATTATTTTTTCAAGACAACACAATTCACCAACAATACAATTGCATGACACAAAGTTCTATTTATTGTTCCTGGATCGTGAAGCATTAGTTTGGCGTGCGGGCAGAAAGCCTTCTCGGAAGTCCTAGGAGGCTGCGTGACGAAGAAACGCCGGGCACAATATTTGGGTGAAGGCGAACCTGTGGCTAATTGAAAAGTCAAAACTGCTGAAAGGAAGTGCCTGTTAGCCGTGAAAGCGTGGAGGCGTAGCAGCCCAACTGCACCCCAACTGCACCCCGGTTGCACCCCCTCTGTGCCGACACCCCACGGCGTGACCGGCAGACTCCCCTGTCCGAAAGGAGACCCTCCGCCCTCATCGAGTACGCATCACCACCCTCCGAATACCCCTGCCATTCTCACCCCCCAACTATCTACTCGTAGTAAACTCTCAGCGAACTCCTGGAATTTGCACTGTTCCGCTTGAAAAAACTTATGTCAATCATAGGAATTATTCACTTATTATTCTATACAATTTTAGTATTAATAATGAGAAAAGATATTATCTTAATGGTAAATGAGAGAAGTGCTAAGTTAGGTGTGAGTGAAATACAGAAATTCATGGAAATCATGCGGAACAGACACCTGACGGTGTTGAGCCGATTAAAAAAGGCAGCCGTGTCGGAAAGAGAGCTCAACAAAAATTCGGCGCGCTCCTCTCGAACAGGAGAAGCAGTGCGTGAAATCCTGGCAACATTGATCGCCGAGGAAAAGGATGCTGGAAGCGTTTCTTCTGTGTTGGGGATTTTCCTTCTTCGACTGTCCGTCGGCTTGTTTTTAGTCCTCGTCTCGCTATAGTTCGCTGTAACACAACCTCTCCGAACTTTGTGCCCGACTTTGCGGGCGGTCTATGGAGACGTGACCAGAAGATGTCAACATTCCTTTCGAGATAAACTCGATCACGCTTTAAGTCGATCTTGCGCTTTGGAGCCTACGAGTTCAACAGACACACAGCATCCTTGCTGTGAAAGGCCTGTCTCTGCGGTTGTCCAATGTACAACACCAGGTATTCAAGTCTGTACCGATGCACAGACTTTGCACATACGGTGTTGGAACAAGACAAACATCTGCGAGAATTCAACTGAAAGTTATGAGAAGAACAATAGAATTAAATAATTGAATTAAATCCTAAAGAATTAAAAATATAATTCTTCTGTCGATATTAAGGGTAGTTTAATGTATCGAACTACTAATAAAAAAGACATACATCGTTTGTATTGTATCAAGATACAAAATTGTAGAGTCAGGAAGTATCTTACACCTAAATCTCTGTTGATCCTTCGCAGTGAATAGTTGGAACAAGGGTGTAACCAGCCACAATCGACCCCAACACGACAATATTGTAAATAGATTGTCAGAGACTAGATCGAACGACAGCTAATGGCAGTGAAGATAAGATAATGCACCAGCATTGATACTGTCGCGTGATTTCCCTGAAAAGCAGCCACTGCGAAACAAGGGTGGAATGATAGCTCGAAGAGGACGAATGAGAATGAGGGCGACTGCTCCCCCCGAATGATTTCGCAGAGGGGTAAACGGGCATCGAGGGATCATTCCCGAATCGAGGGTATAAATTGGATATTAATATTTCATGAAGTCCTCCGACTCTTCTATCATTCATCCCTCCAAGATCATCAACGTTTAAAAGACGCGGCACGTCTATAAAAACCAGGGTAGAATTATCCTTTCGATTCCCAAGAGAATCAATACAGAAATACAGGATAAGTATTATTTTCGAGATTTCAAGATGCGTTGCAAAAACAACCCTTAAGTCATCGAACGTTAATCCCCGGAAGACTCAGGTAGATTTTTCATCGTGCGAGAGTATTGTTTGGCATCGGTAAGGAAAAAGGGGTGGGTAAGAAATGTTAATGACAACTTTCGAGCCATTCCTGTGGATAGATTCTTAATTGCTCAGCCATTTCTGTCTTCGGGTGGTTATTACACCGAGGGAGTGGAAAAGGGCTGCGGATTAAAGTATAGGGTGCACAATGGCCGAGTCGCGTCGGCTAGTTGTAAACAGGGGTGGTCGATTGGGGATTACAGGTGGGGGGTTGGGGAAGATTAACTCCATGTTCCAACCCTTTTTCGGCCTTTCGAAAAACGAATACGTATATTCTTATTCACACTGGTTAAACGGGATTTCCAGTGTCGCCGTAAAGCAAGCTTTACCAATATTACATCCTCGTCCCTCCACCAACCACCCTTAAAACTTCGAAGGGAAAATAGTTGGGTTCCGAGGGTGGAGGTTTGCACTAATCGTGCACTCCCAATGACTAGTTGCCGTTTGGAAAAGGCTAAACGCTTTATTACGATGGACCTTTAAGCAGCTAATATAATACCTAAACGTTTTATAATTCCCTCCCTCGCAAACTTCCTACGAACTTCCACCGTTCTCGTCGGCCGATTTTTTCGATGATTTTTTTACAGGCCGCCGACAAAACGCCTCGTTTTATATTTATGACGGTAGATCAGCGCGCCGATTTTTTTTTCTCCTCGTCTCTCCCCGTTTTGAACCTTCAACTATGGACACAGTCGCCTTGGGGATTTTATGATTTTACAAGTGGCAGGTATGTGTCCCTGTCCCTTTTTTAAGAGACAGCTGCCAATGTGATTCATACTCTCCGTGTACTCGCTATTGGAAAAACGCTCGTCCAGTCATTAATTAATACTGGGTGTCGTGAAATTCTATTGCAAAGTTTTCCTTAAGGGTAGTTTTACATTCGATGTTTCATAGACTTTTTCGAGAACTTTCATTTGAGTCGAGCTATAATTAGTAACATAATTGTCGTCCAAGTGATTCCATCACGTAGGACGTTCAATTACCAAGCTAAGCGGGTGGATTCTTCGTGCTGATAAAGTGATTGGGGGTGGCTCGCTTCATAGCTAAACCTCAATGGGTTGTTAAGCCAGCAGCGTTGATACGGAATTATCTCGTTTTCCCGGATCCCATACTATCGCTTGGATGTATCCTTGGAGGGGTTAATTACCCCTGGCACCCCGAGCATCCCCCGTTCCCTCCCCATCGTTTACCGAATCTCCCCTGAAATCAGTTGCTCCGCCAATTCGAGCTGTTTATGTTCCGGGCGATGCGTCCCATGTGCTTGCAAAGTCGCCCTTGTAAAAGCTTCGTTTCTCTCGGTACGATGCTGGCGCATCCTTAAGTTCGGCAACATATTGATCGCACACCATCCGTTCCACCCGGCTAATGTTTATGCTTTTCCTTCGGCCATGTTAGTTGTCCTCGAAAATCTATGGGATTTATTATGAGGTTTTCGAGAGGCTAAAGTAAAAGTTATTGTATTTGATAATTTTTTAAGATAATATTCCATCGTGTTGGAGTAATATTTATAATAATATTCACTTGGTAGAGTATAAGAAACTACCCTTAGAAAGTATAAGTTGGACTTGGAATTTAACTGGGCATCTAATCGGACGTGCCAGCTTCGATCAATAAGCTTGGGGAATTAATTTGGCATGACGGCTGATCATTCGAGAGAATTGTTCGGCCAATATATAGTTGTTACGAATTTAGTGGGAACTCGAAACTTGGCGGTCAGCCAAAATGATAATGCGAGTATTTCCAACTTGATTACTGTTCTGAATCAACGTATCATTCAGAAAGAATACTATTAATGAAAACTTTTCGAAGTTAAAAGTACTTTTGAAAATATAAAGCCGTGAAATTATTAATTATTCAACTATATTATATTTAAAGGTAGGGTGGATGAATTCAAAAAGACAGAATGTTTAATTATATATGTGCACGATTTATTCTTCACATATCTCCAGAATCGCATTCCTTTATCAATAGATGTACGCGTACTTAAAACATAAATATATTCACAGTCTAATCATGGCCGCGCGCCATTCGGTGGAGGTGCTCGAAAACACTCTCAAGTGCCACCAAAATACATCTACAAAAGATCCATCAGCACAATTTCCGAAGGATCTTTCTATCGAGAGAGAGAGAGAGAGAGATCATAATAAATTACTTAACACTCGAAATACTGTACACAAGTCTACCTAGAATCTACTTTACAACGTCTCAACTCTCTTTCTAGCTGTAAGAGCTAATAAAGTACAAGTGTCGCACAGCGATTCTTTACTCTCTAAAATGCAGCAGGTACGAATCACATATCTCTCACACACGTTCTCTTTTTACAATCATCATCATTATCATCATCATCCTATTTACAAATTCTCACGAATAGGCGACATAGACACCGGCGCGTTCCTAAATGGCAGTCAGATATCATTTCCGGTAAAATTCCAAACTATATACAAACTAATTACCTCAATCAATAAGGAGACACTACCCTCTACTATTTACATATCAACAAACAAAAAACCACTCAAGATATGTCATACAGACTTCTAAAACATCCTACGCTCTCTCAGGAATATCGCTTTTGTACGGTTGAAATAATTTCGGTGGTTCGATCTTAGTCGGTTGTACACCAGGCGTCGAAACAACACCCGAATAAGGTGAGCCCTTACTTTCAAAAGCGCTTTGAATAGTATGAAGTCTAGGTAATCCAGCAATGCTGATACCAGTTGGAAGTTTGATCTGATGTTGATTTGAAGCTTGGTTGGGCGTCGGACTAGTTTTCTCATGGTGGTGTTGTTGAGGGTGGTGTGGGTGGTGATGGGGTTGATGAGCATTGGCTGGTACGCAGTCGCAGTCGCTGGAGGCGTCGGAGTGTACCGGGCTGAGTTCGGGGAGTAGCGTCGGCCTATAACCGGTGGGCGTCGCGGCGCCACCGGGAGGGTTGTTGACGGAGAAGGCAGGGTTGCTCGTGACCGTCGGAACGCCCAGGCCAGCGAGATGGAGGGGCGGAAGGGTGTGATGTGGTTGTAGAAGGTGTGGGTGGCCAGGATAACCGGCGCCCGCTGCGGCGTTTCGAGGGTGAGGTCGGTGAAGAGCAGCTGCCGCTGCGGCGGCGGCCGCCGTCGTCGTTGTTGGTACAGGCGTCGGATACGGTGTGTACCTGGCAGCGTAATAAGCTGCTGCCGCTGCTGCTGGATAACTGGATCCTAAATGCGTCGGTGGCAGACCAGGGGCGCCATGGTACGGCGGGGGTGGCAGCGTCGCTGTCGCAGCTGCTAATAAAGTTGCTGCTAATGTTGGATCCGTATACATCGCATACGGCCATGCCATTGCCATTCGTTGACGCTTGTCTTTCATACGTCGGTTTTGGAACCATACCTGTAATGATACAAAGAAATTGTTCTTTAGTTTATTGATACTTTAAAATTGTATTGAATTTCATTATAGTTCTAGAGAAACCGCGCGAATAATCTTCGAAGGGTATACAATTGACGATGGTGTTTAACACCTCAATGATTTCGATCGACGCTTTACGACAGTCTAACGAAAACTCACAAGTTTCGGTGAACACAGATGTTAATTGGCGTGCTTAGCACTTCAGGAGAATAAAGACTGACGGTGTCTCATAAGCATAAAAGTCAAATAGCCCGACTAAAGTTGGTCTTAAACAATTACTAGAAATTTCTGTGACACACACCTTAATGGTAGATTCAGGCAGGTGCAATTGAGCAGCTAATTCGCATCTCCTTGGTCGACTAACGTAGTTTTCTCGATGGAACTCCTTTTCCAAACGAGACAGCTGTTCCCTGGTAAAAGCGGTTCTGTATCGTCTGATATTTGGGTCCATCGAGGACAACGGTTGCTGCTGCTGTTGCTGTTGGTGTGCTGGCGAGCTTTCTGTAAAATAAAAGGAAGTACCCATTAGAACCAAAACCTTTCAAAACTTGCGGTCATACACTGACTCTTTTCATAGGAGAAGATACGAAGAGAGGATAATCTTTCAGCGTTCTGGGCGGTGTGTTTACAAAACATCGGAGGCACAGAACAGCGGGCTATCGCATTCAGGGTTGGATCGTGTTAACTCGAGAAAAGCTCTCTCACAGTAGGAACAACCCTCCCCTGACGAGAGAGTGTCCTATGTCGTATTTGTAAAGATCGAAAAGTACCGGACACCGTGACAATCTATTTCGTTCCACCGTCGGAACACAAACTTTCCTCTTCCGTTCATCTATTTTTCGAGACTCTTCGATATTACTAGAATTTTGCCAAATATTTTCAATGCGCAAAGTAAAAAGGATCCTTTGCATAGCCGGCGAAAAGTCCTAGCGAGGAACCGTTAATTTCCAACGAAGAAAGAAACAAAAGGCAACGGGGAACGGGGTGCGGGCGAGGATGGTCCTTTAGCCGGGCAAAAGCAGTAAATTCGGCGGGGTGGAAGGACAATAAAGGTCACATCTATCGCTATCCGGTCGTCGAAGGTGAGTTCTTCGTGGAATCGGTTGGAGGAGCAGTGCCGTCGTAAAATAATTACCGCAATAAACCGCGTGCACTCTCTTTCCACGAAGGGATTGGCGACCGATTTTCACTGCCCTCCCCGGTTTCCCAACTATACCCATCGGCCTTCATTATTCCTGCCCTTACGGACCGTCGACAGGGCGAAATACACAACCGGCCCATCTAACAGCGGCCAATCAATTGGATTAAAGCCTGTGACTAATTATCACCGGACACCCCAAACGCAGGTAACTATCTTAGCCGACGGTCGATCAACCCCTGACTAATCTTTACTCTCTCAATAAATAATAACTTGTATACTTCGATAATAATAATATATTAAAAACAAAGTTGAACTGAGAATGATTTCTGAGAGATAATTAATCGCAAGGAATTTCATTGCAAGATTGAATAAATTAGTGTTTTAATAGAAGATATTTACCTTTCTCGGGTGTTTTCGGCATGTTGCCCGGCGGCGGACTATGCGGCGGGCTGAGTTGATACTGGGGTGGTACAAGATCGACAACGATCGTCTCTTCCTCCCTCTGATCTCTCTGTTGATCCTCAAAGTTTCTCTGGTATCCTTGCATCCTGATTGCGGATATCTTGCGGGTATATCACACTCCAACGGATTTATCTCGTGTTTCTTTCGATGCACTCAAGAAAAAAACCACTGTGATTTCCACTATCGAAGTATACTCTGCTCGATACTGGCTCGGTTCATAAGGTCAACGAACACACTGTGTGACAGAAGAAAATCTGTGCTTGGATGATTCTGAGTTGGTGTGCTCTCTAAAACTGTACGCTACGCGAAAGGTGCTACCATGCAACTGAAAGGGCAAAGCGGTCAGAGGGCAATTTATAGAAGCTTGCGAATCCTCGACTCCACCATTCTAGAGTTAAGATCGGTGATTGGTCGATGGTGTTGGCTTTGCCATCCCATTGGTCGACCTGCCCCTTTGACTCACTCCGAAACTACCCATTTCCCCCACTTCCGCCCTCGGTTCGCCCCCACCAATTCTTCTGCGGAAACCACAGTCGGGGGTAGAAATGCTCGGCCTCTGCCGACAGCATCCAGCTATGACTACCGGCACTCTCTCTCTCTCTCGCTCTCTTTCGCTCACAGAAATTATATCTCGTTATTTCCTTCCATAAATTTCAGAGAAATCTCTCTCCTTGCACAAAACCTTCTCCATCCTCTACGAATATCCACTGTTCTACTACCCTTCTCCTCGCTTACGCGTTTCAACTGCGATTACTCCCTCTGAATAAATGTGGAAATGCGGGATTCTTCACCCTGACAGAGTGAATTCGACTTTTTGAGAGAATTTTCGGATAATTTTTTTTTACTCGTGATTTTGAGTTTGGGGTTGAAATATTATCGGAGGAAAGAGAAGTTTGTAATGTTAATTACAGGATATGATATTGATTTTGTTATAGTTGCATATCTTTCTTTCCTCAAAGTAAGACAATCATAGTCTTACTTTCATTATTACTGGAAAGAAATGAAAAAAGTGAAGGAATCGAAGTTAGGTATGTTGTCGGGGGCGCGATAAGTAGTTGGCAGGATTGCCGGAGGCGGATCGAGTGAGAACGCCCAGGTAATCTGGGATAGAGAGTGGCAAAGCTGACAGGCTGATCTCTCGGGCACCGAGCCTGCCGGCGGATTGAGCCGGCGTAAGCTCCTCAATCGCGGAAAATCCGCTTAACTTCGACTTACTCGCGATTAGAAGCGGCGTGAACGTCAACACACAATTATCTTCCTAATTATCCGTGAAACTCGCCGACAACGTGACATCTTTCCTAGTCAAAACTTATCACTTTACAATACTAATCCTGTTGAACTTGCAATCCACTTTTACTTATTACTTTCATCATAGTATTTTCTGTATCAATTGAATATTAATTAAATAATCTCTCATTTAATCGAATATAATAACTATTTAAAGTAATTCGTAATTATTGATTTTATATTCGAAATTGTATACTGCATTAAATCGACTATAACAGAATCTCGTCGTGGCAGGAAACGGACAGTTTCCAACCGAAAGCATACTTATTGCCAGGGTATATTGGTGTACAGTAAACCAGCGTTTTCCCGACGGAAACCTACGGCAGAGAAAAGAGAGGGAGGAAGCATTGTGTTGCCGAATAAGACCCGGAGAAGCAAAAAGCCCTCTCCGCGAGGGCCTCGAGAGCTTAATAAGCGTCATAAAAAGGGAAAGAACTTGAAGTTCCGTCGTCGCTCGAGCGCCTCTTCTACCACCCTAAAACAACCTTCGTCCTCGGCAAAAATTCGTGCTCCATTTTAAACGACTTTATGATCGCGAGAATGGTGGCGTTGCATTCCTCCATTCCACTCTCCATGATGCGAGTGACAGCAGCCTCTCAGAGAACTCTCTTGTCCCTTGTTGCTCCTAGCATAAAACCAATTGCTCTAAATAGCGGCAATAGAATACAACTAGAAACATACAACACTCCCTAAACAAGTACTGACTCTCAAATTAGAGCAAGCAAGAATTTTCAACTATTGATCATTTTCTAAGTGGATAACAAAGACAAATTTTCAAGCTACGTCATTAACAATATGAATTGGACGTCTTTCATTGGTAGAATATTAGAAGGACTAATTCTCAGAATGAAGGCACGAGTTGCGAGATAATGTAGTCTAGTTTAAGGGGGTGGAGATCGAATGGAGTACACGGAACGATCATTAAGGATGGGAATTCTAAGTGGCTAATTGCAAAAGATGAGGAAGAATTGTCATCGGTCTCCTCGGCCACAAGTGGGAGTATTGTTGCTTTTATTTAAGGCGGTGAAGGGTGAAGGAAATCTCGGTTCGGTAAGGTCAGGGGTGGGGTTGTTAGAGTTCGAATCGAAAGGCCCGAAACCACGGCACAGGTATACGGTTGGCCATTGTAAGGCCCGAAAATTAGATTAAATTCCCCATTATCTATTCTTCCTCTTATTCACCGTCGATTTAGATGGGTACTCTCGCACGCTCGCTGACTCCCACTCGCTTTTCCCACCCCCTTCAGCTTTTGCGACAGCAGTGCAGGAATATCTAATAAATCAAGCCGACCAGCGACGCGTGGAAAATTCCGGCGAATCGCAGAGGTATCCACTGCCAATTTCTAGGAAGCCGCCCTCTGCTCGCACCCGACCAAATTGGATCAGAGATTGCTAATAATTTTTGCAGCATCACCGACACGTCCCGCACGCGCTCACGACAGCACGACGAATTTCGAGTTCCAGTTAATCTTTCAGCACTCTTTCCTAGCTTGGCCGCACACGGAATTCTCCAAGCAGGTTTTACTTCTTCGTGCTCTAGTTTATTTGATTTATTCAAGTGAAATTTATTAATATGATGTTAAATTAAAGAGTGTAATATTTAAACTATAGTTTATTATCGAATGAATCGTATTCTTCATTTAACTGGTTGAAGGATGGATTGTTGGACTAATTAAATTTTGAAAGATTTCAGGGATGATTGTTCCTCATTTCAAGCAAGTATCCCAATAGGATGCACTGTTAGGTCTTCTTACCTGATGCCGTAACAAGGTGTAAAAGTTTATTTCCTGTAATTCGGGCGGAAAACCGAAACTAGAGCAACGGTACCAGACCGGCTGTAATTCATTTTCCAGGCCGCCGGTGAACTTATCGGCTTTTATTGGACCTCCGTCCGAATGTATATCTACCCGAAGACTTCGTCGGCTTCCTTTTTTCCGAATTGCCCTTTTTTCCGCAAAACGAGCATTTATTTTTGCGTCCTAAGTTTACGGCGCGGCTGTAACCGCGCTCTAGTTGAAATATAACTGGCACTTAAATCTAGAGCAAAACTTTTTTGTATTCGCCAGAGGCCGAAGGAAAAATAGAGGCAACGTTTGGTGTTTGCCGAGGGTCGAATCCTAGCCGTCGGCAAGAAAAAGCAGGACTATCGTGGCTTATTGCCCATGTTTAAAGTAGAGCAACGCCCGTTATTTCGTTGCATAGTATCGCACGAGTGATCGCTAGCTGTGATTTACGAAAAATCTGTCAAAACACCACTGGAAAAAGACAGCTGTGCTTTTACCTTTCCTTGACTTTCACTTCGACAGTACCAGAATTGAATATTCCTGTCGCTCGCATTTCCACTGCACATTAGTTACCAATAAATAATGATTTATTCATAGATAAATATAAGAAAAACGCATTTCAATTTAACTACATTCAATCTACCACATATTTTCCATACAATTTGAATAAAAATTACAGTTTTTTTTAATTTCGCTTGTGATTCGATACGCACTTGACCACTTTTAGAGGTAGATTTTGGGAATTCGAGGCAGAGGACCAGGTTGGAACGTGCGCATTAACATGGCGGAGCCAGCGAGAGAGAGAGAGTAAGGTAATTGGTACGAACAGGCGGCCGCTGCAGATGCGGTCGCAATCATGCCGCTGATTAAACGGTTTGATTAACCGGCTAATTTAACCGCGTGTACGATGCATCCTCGCTTTATGCGAACACTGTGCCGACAACCACCCCGGATTCCCTGCAACCCTTGCCTACGCGATCACCGCCACTCGCACACGCACGCACAGACACTTGTAGTTCCTCTGACAAAATTGCAGTTTCATCCTATCAACAGCGTAGCATCCTTTTGCATTCGCTAAAATCATGAAACATTTAGACTGACAACAATAATTATAAATAACTTTTTTTCTAATATAGTATTTCATTAATTCATTAGAAATTATTGAATTGATTCATTCGATTCTGAGTGGTTCAATGTGGTTAATATATTATCGATAGTATCTGATTTAATTATTTAAAGTAATATTACCAAATTAATACAGCTTTGATGCGTGTCAGTTTTAATTGAACATCGGCCAGAATATCGCACCAAAAAGTTTCACTATGCTACGCTATTGCCTGGCGAATATCGGCTGACCATTCTCGGATGGTGTCACCGTCACTGGTATATCCCGTCCACACTCTCTCGCTGTGGAATAATGCCTGTACATCCGGCTGGACACTCGTTAAACCAGCTTCAATTTTAATCACTGCCGAACGACGGGTGATAAGCTGCCAAATGTGCCCGATAACGCTGGACACTGTCAGATACACGCAGAACTATTCAACTTTTCGTAGAAAAAAAATACGGGACTTTAAACACTGGCAAAATTAAATATATATATTTAAATATATAATAAAAATAGTCTCCACCTGTTATTGTAAAAGTAGAATTTAGGAGAAACGAGAGTGTCCGAGGGTGGAAAAGAGGGTTTCGTGTTCTGTAAAAGGGCAAGAGCGCACGGTGTATTAATAATAATAAGTCGATAGCGCCAATAAAACTGGGCGAGGTACCTTTAGCAGGGCTTAGGCACCATTGTTAAGCAAATCGGATTAGCCAGTGTCCGGTTTTCCAAACAGCGTGAAGTGGAATTGAATGGGTGTGTACCCGATGGCGGAAAAGGAAGCGGAGCGCAAGCGGGGTACGTGCGCGCAACCCTCATTTGACCGGCCTTTCACCGACTAACAGGATTAACGCTGTAATAATCATTGGCCGGAGATCGAAGACCGCGACCCTTTCCGGGCAACTCGTACTCGAATATCTCTGCACGGAACAATGCTCGATTTTCTCGCTCATTGTCTTTGCACCGATCGTACGCTCTCCTTCCAGTTTGTGTCCTCGAGCCAACACTTTTATTGCCGCAGAACCGACCAGCCCCGTTCAACCTCGACCGACGCGGCAACACCCACCAATCTTATCCTAAACAGAGTCACCGACATTCAGGGACTTACTGCCCCGGATATCCTCCCTTATTCTATTTTCCATCGACCTAACAATTATTGCAACCCCTCGAATCCCTAATGAAAGAATTCGACATTCTTTCAATCATCCTGATAAAATTATTGAAAGCCTAAAACTGACTTACAAATTATATAATATTAAAATTGAAATAATTAGGAGTTCGTATAAATAATAGTGTCAGTTCGTCAAACGTCAAGGTTTGATGCGTTAACCCAAACACTCGCAAGGTTCCCAAAGCGTTAAAATGACACGCTTGGACAAACAGAAGCATTAACTGTAAACATGACGAACTAATCTGCAGGTATAAAGTTGGAGGGTGAGTGTGGGGAAAGGGTGTGTGTGTGTGTGTTAGTGTTCAGGTAGTCGAGTTGGAGATAGGAAGCGCCGGCAGGATGGTGGTTCCGGATTATTGCCGAGTTGTTCGATGACCTGTGAAATCAAACCAATGATCAACTCGTATCGAGAAGTTAGTATATCGCCTCTCGATTTCCACTGGGTTTATCCGCAGAAATAAACTTCACTTTACGCCAATCGTATATACGGATTTCATTTCGAATACTACGATTGCTTCGAATTTCAACATATCAGTTTAAAATGACGGCTTTCCATTGGATAGAAATAAACTGGGATCGAAGAGAAATGTTTAACTAAATCTACAATATTATTTTCTGTTATTTAAAACATTTATTGATATTGCCTGGAAATAAGTTTCTGGGTGACTATGGTTTGCCATGATGACCAGTAAACTAATATATCCGAATTATTCTTAATTACGATCCATTGGGGATGAATTGCGGATCGATTGATTTACAAGGGAACAACTCGTTTGCCGATAATAATTGCATTTTTATGATGCATACTTCCCCGACTAGTCTCTCACTTCCACGGAGGAGGTTCGTGTTTGTCCGATATTTGACTCCTAATTCGACGATTGCACCTTTTGGAAGATATTTCTGTCTACCAAAAGAGCGACGGAGAGACTGGAAAAGGGAGAGGAATGAAGTTCTGCTTGTGCGAAACTGCTATGCAATAAAGGTCGACCCCGCTCTTCTATCCCTAAGGATCCAGGAAGGGCATTAGGAATTGCCCAAATTCTGGAGGAGTCCTTTTGTCCAGCTGGCCAGGCTACTTAACGATACGACGACTGCTTTAATGGCTTTATGCTTATATTGCACGCCAAACGTATAACTGTAAAGTTTTACCTCCACCGGAGTCCTTGAAGCTTGACAACTTCGACCCCAAAAGTTCCGCTCTTCCTAGCTTTTTACAACTCCGCCAACTGATGTTGGTCGCATCCCTGAATTTCTCACATGCGTCGAGAAGATCAATCCAGATGTTGAATTAAAGAGAAGTTACATTGGAATTTGTTTGAGTCCAAGCTCTACTAAGTCAGAGTCTCGAGTGAGAAAAAGTTGATGGTACATGTGAGTGCACTTGAAAGACTTGTGTTGTTCGATACCTTTTAACTGATACTCCAATTTCTCATCTCTAGCAAGAGCGAGAGCATTATTTTTTTTTTTTTAAAGGGAATAAATGTTGTTCGAAGAAAACGTGGGATTATTTGAGTATTCACTCAGATTATAGCTGACTGATTCGATGTCAATTAGTCATCGGAATATCTTCAAGAGAGAATGCTGGCGTTACTTTGTCAATTAGTGTCGACTTTTAACACCCGCCTTCCTTTATGACTGGAACAACACAAATTTTTCTGTGTTTGCCTTACTTATGCTTCTTCACACATCGGCTCCCCTTTACGGGGAGGTCGACCTCCTCGGTGGCCGTTTCTTGGATCCTTGTCGCCTCGATCTTCCCTCGAGGTGAAGTGATGCCGGTGTTAATGAATCGCCTCCCAGCTTGATGCGGCCACGCGTAATTCAGTATTTTCTGCTTATGCAATCAGTCAGACTCCCACTTGATTTTCTCCGAATCTTCAAGGAACTCGAATTCATTTAACAATATTGGGTCACGAACACATATTATACAACACAGTCGTATATAAAATTTAATTAATTTAGTCATAATAAATGATAGATAAAATATAAAAGATATTATTGTAACTTTCATTCTTTTCGAGATTGTAATAATTCAATAAGAAATACAGTAATAAAAATAATAGCTGTCATCACATGAAATCGGTGTCAAGTAGACGTTCATCATTCGTCCTTACACAATCTTCCATGGTAAAGAAGGTGGGAGAAGATAGTGCGACGTTCGTTGAGAGTCGGCGAGATGAAACGCCAAGGATACTAACGTTTCTCGTTCGCGCGCGCTTACGAGATTTCGTCTTTGGCGGCGGTGAAGTCCGCCAGAAGTAAGGAAGAGCATCTCTTTGGATGCTGTGATCCAAGAGGACGAAGCGATCGTCTTCCCATTAGACGAAGGCTGCACACACGCTCGATGTTCCTGCGTTAGGAGAGTCTCGCTAATTGGAAGACACCACAAAATCCCCACACTACCGGATGCCAGACACCCGGTAGCACTTGCTAACACTCACAGAATTCCCTGACGAGCCAAACTCATTCTCTCCTCTTTTTTTTTAATTCATCTCTTTGTTTATAACATTAGAATTACCGAAGACGTACATGAGAAATTAAAATACAATTAACACTTGCAACAAAATATCAATCCTGTCATTATGACTGTTTGACTATGAAGAAATTCTGATTTCACGCGAGGATTCGTGTAAGGATTTTTTTACTAGGTCGCAAGGAAGAATGAAGTGCCGAAATTAGAATGGAATTAGAGTCAGAGCCACTTTGGGCATCGGCATAATTCGGAAGCACTTTAGCCCGGCGACATCGCTCTTAAAGGCTGAGTGACTTCCACTTGTACTGTTTCCTGTCTCACCGTTCCAGTTCGGGTTTTTTTTTTCTTCTTCGAAGGAGGGCAATTAGAGAAAAAAGTGTTCTTGCCGCGGTATAATAGTGTCGGCTTCCTCCACGAAAGGAGTCCTGTCGTCTCCTGTCAGGCAGATGCGTCGATTCGTAGGAGTAGGCACGCGCATCATCGAGGAAACTAGAGCACCGCTCTACATAAGATTCCACTTCCGACTCTTAACGCTCTGACATTGCTTCTTAATCTTCGTTGCTCTTTCTATCACCTTGCTTTTCTTTCCCAGGAAGTCGGGATAAAATCTTGACGTATCATTAATTTCAATCAATCATTATTCCTCAAGATAAATCTGAATTTTGAACTTGTTATAATTAATATCAGATTATTAAAGGTGTGTTAGAATTCAGAATAGATGGTTTAAATTACTAACAAGTGAACATTTACATCTTCTATGTATAATAAAGCTGTTTACACCCAATTCGAATTTTTCCCTAGAGTTGTAGGAGGATCCAATCGGTGCCGAGGCGAGTCTCGCTTCTCTCGAATCCTTTAATAAAGTCCTAAGTGAAGATTCCTCGACGGAGTGGAGTTTCTACCGACATAGTCGCATGAGAGAGCAAGCACCCACGGGATGTCGGGGCTGCTGCAGCTTCTGCGCGCCGGAGTACATGGACCACTGGCGTAGACAACACTCTCGTGATGTTAAGCTTGCAGATTCTCAAATTGCAAATCTAAAATTCGAAAGGACAATTTCACGAGTTGATAAATTCCAAAAACGATTTTTATATCTGTTAAAATTAATATTCATCCATTTAATTTTATCTGATACATCATTTACTCTCGCACGAAACTTACGTTACAAGTAACTTAAAGTTCAGGGGTTGATTTCTTTATTTCAGGGGTGAGTTACGCCAGTGGGGGTGAAGCGATACAGGTAGATGGTAGTACAGGCGCACTGGCGAGCGGAGGGGTGGAATTTAATGTCTCTAATTTCGCGCGATCATCCCCTAATTTAATCAAAGCGCGCGCGCTCCGCCGCCACCCCCCTCCTTTTTCCGAGCCGCCCTTCTCTCTCTTTACCTCGTTATTTCCGGCCCCGGAATAAGCGAGGTACCCGAGCCGATTTCGCTAACCTGGTTATAAACTCGGTGTTATCCTCTGCCACCCATACAACCCTATGTTTCCGCCCCCGATTTCGTCCTTCGATCTGCCCACTGTCTTTCCAACCCCCCCTTTTACGAGTCGCGCTCTTTCATTAATTATTTCTGAACCAGCTCGTTCCTTGTCGAGATTGTGCGCCGATTGTTTCAACTTTCGACTTCGATATCGACAGATTTTCCAAGCCAATCGGATGGATTTTTAAGGTTTCGAGAAATTAGAGTTGGTTTGGTAGATTTTGGATTAGAGTGTGTGGAGAATATATAATGAAGCAGTGAATAAAGGAAGTGGGAGAATATCCTTGTTGCGGAGCGGCCATGCTGCATCCCTCAGGAAGGCGAGAACATAGCCGGGCTAATAAGTTTCATCCCCCGCGTAGTGAGCACCAATTATGAACTCGTTCGAGCTATAATTAAAAAATGTAATTTCACCGCCAGACCTCCTCGATCTTCCAGCTTAACGATCCTTTCCCCACCCCGGCTAAGTGTAAGTAGGATGTGTATGTGCCGGGAACAACCCCCTGCAATGCCCGGATAACTTCGCACGAACAACCCTGATTAACCGAACTTCTTCCTACATCTTGGCCTTACTTTTACAGCTTCTCCTTTAACAATTCTCTGTCTAAGGTTTTTGACCCTGCATTCACGATATAATTATGTTACTAATTATATTTAAATCTCTTTCAATATCAATTAATTCTTTATCACTATTTCTTGCTCGCTGCTATCATTCGGCAATCATTTTGTCGTTCAGCGACATGGAATCCAGACACACTGAGACATACGTAGTGCAATAATAATCGAGGTTCAAGCAGCTGTGCGAACAGAGCTTCGAAGATACGTGAGTTAAAGAAGACCTTTATACTCTGCGGCACAGATGCGGCGAGCCTGGAAAAATGGCGATTATGAAAATAAATGGGTACTCCAGCAAAAAGTAACTAGGCCCGAGGAAGAAGTGTGATCTGGTGCGAGGAGATAACGCCGGCTCGAGGATGCGACTCTCAAGTGCTTAAATGTGTAAGAGTCTGAAGAGGGAAGAAGAAGAGGAATCAAGAGGAACGCCCGCTCGCTTAAATCACGAAGACTTTACAGTGCGCCGACAGATAACGCGTTGCCGAACGAGATGAACTCGTCGCTGAGATCCTCGTTAATGCTATTTTGCCTTCGATCCAACCGCATCGTTCGCATCCTTGCCTCCCACTTACTGTTAAGTCATAAGCCTGGGAACATCTTCTACGTCATCGCATTAATAAATCAGCAATCCTATACTTATTCTCACGAAACGATCATCCATTCAATAATGAAATAAAAATCACCCTATCTTTAATTATTATAAAATAAAATATTGTACCATACATTCACATTGATTGAACGATGAACAAGATTCAAGAAAGAAAAAGAAAATTCGTGTGGAATAAAATGAGGTAAGCTGAAAGAAGCGAGGAGATTCTTATGGAGTAAAAAAGGCGTAAGGATGCAGGAGGAGAGTTAAAGGAAGGGAGAAGGTAGGAGCGAGGACTGCCACCGCCAATCGGCGCTTGTCGCCGACGGGAGCACCAGGGAGTGGTGCAGCGATCTCCCCTCTCGGCTCCTGGAAACGGTCGCCGCAGTATTGACCCGGTATCTTCCTCCCACCTCACAGATAAGCGAGAGAGGTTTCGAGTCATCATGGCACCGGTGTCTTCCACCTTCCACCTGCCTCCTCTCTGTCGGCTCTAATATCCTGCGCACCAAGATCCTTGGTTTCTCTATTCCCAGGGCATTCAACCAATTTCCACAGCATCCACTCATCAAGGTCCACGAATTATCCAATTGATTTTCACTGATACTTTTTATATCCAGTTGGAATCGTTTCTTCTCTCCCCTTTGGACTCCAGTCGAGATATGTAATCCACCTTAATGCCTGCTGATGGAGTTCTGGAATCGAAATTATGTATTTCAATAGGGGGAGAAGAGCGTGACAAGTGCTTGTGTAGTGTGGAATTAGGCTCGGAGAGTTTTGAGCATATGTGGCATCGTTGAATGACTCTAGGTTGTAGCAAGGGTAGGGAGAAACCCCTGTCAACACTCGGCTTGGTCTCTATTGTGTCATTGGATTTTGATGATCCTTCGTCCCGCGGGTATTGAGTTACATAAACAGGCCCTCGTAATCCTTGTCCTTCGCTCTTCTCACTTCACTTCAACCAGTGTGTGTGTGTGTGTCTGTTCATCCTTTCGTTTTATTGCACCCTGCCACCCTGTAATTCATTTCACCTTCATGGGCAAACTTTATGTACGAATTTTAGACAAAATTCACCATTCACCATAGCTTATTTTCCGCCTGGATCTTTCCTGTGTCAGATACTTTCGAGGAAGTTCGACTCCGTGAGGTAAAAAATATATGAAATTGTCTAAATAGTCCTTTAAACAACTTTTTAATGAGATGTACATGTTGAAGTGCCATGATTTCCCGGGGTGAATGTACTTCGCGTGAAATGACGGATGTTTTACGCTCAATTAATTTCATTAGCATCCCCCAGCCAAGCTCAGTCAACCCTTTCGCCATTCGCTCTCTTATTTACTGTCCGACAGCAGGTAGGGATCGCTCGGGCGTGTAAGCGTATACTGATAAACAGGATGTTTGCCATATGTAAAGGATCTGCAGGATACTATTGCGACAGTAGTAACATCCCTCACGGATCGTTACATCTTTCCGCATTCACCCCTTTCACTCACTCATACACCATTCAGAGTAAAGAATTAAAATCCTCCCTTTTACTATTTTCAACTTGGATTAGTATTGGCACTTCCGCAATTCTCCGGTTGTTAAGACGAATCGGCCGGAGTTAATCAGAGCGCTGTGCTCGAGGTGTAACAATGTTTTTCAATTAGCCATTTATTAAGAAATTAAAGGGTGGCGGGTGTGAGAGGACTCGTGCTCGACGGCATATGTCCGCCGAGGGGTGTGCGAACAGTGAAAATCCCGATATAATCCGATTTCAAGCGATCACCATCTATAATGCAGTGACTTTATCCCTGGTAGTGCCGAGTAGTCACATACGCCGAGACAGAGAGAGCGATAGTGTGAGGGATGATTAATCGCTCTCATGTGTTCCGGTAATTTCCCTGTGTCATCCCCCTAAGCCGACAGAACAGCGATTCGGAGTGCGACGATTTTTTCGTTAATTGCTACCCGGTCTTCCACTCGGATCTCGAAATCCCTAAAAAAAAGCAAAGTAGGGAATTAGAAATAGAACTGCTAGTTTCAATGACATATTTACGATTGTCTAATTCGATTTCTTGATTCGCAAAGTGTTAGCTCGTCGACGAAGTACTGGCGCTCGATCGGCGAAAGGTCGAGGGTTGAATTAATTCTGGATGGAGTTGGGGGGGAGGGTGAGCGGAAAATGTCGAGAGGACGATGCAAACCCCGTCAAAGTGTCGCCGTTATCAACGCCGGCCTCGTCTCTCAGCTGACAACCCATAAATCGGCCGATCGACACGCGCGGCAGCACCCAACGAAGCATCCCAACCGGGTAGGGAGAAAAAAAAAGAGCTCGTGTCGAGGATACGATGGAAGGAACGAAAGAGAATGAGAGTGCGGATGTGCTATGGGGATGCGCTAGTGATGGACGAAGAGGGGCGGACTTTGGAAAGCGCGCACCACCCAGTAGAGGAACGGGAAAAGAGCGCGCGCGATGAAGGTGGACGGGAGCGGCAAAGGGGGAGAGGGTGACGGAGGGTGGAAGTGAGAGCCGGACGGTCCTCCAATCTCCAGGAAAATGAATGCCATAAATAAGCATGGTCGAACAATAATTCCGACGCGATCGAGTAACAAGAGTTTTTCATCGGGACACGGCGCGCCATCCTCGCCAACTCATCCCCCCGCGCGCGTATCGTCAACTTGGAATTCTTCAACAAGCCGCTCATTATTAATTCTGCCGAAGAACGCCGGAGACAGTTCTGTTACCGGTGATACCGGTCGAAGATTTACCTTCTGCATTGGCCAGTCAAATATTAAACGGCCTGAAATTAGAAAGAAAGAGACTGTGATGTAAGGTGAATGCAATACGTTACTCCCGGAGGGAAGAATACCTGGAGAGAAGGAGATCAGCAGATTTCGTAATCAAATAGAAAACTCCCCGTGCGGAGGAACCTAATAAAAGAGTAACCAAGGGACACGATCGGATCGTGTTAGAGGGCTCCTCTCGTGACTTCAAATAAGCAACCACTGTCCTCGGAGGTACTTGTGCATGTGTATAAACGCGCGCAACCCGTTTCCCGTTGCAGTCTTTGACTACTCGTCCGAGGAAGGTCGATCCACCTCAGATTTCCCTTGAGAAAAACCCTCTCGCATTTTTGTTTCCCTCTACTATGACGAATCATTCGCTCCTAACGTACACTTATCTCCTTCTATACAATATCGATCCTTCCTCTCTCATACATCTAGTTTCCACATAGAAATAATACGAATTGTACAGTGTAATCGCAATATATTTATATTCATCTTATAGTACACAGGAATCATAAAAAATTATTTCAACAGGGACCATTTCAGTTGCTCCTTCGCCGATTGCAAGACTTGGGCAACTGTCTGTTCACCGAGTGGAATGTCGTCTGTCCGTAAAGCTACCCTTTGCACCACACTTGTTGCGTCCGCATCGAGAATGATCCTGCATACATTATAACAATGATTCATCAGTGCAAGTATTGTGGAATATTTTACAAAGAATCGATCGTATTTACCCGCCGTCGCAAATCTCGTCCATCGCCAACATAACTATGTCTAGACTGTCGAGTACCGCGCGCTTCTCGACGTTCTTCCTTAGAATTTGGCTCACAGAATCGTAAAGACAATTCAGCACACTCATTAAGATTAACTGTAATTATTTATAATGTTTGTTATTTTGTCATTTTCTTATTATTTGCTGGAGAAGCTGCGAAAACCTGAGACGAACCTCGTTCTCGTGCGAACTTCCCATAACATAGAAGAAGAGATCTACGTTACTTCTGTAAACGCAAGTTAAACCGTCTAACATAATTATTTCGGCGTTTGCTCGATGTGTTTTGTTGAATAAGTTCTTCTCGAAAGCCTTTTGTTCTTTTGATGTTGGGAAGATGGTACTATCGTAATACTTGGCTAGTATTCTGTTGCCATCATTATCAAGGATGGCCATACCCTTGACGGTGTATAGCGTTGGTTCCTAAAACGAAAGAATCATTTACAGCGCATAATATATCGATTCTCCAACACTGAAAAACGAAGTTCTGTTTCTTAGACAATAGAACATTTAAACGATAGAATTACATCGGCCTCGGGTAAAAGCGAGCGCTGCCATATCCAATGAACGACAAATATATTAATAATATAAATTATACAATAATCATTGACAATCCTATTACAATCTAAATCCAGTGTTTCCAAGTAACACCACAAAGATTATAAAAATCGATCAATACTCTTGATTCAAACGATTTCGCACGGAGGATCGTACGTCGCATGATGAAACATGTTGTTGCCTACAATAAGATTACTTCCTTCTAATAATCCAGCTTAGAATTAACCAATTACACGAGAAACAAGCGCACAACACAATTGAATAAACAGCGTACACGTTTTTGCAAGTCGTACTCCAAAAATGAGCCAGGCATTGCGCCGAGGTTATGTGTCTCGTCTTTGGCTGCGGCAGCGCGGTTCATGACAATGATGGTACTGTGCCATTCTCGCTGATACTTTATTATGAAGGAGAATCTCGTCGGCAGAACGTAGACAAAAAAACATTAAGCAGATATAGGCACGTACCAGTAGCTGGCCATCCATGTTTACGTGTTTGACGTGTCAAATATAGCACTGCACGTATATCCAACTTTAAGCAGCACTTCACAATGTTACATTTCGACGAACTTGGAAAATTGACCGCAGATGTCGTTACTGCACTTGTTCCAGGCGATGGCCAACCTAATTGGCTGGAATATAGATTAGGGGAACAGTGTCCAATGTGACATCACCTTTAGAGGGAACATTTCGGGTTCCACACAAATTGACAATGCACACATTACAGCAAGATAGTATTTTGTGTTATAATCGACACACAGGCTTCTTATGATTCACCAGAATAAAATGCTAATAACCGTTGCTTATCTAATATTACATATATTGCATATCAGAGATTGCAAGATCTTATCAAAGGGGATTTTCAAGCTTTTTATCATAGCAATGTGCGTTGAACCGGCTTCCCACGCAAAATACACACGCACACCGACTTTAACTATTCCACTTGAAAATCACGGGTCTCGTATCCGGAGATTATTGAAATGTCAATGAATGATCAGGAAAGATTAAAAAAAGGTCTGTCGTTTAAAAAAGCGCATGCGTGATGATGATATCTCCCAGTAACTTTCGCAATTACGCATGTTACAATATTGCTGCTCTTACTTCCCCTGTTACACATGCAATTGCCGGGCAGTTAACCCGAAGATAGGACGGACTTTATACGCTGATCGAATATGTAATTTCACCAAATCTGATATATCCGATTACAGTACGCATATGCGGTATCAAGCGACACGTATATTCTTATCTATTTCTTACGTTCTTACATCCGACGAGCTGACATAAGGCAGAGAGTACTGCGAAAGTAAGAAACACTTTTCCATTTCTAATTATTTCTCTATAATTCGATTTAAGAATCTTCTTCACTTACGGTGTCATCGTTCACTTATTTCACGAATCATTAACATCTTCAGACGATACTCAACAAATGTTGACAGTTCACCTGTCCATATCCCATCATGTTGAACATCTTGAAATAAAACTTCAACCTTGCAAATAGTTTTGTGTGTACAATTCTTTTGTGAACAATAAACATGTGACTTTATTGCTGAATTTCCTTAACGATTCATGTAAATGCTATTGTTCGTTGTTAAGCTAGTATTCTCCGTGCATACTTGTGTTACATAGGTAATGAATGATTGCAGAAATGAGGCTTCCAAATGGAGCGCAGTGTCTCTTGTCACACCTTTCTAAATATAACTCTATTCCCCATTCAAGAGCTATCCTAAATGGGCATGGCTATAGAGATATACATCATGCGTAAGTATTTTTATTCTGTATGATTCATGAATTGTTTCTCCATGATCGGATGAGTCACCTGTAATCAATATATCTTTTATTCAGGTGCAAAGTATTGGTAATCGGAGGTGGCACTGGTGGTTGTAGCATGGCTGCTAAGTTTGCTAAAAAGTATAAAGATCCCAATAAACTAATCATAATAGAACCAAGCGAGGTATGAATATCCAGCTGGAAACAATTATACACCTTCGACAAGATTCTTTGATGTATGCCTGATTCAGGTCCACTATTACCAACCACTGTTCACATTAATTGGGGGTGGTATTGCTTCTTTTGAGGCTTCAAAAAGACCAATGGGAAAAGTTCTCCCGAAGTATGCTAAATGGATCCAGGATAGCGCAGTTTCATTCGATCCTGCGAAGAATACTGTTACTACACGCAATGGTGATACAGTAGAGTATGATGTTATGATTGTTGCAACAGGCCTGCAGTATTACTGGGAAAATGTAATGTATACTTGTAAGAGCACTGAGTAGAATACTTGGCTAATGTTTTTATGATTTTTATAGTAAATAAACTTTAGCTAATATAATCTGTTGCAGATTCCGGGCTTACTAGAAGCTGTGAGATATCCTTATTCTAACGTGTGTTCGATCTATGGACCAGAGACTGTCTCTAATGTCTTTAGAACTATGCAAAACACCACCAGTGGTAACGCAATATTTACTTTCCCAAATACTCCAGTCAAATGTCCTGGTGCTCCACAGAAAATTGCTTATATTGCTGAAGACTATTTTTGTAAAGTACGGAGAACTTCTTTTTACTAAGTTACAGTATCCTTTGGTGTTCTATGATTATTGGAAATCTTTCTTGCACAGCACAATCTCCGAAAAAAAGTAAGTGTTACCTACAATACATCACTGCCAGTGATATTTGGCGTAAAAAAATATGCCGATGCCTTGTGGCAACTGTGCGAAAATAGAGGAATCATTGTTAACACTCAGACAAATTTAATCGAAGTGGATCACGTAAAGAAAATTGCAACTTTTGAAAAGTTGGACGAGTCCAAGGAGAAAATAACACAGAAAGTATGTGATAGATCGAACAATTTATGAATCTTGTACTTTGAAATCTGGAGACAATTATAAGTGCTATTTTTCAGTTCTCAATGCTTCATGTATGTCCACCAATGGGTTCACCAAAAGTTCTGAAGGACAACCCTGATTTAACGAACGAAGCTGGATTTATAACAGTGGATCCTGGTACTCTTCAACACATAAAATATCCGAACATATTCGGCATTGGCGACTGCACCAATACTCCCAATTCGAAAACAATGGCAGCCATTGCATCACAGGGAAAAGTAGTCTATAGGAACATAGTTGATTATATGGATGGGAAAACGATGCATATGAAATATGGTGGATACTCGTCGTGTCCCTTGGTCACCGGATATAACAAATGCATATTGGCAGAGTTTGATTATAATTTACAGCCGCTTGAAACATTTCCAATTGACCAAGCAAAGGAGCATTACACAATGTTCTTACTGAAAAAGTATGGCTTTCCATTCATATACTGGAATAGGATGTTAAAGTAAGTTTAGCGATCTTCGACATCAATCTAGAACACCGACTATATTTATGTAATACTTATTAACACTTGTTGTTACAGAGGCAGTTGGGATGGTCCAGAATTCATGCGAAAGTGCTTCCAAATTATAGGCTAAACATTTCGAATTTCTGTACATAGGTTACAGGTTAAGTTTTATTTAACTGAGGCAGTTATTCCACTGATAATATATTTTAATAAAATCGAACAGTTACCTAAATATGTACCATCGTTTTCTGAATAAATATACCTTCCAACTCCAAGAAATATCGAAATAAATTTGAATCGTATTATAATCAACGTTGAGTCCCACGTGACAGGAAGTTGCATATCCTATAGATATTTCCTGCTATACTCCAGTGCTAGCACATATACTTATGTGTTTCATGAGCTACGTACAAGAAATAGACATTTGTGTCCGTAAAAAACTGAGGCACTCACTGGGAGATATTTTGTTGATCTTATAATTTAACTGGCGGACTCATATAATTCTAGATTCGGAAAGTCTCAGTTCTGTTTCTGATTAGTTCACATAACCGTGCATTGTGTATACAAAGTTATCCTGGATGTGCACAGTAGTGTTTTATTTGCTTAAAGATGTGTAAAGTGATGCAACGCTGAAAAAGGCGTTGGTTAACAAGTTGCATATGTGACAAGTACACACTGAATTCTTAGACGGCTAAGTGGAACACCAGCTAACCATCGCAATGCATCTTCGCAAGTCGCATCTCTTACGTGATTATTGAGATCGATGGTATTCTAATTGGTTCATAAACAAGTAATGTTTCGAGTCCCCACGAACACAATGCCTGCAACTACAGCTATTACGAAGAAGTCCAAGCAATGCTTCCCTAATAAATGTGTTTATGCATCGTACGAGTGTACGCAACCTTGTCTCGAAGGATACACATATTGTAACAGACATATTCTCGAGGATTCAAATGCGCCTTTCAAACAATGTGCTTTCGTGTATAATACAAATGGGAGAAAATGTCAGAATCCAGCACCAAAACTGGACAGGAGAGATGTCTCGTATTGCACAGAGCATACAAGAATGGCCCAAGTCGCTAGAATTAAGTCTACCTCGAGACACTCCTTGCCTCATTCGCCAGAGATGTTGCTACTCAATTTAAGTCACTATGTGAAGCCAACTGACTCCAGTGCGGAGGATACCGAGGAGGATGAAGGGAAAGTCAAAGCTTTAGATCCTTTCGGTTAGTATCACATTTGACAAAGGCTAGCCTGCCAATGAATTCAATTTCAAAATGAATGATTCTATCTGTTTTAGCTGAAGTTGACGCAGCGAAAGTCAATGCGAGTGGTTGTGATATCTTGGACTACGCGAGTTCTTCGGACAGTGATATAGAGCCTACAGTATTAAGCGACACCCATAGGGGAGGAATACTAGATGACAGTGACAATGAAAGCTTATGTAGCACGCAAGATGATCCATTAAAGTAAGTTTCACGTGAGATTATGCTTCCTTGTTATTTAGTAGAGAGCATGCTAGAATGCTTTGGCTTGTGTGCATACTTTGGGCGAAGCAATAGGAAATTTCAGAAGATCGCTATTAGAAATTGGTGTAGTTGCTTAGTGCAAGAATAGGACATTATCTACAATTCGATTAAATAGTATCAATTTTTTAAGGCATGCTGGAATCTTCACTGCAGAAGAAGTGATTTATATAGCTCGCGAAAAGCTCATCAAACTTCAGTCCCTTTACATCGATCAGTATCGAAGATTACAATACACACTGCGGGAGAAACGGCGAAAATACTTACACGCACTTAAGAAGGAGAAAGAAACGTTGTGTAATATTCACGACCAACCCAAAGATTCGCCTAGAGAGAAGAAAATCTATGAGAAATTGAAGGCATTGAATCGCTATCATAGAAGGAGTGGTGTGGAAGCAATTCTATATCGAAAATCACTGGAACGTCGAGCTCAGGCTACGGAAGGCCCAGCGCAGAAACCTCCAAGTATTTCGAAATGTATCTTCACCGAAGGCGGAGTGAAATGCGGAGACAGAACATTACCCTCGGCTAAACATTGCCGAAAGCACATTCTTAAGGTAGTTTCACATACAATAGTATGAATTTTATGTGAAATTATACAATGTAACTAATTTATATTTGATCCTTAATATTCTTGGATGTAGGATCAAAACCAAGTTCTCTTCAAAGCATGTGGAGCAGTTCGAGCTGACATCGAATGTCATGAACCTGTTCCTGCCATTTTTGACATCAACTGTGTATTCCACATGAACTTGCCACCACAGTGCAAGTTGGAATCTATGAAAGTGCGTTACCACATCTTGTTTTATTATATGTATTTTCCATCCAGATTTTATTTATTAACGTGTTTATATATAGTTTAAGGAGCCAAAGCCAGAAGTTCGACATCTTCCATTGCCAGATAGTCAATCGATGGAGATCGATGTGGTTGGTGAAATACAAGAAATAGATCCTGACGATGACATGGCCGGTTTAATGCGAGAAATGAATGATCCTTCGAATAGTAAACCTGCTTTTAATGAAAGTCTGAATAGTGAAGCGAGTACTGATACTGCATTTAGCATATCGGCACAAATGAGTGATCGAGATGATTTCGCATCTGTTTGATTACTTAAATTATGGTTTATAGATAAATAAACTACTATCGTTTTCTTTATAAAATAAAAACTTCTTAACTCTCCTGAATACTCTTCGTTGATTTACTTGCGTGAGTAGAATCAGGGTATGAATTAGGTTCCACAATATAGAAAATAGTAAAACGAGGGTTTCAGTTTTTAATTTTTATTGTCCAACGAATGTACAGTAAATAATCACTGTGCAGCCGCTGTTGTGGGAGCAGCAGCAGTAAACTGTGCTTGCTCCTCGCGAATACGATCTTTCTTGAGTTGACCCATGAACGAGGCCTTGTCTGCAGCAGTCTGGAAACGACCGTGTCCGAATTTGGAGCTTGTATCGATGAACTTGAGGTTGATTTTCTCCAAAGCGGAACGCTTGGTGTGTACCAGAAGCGACTAGAAACAAACAAATAATGTTAAGAGAAATCCTAAACAATACTAAGTTTCTAATGTTCTCGTGAGGCTCAGTCCTATCATTAAATATCATATTTACATATCATAACAGATATAGGCTCTAGAATATCATCACTGTGAACGAAGTACAAAGCATATTTTTGATATTGGCAGCATCTTACCTTACGAAGGGTAATGACACGCTTCTTTGGTCCAATGCAACATCCCTTAATCATAATGAAGTCATTATTAACTTCACCATAATGGGGGAATCCACCCATGGGGGTAATGGTCTTCTCAGTCAGATCGTACGCAGTTGAGGCATTGTTCTTAATGACCTGAAACGATATACATCAATTAAATATCTCGTATGAAATTTGCAGAAAAATGAATTTTGAGCCATGGCCCTGGAATTTTTATCATTTATATGATCCATGTTAGTGGCTAATATAGAAATGTCCCTCGAATGGAGACCCCAAAGAGACAATGAAACTACTTCAGGGTACTATGTACAAGCAATTACTATTGGGCCCCTATTAGGTCAGTCGAAATTCATAAAGATCACGACTGAGGGGAGGGGCCCCAGTTTGTACCAATAAAATGTTATGTTTACCTTTCCATCCTTGGTGTGGATGCCTTGTCCGATTCTATAAATCTTCTTGTTCATCTCTGTACGATGATGGTAGCCCTTTTGACCGGCACGTGCAACTGTGAAGGACACACGGCTAGGATGCCACGCTCCAATACAAGCGACTTTTCTCAGACCCTTGTGTGTCTTACGTGGCAATTTCTTCGTGTGCCAACGAGAAGTCACACCTGTAATATTTAATATAATTCTAAGTATCTCGCCAATCCTGTATATAAGAGCAATTTATGTGTTTTGGGGGGGCAAACATGTTAGTAGAGTCATGCTTGAGGACCTCAGAAGGAAGGCAGCATGAGTTATCGTCAAAATGATCAGACAGGCACATCATGCTTTATCATCATGCAGTCCAAGACATGATTTCTAGGGGATGTGCACACTCCAATGAGAGCATTTAAGTTATCAGAATACATACCCTTGTATCCCTTTCCTTTGGTTACACCAATGAGATCGATCATCTCATCAGATGCAAACACATTGTTCACAGGAATGGACTTCTCAAGGTGTTCTCTCGCCCATTGTACTTTCTGTTCAATGGTACCACCGTTCAGTTGGATTTCCATAATGTGTGCCTTCTTCTGGCGTTGTCTCAACAACTTCATCTAATTGAATAATGAATTGTATTAATATCGGAGATCGAATTTATATCATTATTTCCATAATAATGCACTCATTAATTACCTGTGTGTGAGCAATAACTCTGACAACTTTGCAGTACTTAATAATTTTCTTAAGGTCACTTTCGATCGATTTGCGGCCGAGGTCGTCTTGCCATTTCTTGGACGCCTTTGTGAAAGCCTTCTTTTTGCTCTTATACCTATAGAAAATCAATTGCAATTCCCGTCTTTCTTTGTATATACACACGTCGCGGCAATCTGCAACGTGCCAGTCTCATCGTGATGAGCGGAAACTGGACACATTTCTTGGGTTCGCCTTGTAAAAAGCCATATTGCTCTAGGGCTATATCCAAGTTATTGCTCTCGTCATAATGAGCGGAGAGCTGAATGGTAATTGTTTAGTATGGACTTCAATAAATGGTCGTAAACAATCGTTGCCGCAATCACTTTGTGATGCTCTAAATAAATCTCAGAAATCATGAAGTAACTCACCAGTTCTTGTAGAATCGTCTGCGGCAGTCTTCCGACAAATGCTCGGCCCAAACGGTGGTAAGAGCACGGAGACCATGTGGAGTTTCGATGTAACCGACCACACCAACGACCATCATTGGTGGTGTTTCGAGAATCGTAACAGCCTCGACGATTTCCTTCTTGTTCACCTCTAAAACATTCGTAAATTCAAATTAGCAAATTTACATCCACATCTTCGCATGCAGCAGTAATTTGAATGTAGAACTGTGCTTGACATGGTTTATCTCAGTGGTTATTGCCCAATGGACTACAACGAGTTTATGGAATATGCCATGCTTCCATGCTCTCTGCGTGAGCAGCGCACAGAGTTGTTCTTCGACATCGCGGCTTAGACCATACTGCACAATATCAAGCAGCTCTTGGACCGCGACCATAGTCGACCGATACTAGAGTATCTATCGAACTATGGTACAGACGTCGATATAAATGAATTGATCTAAAATCAAGGTAAGGAAACTTACTTGATCCTGGACGATCGGCTTCTCGGACCACATGGGTCATACCAGCCTTGTAGCCGATGAAAGCAGTAAGATGCACAGGCTTGTTAGGGTCATCGTTAGGGAATGCCTTTACTTTGCCACGATGTCTGCGTGATCTCTTCTTGGGGTAGAATCCCATAGACCCATGACGGGGTGCACTGAATTTCCTGTGTGACTACAAACAACAAATTCTCGGTTACACGTTGTACATCCGGAAACATGGCGTCGCAGTATAAAGCAAAATATCGTCAGACCGCCCTAGAATACTTTCTTCATGGTTATTCAGTTTCAAACCATAAAATTTAATATCTAAATCATCATTCTATAAAGGGGGGAATAAAACCAACACGTGGCTCGAGTAATCAAGTATCTGATATAAGACGCATGGACGCGAGGAATTTACCAATCTCTAATATTTGTGTACAGCATTAAATCAGCAAAAATAATCATTGCAGTTTGTAGAAGATGCACTCGTTAATCTCGTGATCAGCTTTATTTATATTGTTGGGGAAAGATGCAAAAGAACGACTTGGATCCGAAATTAAGACAGTACTCACCATGATGCTGCACCCGAAGAAAATGGAGGAAGCAGCATCAGCGGTTTGCTTTTATACCGGAACTTACGACAGTCCTGCATCATTCGCACAAAAAAGTTCCTAACGTAAAACTTATTTCAATAATATTTTGTTCATAATAAACACTAAACGAGAAGTACAATCGAAAAAAGTATTAATAAATCATGAATCGTTGGTATTTAATTAATTTTACTTCATAAGAAATACAATCGTGGATATTGTATCACTAGGGAATTGTGGTGCACGCCTGACTGTACTATGGATTGCTGACATCTTCAGACCGTTCAGAGAGCGGCAATCGGGTTCCGGTAAAATGAGACAAACGAATTACCCGAAGGCAATTTTGCAATTACATTCTTTTGTGTTTTTATTTGTGAATGGTATTTTACGATGCCAGTTGATTAAGTTCGCTTTCGAGGAAATGGAATATTCACAAGTCACTCGTAAGTTATTTTTGCTGTCGATATATATACATGCGTCAATTATCAGTAATCAAATCCAATTGAATAAATGGGGGGTGGTGCCTAGCAGGAATATTGGGTAATTATATTTAAATAACAACAGCAAGAGATAATGCAATAATTTTTTTTTTATTGAAACAAATAAGCAAATGTCATAGTTGTTCGTCGGATTTGTGTTATTGTTTCTTTGTTGGCGGGTTCCATATATTTACGAAAGAAAAGTATCATTGGATACAAAAACTTAGAAGTTCAATGTCAGTTACAACATATGGCTATATTTTATCTACCGTTGTACCGTTTGTGTCTATTTTGTGCTTGCTGCATGAAAGTACGTGTGCATGTGCATGCTGAATTTTTCTGTATTTTTTTGCTAATGGTGCCACCTGGTCTTGATTGACAACAGGATTATTGTACATATCGAGAAGTTTATCACAGGATTAGATGGAACTTCTAAGATGGAACAGATGATGTAGTAAACTATAAGAATTCAAATACTCTTTGGCTTTTCTTTTTATCATTTAGCAGACTTTCAAGCTAAAATATAACAATTACAGTGTTTAGTTTACATCTGCGTGCAAATCGAATCACTTGTCGTACAAATAAGGTACATTAAACTTCGATTCTCCTTTCAAATCGTTAATAAATAGTTATGTAACATAGACACTAATAGAAAAGTTTCATATATTGACAGGAATAAAAGGCTAATCCTTACGTATGCAATTAATACCATAAGGCAATAGTTAAGGCAAGCAGCTCAATAGATTCAAACATCAGTTATTTAAATACATTCTCAATTTTACTTTCCTTTGGACAGCTTGAACATTATGCAATAGATCTAAAATCTCATAGTCCCTTGTAGGTTCATTGCCTTGAATCCCAACATACTATACAATGAACAAGATATAGCTAACATGACAACAAATTACCCCTACATACATAATATTGTAATAGTCAATTCAAGTCATTACATCAAATATATTTATTTCTATTTTATTGAGAGGAACAATGATCTTGTCGAAGGAATGCGCTAGCATAGAGGAGATTTTTTAGCACCCAGATTCAGTATTCAAGTTCTCGTCAAGGGTGAATTACGATGAAATCAAATATAATATATAATTGGTATTTTCCAAGTTATAGCAACATCACGTGGTAATGAAATACGCACACTGTATAATGCGATACAACAATATTGTGTACTTGGGGGTCTTACAGGCTAGTTATTATCAGTTTCTAGAACAGTGTATACATCATTACATACTTTTAATTCTATCAGTATTGTTCAGTGGTAAGATATACTTGGGCTACTTCATCAAACTCATAAGAAAATTGACACCTATTATTGATCTCCAAGTGGGTGGTCCCAAATAAGTCAAGCATCAGGGGAAAGAACTCTAGTACTTAATCTACAACAACAATACTTTGTTTGTTAAGTGGCGACCACTACTCGGGGCGGTACAATTATCGCGAGAGACTGTCACAAAACATCAACTTTTAGTGCAGGTTTTTTGTGCTTCTCGCACTTGACTAGATTCATTGGAAATGGGTATCAATAGCCAGTTATACAAATCTGGTTAGAAAAGTGTTCACCGTCTTGTCTGTAAAAAACTTATGAATAGCATCTCAGAGTTTACACGCGCACGGAACGTATAAAAGACAAATGTTTGAGTCGACGTGTGGTTCAGTGAACAATCGTTTGTACCTGATTCGTAGTTTAAAGTGCATGTGTAAAAGAATATATATATGTACACGTAATATTGGAATTACACTTACCAGCACAATATTATGCTTTTGCCGTATTAACATTACCTCATTATTGAATTGAACATACTTTCGGATTTCCGTGAGAATCATCCATGGCCGCGGCACGCCGTTTTATACCTTCCAAATATACTTCCCGATTAAACATTCCAGCCCCCAAAGGAATTCTGTAAGAAATGTACGTTTATCTATGTTCTTCTAATATTTTTTTTTTATAACTGTTTGCATGTTAACTTACGTGTCAATCCCCGGGCGCACGGTTGTCTTAAAGACACCCCATACCGGTTTGTGATCGGACGTACAAATGCTTGGTACAGAATCGTACACTAAACATTCTATTATACCATCCCGATGAGAATTAGCACTTTCATGACTAACTCTTCGAATGTATCCCCTTGGGTGTCCTTTTCCTTTGAAAAGGATCCTGTCGGTATATGCCGGTGTGCGTTGCTTGCTGCTTGAGTCAAAGTTTTGGGTTCCTGGATCGTATTTGTACGTGGGAGGAAAAGTTATTGCACCTTCCTCAAAGCCACGTAATACGGCACCCTCATTGAGGATTGTTCTTAATTGATCCTTGTGTAAATTGATCGGTGATTGCTGAGGAAAGCATGTATCGGTAACCCATTGAATTACTTCCTCGCGCGGTTGAGCCAGTCGAAAATTTAAATCGCCGCACCAGAACACACAGTCGAAGTTCTGAGTGACGTCTATGGCAAAAGAAATCATGTTTTTTGTTTATTTTAATACATTTTTTAAAAATAAAGTATATGTTTGAAAAGGTAATACCTCGGCTCTTGTGCCTCGTGGGTAAATCCTTGGGAAGATCGAGATTCCTGACGATTCTTTTTATGTCGTTCACGCGTTCTTTAACTTTTTCTTGGTGCGCTGTTAAATGTGCGGTAACAAAAAGGAAACTTGTGCCAAACAGCATGAGAGCTAATGCTACGGCTCCCTTTGTGCGGAATGCTGTGCCGGTTCTCGTTGAGAAATTAGCATCTTCAGCAACTGAACAAAACCAGATTAAATCTCTTCTAATAAAAAGAGCGAGGTGCAAGGTTCCCAGACCAGTACTGGTCAGTAATACATGAGATGGACCAAGAGTCTCTTGCAATGCTGCTTCCCATTCATTGCGTTCGGAGCACGATTCTTGAGTTCCAATTGCTAGGATGTCAGGAACAGTTTCTATATCCGATGGAAGCATAAAGTCATTTAACTCTTTCGGCGGATTTTGTCCATTCATATTCCAAGTTCCAATAAAAATCTTTAATTCACGATTTGGCAGTACTTTCTCGAGTTCTACTGGTCCAAGTAGAGAATTCGCAGCGATTCTCCCATGGAGGAAATTCCTATTCCAAATAATCCTGTTAATTTTTAACGATTCCTAGGATGTAATAAAATTCATTCATAAAATAATTGTACCTTTCGCGTGCTTTTTGCGTAGGAATTAAATTAAGTACTTGAGCCGCTAATAAAGCTTGCTTTGCCAAACTATCCATAGATGCACCCGATTGTGAGTGCGGACGTTCCTTTTTCTTGGCCAGAGCATCGTGAGATGTCGAGCGAGGTTTCAATTGCACTGGTGCACTTTTCACAGACTCAGGACTAGAATGTCGTATAGAATTTGTCGGAGAATTAACTACTAAATTATCTACTGATCGCCGATGAAGTAGCCTACGCCGTATAGGTATGGGAATGCTTGGGGATACCGACCCTGATGAGGAGTTTTCGCCTGAAACATTTAATTATACCAAATTTATGCGCATGAAAATAAGACATGCTATACACTAACATTAAATTATACACAGGTGCTCATAAAATAAGTTCTTGAAAGAACAGATTTTAGCATCAGAAATGATATTAATGATGATGCAGCATTCATCTGTAATAAGATCAAGTAGGTTCAATTGAATCCTATTATACACCTAACACTATCATAAACGCTCCACAAAAATGATCAGCCTACACATCCTGCAAATTGTATGTCCCAATTAGATGAGACCATCACCATTAGTTAATGGATAAGAATAGTTCTCTTTCTATGCTCTTGATACCCCAGAGGCACGTATCCCTTTTTCTAGGATACACTTTCAATTGCATTGTTTAATATAGTGACATGGGAATGTTTCATATACAATAAAGTATGATGACCCACTTAATACCTTATAACAATGAAACAAAAAATACTAGCAAAAGCACAACAATAAAATTTTAAGCAGGAATATACATTTCAGATATTTTGTTATACCTTCTTTCTTTGGCTTTTCGCAAGTGTTAGAATCATGGTAGTGAATCATAGTGTATACTTCAGAAGGATTGTAGAATTGCCTTTCCATTTCCAGGAAGAAATATGTAATATATTTCCCTGTTGTAAAGTACTCATCCTTTAACTTCCTCTCATGTTTTTCATAACCAATAAAAGAGTCATTTTCATCGTCTGAGGATTCTTGCAGTGATCCTTCTGTGGAGTCTGCAGAGAAGTCACTATCTGAACTACTGTCATCAGATACTTTTTTCTTTTCTTTTACTAGAAGCTTTCGTGTTTTATTTTTAATACTACTACAATCACAGTTTGATTTGCCACTAATGGAATCAGCACTTTTTATGGTCTTAGCCCGGGGTATACTTTTTACTTGCTCTTGGACTTGTTTGTCTTGTAAAAACAATATTTTCATATTCAAATTTCTGTCTGAACCAGGTTTAGAAGCTTCTACATGTCCTTCCATAATTCTTTCTACACCTACAGCTGTTGTGCTTCTACTTGTGCTATATATTTGCAGACTCCTATTAGACACATTATCACATTCAATATTATTCACACCCAAGCTGTTCTTCCTAATTTCATTGTGATCACCATTACAAAATTGCAAGTCACAGCAACTATCACAATTTCTATGAACCTCCAATGCACTTTGCTCGTTGCCAGGAGGATCAAATTCTTTAGCTGACGAATACTTTTCACACACATCAGATTGACTTTCACATTTTGAACATTTGGGAGCGTCTTCTATAGATTTGATTTGTTTCTTTACTTTAAACACGTGTCTCAACTTCTTGAGGAAGGACTTTTTTCTTTTCTTTTTATCTGGGTCAGACATTTTCGTTATTAAAAACTTAACTACAAGCCCATGTCTACTCAACAACTCTCCACATTCACTGGACTACCCATGAGATGATGATCACTAAGCCATATGACCAGTCAGACAATACTGTCTACTATTCACCAATACAGTGAAAGGAATTTGTATCTTCCTCCTACACTGCTTTGGTATGCCGCATGGTGGGGGATCCGCAAGGTTGTTACCTTACTCAACCAGGTTACACGACTGATGGAAAAAGGTATGGTCTAACACATGTGCCATCTATTACTAGCAGGCACTATTGCTAGTGTCAATAATGTTATAATCTACTTTAAATGTTTTTTATATTTTTAATTAACTATATTGAGGGTATAACTGGGATACTTCTTCTATCACTGATATCTGAATGCTTTCACCTACCACTTAAGCTTACAAGGACAACAGAATGAATTTCATAAGCATTTCACTTATCAGGGATTACCCAATTGAGAGATAAAATCAGATTATAGATTATTACCTTCGGTGTACGTACTATGACGCTGCTCCTTCTCCATCAAAGTGCTATTCTTTTCCGTAACAGTCTCGTGGCAGTTGTGTACAACACCTGCTACATGTACCTCTTCTTTTCTGACCACAGGATCTGCCTGGTAATTCCCATTAACAGATGCAACCTCAGATTTAATGGATGTACGGCTCAATGTATTAGGGGATAATCGGCTAACAGTCAGACTTTGCGGGGGTGTTCTGCTACGTTCTGTCATTGCACAGCATAAGGATAACTTAGTGCTGGTGTCGGAACCATGCTGAGAATTATCCATTTTGGAGTTCTTATGGGAATCTCCATCTTTGTATGAAGTTTCCAAGCAACCGATCTTGGTCTTTTTTGTCATTAACACGCGACAGAGGGACTTCTTTTTTTGCTTCGTCTTTGGGGAAACTTCTGGCTTAGCTGTGTGAGACATACTGGCTATATCCTTCTGCTCCATAATACTTGCAGCCAATGATGTGAACACAGTGCGCTTTGTTCGTTCAACTATCTTAAACTAATATCCATTGTTCTAACAAACATAGATAATTTTTTGTTCTCTATACCATTAAACATTCATTACGTTATCGACTCAGTGTTGTCTTATCATAGAGTATAGACTAGAATAGCATTGCAAGACATTCTGTCTTGCCAACAGTCATGCTTCCTTATAGCAATGGTCTTTTATAACAATACTGTAACGGTGAATCTCCATTTAAAAGACAAGTGTGCAGTAAGTACATTTGTAGCAAATAATTGCACTTGAGATATAAATAAGTCTAACAACATCTAATACAAGTATTGGACTGAGATTCCCCCACCAGCCTTTCATAAAAATACCCGCACAGCACAATTCCTGTCTCTCTCTCCAAGTAAAACTACATTGCTCGGGTGGTGTGTCGCCGTGCTGTATCGGAACGCAACTGATATATCTCCGAGGTGTGAGATGCGTGCCAGTTGGTTGTGTTTCGATTAAAAGCGCGTGCACTTTGTTCCGGTATTGCGAAATTTGCCTTGACTTTGCCTCTCACATTGGCGATGCATTGACACGTCATTCGCACGAAAATCCATAACAAACTGCATCGCGGTTCGAAATAGCAGAAAAACGACAAGGAACCCGTACTTCCGCCTCCATCCTTAAGGCAACAGGATAATAGACGACGGGTCATGCATTTCACCGTGTCGATGAACGCTGGCCGAGCACATTTTAATTAATCTTTCACTGATAAGTCAATCTTATCGCGATGCAACTGTCAACTACCCGTTCACCAGGGCTCATTCATCGGCCAGGCGCTGGTCGCAGTACTTGCGCAGCCGTCGCTCCTGCTCGTCCCTGTAAACTGGACGGTTTCAACCACCGAATCCACCAGGCACATACCCGCATACTGTCACGGGCATGCAATAATAATGCCGATAGGAAAATGCGGCCTGGGATCATTATAGATCAATGACAGGGTCACGTGCATCCGATAAGGGCGATGCAACTGTCAACGGGAGCAGACGACGTCCGACGCATGCCATGTTGTGTGTGTTTCAGGGGCAGTGGTGACTGGTCGTGACGCAATGGATTTCGTACACACTCGCTGCCGCATGCACATACCTCCGCTGGCCAGTGCCGTTTAGCCGATTGCGTCACTTCAATGTTTGTTTACGCCGACGATAAGTGCATCGCGCGAGAGAAATACGATTGTAAACGCGCTATATGATATAACACCCAGCGACAACTTAATCGGCCCCTGCTCCACGCAAAATCGCGCAACAGGCGCGCGCGCGCCTATCCGCCTCGTCCACGGGAACACGCTCGTCGTTCTCGTCGGGGCTTCCTTCGTTTTACCAAAGAATATCAGTTTACTCGATCTAGCAAATCCACGGGGCTCAGGGCCACGCATGATGGAATATACATTGAGAGCTGGCGATGACATTTCGCTTGGCATACGATAGTACACATATTTATGCCCTTATCGAGGAAGATTCCAGAAAGGCACAGATCCAGTAGTACACGCGTGTTAGGGCTAACCCGTCTGCATATATTTACACAGCCAAAGTTTTACAGAGGGCTTCTGCCCGTTTTTCGAGTCGTGTTACAACGCCTCGTCCCCAAGAAATACGTACGTCGAAGGCTGTGCCATGTCCGTACGATTTATTGTGAATTAGCAAGAGCAGTAGGTTGGGAAACGACGAATCAACACGGCATACACCGGGTTCGGTAATAAAAGAAATGCCACAAAGTGGTGAGTATCGTCAGCAACAGCACATCATTTCCAACATATTGACGTCAATCACTCACAAGTGAGAAGGCATTTTTAGTGGAATATTTGAGTGCGATATTTGCATCTACTCAGAAGACATAGTGCCCTCTTATTCGTAGTTACTGTCAGTCTCCGCAATTCAACTCTGTCACGTTTTGTTTACATGTGCAAACGCACGTTCTCAGTCTATTAATATTTCCTGGTGCATATATTATTGTTTAATTCTAATGCGAGCTTGTTCATTCAGTCTCACGTAGAAACGAGAGGCGTTTCATTTTCGCCAATCGATTACATCGTAAACAATGTCGGGAGTAGAATTGGGTCATCGGTACTCCGAACTGAAGAATAAATCCTTCGGTGCATATACATGAGCAAAGCGACGGTACATAAAGTTGCGGATTGGACCTCGGAAAGACGTGTGCAAATTCTGGACGTCCAAAGCAACACACTTTGTAGATAATCGAACTAGATAGGAAGCGTCAACTGCGATGTTACATGACATATTATGAATGGTAATGCCACCGATTATTTGCATTTGTTAAATTAGACATATGTGCGTCGCCCATATGATGTAATAAATGCGCGGGTAAAATCCAGGATGGCGACTTCTCTGCCTATGGTATAATGCGACACATAAAAATATTAACTGTCGAATTTCTTCCATGCCACATAGTGCGCAGTGTTCTCTCGAATAATCGCGTATTGTAAATCCATCGGTGTCCATATATTCACAACAATGTTGGTTTCCATATACGATCATTTCCTTTTTACGCCAAGTCTGGACAAACGGATGTATAGTAATGAGAGAGTGGTCAGATGACTCTGCGAAGAACTAAATGTTTCGGTATATTAGTGAATGCTCGAACTAATGATGAATGCGATATGCCGGACTCATAAGTCGCAATCGTTGCGGCAATGAGTAGAGACACGTAGTAGATATTTTATGAATAATTTTTTCTTGGCTGAGTGGGAGAGCGTATAGCCCGGGAAATGCGATATGAGGGGAATAGAGGGCTGCTGGAAAGTTAAAGGCTCGGCCAGTAGGAATTGGGAAAGGTAAGCTTCGGAAAATCGTGGGGTATAGAGAGCTCGCGGAAATGTAAGAGAGAAGATTGGCGAGAGTCGCGCGGCTGTAGGGAAAAGAGTAAGAAAGAGAGGAAGGGCGAAACGGCGCCGCCACCGCGAGGTGTCAGCATCGCATGCGGCTGGCTCGGTAGCGGCCACCATTGTTGAAATTCTGCTTTGGTTGATGCCCCGACGATTTTTTGGCCGAAAATCGTAAATTCGCCAGCCCCTGGCAAGGGCCCTGAGCGGAAGGTGTGTATCCCGGGAGAAGGCTCGAGGTGTGGTGAGAGGGTGGCGAGGCTCTTTGGCTGGCGGTGCGCAATTCCAGGAGCGACCGGGGAAAACCCAGTGAAATCGAGTGTGCCCATCGATTTACGCGAAAGAAAGAGGCACCCATGTCTGTGTTGCACGTCCTGTCGGGGTGTTGGTGTTGTGTGCGCTGCCCGAATTGTGCACGGTACGTGCGTGCATGCGTGCCGGTACGATGGGACGCGTCTCTTTCGCGCACCATGCAATACGTGGATCCTAGATCCTGCCGTCCGGCGTAAACCGGGGACCAACAACCGGTCGCTCGCCAACTCGAAAACGACGTCGTCGTCCTCCCAACCAGCGGGAATCCTCCGGCGAATCCACCGATATGTTCCCGTGACTTCCCGTGCGAACGTATGCACGTCTCCGCGTGTCAGGGTGTACGCGGAAAGTCCAGCGGCTCCTTCCTGCCTACTCCCCAGGACACGTCGTCCTCGGCAGCTCCTCCTTCGAGCTTCTCTACATGATTTCGCGCTCGCACAGGTGACACGGGGTTTAACCCCGCGTCGACCAGCCACGCTTTGCACGTCCTGTGCCTGTGCAAAGGCGTGTACACGCGCGAACGCACAGCAGCCTCCTTTGGACGTGTGTGTGCGCGCCACTCGCTGTTTTCCATGGGTGTACATGCGCGGGCTAACGTGCCCCCTCGCATTTCCCTGCGTGTTTCTCCCTGCCTGCCTAAATCCGCCTCCTACCTGCTGCACCGAAGCTGCTAGACTCTGGCCCAGGTATTCCGTGATTTTCCAAGCCCCAGTGCACGTGCACGTGAATCTGGCTGTCTGCGCTCCTGGCCTATCACTTTCTCGAGTAAACCGGGCTGTGTACTAGCATCCACATGCCTGTAGTTCCCTCGTGCCCGATGCCCACTACGTATCATCCATCGCGACATAATAGAACGTTTCAAACTTTACGCGCCCTGCTCTTCCCATTCTGCGTGTTATCATTCGCCTCGGTGTTCTCCCGATTTCTCTACGTGCGGACGTCCTCGCCCCCGGACGAACAACTGTGACGTAGTGTGCTGCTATTGAAACTGTGAGTGCTATCGCGAAACTGGCCGCAACATTAACACCCCGGCGACCACGATGTTAGTTCCGTGATTCGTGACTCTCTGTTAGAATTATGTATCGTCGCTTGGTCAATTGGGAGAAGTGCTTAGTGGCACGAGAGTAGTTCTCTCACCTCCTCAGTGGAATGTACACTTGGTTTTCGGAGCCAGGTGTGTCTTGCACAGCTGTAGCACCACCGGCTTCAATAGAGATTTTCATTTCCAGGGCCATATATACTTGGAGTTGCGCCAAAATGGGCGCTATCGGACAATTTCATGCAGTGGAATTACCTGCAAGAATTGGTAGCACATAGTAGCGTATCGAACATATACGGTGGTTTGTGTCAGAAAGCGGAGAATGCTATAGATGTGACAGACGTGAACTCTGCATATGTTAACCAGTTCATAAACTATTTGCAATTGTCCAATGACAACAAGATAAGTTCGGATATTCAGAAGGAAAAGCTAGATCCACCGCAACAAGAGTTGTCAGAGACTGTGCTTAACAGTTCCAAGGAAAGTTATAGTACCTGCGACACAAACATTGATAGAAAAGTGGAGTCCCTTGTCAAGAAAGCATCGGCCGCATGTGAATTTTGTAAGGACAGGAACGGAGCAGTGCCAGATACAGAGAAGGAAGGTTGTCAACCAGACCAATTAATAAGCTGTCCTTGTTGTTCATCCAAATATCCAGACAATACACAAAACGTTGCACAATATAAATCATTATCCAACATTCTTGAGCAATATGAAAATTCCTTTAATCTCTTATGTTCTTCTAAAGAGGATGATAAACCACTTAATTTAATAACAAGCCTGAAGGAGGGTGAGAAGAAAGAGGCACCTAAGCAAGATTGTGCCATTTCGACAAGAAGAAATCATTCCTGTAATATAGGAAATTACTATTATGCAAAGTACAAGGAATTAGATTATGGTTTATTAAAAGTGTCAGACCTAGACAATTTATCTACTAATTTGAAAGGGGGCAAAGCATCACTTAAATCTTCTAAAGACAAGTTGTGTAAAAATTTCAATGCAAATTCAGAATATATTGTGAAGGCATATCCAGAGCAAGAAAGTAGTCTTGCAGCTAGTAAATACCTCAATGACAAAAATTTACTTAGGTGTGAAAAGAAAGACAAAGATAATATTTGGCCACAGCCTTCATTGAATGTGAAACACAGTAGTATCAAAAAAGAGTGTTTGACAGAAGAAATTGTAAATAAATCGGAAAATAGCGATTATCCGACTGCGTGTAAATCAACATTAAGTAATTGGGAGGATTTCGAAATGTCCGGACAATATCCGGGTCATAGCCGACCACCGGTTGGCACACCTCCACCACAAACAGTCTGGAATCATCTCACAATGACACAAGGACAAGGTAATTCACAGAGATTTATAATAAACTCTGTACTAGTTTGGACAATGAATTTCCGATTATAATTACGAGACATTTTTCATTAGTTTCAGGTCTTAATATTCATCCAACTGCACTGTCTGGTGCTGCGTTAAGTTCGGCTGGATTTTACACACATCCATCAATGGCAAGAGCATCACATTTAACATCACAACTTACTCCACAACTTGCACATACACAAGCACCGCCAACATGGCATACACCAACTGTACCATCAAAAAGTGTCACGCCAGCCAATGCACCAGGAAATCCACTATACAGTTTACAAATGTTAGTTGACAATAGGCAGAATCAGAATCAATATAGAAATTCTCCGGGCTCGCAGAACACATTGGATTTATCGTCCACGTCCGATATTGCTGCTGAAAACTATTCTCGGTTACCTCAAGATATTCCCATAAGTTTAACTGCAAGGAATGTGGATAAAGGAAGTCGAAATGGTAACATCATATCACCGCCGATTCCTCTGAATGGAGAGACATCGTCGGACAGTGGTATTAGCTCGTCAGTTCCGACACCAAACTCCGTCAGTGAACCGGTATCCCTTTCGACCAAGGAAATTACAACCCCCAAGATAACAGTAAAGAATTTTGAAAGTAATCTGAAGGGTGTAGCGAATCTGCACGATAAGACTAAGGAAATGATAGTAGACAATTTTACTCAAAAAGTTATTAATTTACCTCCCAGTGTAACGATCGAAAGGATAGTTACAGAAAAGAAGGCGCATGAAGTTACGAAAAGTAAGGACTCGTTAAGTGTTATTGCACAAGTGCCAAGGAATGTTTTACCTGTAATTGTAAATCTCACATCTAAAATGGATAAGGATATCACGGATAGTCCGAAACGGGAATCGTCTTCTGAGAGGGATAGAAAGGTAGAAGAAACAAGCGTGAGATCACCCAAAAACTTACCAAAGAGAGGTAAGAAAGGTGTTGACTCCCTCCTAGAAAAATTAGAGGGTGGCAATAAAAAACTCGGCAGCACGGAAAACATTGGTTCAGTTATCGTTATGCCTGTCGAAGAAAAAGATACCTCGAGTGTCAAAAGTATGTCGCCTGAGAGACAGAAGTCGAAATCACCCAATAGGGAAGACGATGTTGTATCGCCGGCATTTAGTAACGATGACTCTAACGATAATACCAAACAACGTAGGAAAAGAAAATTGGAAAAGCCTGTAAGGCTTAGTAAAGATTCGAAAACGGAGGTGGAGGATATGGAATTAGAGCCCACTGAGCCATCTGAACCTAGAACAAGTGAAGTAGTCCCCGAAGAACGACCTATTGCCAGTACGACGCCGGGTGTAAAAGCGGAACAATGTACTGATACCGCAGAACAGAGAACGTCTGAAAAACCTGAAGAGAATCTAGAGGAAAGGAATGAGGAGAACCAGCCTATCAGGAGGCGGAGAAGTAGTGAAAGTACAGCTCCAAGTTCAACTCCCACGAATCAAAGGATAAGAAGAAAATCAAGTGATGATGCGTCTGAGTTCGCAAAAGTTACGAGCCCAAAGACAGTGAATAATACTAACCCATTTAACGAAGTTGAATCGGAGCTCGAGAAGATGTTTGCCGGTATCGTGGAGACAGAAAGTGATGTGAAAAATGAAGAATCAAAACCCGAACTTACACCATCTGACATTCAAGGGGAACCAATTCCCAAAATTGAAAACATTGAGGACAATTTATTACATACGAAAGATGAACATAGTGGTAATAATCCTGCCGTGGATGTATCATCCAGTATAGATATGAAAGGGCCTAGTAAAAAAAATAAAAAGGCACGGGCCCAAGCTAGTAAACGAAAAATATCGAGATCCTCGGAGAACATATTTGGTTCTGTGAGCGGTGAACTGCCTCAGAAGGACGCGAAGAAGAGAAGAGTGTCGAAAATTTCCAAGAAACAAGATTTCTCAAAGAAGGCAAAGAGGAACGCAAAGATGGATGGATTAAGAGAAAACACATATGATTCTGGATCAAACGCTAGTTCTATTAGATCGCGTGGTCCTGTGGTGCATGTCGAGGGTCCAAGAGACAGTCCTCTCAGTATACAAGTTGTCAATGCGCCACGGGAAGATGAGGAGGAGAAAAGTAAAGAAAAGCGGAAGAGTATTGGGAACGGTAATGCAGGAAGAAGCAAGAGGCTCAGTCATCAAAACGATTTGGACTATAGGGGTAAATTAATATTTAATTTTACAATGACTATAAAATTGTAACTGAACATACGTTGTTATATGTACTACTATTTCTTTAGGTAAAGTCAGTAGAGCCGGTCTCTTCAGTTCGACATTATCATCCCGATATGATGCACATACAACAGACTCAACTTGGGTCTGTGTATTTTGTAAACAAGGTCCACATTCAGTTGTTCCTGGTGACCCCTCCAGGCCGCACCCTAACTTAGCTGGTCCTCACATTGCCCCAGGAACATATACCGTACGATTAATTATGATTCGCTTATAATATTATTATGCAGAGGAAAGTGGTTGTTTTGGAACTGAAGTTATTCTTTGTACAGGTTCCAGCCGGCGTGCTGAGTGACTTGTTTGGTCCGTATTTAATTGGAAAGGAACGGCTAGAAGATGGCATTCTTTCCGCGGATGAGCAAGAAATCACAACTGAGCAAAAGAAAGGTGGAAAGAACAAACGAAGTTTAAGGTATGCTGGATTGGCTGATCAATTCAGCGCAAAGATGGGCAAGAAGAAGCGGAATTCCGTCGAAAATAATACTAATGCTATGTTCACGGGGATGACTGTTCTACCTGGTGAGGAGCAACGTTGGGAGGTTTGGCTCCATGAACAGTGTGCTGTCTGGGCAGCTGGAGTATATATGGCCGGTAAGTAGGATCTAAATAAAATGAGTTATAACTTTCTTTTTTCAAGAAGAGTTATACGAACACATGAATATTTTAGGGGGTAGGGTAACGGGATTGCAAGAAGCGGTGTGGGACGCGGCGAGGTCGTTATGTGACTCTTGTGGACTTACCGGAGCAAATATCGGTTGTGTGAGACGCGGTTGTAAAGCTGTTACTCATTATCCCTGTGCATTAACAAAAGGTTGGCATTTGGACTCGAATCAGTATATACCTAAGTGCAACCAACACCGAGTTACGTGAAACTTCGGTGAGTTCGTGAATACAGACTAACATAAAAAGAATTATCTTCGTTGTACCATGATGAAAATTCGGGTTTAACTGGTGCACCGAATAATGGACAGTAACTATAAGAGACTAAACATTAATAAATTGTTTGACTGAAGATAGCCTTACTAGTTGGTAAGGTACATTTCAAATTGACAAAGTGGAATGCGGAAAACTTCTTCACGTACATGTTACGAGTGATGTGTATGTTAATATTTCATACTTCGTTCATGGTGTATTCTCGTGAATATTTTTGTTGAAGGAGAGGGGCGTCAAAGTCTTTGTTAGGAATGTCCAATTATTATTTAATGTATTTCGTGGATGTCAGTAGACCCAGAGCGTTTTGAAATTGCGCTTTGCATTATTCAATGCAGCAGCATGTTTGAGGTGTGAAACTACAACTGCGAGATACGCACGAATTTGTAAACACTATTTCCAGTACCAATATGCTCGATCGAGAGACTTTCCAATGTACAAGATGTTCAAGTAGGAACGCAATTCTTATCCTCAAGGATTATTACACACAAATTTATAGAAATGAAAGATCGATCAATCAATCTTTTTTCTAGGTAATTAAATTTTATTAGTTTTCTTGGCCTGTGGCCTTGAATAGTGGCCTTTTCGACTTAATGTGAAAGCAAATTTTTTTTATTTATAATCTCTAGATTAGACGGGTGGTTTCTAAAGAACAACGCTAATCAAAAGTATTTGCTTTTTTATGCATATTTATGAAATTCTGAGAATGAAATCTTTCCCCAAGAAACATCACGTACGCGGGAATACTGCATGGGGCATATTGTACCGAAAAATTTAATGACCGTGATTGGTAATATGATTGTGTACATAAAAATTAATATTAATCAGTTGAAAGGCTGAGAAAATCGAATGTTCGTGAACCTTTCTTTTTATAATGCACAAGCAAAAGGTATCGACAAGTGTTCTCCAACGAGTGTAAGTAATTGTTTGTATATAAGCAGAGGCTCATGCGCGAAAGTATTAAATTGTCCGGAATTCTCTCGAAATATTGAATTTTCCCTTTGAATTTCTCAGTCATACTACTTCGGTATGCATACATAGTTTTCTTTTCTTCGTAGTGCGAGAGGATATTTACTGTTGAATACTTAAAGTATGCTGTAGCTTTATATTAATTTTTTCGAAAGTCATTTATGATACAAAACTCTTGTAGATGTAAATAAATAGTCTTTCGCACTTACAACGTTTCTGCTTGTTCTTTAACCTTCTCTGCCTTATAACTATATGAATTGAAGTTATTTAGGTACTCTCACATTTCAAGAGAATGTGTGTTCAAATCTTTTATTTAATGAGAGAACACTTGTGACACATTTATTTATCATATTCTTGTATGAAATCGTTTCTATTCTTGAATCAGTACTATTGCCACACCGAAATTTTCAAAGTTCGAGAGGCAAAAGATCTATAGAGGAGACCAGTGATCGTGTTTGACAAAATATGTGTATAATTTAGCGATTAATGACGAATTAACGGCGACTTATTATTACAAACTTTATATTAATTATTAATGATTTGTGTTAATTTCGTAACATTATTATTTTAGCCACGCCCGCCATCATTATTATCACTATCATCACTAGATTTTTTAAGAGCATGAAAGAGGCAAGTTCTTTTTTTGCTATGAGAATTGTAATGACATTGATAAGCGATTCTCTTGGTGTATCAGGGAGAAATAGCAAAAATCAGGAAAATTGTATAAAAATAATGCTATATAAAGTAAAGATGTACATATTACAGATTTCCGTAGACAAGTACCATATACATATATGCAATGTATGAACATTCACACGTGAATACACATCATTACACTAAAATATGTACTAAAAATGTTGCCACTCTTCCTCCCAGAGCACAGGATACGATAAATTAAGAATAATCATTTTTAAATACTATCTACCTAGACAGCGTCGCAATCGCCATGAATAAAAGAATTCTTTGTATATATGACTACCAAATGTAATAGGAACTATCGTGTAAAAATTAACGACGGGAAGCGATAGGGCAGTTTGTTTAGAGGTGTATCATGTCTGTTTTAACATAGGAACAAATAACTGTTAGCATCCGAAGGTGTAGCTTTGGATTTCGCTTGGGATACGTGATTCAGTGCTCCTATGTCAAACACAGTTTTTGTATGAAAAGAACAAATGCACCCAAAAAGTACTGCTTAGGTATAATGATAGAGAGAACGAGAGAGCATGAGAGTGAGAAAAAGATTGAGAACTCTGAGTTTTAAACGAAACGCTTATAATCTACAACTATGTATGAAAGGGAAACAAAATTTTATCTCGAAGGAGTAAATACTGTACTATTAATTAATACTTGTGATACAAAAGGATCTTCTGAATAGAGAGAAGCGTAAACTACACAGTTCCGGCATATTCTTCCGTTGTATGTAACCCTGCGTACATAGAGCGTTTCTTACAACTTGCTGTACAGTTCGATCTTTTAGTAAGTCAGTACAATGTTGTATACATACCACTTAGACCACTCGTGTCAAGAATTCAATTCCAGACACTTATTCTATACCAAAATTCTAGGGACTAGGATTCTCTTTGTACGCATGGTTTACGAATGTTTGATGACCTTTTGAAAGTGAATGTTAAGAAGAAAAATGCACCATAATTCAAATTGTATAAATGGAACATATTTGGCATTGTAAATTGCAAGGAGCTAGTTTAAGGGAATCGAAATGATAATTAAGCGCAAAGAAACCTGAATATCACAATGCCTAAGTAATTTGTATAAAATATAAATCTGTACAATAAAATTCGTCGCGTCGTGATATGTGGTGAGCGGGGTGCGGTTGAATGAGGCTGCCAGCTGAGGGCAGTAAAAACAATTGTGTATTGCTAAAAACAAAACTAATAGGTATTTTAATTCCTTGCCTTTGCGTAGCTGGTTATTTGTCTAATTCGTTTTAGAATTACTTTTCGCTCTTCCTCCTTTTTGCCCGCTTAGCGTCACAATTCTTCACCGAAACTTAGAAACTGTTATCTCATCGGTTCTATTCCACTTCAGCCGCGACTTCTTTCTTGTAATTACATCGCCTCACCTTTCTCTTCGGCTTTCTTCTCCTCACGAATTCATTAGGCGTACGCATTTTTGTGACCTGGTTTAATGTTAATCATGAATAAGGAGGACATCGGTTTTCACGCTACTTAATAATACGGAATGGTAGAGAAAATCCGCGGACTGTATTTGAAGTCGACACAATAATACAAATAAGTATACATCTTTGTGTAATATAAATATGATGAATAATAAAACATGGTATAAGTCGCAAGTCGAATGTAATTCTGGCTGATTTCATTTAGTCGTACAGTCTACTATAATAAACAACAATAGCTCTAAGAAACCTTCATAAAATGATTCTTACAAACAGAAGCCTGACACTGTAAGAGTTCTGTGCCATTCAAAACAGAGTTATGAAGGCGCGATACTGACTGGACCAATCAGAATGCAGGCAACATTGGTTGCCATAGGTACGCGATGCATCCCTACCAGGGCGCTGTTTAGTCTGGCCGTGGCTGTCGTTGAGAGTGGTTGCGTCTTGAAGAGAGTGGTGATCCCGCAATGATTGCAAGTTTTCGAAAGGTGCCGTGATTCTCGCGCCGTCACAACACCCGAATTATGTCGCGTCGAAATGGGTAATCCATCCACGCTAGTGAAGTTGAGTGCGGCACTACTCTTCTGCCTTATGGATTACGTCTTGGCCGAAACTGTGGCTCAGGGTGAGCGAACTTCCAAGAGTATGTTTTTACTAGTCCACCTGATGCCCTGCTTGTCAAACACACGTGGGTTACCGTGCGTAGCCGTTTGCTTTCTTGTGCCACATAACTAACCGCTTCTACCTCTAGAAACCTTGTTTTTTTGTGGCGTCTTGCCGGAATACTAGCCTCACCTTGGATCGAGTCCATGCAATTTTGACGACGAGCCATTCCTTACTACCTCTTACAATAGATATATATGTCATCATCGAACTCACGTTCAATGTGAGAATAATCGTGAAGGAAATGCGCGGTGGTTTCACTTGGTTCGTTGCTCAAGTTTAACATTTCCAGGTCAGGAATTAGATCCGTGTTCGATTACGCGCGAGCACTCAATTTAAGCCGCGCTGAGTGTGTACGCTTGCTTTTAATTCGAGCGAAGTAGCACCGTCTCGCGCGAAACGGTATTTCGATCTTATTGAAGAGCATACGAAACGGTATTTCGATCTCAAATGTGATTATGAAGATTATGCCGGGCGGTCAGTAGTACTGCTTTTTTATGCGGATCCCATGCAAATTTACAACGTGATTACCTGGCATATCATTGAGACCTATCTTGACTGGACATGAGAAGTTCTTAGGTTCTAAAGATTCGAAGAAGCAGGCGCATCAGGTGGACTCGTATTTCTAGAATACACGGCAATTTCGAGTTGCCAGTGTACTTTATTGCACATGTGTTTCCGTGCGTCAATCTGCTCGTTACATCTTCCTCTATCACGATTAATATTTTTAGCTTGATGAGTCTCTCCCGCTTATAGTACAAGATCGTAACACGCTAGTAAAACACCATACGTTCTTGCATCCATTACACTCGCGTAGTTTCGATCGTGCGACCGCAGGAAGACTCGCAACCACTACCCATTACAGTTCCCGTAATCCGTGAATGCATAAATTATAAGAGCAAGCCACTTACGATGCTTGTACGTAGGAACTACGCTCTCACTAGGATTTGCACGATAGTTATTAACGAATCGAAAATAACAGACTGGCAGGTGTTTTTGCAAGATTCGAGCTAGGGAAAATAGGAACCCATAGATTCGCTTGGTGAGGGTTTGCATTTGCAAGGAACACTTTCGTGCACGCTACCCTCATTGCCAGGCTTCCCTGAGTGCAATAGCAGTCACTTGGTCTCTCCGACTTAATTGTTGCACAATGCTCGCAAGGTTCGCAAGTGCATTGCACCAGAAATCCTCGGCCGCAACCAGGGATAGTTCCTATCGCGCTCCTAAGTAAGAGCGTATTCATATATCTCGCTTAACGAACTGAAAAGAGTTTCGCATTACTATTCGATTTCATTGAAGGTAGCCTTTCGCCGGGGTTCTCGAAAGTAAATGCCTTGGGTGTCCGATTTATCAAGTGATATTAATACTCTCTCTCTCTCTCTGCGACACACAATTTTTCCACTGTGCCAGGAAAGATTCATTCGTATCGCGTTGGAAGTTAATGCGGAAGGAAATGTGAGGTTTCTCGAGGCCTACAGGTGCCCGGGCATCGATCGGTGAGACGGAAGGAATGTCCTGAAATTTCTACCGCCTAGAAAGGGTGATTCAGTTTCAGGCCAGGTATATCGTGTCGGCACGCCGGCGCATCGTCGAAAGCCCAATGTGAAGAATCACATTGCTGACCCCCAACTCCTGGAAAATCTTGAATGAACCGATTGAATAGCTCTCGGCTTGGTCGTCCAAGGAAATGCTCGTTTATCAGTCTACTTAGCGTGGGAGCAAAAACAGACGCAGGAAATAGTTAAGTGTTGAGGAAGTTACTTAGGGAATCTTAGCTTTTAAATAGGTGAAAAAGGGTTTTGCCGAATTGCTGAGAATCAGGTGGAGGAATTCCAGTGGAAATCAGTGGGAGAGCGTAGAGCGATTGGCTCGCAGAGGCGATTAGGTCGATCTGTCTATCTCGTTTGTGGAAGTGAAAGGAGACGAGGTCCGTTTTTACGTTCGGCCGAGCAAGCCTATATGCGCCACGAGCTCTCTGCCTTCAGAGAGGTGCTCACCGGCCCTGACCGGCAGGGACCACCACGGGGCAGGGCCGTATACACAAAGGAAACCTGTAATTCCCCATTCCACAATGTATAAACACACTCTCTCTAATTCTACCCATCAACTTAAAAACACAAATCACGAAAGTAACCCTCGAAAATAATATTTATTAATTTTCATACATCTGAAAGTTCCAAATAAGCTCTCTAAGACTATTTACAGGTGTTGTACATTCACATATTGAATTGCAATTAATTTGATTAAAATGTTTTCAAAATTCGAAGTATATTTATTAATTGTAATGTATTGAAAATCATAGGAAATCAATGATTATAATTTCAAATGATTGTCAGTCGATACAGGACACCCAGTAGATAGTTGAGAGAACGCGCCACCGCCAGGATCACAGGGATCTCGACTGGCACGCATCTCGCACTCCTCTCGATCGCTTGTTACCCGTGTGATTTACGGTAGCTGGCGCTCAACCATTTTCCCCTAGAATTCGATAGCAGAATGTTGCAGGTGCTTCGACGAATAAAAATACCAGGACGAAAGTGACTTTCGCGAAAGCCGATCTAGCACAACACAGAGGCCAATCGGATCGGCTTGGATTTTTTTTTTTTTTGAATGACGATCGGTAATGCGATATAGCCAGAAAATTTCGTTGTACCGCTTCGCTTGGATTAGATCGAACGATGAAGTTACTCGTGAGAATTGATACTTTTATTAACGCATAGTTCACTGGTGCGCATTCTTCCACCCACGCGATGGAATATTAATAACATCGCCTGTTCCAAGTTCATTACTGGTTTGGAAACTTTAAGGTGAAATGTGTTAAATAGATTCCGATTTCTCGAGAATTCTATCTTTCCTTGATGCGTGCGTGCGTGCATGTGCGTGTGCGTGTGCGTGTGCGTGTTCTTTGCTTCCTTCTCCCTCGCGATTACACACACGGGATACTTCCTGGCGAGCGATCTGCTCTGGTACCTCTTACAATAAAACTGTACCTATATTTTTATCTACTTAACACTTCGCTTCAGTTCTGTTAACTGTATTATTCCTAGATTTTTAGAACTTTTTCAAATTAATTTTCTTCTCGACTCTTTTTTCTTTCTTTTCACCTCCGGCGATTCTTTGACAGAGTGACGAAGTTGCTTTCATGACGCATTGTTCTAGTAGAAAGTGAGCGATTCATTCGCGGTCTGGCACAAGTTAAAAGTGGATTTCCTCGAGGCGATGCCAAACTTTCCTGGTCTCCAAAGTTTCGAAAAGAGTTCACCGAGTTTCTTAGTATTTCCGCTTGCATGACTAGCGGACACGCTTTTCCGCATATAGCAGGCCAATCCACTCATTGCAAGATTACTCTCCCGGGGCGAGTTCGTGGAGCATATCCATGAGTTCGCATCACACATACATTTGCAACTCAGAGAGAGAGAGAGAGAATGTACACACGTGCCAGGAACGCGTCACTGATAGCCTGATAAGCGGTAGCATCCTGTGAGCAACGTGCTCAATGTACTTCCATAACTATCACTTAGATGGAAAGATTGGCCCGGCAGCTTTTTTAATTAATGCTTCTCGTCCTCTCGCTTATTGTTTCGCATACATGTCTGTCTCGACGATAGAAGTTATGTATTCCTCTCGTAAGTTCCTCACTTTCTACATACACTTTGAATAATAATACCTTTCTAATTTTATAAGATTCGATCTTTCACTAAACTTTGCATCAGCTAATCAACATAATTCGCAATCTCGCTCTAATTAATTAATCCTTGAGCAACGTATCTCTACGCGGCCGGGGCAATGCCTCCCAATTCTAATTAGTAGCTGGGAGTATTGATTTTCGTATATTCCCGGCATATTGTATAACGGGATTGCGCCTCTTTCAACCATTCCCATTCGAGTATCAATCCTATTAGATTCGACTCGGTGGTCCGTCTTGTATCGAAAATTCCATTGCTACCGCACGCGCCACGCTCTGATTGCAAACGTAGTTTCTGTAGAATCGCGACAGACGACAGAATCGAATGAAATTTACTCGCGAGCCGGTTAATATTCGACGACACTATATCGATAATGTAAATGTCAGTGTGTCAGTGGGTCGAAGATAAAGCAGGAATCGGACCAGAAATTAATTATAGTTTCCTGGTGCGAGTTCGTCGATTAATCTCGCAGACATAAATCGTCGAGTGAGTCGTGTTGAAGATACTTCTCTCTCAAGTGTGATTTTTCTTTGCTAGTTCTCTTATGTTCTTATCCTTCTCTTCCAACTGGTCTTTCCAAGTGAGTGGTAGTAATTTGACGTAGCAAGTCTTATCATCATGAAATTAAAGGATACTGAAAGCCACGGGTAGCTTCTCGATAATTGGCCTTTTTCCCGCAAGAAGTAATTTCCCTTGATTTCGCCCGGCTAACCAGGAATCCCGCATTAGAGTCTGGCCTTCTCCACCCGGATGAGAACCTGCTGGGTTTTCACTTACAAGTCAATTTCTTTCCTCGACTACAAACTGCGTCATTCACCGCACAGGACAATGCGAGCTTCCACTTAAAGTGATTTGCATAAAAAGGGAAACTACTTGTTTAACAAAAGAGAGACACAACTTCGATCTTACCAGAGCATATTTCTCCGGTTAGAATATGTGAAGTTTTCCATTAAATTACCTGCACTACCTGCTCGTCAATAGAATCAGACATTGTTCGCAAAGAGAGAGTTTGGATTGGCGCTTGGCAAAGACGTTAAATCAATTGTTGGCGTGGCAATGCGGCCGGGTCAGGAAAGGTCAAGTGCACAGGCAGTATGTACTTATCCAGTAGCATACTGGATCTCGAAGGCAGTTCGAAGTAAGCGGAATACCGAGTTTTTCGATCCACCGTACCATCTCTTCTAGAACGTTGTACGTCTAGCAGAAAGGGAAGCAAGAAACGGTAGCTTCGCCTGGCTCCACTTTGATTTTCCACGGTACCGTTTTCTTCTACGAACATTGCTCGAGAGCGTCTCTTCGAATCAGCGAGTAGAGCTTTCCACATGTCAAATAGCGGACTTAATCATTCCAACGTGCCTTAAATGACTTATCGCAAACTTATTCAACGTCCTATTGAAATAAACAGTTAGAATTGAATTGAAATGGTTCGATTCAGAATGATATACTTTTTCCCAGGCATTGCAGTGAGGTGTAAAAGGGGCATCTCTTTCAAACGCTTTTGAATCGAAACCCTTCGCACCTTGGGAGCCCACATTTTCCCTGTTCATACTGCCAACCCTCGCACACAATGCGCATCCTTTTCTCCTTTCCATACCACCCACACACGGATCACTCTCACAGAAGCAAAGTGTACTCTTGGCGAAGAGGATGAACGACTTCCAGGCTAGGTCGTTTATCGGGTTTCACGGCTGCCTCTCTGCATTCGGTGGCGTGCGAACGTCTCTCGCACCAACTAAATCATCCGTTCTTCCGTCTTCTTTCTTCCTTCCTTCCTCTTCTTCTTCTTCTCTCCAAGACTTCTAAGCAGTGTGGTCCATTCAACACGTCTGGTTTCATGTAATCACAGACTCGCACAGTGGCACGTTTGCCATTGATACACTGGCTCGATCGCGACTCGAAAGAACAATTACCATGGTGCAATGCGACTCGCACGGCACAATAGTCGCAACGTTAATTAACGCTGTCCCGTTGAATATATCTCTCCTTTGGAATCTGAAAACGCGGAATACCTCATTCTGTTTCTCTTTCTCTCTTTGAATACTTGTAATTGGAGCAGTATTACGAAACACGGTTTCACTCTTGGTGTTCGTGAGAATGGAATTTTATTAAAATGTATAATATAATTGAATGAATTGTTAGTATAAGTAATGAATGGCAGGTTATATTTCTCTGGCATTGATAAAAGTACTGTGTTGGAACATTGGAAAACAGGTGAAGAGCCGCAGGTGTTAAATAAAAGAGGGGCCAAACGCGACCATTATCCTGTGTGACCCACTTAAGACTGTTTTAGGCTCGTTCTTGTCCGAACAAAGGGCACCCAGAAAAACTCATCAATCCAACGATCCACAAGCGGGCTCTAACAAAGCTGAAACCCTTTACCACCGTCCTGGTTAAAGGCTGACAAATTAAAACTCGTTGCAACACCATATTCTCATGGCGGACAAGAAAAACAGTCTGTCAGAGAAAAAGAGAGAACAATACAGACATGTTACGTCTGGAAGTGCGTACAACGCAGCAACGTGACCGGATTCCTAGTTAGTCCAAAAAGGAAGTTGAGTGCGCCTGAAACTAAAGCGATGGCTTTCACTTCCACGTGCTGTTTGCTCGCCTTCTCCAAGGAAGTGCGAGCATTATTGATTTAGTAGGAAACACAGCTGATAATTTGGAGCAAACGAGCAAAAAAAAATAAAGATGATTAAGTTGAATTCTGTGAAACGGTTGGTCGTTGAAAATGATATCTTGGAGAAGCAGCAGGTTAATTGATTAAACGCATGTTTTTACAAGGTCCCAAGAGAGCTCACTCTTCCTATCGGCATCCGGCCCAACAACTTCCGCCTTGGCTCCGGTAACTCTCCGTTGAAACATCTGCATCCTTCTCGTTCCCCTTCTGCCATCCTTTCGTTGGCTATCTCGTTACCTATGATAAAGGACTTTAATTCGAAACACAATACGCGTGCGATCGAATAATCCGATCGAAGCTAAAAGGAAGAAGCGTTAGAGTGGCAATTCGAGTGTTAAAATAAAATCAATTAAAAAAGCGTCGAAATTAATGAACGCTTTAATTTTTATTCGTGCAATTTAATGATTATTGAATAGGATTATTTATTTTCTTAAGACAGGAATGAAATTCAGAAGCGAGGAGGCGTGGGTGGGTGTTCGAGGCGTGCGGACACGCGCGCGGACGGTGACCGCATAGTTTTCTCGTCACGTCTATGCTTGGACGTGTGTATGTGTGTGTGTGTCTCTCTGTCGCAGCGTGACCAGTCTTGCGGTTCTTGTCATTATCTGGTTATCGTGCCTCCAGAGAATTCGAAATCCACGGACGAGCGCGCGCCTGATGTGTTTCCTGATGCCGGAACGGTATGCCAAGGTTCGCGAAACCAGCTCTCCCTTATCAATGCGACAGGAACTCGTCCGCGAATGACTTAGGATGACTAATGAAGCTTATGATGAGTGTGTCAACGAAAATATCACAGTCAATACTGACAACTAATACTATTCAATTGTATTCACATAATTTCAACCCCTTTTTTTTCTACTTTACAAGAAAATCCTGATAAAAGTATGACTGGAATACAAATTTCTATCTTTATATTATGATTAATTGACAGTGATTATAAAAAGTATGAAAGGCAGTAGCATAGATTATAATCAATAATATAATTATATAAATATAATACAAGGCAGTGATTATTGAAACGATTATAAAAGAAAAGGCAGGCTCGAATTCCGCGCTCCAAGTATGCTCGCTCGTCGGTAGACTCGAACAATGCAAGGATGCACGTGATGCGTCGTGTATCAGGAGAAGCTGCTCGTTGATTTTATTCATACACTGTCTATTCATACACCCGCGCTCTAACTGTAGATTCACAGGGTGCTAGAATCGAGCTGGGTATTAACTAACTTACATAATGACTGGTTCTCTAGGAGAACGAATCTCCAATCCCCGCCCTTGCTGTGCTTCTTCCATGCGAGCTCTCTCCGAGAGTAAATCGCGAGATACAGTTACTTATTTGTAGAAGAGCTCCCGTGAAACTCGAGCGACGCGTCGTCCGAGAAAAGAGTGAGAAAGAAATGCGAAAGTCATTCCCGGAGAGACCGAAGAACACGTGCGTGATTCGATGAGTCAACCCGGAATGTCATTCGCCCTTTATTGAGGATATTAAGTGAATTAAATGATACGTCTAATTTTTAGATAAAAGATATTGCGTTGCTTTTGAGCCTGAATTATTTATTAGTTTTTGTTAGTATTTAATTTTTATTAAGAGATCAAGTAAGTCAGATGACAGGAGAATTAATGGTCCGGATATACCGAGGAAGTAAGTTTCATAAGCCATTGGACTCACTTGGCCCGGCATCCGGGTACAGGGAGACAGGATGCACTTGGGTGATAGGTCTCTCTCACGCACCGAGCACTAAGGGAAACGGAAGGGACGATTAGGAACGGCCTGGAAATCGTAGAAATGAAATGTTGCAATGAATCAAGCCGTAATAAGGCAATCCAGGCAACGCATTAGGCGCATTGAAACATGCTCCTCGAGGTTCTATACCGGGAATACAGTTACTTCATTGTGAAACGCAAACCCTTGCGAAAAAGAGACAAAGCTTCTCTACGCTGGGATAAGCGCAGCCTTAAATCCACTTGATAGTCTCTCCTTTCGCGCTTGGATGAGGTGCCGTTTAATTGAGAGTCATTTTTTACGTTTCACTCGAGACGCTTCGCTCGCCAGAAAAGAGAAGAGTAGAAACACCCCTGGTTTCACTAAACCTCGACTCGCCTCTTTCATCCTTCAAAAGGATCCGCGCTACTCACTATGGGGAAAGTTTTCAGTCGGCCTTTTTTTTTTTTTAAAGGCTTGCATTATTCAAGAAGTTCAGCTCCAATGCAATAATGCTGGCTAAGCAAATGCTAGTAGTTGGTAACTGCAACGAGATTTATCACGATTTTAACGCGCGTTGGTGAATCACCGGTAAATGGTAAATTCACCGATTGTTACACTTACTCTTTGAATCTTGAAATTATAATTTTATGAGAATGATAATAACAGATCTACGATCAGAATTCATATAAGTTTAATGTGTTGTTATTCAGTCACAGGGACGAATTAATTCTCTCGTCACTTTCAATTTACTCGGACTGTTCTTGGCCCCGTTTCGTTTGCTCGAGTGTCCCAATTAAAATGGAGTTCTTCCTTTTCTTGAAACTGTGTTCCACTGCCAGTTGATTCTTTCTTATTGGCAGTAGAGAAATTTGTCGAAGGTGTGAGATGCACCCGATCATTCTGAATGTCTCACCTACTTAAGGTTTGCATTGTTGAAGGAGGAGAGGAACGATGAGGCGTCCACTTTATCGGGAAACGGGGCCGTTCGACAAAGAGGAAGCGTTTAAGTGTCGAGAACTCGGTTCCTACTTTGGCAAATGCCAGCGATTGCCGTTCCAGATTCGCTTCAATTGGCTGTGGGTACATGTGGAAAGGCTCTCGTGCACCTCGTTAAAGCGTGCCGTCCTCTTTCACCCAGCGTGTGTAGTACGCTGATGACTGCAAAAATTGTGTTACATAATACGCGAGGTGCGTGGAACCAAAAATAGATGGCTCGCTCTCACGCGGAAGTCCCCCGCTCGACTACTCCCACGAATCATAATCGATGATGATGATATATGATAACGTTTCCTCGAAAGAAATATTACAATTACTATAATAATTTCAATTAAATTCTGCTATTTGATAGTTAGTAATTTAGAAATAATTTATCAATGATAATGAAGACTAGTAATGATGACTTGAAAAAAGTTTGATCATCGAGTCATCAAGAATGCAATAGTTAGATTTCTCCTTTGGATTGCGAATAATCATTGGATTCGATCAAAGGACGAAGCATTGACTATTTCGCTAGGAGGAAAATCGTGGAATAATAAAGTTCTACGAACCCACTGAAATGCAAAAGGTGATCGTGCACTTTCTCTTAATGTTTACTGTGCCGGATCAGGATTGGATATTGGAGAGCAAGTATTACAAGTTGCTCTGTGTTCGGCTAACATAATCTGAGTGAAACAGAGACCTGCTGAGAAAAGCCTGAGAGAGTTATTGTTGGACGACTATAATTCCAGGTTTCCCTGGCGCGCATCCTCTTTCGATTGCGGGTGCAAGCGCAGCTGCTCTCTGATCACTGAACAAAGGCAACTCGCATTAGTGACGTAATGTATCTACACCGAGCGCTCAGCATTCTGGAATTACTCGTGTGATGTCAACCAGACGCGCGTAAGAGGCTTTGACATTTAGTTGGAGAAACTCTGATGAAGTTAAAGGGAGTTGCAATATTACAAAAGTGATCGAAATGTGTCGAAAATCATCGACTTGATTGGAGAACGTATTAAATCTTCAGTTGTTATTAAAAGTAATATAATTAAAATTGAATGCACAGTATTTTATTTATGTTATATTGATGAAAAAAGGAGACTAATGATGAATGACAACGATTTGCAAAGAGTGAATTTTGAAAATGCGAATGTCTGAGGATGTCTCGAAGCTGGCACGTGCAAGTGCACATGTGTAATAGCAAGGGAGTCAGAAGCATCTGCTGGCCATCCGGCCAACCCGCCAATTGGTCTCGTTAATCCCACGACGTTGTATTCCTTGGCGCTAATTGGTCGACTTAATGAATTTTGAGCGGCGCACCGGACAACTGCCAAAAAAGAAACCGATGTACTCGAGCCGTTGTAATTGAGTAACGAGCAGTCATTCGACGTTGTCGCCGCGAAAAGTTACCTCACCGGAAAAGCCTGTTAACCCAGTGCGCGTTATGTCGCCGGTTATCAAGAGCAAACTTTGAAATCACCAAGCAAGCACACACACACACAAACACATTTCTACAGAAGTATTACGTGTTATGATGTCTGTGTGTTTGTATCACCGACAGGAAAGTTCAGAAGTCAAGAGTTGTCCGAGCCTGTTCTAGCACGCGCTCGCGCTAACATTTCGATGCTTTTCCTGCTCGACAGTGCGCACTTGCGTAATGGAGCACGAAATTTTGAAAGCACTTGGACAAACCTGTGAACCTTGCATTTATGCCGCGAGGACCTGAGAGTTTGTTGTCGCGTGACTTCGCGATGGCTTTCTAATTCACCCGAGCAAGCATAATCATTGGGCGAGTATGCAAAGTGCATCGAGATTGCCGGAGATGAGGCACGAAGTGTTTGAAGAGGAATGGTCACACGGTTCAGCTCGTTTAGTTGATGTAGTCGTCTAAATCACACGAGATTAGCTAATCAGGAAGGCCTTTCCTTATGTTTTCGGTACAATTCCAGCATTTCTGCCAGTGGTTCTATGTTTTTTATCCGTTTTAATACTTAAACAATTGATTTATGAAGCGTTCGCCAAAGTCCGAGAACCTTCGAAAAATCGAAAATTTTAGAAGGGGTATGCCTTAAAAAATTTGCGAAAAAATGAATTTTGAGCTAGGGCTCTGGAATTAATATGACTTCTTCCTTGATGCAAGAAAACATTCCCCACCAAATTCCAGCCCCGGAAAATGTCGGGAAGTGTGGAAAACATGGGAAAAACCATAAAACGTAATTATTCAGGATCGGTTTTCCATGTGTTTTCGGTACAATTCCGGCACTTTGGCCACTGGTTCCATGTTTTCTATCCGTTTTGATACTCATACAATCGATTTATCAAGCATTCGTCAAAGTCTGAGAACCTTCGAAAAATCGAAAATTTTTGAAGGGGTATGCCTTAAAAAATTTGCGAAAAAATGAATTTTGAGCTAGGGCTCTGGAATTAATATGACTTCTTCCTTGATGCAAGAAAACATTCCCCACCAAATTTCAGCCCCGGAAAATGTCGGGAAGTATGGAAAACATGGGAAAAACCATAAAACGTAATTATTCAGGATCGGTTTTCCATGTGTTTTCGGTACTATTCCGGCACTTTGGCCACTGGTTTCATGTTTTCTATCCGTTTTCAGACCCAAACAATCGATTTATCAAGCGTTCGTCAAAGTCCGAGAACCTTCGAAAAATCGAAAATTTTTGAAGGGGTATGCCTTAAAAAATTTGCGAAAAAATGAATTTTGAGCTAGGCCTCTGGAATTAATATGACTTCTTCCTTGATGCAAGAAAACATTCCCCACCAAATTTCAGCCCTAGAAAATGTCGGGAAGTATAAAAAACATGGAAAGAACTGACCAAATCAGAAGGTTTAATTCCAATAGAAATAGATTTTTCATTACCTTCGAAGGGTTCAAGTAATCCTTGCAAGGAATACTCGCCGTCTAGAAATCCATCGAACAAAACAATGCGTACGCACAGGTTGGCCAGTTTTGCACGATGGAATTTACCACGTTGCGAGATAGAGTCGTTGTCACCGCAAGCGACTTATCGGCCTCCCGACGTCCTTGCAGTGGCCCTCAACCGTGCCACCTTACAGCCGCTTTGAATTATAACTAATCTATTAGCCAATTAATCTTTCACGAAAGACTCCAACCAGCTGTTTGATTCTCCTCCGGAGCATTGCTCTCTTTCATCTCTCGAAAGTTAGCTCTTCGCTCCGGAGCATCGCATTTGATTATTGCGCCTCTTCTGAGGCTCGCTGTGCTAAACTTTAGAAAGTCATTGGTCTCGGTGCAAGGCACACATATACTCAACGCGCCTCTTATCGGACATTAAGATCGAGTGCTCATTATGATTAGAAAGTAGCGAGTGGTCCATTTAAGAGTAGGAGTGGCTAAATAACCGCGCTCCATACGCCTTCTCTCCCTCCATTAAAATCTAACTACGCATCGAACTTGCATCAACAATAACTGCCATGATATGACGTTCGTTACGTCAGAATGAACTTTCGTTAGCAGCGCAGAGTCATCTTGGCCTCTGCTTAATGCCCTATGACTAATAACAGATAATCATCGTTATTAAGTGAATCTTTTAATTAAGTCCCGCGCGTACAGTTGCTCCGGAGCAAATTGGTAGTTGGTACTCTTGGCGGTAGAGTCATTACGAGGGTGGTGGATAGTTAAAAAGTTTCAACTGGTAGGCAAAAGCCACTTCCGGATAGACAGCTGTTAGAAACGCCTCATTAAACTGGCAACGAACTTCCCATTTCGCAGTGGTTTCAGTGCGAAAATTCAGCGAAAGTGCTGGCGCAAGCTAAAAGCTTTGCGATCGAGTTCGATCGCAACATGTTTTTCCATTCGGCGCGCTTTTATTTCGTACCAATCACTATGCCGCGCGTGCTGTCGGCTTCCAGGAACGTGGCACTCGCCACTGCTGGAACTGGAAATACTGGAATACTTTTGGAGCTTCTTTTCCAAGCGGTGTGTGTGTGCTTGGGATTCCAAAATGGTTAAAGAACGTTCATTAAAATCGTATGACTTCTCTCGGCGTCCTTTGAAACAGGAAATCAATTCTGGATATACTAACAAACTAGTACACGAAATAGACACAATGAATGACTACTTGAACGAGTAAAAAGAAAAGAATTGAGAAAAGAAGAACACTAAAATATTCAGGTTTTGGGATTTTGCGGACACACGAAAGCCAGTGAGAAGCTATTGGAGAAAGAGAGACGAAAGAAAGTCAGGTCATGGGATTCTTAAGAGGAAGGAGGCAGTGATGATAGCGTTGTGTACACCGGGTGCACGTGCATTGCGACAAAGGTAACTGTAACCACGTTACAAGCCGAGCGTTCTCGGCCCATAAGCCTTATTCCGGCATACGCTGCACGCACCGATATGTCTCATACGACCGCGTGGTACGCGCCTCGCAACTGGAAACTAGTATAAATGTGCTACGGCTTTCAAAGGTTTTGTTATATCCTGGCCACCGACGCAACTAACGGTGCACGGCGAAACACACGCGAGATCCGCGTCTCTACTCACATCGATACGTTTATCATAGACTAATGAAAATATAACATCTTTATAAAACTACAAGAAATACTTTGGGATTTTTAAAATAATTTCATTATATATTCAACTATTATTTTGTAATATTACAATGAAATTTACCCCGATTGATTTTCACAAGTGTACAAGTATGCGAGAGGAAGTGACAGGAAAAATACGAGTGCATCTCTCTTTACTTGGGATCAATTACAAAAGGTCAGATAAGATAAGAGCGAAGTGCAACCCTTGACCGGCGACATGCGTCAGGCCAATCTGTTTGACTGCATCGGCTCAATCATCCAGTATGTGCGTTCAATGTCATCGTTGAGATGTGTCGTCTTCAACATAATATGCCGCGGATCAAACGAATACCTCGACCTTAAAGTTCAAAGCATAGCAGAAACGAGAGGCCTCCTCGCACTACCTGGTGTTCTCAACTTGGAGAATGTGGATTCCTTGCCTCTGCTGTTGCACTCTACTTGTCTGTCTCCTGCCTACTTATACACTGTGTCCCATGCATTAGCATGGCCTGGATTACCGTAAACTTGAGCTAAGTAATCAGGAGCATTCGATGATGTTCCTCCGATCGAACAAGAGAGGAAAACGGGACATCGAAAGTCCTTGGATGCTAACGGTACGACCTGTTCGCACTTGCTAGATCTTCTCCTCGCTAATCAAATGGATGCCCGCTAAATTTTTCGAATTCTTATTTCCGGAATTAGTCAGACTGTATTATGTCTGTCTTTACCATTAATAATAAGCTATGTAATTATATTACGAATCTTACGCGTAATCTTTAATAGTACGTGCGCTCATATGGCAGGTTCGTTTGTATTATTCATTTATAAGTAACAGCGCGCAAGAAAGATAGTGGCGGCTTTGGTAGTAATGTTAAATTGTATAAGCATATCAGATTCTGCGAGAGACGCGGTGGAGGAGGAGGAGGAGAGTGCGCGTAGCGTGCAGACCGATATAATCGAGGAACTAGTAACCGCATTCCTCATACACGTACTAATGGCCACACTGGCAAGTTCAGAGGGCCGCCAGCTTCAAGAATATCCCACTTTTCTTCTACCGCTTATTCCCCGCTCTTCCTTTTGCAAACCGCAGACACTGGCGGGTCAACGTAATAAGAAATGACTATGATGCGTGTTAGTACACATCTATTCATAGCGCGTAGAGCAAAAGATATGATTACTTCAAAATGATAAGTTAGAAGTATTATTACTGTTACACTCGAACAATAACTCTTCCTGCGAAAGCATAGTTCTCGGTCGTGAAAGTAGCGTCTCTAGTGACCTTTGCTAAAACCTAGGGTAACACTGATGACCATCAAGCTTGATACGAGAGAGGGAGAAAGAGTAGAGCAGAGCGCGCCTTGTGCAAGTGACTTGATTTACTAATGCCGATCGTCATAAGGAACTTAAGATAAAACAGCAAATTTCCTTTGCTTACAGAATGCGTGGAGGGCGAAGGGGGATGCAAGAGGTGCCGAGACGGAACGTGCGCCAGATGCGCGGTCCTATTACACCAAGGAAGCTGCGTGGATACCTGCCCACCTGGTCACATTGCAGATTGGTCCACGAGAGATGAATACATGGGCAGAATTTGTAAAGAGACCGGGTACATGTTTGGTCTCACAGGCAGCCAGGTCGCAATACTCGTCGGGGTCGTCTCCGGTGCTACTATCTGCATCTTCATCATCATCTGCGGTGCGATTATCGTGCATAGGAGAAAGAAGAAGGCTGCTAAGATCATCCAGCAATTTGAAGACAGGTATATACATTGCAACACTCGTGGGTAATTGCGATGCCTCCGGAAGAGGCGGTAATGTTCAAGTTGCTACATGTGTTCCTAATTTTGTTACGCAGCACGGAACGAAGGGAGTTTCTTAAGCACCTTGGGACACTCAGGGGTGAAGGCAGTACCTTCCTAGCGATGCTCAATGACACTAGACGACAAGTTCGAGAATTGTATTACTCGGGGAATAATGGAGATGGAGCGGTTGGGATACAAGCGTATAGGTAAGTTCGGATATTTGAAATGACAAGAGTAAAATAAGATTATTAATTGGATTGTTGTTTACAGACCAGTCCTGCGTGATTTAGCAAGGATACTTGTACTAGTGAATCGAAGAGACGATGAGATACCTATGCCTCCAGAAGATTGGCAAAGACTTCTTTCCTGGGCCGAGAGATTGCTAAGGAGATATAAGAGACACAGCTCACCCGAGGTAGGTTCTTGATTCGCACGAGTCCCTTGTGTTATAAGTGATGTTAAGATCTTGGCCTAAACTTGCATTTTTTTCACGCAAGTCCACAAAACAGTTCGGTGAGTGATATGCCCTGAAGGATTCATAATGATCGTTAAATGTTAGTTACCACCTTCGACTGTATAAAAAAGAATCCGCTCTTGTATATATTCGACCCTTGTAGAGCAACGAGAGAATTCCTCGTGAATGGCTTGTTGATAATGAAAGAATATGTTCTAAGGTTTCTTGATCTTACATTTTAAGGTGGCTCAGCTGGTGACATTCCTGCAGCAACCAGCGGCATCCGTCCAAATGAACACGCCGCAGCAGGTGACAATTGTGCAACCGTCGCAGCCATATGAATCAAGAAGTACACCGACGAATCTCACCACGTTCCAAGCAAACGTGCCGCTAACAACATTCCAAGCGAGCGATAAATCCAGTATCAGCCCTGCCAGTTCGAGCTTAGGATACGTGAAGGACAGTCCAATTAGTTCGAGCCTGGGTCAAACTAATTCAGGGATGTACAATGAGAAACTTAGTCCAAATGGATCGACAATCGGTCAAACGACGCCGTTAGTCTTTGCGAATCAAGCCCGATTGAAGCTGCCAGGACCGCATTTCCAGGAGCTTGGCATTTCTACCTTCAATCATACCTTTACTACTGGCTCCACACTGCCAGATACTAATCGTGTAATAGACGAGTGCGAGACAAGCGGTCTCGATCCAGATTTGAACCCGCAATGGGAATTCCAAAGTAGCACTGTGGAGGCTGCTAATTATACTATTCTCTCAGACTGGTCGCCTTCCGGAGATTACCTCATCGACGACTTCACGATCCTTGGCTTCAGGCCACAGGACGAAATCACTACTGAATTATGAGGGGGAAGTGGAATAGTGCGCCCCTCAAGTGGATATCGGTCACGCAAAGAAAACATTATGGAACTTTTGTATCGTTATATAAGCCACCCCATCAAAACATATCCAAGTACATTCTACCATAGAGGATAGCTACGATGATACCAAATAATTATAAGAATTTTGTATAGATAACGATGTTTTTTATTTAATTTTATGCTACACACCTAAAGACATTATTGTATATTCTAAAAGACTAGTCAATATTACTCTCGTTTAGAAGTACACCGTGCGATATTGGGCACCACTTGACTCCATTAATTCTTAGAATAATCGAGGAACTTGGAATGACACAAAATGTATGATACATAACACGAATTTTATATCTAATTTTTAACCCGAAGCCAAGGTACACATAAGATCTAGTATTGTTACACATATTACGACCTCCACAGACGCTTGTATAAATCCTTGTAAATAGATATTCATATTTTAGAAATAATGAAACGTCAAATATAATATATATATTACAAGACAACCGAAAATCGTTATCCCACATGTTGTTATTTCTTTTCCAGCCTATACATTATTTGCAACCCACTTAAAAAAATTCAGAAAAGTAGTTAGAATTTACTTTCCTAAATGATTAGCTAGGATTTAACGGAATAATAGTGAGTGTGGGAGTGGATGCTCGATTTAAAAAAAATCATAATTTCCCGGGCAACTAATTACAGGAAGTTCGTAAACGGCGCGCGCAGCCGGATGCTGCGCGCGCATTGCAAACGGACCAACAAAGGGCACTTAAGGGATTTCAAATTCGACAGGCTGGGAAGAGTCGGTTTATTCGGTCGGAATCATAAAAAAAATCGATTTTTTCATGAGGCAGCTTCATTCGCCCGGTCTTTTTTGCATATGGGAGTGATTAGTGAATGGCCATTCGGAGGATGGCCGAAGCGCGTAAGTTCCTGCGGGGTGGGCGAGGGACGCCATGACAGTCGTCGTATTTTCTGTTAACCGCGAGCATGTAAGCTCTCCCCAACGTTTCGGTGAATTTCTGGTGCAACTTGGCGCGCGTCGGGCCCAAAATCAGCAGCCCCGACTTCGGAGGCTGGCCAGCTTGCCGGCTCGGCAATTGTGGTGTCGGAGAGCGAGCGCGCGTGGCCATTATCGAGGATTTGCTTGTGGGTACTCGTGGCGAGGTGAGACGTCGAGAGGCGGCTAAAGGCGTCCCCCCCTGCGTCGGGATGCGCGTCTCACCGTGCACGAGACGGCCTAGGGTCAAGCGTACGATATGCCAGAACCGCCGACGTTACCGTACATCACGTGAGTCCACCCTCCGACCTTTCTCGCTTCTTGCCCGGCCAGCCCTCGCCTCCGACGAACCCTTTCTCTCGATCCCCTTGCCCCGACGAACCCGAGGAACCACCATCTTGTGGCCCCTTGTCCCCGTTCTACCAGCCCCAATAATTGACGCGTCATATGTCCCAGGCACCAGAAGATGGTGCCCGTGAATCCTCCTTCGGGCGCAACAACTTCCACCAGCTATCCTTGCGAACGCCTGCTCGCCTCGTTACATGCTCTCGCACCAACCTCCGCCACGTCCTACCGTTTCCCCTTTTCCAGATAGTCTTTGACGCCTTGAAGAGCTTCTTTCGGATGAGTCACTCTTTCCCGCTCATGCGACGAAACCCTTTATATTCACGAGGTTAAATCAACGCCTTGCTACCGCGATTCCCCTTTACCATTTCTCGGAATATTCAGCCGTTCCGTGCTTATTATATAATGATAACTTCCCACCTGAAACATTATCAAGCCTTTTTCTCGCAATACCCAGCCGATACGCGCTGCCGACCAAGCACATTCCACTCTAGGTTACATTCAAGCCTTCCAACTTTAGTAGCCATCATTTTATTAATGCTTGCCTCGGACACGTTAAAACCAGCAATTTGCATGACCTTAAATATTATACGTAGTTGACGGGAAGTGCTCGCAGTGAATGGCGATCCCCTAATTTAGAATCGTGTGAGGCTCGAAGAGCGTATTCGCAATTCATGGTCGATATTAGGATTGTAAACTAATCCAGTATTGTCTTGTTGTTCCCAGGATGAGAAATGAAGTGTATCGTAGGCAATTATTAAGGACTCTTCAGTGAACAAAAATGAATAGTGAGCAACATGCATTGCCAGCTACAACGCAGGCACAACAAGAGGTAATTGCAATTATTTTACGGCCAGGCTATCTACCAAACTACAAATGCGCAATTTACATGTTGGTAGTCAATTTAGCACTATCGGCTCAGTGTATGTGTAAATGTATTTGTATACTCACGAGGCCAGAGATCTTAGAACTCCTTGTTGTTCCTGTGTAATATTAATCAAGATTTTAGTTTCCTTATTTGTGTAAAATGTAATATTGGGTGGTGTTCATTTAAGTTACACTTGTAAAAAGTATCAAGTCTTTTGTTGTATAGTTTATGCCTGTAGCGTATATATATATATATGATTGAAATGGCTTCAGCTTGAATCTCTCGTATTCCTGCAGCCCGCTTGAATATTTATTTTGCATGATAAACATATCTTGTGTAATATCTCTATAAGAATCGAACTTTTCTGTATGTTAACCTCTTTGCACAGCGTGTATCCCTCGCATAAAGTAATAATGAACTAGCAATGGTGTATATAGGTTTGTTGTATCTTGCAGCACATATTCTGTATATAGAGTTGAACACCGTGATTGACCTCCATTGGTCGCCGACATCAGCGATGCCAGAGCTATTGCTCTTTTCGGCACGGCAAGATGAAGTCAGAAAGTAGCGCATTTGTCGATTGGAATGGAGCCTGGTGCATGCTCTGGTGCATGCTGCATCAATGTTGTATAAATGTTTGAATGTATATCAATAGGATGTAAACGCGGGTCAAAGTGGTCGTCCTTCATACCCAGGTGGTTTGGCTACCGCGACCAGTCTCGGCAATGTAGGAAATACCCCGCATTCATCCGCGGACCTGCGTGTAGGTACAGCTGTAGCGTTAGCCTCCTCGGTAGCTAAGTATTGGGTCCTCACCAATCTGTTTCCCGGACCGCTACCTCAGGTCTCGGTCTATCACCATTCTCACAACTCCTCGCATAGGAGTGGTGGAGGTGGGGAGGCATCTTCCAAAGAATCAGCCTCTTCATTGAATCAGGATATGGCGTTGACTACCAGTTCACATCATCAGTCAGCTACTTCGCATCATCATCATCATCAATCTGCGGTTAGCAGCAACAGCCATCATACCACGTTACAGCCAAATGCACAGGTTTGTTAATGTATAGGTATCCGTTGTATAGCGAATTCGGGCTGCGGAAGGATACCATTCCCGTTTTTTATGCGTTCTCGAAAGGCGTCATGGTAGTATAGTAAACAATGTGTAATGTTATGGATGTGTGAGTAGATAAACTATAAATATATATGTATTACGTCCTGTTTGTGGAGTGCTTGATAAATACTTTGATAAATACTTTTAACTATTTATTGTGGTATGAAACTGTATTACATTCTTTCTCTTTTTTGTGTACTACTTTATATATATAGGAATAGGACTATTTTGAACCGACTAACATGTCTTTTCCAATGTAAACTTTTCACCAATGGACTAATGCCCATAAAAAGTAATGATATATTTTGTATTTTTTTGGATGTTCATAGATTCCAGTTTCTCTCCCGGGTCTCAGTTTAGACGGTGCACATATTCCAGCGAGTGTTAGTCACATACAAGCAGCACATGCACAAATGCAACAACAAATGCAAGCACAACAGCAACAGCTGCACCAGCAGCAACAGCAGCAGCAGCAGCAGCAACCCCAGCAGCAACAGCAACAGCAGTCCCATCATCAGATGCAAAATCATCAGAATGCTCAGAATAATGGACCAAGCGCGCATAATCAAAACGCACAGAGAGACGATAATAAAGTAAAGGATGAAAACGGAAGTTGTACAACAGAACGTTGTAGCGATAATCAAGTGCATTGCCAAGTTCAATGTGATTTACAACTGCAACCAACACAGGATCTCCAACAAAGCCTCATGCAGCAACAACAGCAGCAGCAACAGATTGGCGTCAACATAAGCGCAAGTTCATCCACGGAAGGTGGAAATCAAAACTCTTCCGAGAAACCGGAAAAGGAAAAAGAACTTCGGCAGCTGAATATGACACAGTAAGTGAGAATGGTTTACATAGTCTCTTTAATTACAATCACTTGCACCACAAAACTAAGAGTACTGCAATTGGTCAACAGATTTCAAGTACCAGACTTAAAACCTGGCGGTCATATGATGGACGTGCGAACAGCTGATGGTTCGGTTGTGAAAATTAGTGCTGGAAATGAACAAGATCTAGCTAAAACTCTTGGAGTTGAAATGGTTCAAAACATGTACAAGGTACTAGTTCTATTGCACATCATACTTTGTATTCCGTTATAAAAATGTATAAACTAATTATGTTAATGAATTTATATAGGTAAACGTCGAAGACATCAATCAACTGCTGGCGTATCATGAAGTTTTCGGGAAGTTGCAAAGTGAAATCGCGGCTGGTACTACCTTGGTTGGGAGTACAGTTCCTACACAGACAGTTACCACTATACAGAACGGGACACCGATCGTGCAGCAAGTTCAATTAAATAAATTCGATATCAAAACAAGCGATGGGGAAGCTACTCCAGGACCAAGTGCATCGCCGGTATCAGTGGGGAGCCACGCATGTGAGATATGTGGGAAGATCTTTCAATTTCGTTACCAGCTTATCGTACACCGAAGGTATCATATAGAAAGGAAGCCATTTACCTGCCAGGTATGTTCTGTGTCTGCATAATGGGGCATCTTTAAGTAAAATCGTCTCATTACAATTAAAGCAGTAGTAGTCAGAATGTATACTGATACTAATCTTGATTCCTTTTTTATGCAGCACATATCATATTCTAAGACGATCACGATTTTGTCCAACTTTATAGGTGTGCGGTAAAGCGTTTTTAAATGCAAATGACTTGACCCGTCATGGAAAGTGTCACTTGGGTGGATCCATGTTTACATGTACAGTGTGCTTTCATGTATTCGCAAATGCACCCTCGCTCGAACGTCATATGAAAAGGCATGCAACCGACAAGCCTTATAACTGCACGGTGTGCGGTAAGAGTTTCGCGAGGAAGGAACATCTGGACAATCATACACGCTGTCATACTGGGGAAACACCGTACAGGTAGCGTTAAAATGAAAAACATTTACTACTTTCCAACAACTGACGTTGAAACAACTTTAACCGACATCTAATTACACCCCAGATGTCAGTACTGTTCTAAGACATTCACACGCAAAGAACACATGGTAAATCATGTACGCAAACACACCGGTGAAACTCCACATCGATGCGATATCTGCAAGAAAAGTTTTACACGTAAAGAGCACTTTATGAACCACGTCATGTGGCACACAGGAGAAACGCCTCATCATTGCCAAGCTTGCGGCAAGAAGTACACGCGTAAAGAGCATCTTGCAAACCATATGCGCTCACATACCAATGATACACCTTTCCGTTGTGAAATATGCGGTGAGTGATTGTATTGCAGTACCATTTACAGGAATTGTATTATTTAAAATGTAAACCTTGATTTATTTTGATTTTATCAATGCAGGCAAGTCTTTCACACGAAAGGAACACTTTACGAACCATATAATGTGGCATACGGGAGAAACACCGCATCGATGTGACTTTTGCTCGAAGACGTTTACGCGGAAGGAGCATCTTCTCAATCACGTGCGTCAGCATACGGGTGAATCGCCTCACCGTTGCGGTTTCTGTTCTAAATCATTCACCAGAAAGGAGCATCTCGTGAATCATATACGTCAACATACAGGTAAGAACTGTTCAAACCTTTTCTGCTTCATTGTTTATTTGAAGCGAGGGCTTACACAAGACAATGGTTTTTTATAGGCGAGACGCCCTTCCGCTGTCAATATTGCCCTAAAGCATTTACGCGGAAGGACCATTTGGTGAACCACGTCAGACAGCACACGGGTGAGTCACCGCACAAGTGCCAGTATTGCACCAAATCCTTCACGAGGAAGGAACATTTGACAAATCACGTGCGTCAACATACAGGCGAATCGCCACACCGATGTCACTTCTGCTCTAAATCGTTTACACGTAAGGAGCATTTGACGAATCACGTGCGAATCCATACCGGCGAATCTCCGCACAAGTGTGAGTTTTGCCAAAGGACGTTCACTAGGAAAGAACATCTCAATAATCATCTCCGTCAGCACAGCGGAGATTCCTCACATTGTTGCAATGTGTGTTCAAAACCATTTACAAGAAAGGTAGGTCCTCTCTTTCTCTCGCTATTAGATTTAATCGATTGTATCGAGTATGTAATTTAATTATTTGCTGGAATCCATGCTAATGAGAGATTTGTCTTTGCGGTACAGGAACATCTTGTAAATCATATGCGTTGTCATACTGGTGAACGCCCATTTGTATGCACAGAATGTGGTAAGAGTTTCCCTCTCAAGGGTAACCTATTATTCCACATGCGATCGCACAATAAAGGAAGCAACGCGGAGAGACCTTTCCGCTGTGATTTGTGTCCAAAGGACTTCATGTGCAAAGGACACTTGGTGTCGCACAGACGTTCGCACTCGGACGAACGACCACACAGCTGCCCGGACTGTGGTAAAACCTTTGTTGAGAAAGGCAATATGCTGAGACACTTGAGAAAGCATGCAGCCGAAGGGCCACCGACCCAAGTCAGTACGCCATCGGCCATTCCTCAGTCTGGTGTGTTACCGATACCCGCAGCAGCGGTTCTAGTCGGTCATCCCCTAGCACCACCGGCGCCACCCGTTGTACCACAACATACAGTTGTTGTGCCAACTCCGCCAGGTGTGCTGACCTCTTACTGAGCCAAATCTTAAGATCTCCTGATAGATCAGACCGCATTTGATACGTTGCAACAGTGAGTGAATTACTGAATGAATGGCAGTGTTGAGCAGTTTACGTGGACTATATTGGCCCTTCTCAAATCATGAGATGATTTGGCAATCAACTTGGTGAAAGTTTTTCCACAGTGTTATTTTTGTTGTTACTAACGGATCGCAACATCGCTGTGAAAGCTGTGAATCTAGGAAAGCTACTACATCATTCTGCATTGTCGAAGTTATTACAATATCCGCAGTGGGAATTATCCGGGATAGCAATTTGCAGCGGTTCTTTGTCATCGTGAACGTTGGTTAAAACTTCTAGCTGCCGGTATTAACGAGCAGCGTATTATCCAAAGTTTGTGTTTGTTTGTTTCTCTTTGTACGATATCTTAGTAGATGGCTTCCAAGAGGAATGTCTTTTCAATGTTTTCACGTTCCACTTTCCATGCAGGATCAGTGCGGAGTCAGTGCCATTCAATGATGGCGACATACTATGAATCACTGAATTGAGCAATGATTACAATTTCGAAATATGTTCCAATGTATCAAGTTTAAACTTGAAAAGAGTAATTGTGCCCATCATTGGTTGGCACAATCGTTGATTTCTACACTACTACTTTTTATATCAAGAATACCTTATGCCTTATGCTATCTGTCCCAAAAGTTGTACGGTTCCATTAGATCCACGGTGGGGTTTACGATTCTGTTAATCGTATCAGTTCAATCGTACTTTCGCGAGAGTTCTGCAGCATAATGGTTCTATGGAACATCAGTTGGATCAGACCGATTTCGAGTGTAGGCTGAGTTTAGAAAAAGAAATTAGTTTCGTATACAAATAAATGCACATTGGGCATTTGTAACGGTAAAGAAGAATCTATTATTTTCCTAAATTTAAATTGATTAATAATAAATATTGTAATCTTAAAGAATCCTGGCTTCTAAACTCTTGTAGGTAATCATGTTGTTTCAACGAATTGGAACATAATTACAATGTCTGATGTATATAGCGAAATAATTTCCATTTAGTCTTAGCTATTGCAATACTCGTGTTATGTTTGTGCCAATGATTTGCATCGTTTTACTTTTATTTTCTAAAATCGCGCCAGCATTTTGAAATAAAATTAATAAACTTTGCCCTGGCACAGATATAATTCGCAAACTGTACGATTGAGTGCAATATAATTCTTGTTGCTTTTGCTTAAAGCACTACTACAACAGGTACCATTAATAACGGGCCTGAGAATATCCAAGAATGGGCGAGGGATAGCAATCCAATGCGTTTATGTGTACTAAATAGATCTATATCCTATTCTATGTTCTAAACAACCGCCTATTATTAAAAAAAAATTTGTTTTTAAACTTTAACCATCTTTGTATATCATCCCATTCAACAAGAAACCTTTAAAATTAGTAATGATTGTAAGGCCATGTATTTCGTATTTAGAATTAAGACGAAAATAACATCGTAAACGAAGCTGTGCGCGAGTGTTAGCATTACAATACCAAGAATATGCGACGAAGGTCGTATTACTCGGTGTAACATAACGCATGAAAAACCAGGCTCTATGCTATGGGATATAATAGCACCACCAGAGCCCGCAGCTAGTAAATAATATTGGACAGATCATCTAATATAATGTAAATCGCGAACTTGGGATTGGGTATATATGTCGCACGGCAGCGTTTACGTTAATTACAATTATGTATAATACTAGTAACTACCGCGTAGATTTAAAGAGGATGAAAAATTTATTAACGAGCGTGTATCCATCATATGGAGGTCGTGTGGGGAGAAATATTCGACGCTCCGTAGAAGTTTAGATATAATATATTATAATAAATATAATTACGTATGTTCGAGCAGTTAGATATCACGTACTATTTAACAAAGATAGTGGGAGTGGGGGGAAGATGGGAAGAGAGTTGGTTATTCAGCAGGGTCGCTTTAGAAGTGACGGGAATACCTGTATCATACAGAGCGTAAAATTTGCATTATATTCGTAAAAAAATGATGAGAAGAAATACACGATGTCTGTGAAAAACCTACATCTATGGAAGACAGGCAAATATATATGTATAATATATATATTGCTCATGCTTATATACATTATGTATATATACTGTATGACAGAGAGAAAAGAAAAAAAGTAAAAGTGATGCCCACAATAGGTACATGCGGAACAGACCAGATTTCCGATGATACGTGTAAAGATTTTCTCTGCATCTTACGTGGCATCACCCCTGCAATTTGCTAAGAAAATGTAACATGGAATAAATAGAGATAATGTTTATATGAATTATTATGATTAATAATATTATCATATGTTACGAGAATAAAACTAAGAGTTGAAACATGCTTTTAAGAGGTTTAGTTTCGTGCTTGTTTTAAACAGAAAGAAACGGCAAGCAAATATCAGGCACAATATCTTCTCTCTAAGCTGAAGCGATTTGAAATAAAGCATAGCTAACTTACATGGATAATGTCAGATTGCATCATGTATGCTTACATAGTTATCGTCTTGAAAAAAAGGTCTATGTGGAACCCCATCCGCTTCAGCTGAGAGTGATTTTTGATGGTGAAGGAGAGGATACAAAATATGATTTACTTTAGATAGATCAAAATATGTATAGAATTTTATTATGCACCATTGTAATATTATGTATCCCAGTTGTGACACAATATACACTGGTGTTATGTTAAATGTGAATCACGCGCTTTGTACTCTCGCGTCACTGCAAACCTGACGGGCTCCTACATACTATTCATCACGTATATTTTAAATACTAGTCAGACTATGATCTCATTATTCAGAAACACTACAGATCATGCTCCATTACTGCCCGTGTATGACTTGATCGTCTTCCTTAAACATGTAGCACTGCACAAAGGAAGATTCCTTTAAACCAGTATAAGTTATTGGATAATTATAAATCAAACTCAAGGCTTCCTCATTAGCAGACTTGAATCTGTGTCGATTCTTCCTCGCTGAAAAGTCATTCATAAAAAATTGTTGATCACAAGTGTAAATTAATTCGTGAAGCAGTGGTTTAATACTGCCATTATAATGGAAAGTTTATACCTTCATTTACGAAGAAGTCTGCGAAGTATTGCGCCACAGTAGTAGCTTGTTGACCATGCGGTATTCTTCTTCCGTTCACCCATTCATAAATATTCTTTTCTGGATGAAACTGTACCCCATAAAAGGGATAAGTAGTGTGCTCCAAACTGGAGATGAACTGTACATTATTGAAGTCGTGATTCAACGACAGGATATGAAATTTGTTAGCTAGATTGACCTTCTCCAAACTCTGCAATACATCGCAAATGTTACGCGTTATCAGTGAAGATTCGACATGTATATCCAACAGAATAGCTTACTTCTTTGGTAACACAATAACGATGGTAGTTTGCTGTAACGTTCCTTTGTTGTAGGATTTCAATAACGTTATTCGGTGCGTCTTCGAACATCTTACTCTTTCGGAAATCTAGAAGTTCATATTTAACAACGTGAATAATTAACGCAAATATTATTGATTCGTAAGTCTCTGTAACTCACCGGGCATGAGTTCCAAAGGTAATGGTTGTTTCGAACTATTGCAATCTATTCTATGTTCTACGCGATTTGCAGCTACGTATGTTAATAGCTCGAACCCTAAACAAATCCCCAAGATTGGAAAATAATCACCTCGGTCATTTAGCTGTTTTGCAATCCTGAAACATATTTATATTTATTAAGATAAGATTTTTACGAGTAAAGTGGCATGTTTTGTTTAATAATTCATACTTAAAGATTCTGTCTCCGGCGTCCGCGTACCCATTGCTTTGATTAAAAAATGTAGAACCACCAGGCCACAGGACTCTGCATAAAAATCAAGGCAAGAAAACTGTGTTAGAATGATTCAGTGATAAATGCTAAGATTATTATATGTCTGTTATATTCACCCATTTATTTTAGTCATAATATCTTCATAGTACGATTCATTTTTTCCAATCCTGTTTGAAAGAGGTAGGTTTGTGAAAGACGGGAGTAAAATCACATGATAATAGAAGGAATAATGTTTACCAAATTGGAACAACTCTAGCTCCCGCTCCTTCTATGAATTTCACATAAGACGCGGCGATGTAACTATAATACTGTCCAGGATATTTGTTATTCAAATCATAACTGATCTCTTGCGTTAAAATGCCTATAAAGTCAAGTAGAATGAATTATTATATAATCAAAGATATTTCCCCCTCTGATATGGAATGAATACGGTCGACAATAGAATACAAAAGAAGGTAATATAATCTGGAGCTTATACTCACCGATTATAGGTCGATCATTGCTCGTCTCAGACTCGTCAACTAAAAACAAAGATTCTGTTGAAACGGTGAGACATGAAAGGAAGATAATCGACACGGAAACAATGGAAATTGACGTTGCGATAAGAGCCATCCCAGAAATTATGAGAATTCTCGAGTTGCATAGACGACTCCGTAATTTCGAACTGTTAGAATTCAACTGAACCATCTCTGAGAGAATACTCTATTTGCCAATAGTAATCGTTATCTTAATCAATTATGTAGACTCTATCGCGATCACAATCATCCGCACACAAGTATAAGTGTTTCGATATTATGACGATTGAATCTTCAAGGTGAATGTCCTCGAACAGCAGGAACGTGTATGGGCAAAGTTCACTCGAATAATGCATCATGATGACGTTTGCGCTAAATTGGGAATCGATACAGATACGACTTGCAGGAATGTTCATTATTTGAATTGCGTTTGAGTGTTTCGTTAGAGGGGAAATTAGAAGTTTTATTACACCTTGCAGTGTTGCAAATGATAAAATGTATAAACAGTCAAGTGACAATCACGCTCCATGTTCGGGGAAGCCGGTGGTGAGATATCAGAAGTGACATTCTCCAACATTAACCATAAAATATTAATAGATTATTCGTATCTCCTCATTGAATAGAAACTGTTGATATTCTCGTCGGACTATGAGAATGCTACTGGTCCGTACTTAGAAAATATTGTCGTTGGAGTGCTATCCGATGGGAAAATAAGATCCTCGTTCAACAGATCGAATTCATCACTTGAATCCATTTCGAATGAGTGTATTTCAGATAATAATTCCATTAGTAGTGATTTGTTATCAACAAGTTCAGTGATTGATAAAACATACGACAGCTATAAAATACATTTATTGGAGCAGATTGAATCTTCAGTTGAGACAGTGTTTCAAAGTAGAATGATTTTTCTTATTCAAGTGTCATAGTATAATTGGGGATACGTGATCGATGAATGCTATTTTAAATTGCAGAAATTTATCGGGAGATAGAACAGTACGGACCAGTTATAGACGAATCTTCCGAAGAGTCCTCGGAAGATTTTTCAGCAGAGTACGTAACGTGGAACTTTTGGAAAGAATAGAGTTAGACATAAACTCATTAATTAATACGTGACTTGCAGTAGCAAAGATTGGTCTGTGTGTGAAAGCACTGTTAAAGAGGATGCTTCGAAATCAAGTACGACCTTCCATGTTCGCAAACTTGGAAGCATGTACGACTTGTCGAAATTCGAGGTATTATTTATTTGATATTCGATGAACTTTATAATTTTGAACGACGTGGATTTGGCGCCAAAATTTGCGCGCCGATCCATGAAAGCCGGGAGGACGCGTAGCGACGTAGTACTGTTGCGTTCGCCCATCGTATTCTGAGCGTTCGATCGTAGCACGTGTATTTACTACTCCTCAGTGAAGCGATTTATTAGAATAATCGCCGAGAGGTTGTGCAGTATCAATTACAGATCAATTTGATATTACTCAAGAATTCCTGATCGAAGCTAAATCAGCAGAAATGGTAAGTGTGACAATACAATTGCCATTCATTATAATTACATTATTATGACACAGCGAGGGTTAGACTCGCCACGTGGGACTCCGAAAAGTCACCGGAGTCTTGTTTAAATCAATGAAGTATTAATATTTTTTTTTAGGCAGATCAAGTTAATCCAAAGGCATATCCAATGGCAGATGCCACACTAACTGCTAAGATTTTGAATTTAGTTCAGCAAGCAATGAATTATAAGCAATTGCGGAAAGGAGCAAATGAAGCTACGAAAACATTAAATCGTGGTCTCTCCGAATTTATTGTGATGGCAGCGGACGCTGAGCCTTTAGAAATTTTATTGCATTTACCACTACTATGCGAGGACAAAAACGTGCCATACGTTTTCGTCAGAAGTAAGCAGGCGTTGGGTCGTGCTTGCGGTGTTTCAAGACCCGTTGTTGCTTGTTCTGTGACAGTCAACGAAGGATCGCAGTTGAAGCCGCAAATACAAGCGATACAACAAGAAATCGAACGTCTCTTAGTTTAAGTACAGTGTACCTGAATGTTTTGTATGCGAACCTTGACAATTATAGATTACAGCATTGTCTACTTCCAGTCAAAATATGATTATTTTCATGTAGTCGATAGTGATACATTACATACATATTTGACGCACATACAAATTGTACGCACAGCATTAATTGGTTCCATCATTTACACTAATAAACAAAATATAATTAAAATGGCTAATAAACCCACTTGACCAAACAGTAACAGATTACATACATGTATACATAAAAATCCTTTTCAATGTAGATGTTATCACTTGTACCAAAAGCAAGACCTTTGGCTTTGGGCGAATTAAGAGATAAAATACTTCTTCTTATAAGGAAGATATACAGAAGAGAGAGGAATAAATTATGCTTTGGTGTACTAGATGTGAAGAATTCAATTGAAGAAATGGCTGCGAATTTAATAATACTTGCAGCTGATGCAAAATACTGGATGCTCCCTTTGGACTTTTTTTCACACCTTACACGCATGGCTACTAATGCCAACATACCTTTTGTCTATGTTCTCACAGAAAAGGAACTAATAGAAGCTTGCTGTGGCAAACCAAATGTTAGTGTACTATCCATAAAAAAGGGAGTTGTATGCTTTTCAGCAAAAGTTCAAGAAATCAAATATACTGTAGAATCACTAGCAAGTAATTATCACATGTAACACGATTTCTTAAAAAATATACTAAATTTATATCATACTACAATGCTGCATGCTGAATCGTACGTGCAGTAGCATTGTGCTTTATCAAAATGAAGCAATAAAAGGTAAAGGATAACTAAGACACAAAATACAATGCAAACAAACGTTGTATATATTAGAAACAAGTAATAAAAAATAATTGGACAAATGAGTATGGAAGGAAAACTGCAAAGGGAGGAGGAAAAACGAAATGTAGGGGAAATTATTGATTGAAATAAGGTAGCACATTACAAATCCAATTACCATTCCATCGATTCTCTTGATATTCATGTAAAAGTTGTTTGAAGTTTTCCCGCAACCGTTGCTGGTCCGGATTATTTCCGAACTTAGCAAAGCATGATTTTAATTGTGCTGCCAATTCTGTAGCATTCGAAAATACAAAACTGTTTTCGTTATGCTTCACCAGTTCGTGCAAGCTGAAAGTTAGTACCATCAACATGTATACCTACTTTATAGGTGTGACAGACACTCTAATAGATTTGAAGTATCAAAGATGAGATTTTTCTTCACTCACCATTTAAAATTATACGCGCATACTGGCAGTTCACAGCCAAACATATCAACAACTTTCATTGGCAAATCTAATCCACTAGATGATGTGTGAAGGCATACTCCCAAATCTGCACAAGCTGTAGAAGCAAGAAAAAGATAGTCACCATTTGTATAAATATTACATCTATTCCTATAACAATATTTGGTCACCTAAGATTTTGGGATAGTCTTCAATTTCCAACCAAGGTGTAATAATTTTTATATGTTTAAGCTTCTTTAGCTTAATAATTGCCATATAAAATTCTTTCAAAGGCCCTTTTCCAGTTATAGCACAAATCAGATCCGGTAATTCAAGTTCACCTTCCTCAACAGCTTCTTCATATTCTGTTAGATACGTTTCTTTTTGTGAAATAAAAGTATTTTGAAACTTAAGATATTATTACCAAAAACTGCAAGAATGTACCTTCTAGAGCAGTCAATAAAATTGAAAAATCTTCATCCTCCGTCCAGCTAGTACTGGATACTAGCAATCTGGGTCTATGATTAAGGTATCTGTATGTTTCATCTGATACAAATTCTGTCAAAGCAGTTGTGTTTTGGGTAGACCCTTTAAATTCTTTATATTCTTCAGCCAATCTTAATAGAAACTTGTGTTTTTCTTCTATTGTTATTGGATGAAACTCAGCAGCCGGCTTATCATATAACACTTGTGCCCTTCGAGAGCCAAGAATAATTAAATTAACTAAAGCCAAAGAGAGTATACTACAGAATTACTAGGTGTTTAACATACTTTATATTCCACTTTAGCTCTAAATCTTCTTTCATTGCTTTCGACACACAAAAATTGATGTTAGCTTTGCGCCCAAAGTATATTTCAATATTCTTGGCAAACTTAACTAAAAAGTGATCTTCGCTAGAACTCAAAGCCATAATAGTATGAGCATAATTATGCCAATCTATAACAAATTTTGAGTCCATCAAGATACAATATAACCAGCAGATAGGTAAACTAGGTATAGCAGGAGGATTTTGGACTAGAAGAAAGCTGGGAATTCTCTTCCAGCATAATACTTTCATTAGTGTCAAACATTGCCAGAATGTTTTTATTATATAGCATAATGTACGAGGAAGATCTGAAACATGACACAATTCCTGAATATATTCATGTACGCCTCAAAGTTAACCGCTACAAATAAAACTCGTAGAAATCTTTATTCCGTACAATTTTCTAAGGAAGGTGGTGGTTGCATGTATAATATTCGTAAACGATCATTCTCCCTTAATTCCTTCAATGGTGCGGAACCAGGGTAACCCACAAGATCGACTGTAAAATCTTTTTTCAAGAACGACAATGCATGATACTGCATTCTTGGACTTCTACCCACATCACCGAGCACCAATATCGTCACATTCTTACGGATTTTACATTTTGGAATGTAGAATGTACGAATCACGATAAGTAACAAAAATATTACACTTAGTAAACAAATATCCCACATGGCCACTTAGATGATCGCAACATATGTTGACAAAGGCTATGCGTCACATATTGAATCTGTCAAACATGAAATTTGAATTTTCGCGCCATGTGCATCGTTAGTCATTCCAATATTTCAACTTCAGATGGCGCTGGTTGCGCCTAAGGGGAATCTAGGGAATTTTACTTATTGTTGCGATAAATCGCATGGCGGGAATATTTCAAACACCATATGTAGCTAACTTCAGATCGTACAACTGCCTAACATAAGTTAAAAAGATTCATCGAACTAGTAGAACCTAGATGAGAAACTCATCATCGTTTTTCAACCCCACTTACTATAGATATATCATACTTAATTATATATATAAGGTATCCTACCTCATTCTGTCTCAACATTTTATTTATTAATGTTCACCGGTTTCCAAAGAATTACCAATGCACAACTTGCCGCTAAGAGCTGCGCGGCGGTAAGTAACAACAGTAGAAAATACTGTCACAACGTGTCACAGTGATCTTTGATAAATTTCTTTGTTGAAACAATTGTTAACCTAACAAGTTACGTTTGACGTTCGATTCTTATGAACTTTGGGGATGATTGTCTTTCAGTTACTCTGTCAAACTATTGCTGAGCAATCAGGCTGACAGTGGATTACGAAACATAAGCTTATATCAAGCGAGATGTAGAATACAGGCTGTGGTATTGGACGAAGAGAAATATCATTGTATAGACACGATGCATTCGAAACAACAGACACTCTCTTGGCTCCATACAGTTGCTCCAGGTTTTCCTGTTAATGGAACAAAAGTATGACAGTGTTCATTCAACTGGTTCACTAGATTTGCATAATTATTATATTGACTTTTGTAGGTCAAAATAATTTATGAACCCAATGTATTTTATTCTACACTCCTGGAAAAATGCAGGTCAGCCAGGAAAAGGATAACTCTAGCTTCGCTTTACTTAGGAACGGGTAAATTAGAAGCTGAATTAGTAAGTGCGTTTGTTTAATGTTACATTGCGATTCAGCACTTGTGTAACGAGACCAATTATGATGTTATTGGACTGTTTAGGTAAAAGCAATAGAACAGGCAGTAAATGTAAGTAATGGTAATGTGCAAGTGAAAATCCTGTTGGACTTTATGAGAGGCTCAAGAGGAAAAGTAAACTCTAGGAGAATGTTAAGTCCCTTATTGAATGGGAAACACAGTAATAGTTGCCAAGTCTTTCTGTATCATACACCAAAACTTCGAGGATTCCTGAAGGCAATAATGCCTGATCGTTTCAATGAATTAATAGGTCTTCAGCACATGAAATTATACATGATTGATGATGATATTATTATTAGTGGGTGAGTGGTCACAGTATTCTATTTTCATGTATGAACATGCACGATCCACATGTATGTTCAATTTTCTTTTCCTGACAGTGCGAACCTTAGTAACGATTACTTTACAAATCGACAAGATCGCTATGTGTTAATAGAAGACTGTAAAGAGTTGTGTGATTTCTATAACAATTTGGTCGAACGTGTCGGAGAATTTAGCTTTTCACTGCGACCCGACGGCAGTACTGTGGTCAGTTCTGCAAAAGGTCTCGACCCTATAAAAGATACTCGAAAAAAATTTGTCGATAAAGCTGCAACTAGTATACGTTCATTATTCGAAGCCGAAATAGAGAAACGGAAAAATGACAGTGAAAAAGGTATACCATTTGCAAAGTGCGAATTATTTCAATAAAGTTCTGTTCTTTCATTGATGATATTATTTCAAGAGAAATCAAGAGCCGACACGTGGGTATTTCCTTTAATAGAAATGGGCCAGCTGAATATTCAACATGATAGCCTGGTCACATTGAAATTATTAGAAACTGCACCAAAAGATTCAACTCTCAGACTGGCCACTGGTTATTTTAATCTGACACCAGATTATGTGAATGCTGTACTTAAACGTTGTCGTGCCACTTGCCAATTCCTGACAGCACACCCAACAGCCAATGGGTTCTTCGGTAAGTATTTCATGTCTCGGTGTACTTGAAAGAGGAATGATTAGACATGTTTTAATCCAGGTGAATTAGTAACTTGAAACACCAACTTTCATCAGGTGCCAAAGGTGTAGCCGGTGGTATTCCAGCTGCTTATACAAAGATAGAAGATTCATTTTGTAAACGATGTGAGAAGTTGGGCCAAGAGAATCGGGTAACTATGTGGGAGTTCGTCAAGTCTGGCTGGACTTATCACGCCAAAGGATTGTGGTATACTCTACCTGGCCAAGAAAAACCTTCGCTTACACTGATAGGATCTCCAAATTTCGGTAAGTTGTGAATACTCTTTATAATATTGAGATAACAAACTATAAGATACTTGATGTATTCAGGATATAGATCGGTGATGAGAGATTTGGAGACCCAACTTGCCATTGTAACAAAAAATAAGGGCTTACAAGATTCCCTCGAAAAGGAGCACAAGCGATTATTCTCACGTGCACATCCTGTGTCGAGAGAAACCTTTGCGAAGCAGGACAGAATACCACCGGCTTGGGTCTGTGCTGTGGTTGCATTGTTCCGGTATTACTTCTGAACTTTTGTTAAATGTGAAAATAGATCCTGTTGAATGTTATATACTCGTACATCTACCTGAATTCCATGCGGAAAACCGTACAAAAATCTTTCACCCCACGCACACACACCCACATACACACCCGCATACTTATTGAACAATGGACTTAAACTGGATACTTTCCAAAAGTATTTATATACTGTTATTGTTTGTTTTGTGACGGCATTACAATACAAATCTATAAATAAAGAGTCATATCTTTATTTGCATTAATAAATACTCCTGACTCCATGATGGGACCGACAAATGAAAAAATACGTCATATGTGTTTTATACCGGCATTAATTATTGGCTGGCTGACAAGTATCCTGTATGGAACGTGGTAAAACTTTATGGTACTATGTTTGCGGCGTTTTATACGAAACGCCGGGAATACGAAACCAATTCCAACTTTAGTGCAGAAATGATACAAAACAAATTGTTCAGCACCATGCAAAACAGTCATTGTCCACTACAGGTCGAGTCACGCAGTCACGCGACTCTGGAAGATTATTATGTCGATGACACTGTGCACAATCTGATGCAACTGCTTTTGCACTAGAGATTTCCAAAATTGGCAGGGGCGCAACTCCTTGACCACAAAACCTTACTTGTAGTTGCTCTCAATAATGAAAGTTTCCTCTTTGACGAAAAATTCAATGACTTCCTCCTCAACATTCTTTGAATCAGAGTCTAATTCATCTGTATCGATATCTGCAAGTTTCAAAGGTGTTAATACAATGTTACTTTCCAAATATTTGTCTAACAGTCGGTACTCACTATTGCGTAATTCCAGACGACGTTTCTTTTGACTGTTCCATTCTTCCAGGCGTTTCGTACGGTATTGTTCGAATGCTTTCATTGCGGTGCATCGTTTCTCGATCAGCTCCTTGGAAGCTCGTGTCAAACGCAAGCGATCCTTGCTCTCAAATTGGGCAGAGTATTTCTTCAAGTTTTTCTTAATCTCCTTGATCTGGTCTGGTGTGAGGAGTGTTGGTGGTCTTGGTCGCCACAGGAGTTGATTAAATGCATTAAGATTAACTCTCTTTAAGATACGACCTTGGAACGTCCAGAGCCAGTAACCATGGTCGACGTTTGTCTTCCAGCTGGATACTGCTGTTATAACATATCTGTAACAAAATACATAGATATATTAAAAAAAACTCAGCCAAAGGTAATAATAAGATGAAGTGTTTAAAAAATTGTACTGCTTACCGTCCAGTTGGATCCCACTCGACATCGGAAGTCTGGTAGTGGTCAGTCGAGTTCATAATCGTAAAGTCATTGGTGTCAATGAATTCTAAAGCTCCTGACATTGTGGTCAAACCAGCAAGTACAATGAATTGGCCAGCTGGTGACCAGAATAGATGATTGCACGCCTTCTTTTCGAGTTTCTCTGTAATGTAAACAGTGCAATGTTGTATAGGCTTGAACGGGTGAAATAATAACAAACAATATTTACAAAACACTTACTCAGTAGAGCTGGTTGATGTCCACAGCGTACCTCGTAGAAACTGACATTCACGCTTGGAATCTCACCGTGAATAATTGCGAATTTGCAACCTACGGGCTCCCAAGCGAATGCGTGGATTGGTTCTTTTATTTCTACACTGTCAACTGGAATTTGTTTCTCCCTCATGTGGAAAATTTCGAAGTTGTATGACATTCCCTATTAAAAAAAGATTCATATAGAAAATGTTTTAAGATATTTGTAATTTTACTAGGATTTGCTACTCACTGTGTATTTCTGTTCGGTTTTTTCCTTACGTTTGGCAAAACGATTTACTTTTACGCAAAGATAGTCTCCCGACTTTTGCCAGTATATTTTACAGTCGGCTACATTGAACAAGTTCTTGTTGCGGATTTCGTTGCGGCTGAAATATGGATAATTATACAAATTAAATGTTTTGTTCGAATTGTATGAATTTGTAAGTACAAAAGTATTTACTTTGGAATCTCAAGCAACGTTACTCTTGCGGGAACATCTTTATCTTCTGGTACCCAGTATGCAAGAATATTATCTGTAGGAGACCAACTGAAGTCCTTGATACCTGGGATCTTTATACTCTTCTTGTCCAACAACCCAAACGACTGCAACATAATTAGAAATTTATTGTTAAGTTGAAATTTCCTTAAATTCGTTCGATCAAAATGAAACTTACGGGTGTTTCATAAACACTGAGAACATCGTCGCCCATTCGAGCTAAGTATTTATCATCGTGCGACCAGCGGAATATCGGCCAAACTGATGAGCCATCAGCATAAAAGGAACGTTTTTCCTGGCTTGTAAGAATATCCCAAATTACGAGACGTTTTTGATCAGGTCCGACATCGCTTCTGGGTGTGTAAGATACAAGATATCGTTCGCCCGGAGAGAAGTCAATGCATTCAACAGCCCTTTGGCTGAACTTTGCCTGTTGCAAGAATTCCGGTCCACCCCATAATGCAACACCTTGTTTGTGGAAAGTAGAAAGGTATGTTCCCAAAGGAGACCATTTAACATATGTCTCACTCCAACGCTGGAAATCAATTTTATTTCCAAATTATTTTATTCATCATACTTTTAATGTATAATAATTGTTTCAAACTAAACTTACGGATCTTTCTTCCACCAATGTTGGTTCTGGAGCGGCATTCTGCCATATTTGAACTGTTACAGCTCCACCATTGCCATAAAGGACACAGAACTGATCATAGGCATCTGGATCCAATAAGTAATAATGCAAGTCACTTGCAGCTTTGAATGGCTGTGGTTTTGGTGGTTCCCATTCATCAGGGATTTCTTCAAATTTCTTGAACTCGGTAAACAAATTCACTTTGAATGTATGCTGCTTGTCAATCTTATAGTTATTTACAGATTGCGCAGCTGCCACTGCATTGATCGGATTATTGTATTCCAAGAAGATATATCTGTGAGGATAAAGAAATAAAATTATTAAATCATTAACTATGTTAACATATACCATTCCACAAAGAAACATATATTCAATCAACACAAACCCCTTGGTATGTCCATTCTCATGTTTAGGGTAATGCGAATTCACTATGGTACCAAACTTTCCTAGTACTTTGCTAATGACAGATTGAAGCTTTTCCAATCTCTCAGGCTCGACTTGGGGAGCACCATCAACAACAATCATCGACTCCACACCATCAGTCTCAGATGGCTTTTGCTTGAGAATGTCACCAAGAAGTTCTGCAACATCCAAGGAAACCACGGGTTTACAATTACAAGTATCAGGAGTACTACATTCTTACTTAAATGAAATATTAAACACTACAGCGAACAGGTGGCTAAAGATTTTAAGAGACAAACATTGACACTTTGTTCTATGTAACTCTATCGAATCTAAAACTCAAGTCTGACCTTTCCTCAAACATTCATAGGCATGTGTGTTTGAAACCCGGCCAGTCACACAGCATATTTGCTAGGATTCCATCATAATAAAAGGCTAACAACATCTTGCGATGTTTGGGACAACATTGGTTTTCGGATCTGTTACTTTACAAGGGGTTTCTTCTCCCGCCAGGGTTGGCAGATGAGAAATCGATGAGAATATTCGAAAGCATTGCGGTTAGGTGTTCATGCCACATTTGCGGGCACACGCAGCCATGCCTTCGGCAGCTGTATCGGGAGCACAGTGGGAGCCGATGTCACATGGAGAAGTTGGTGCTCACCTTCGTCAGAGATGTCGTCGACGAATCCTTCGGGATCACTAAAGTTTGGCTCGTCGTCGTCGTTCATCGTATCATCGTTATTTTTTACGGCATCTTCGTTCTGAGACGTTTTATCCGCCAACGTTTTCTTCGCCATTTTGGAAACCTCTACGCTACGCGTATGGAGCACCGTACCGGGTGAAAATGGCAGCAGGCACGTCTCCTCTTTTTGAGAGTGCCCGCTAGATAGCCTGCGGGGGATTCGTCCAGATCGATTATCGATTCTTCCAATCGACCCTGCGAGTAGCCATATCGATTATTTCTAGTTTACCGGTAACTCTGCTGGATCATCGACGCGGATCCTGTAAGTTTGCAATCAATCTTTAATTTCGTCGGGAAAAACAGCGTAGTTGTCGTTAGACTTCCACAAAAACAAAATACTTTGTGCGGAGCATCGAAAGTGCGTGTTCGCGTCGGTTATTTCTTCACTTGCTTATCTTGGGATGAACATCTAACAAGTAGTGGTTTTGTTACGCAATTGGCGGTTGAGAACGCGCTGAAACATTTTAGAAAATGTATAACGACTTTCGTAATACGTACTTTACGATGGAATTCTTGTCTCGAATGCAAAAATTCGAAGTGAGTGCCCGTCCCTGTAGTTGCAAGCATATTAAAACGGGCGGATTTAACCAAGTGTGGAGAAATCCCAATTCTTCAATTGCCGCCCAAAAGCTGCGATGGACGCCATTATCAAGTAAGTGGATTTCGATCGATTAAAAGACTCTCGTTATTTTGACGTTTTCTTTATTGTTATTAAATTAATATGTTGCTCAAGATCGATATATACACAGATATGTGTATACATATGCGCGTACATATACACATATTACATGTATATTGCGTTTTATGTTATGTTTAATGTTTATGTATGTATATAACAGCGACAATTACAATGCATTTCGTTTATGATCAGTAATAATAATTGTAATCGAAAAACCCCTTAACGGTTACTAGTTCGGAAATCAAAGGATTGGCGAAGTAATCATAATTAATCGTTAATAGTACAGTCGTATTACTCGTAACTCCCTTAGTCCATTCTCCTTTAGTGCTTATATGTATATATTTATATATATATTTATATATCATCGTCGTCGTCGTCACGTCACGTCACGATCACACTCTCATGCTCTCGCGCACTTTCTCTCTCTCACTCTCGCTCGTTTCTCTCTCATTTATAGATACAGGGATACAGAAAAATAATACCGCGCGGCTGTGGTGGAATCTTCTTAAAGATATCGTTATTATTATTACTGTCATCGTTATTATGTATGTATATATATAAAAGGGGATCGAGGACTGTCACTTGGGGAATGAAGTGCAAATTTCTTTCTTCCTCTCTCTCTCTCTCTTTCACTCTCTCCCTCACTTTCTTTCTCTCTCGTTCGCTCGCGAATATTTGCTCTATCTTCCCGTGGATGGAAAAGCGGCAGCCTAAGGCTCTTTCTATCCCTTTCTTTCTCTCCCTTTCCCGTACACACCGAGAACACACACGAATCACATCGTTTTCGTCGTCAAAGTAAGGCTGAAAACGAAACACAGGTGGTTTTCCTTGTCACCTTCGTCTCCTTTGAACCGAACTTCTTCGGAGGACGATCCTGAGACGCTTTATGTTAGAGCAACATAATCATCTCGATCGCACTCTTCTCTCTCTCTCTCTCTCTCTCTCTCTCTCTCTCTCTCTCGGTTCCTGGGTACGTAACGTTAGGATAGAGTGTGTGAGACTTTACTTACGATCCTACCAGATGAGAGTGCTCCCCTCTGTCGAGTCGTGCACACGCCAGAGCCTCGCCCCCTTCCTCTTCTACCTCTCTCCACGACCTATCAATTTTACAAGTGCTGCACTAGTAGATCCTTGGTCCATTTTCGACGCGTACAGTTTGTCTTTTGTGTTTTTTTTTTATTTACAAGTTACAGACTCTCTCTCTCCCTTTCATCCTTCCCCGATTGCCTCCTGGATTCCCTATGTGTGTGTTGCTGGATCGTGCCACGCTTATCGCTGGTTCTTTTTTTTTCTTCTTCTTCTTATTCTTCTTCTTCTTTGTCTCTTTCTCGGCAGACTAAATGCTCGCAGGGGCTCTGTGTGGTGGTAGACTTGGAAAGGGCAAAGGGATAGATCGGCCAGTTGCATTCTGGATATATAATCGTTCCTCCTTTCTCCCTCGTTCTCGATTCATCGGCCAGACGACCGTGCCGCTTTTTGCGCGTGAAAGGATACACACTTACCATTCGGTGAGAACCTTTTTCCCTGCGGTGAACACGTTTGATTCGGGTTCGACGATTAATCAGGTAGCTCTCGCTCAAGTATTCCAGTCGTGGAACTTCGTACGTGGTCAAGCTGCTCTACTTATTTCTCTCCGATTGTCGTCCTCCGGGAGGAAACACGCGACACATTCCTCCTCACACGCTTGTCTTTTTTTTCCCCCTCCCCCGCCACTGTCTTTGTGTTCGTGCTAGAGTTTCTTTGTGATTGTTTGCGATGATAAGGTGCGGTGTAACATTTGCCACGAAATTCAATGTTTTTTTAAAATCATTCTTTCTCGGCGGTTTTTCCTTAATCGGTTATCACAAGGTTTCGGATTCGTGTCTTTCCATGCAAAGTTATATTTCAAGTTTCGTCTTTCCCTCTTCGTTATTTAATGATAATAATTTATTGTAATTTTAATAATAGCCAGGATTATATGCAATACCCTTGGCTAAAGTGTTGCGTACAGGATTTACTGTACCAAGACAGAGTGTTCTGTGGAGATAGTCTCGGAAATTATAATAATCATTGAGACACGTAGAAAAAACGTATTGTGCGTCTACTCTAGTGGTCGAGAAGAATAGGCGTAGTCAGTGTACGAAGCATGGTTTTCAATAATCGCATTTGTCGCACATGATTAATAATCTAATTCACCAACAACTAAAACTGTTATCATTGACGAAAATTCGCGGGAGTTTTTTTCTCTTAAAGTCGCGAAAGATACGAGTGAGGAGAGATTTATAGATTTCTTGATAAGCCAAGCGATAAAAGGCCTAAATCATTAATTAGAATCTAGTTGACCGAGCAATCGAATAAAGAGTAGAAGTTAATTCTCCACGAGGGTTCGAAAATTGGGGTAATATCTGGGGATCGTGCGCAATGAACGAGTCAATGAATTCATTCAGTTTATCTTTGTTGTGAAATAATCTTTATATTTCTCGACCTTCGTGTGATTATAATTATAGGCTTCCTCGTTAAGTGGAAGTAATCTGATAATCCACTACGACAGTCGACTAGATATACTTCGTGAGAGATGAGAACTAACTTTAATATTGCTACCGATTTTCTTGTATTATAAATCCATCCATTTCCTATGAATCTTTCCACCTTCTTTCAATCCCTTTTTATCAATCGGTGTGTGGCGTATCGACATTTACGATAGAAAACCATGCTTTCAAATGTGTGTGTCTGTCTCGCTCTCTTTCTCTCTCTCTCTCTCTTTCTTTCTCTCGGTTAACCTGGAAGAACAATGGAAACCATCGAGGTCGCGATAATTTGTCGATAAACCTTTCTCACTAATCTGGGATGACTTTAAAGGAACCTCCTTCGCTTTCTGACCTCAATAAAAATCTGAAAAAAGGGAGTCCCTCGCGTCTCGTGATGCTCCAAATACGAATTACAAAAAAAATTAGAGGAAGTCTCGAACGTGTAAAATCAGTTTTTGTACGTGCTCTGTGACAACAGGGTGACGCGTGGAATTGTGCGAGTAGATTTGGACGACTTACAATTGCATCCTTGTGCCTCGGTAATAATACATCTTACTCCCTAACAATTGGGCGTTATTGCACTATAAGTATACTATTTGCGAGCTGGTAACATTATCGAATTTCGAGGATAAGAAACATTGAGAATAAAATAATTCTGTAAAGTACCACGAGAGTGAGGTTAAATTGGAGGTCCAGCATCCCAGAAATTCCAAGGTGAATACGAGCAATCGAAAGATGCTCGGTTTGAATGATTTAACTGAAAGAAGTCAATGTGTACTTTTGCAGTAATTTGCAAGCGATTGATTTTTGCGAACGTCAAACAGAATTGTTCTCGCATGTGGCAATCGATCCACTTTCTGACAGACACCTTCCACAATATATATGTATATATACATATATATACATATATACATATATATTGCTAGATTTGTAAATGGAAACATTCTTCGTTACTCGATGATCTTGTGGAGCCAATATGATTGCTTCCCAGCAAATATTACCTGTGTTTATGTGTATCAGCTACTCTTTTTTATCCCACAGCTTCCAAACCTGCCTTTCTCCCTTCTATTCACATTTACGTACCCGTTATAACAAAATACTCGTACTTACTCACAATGTCGCTTGTTAATGTTAAATCGGATGCACCGGGTTTCATTGTTTTTTCCCCCTCCCATTCTACTTTGTTACCACCTTACAATTTCTTGTCTCCCTGCTAATGCTCTCTGCCTTATGGTTATATACAATTTCGAAGATCTATCCACGAGAAGAGGGTGATCGATTTACATGTACAGCCACTATTAACAAAACGATCTAACAAAAACGATAACATATAAGGAACTTCCAATGGCAGCCAATACTCTAATTACAACACAATGAAACCAAACTTCGTTTCAATAATTTGACTCTTCCCATTGGAAAAAAAAGAAGAAAGAATTCAACAAACGAGAAACGTACCATCCTCTTCCCGTAATTATTGCGGCGCATCTTTTTCATCACACGCTCTCTTTCTCTCTCTCTCTCTCTGTCGTATGTTCGATATATAAAAAATGGATTCGCATCGGAGACTTATTGGTTAACACTTTCCTCGCGACTAGCGTTGTCCCTTTCAAGAATAAGCTCGTTCGATTCTGGTGTTGTCGATTCCTTCCCCTCTCTCTCTCGCCGCCCCGAATGGAATCCACCATTCTCGATCTCTTCCAGCCTACCGAATCAATCTTGCGCGTGGCTATGAAAAATAATTAATTCACCATGATATAATTTCGTGATCGTCCTCATCCAAAGACAACCGCGCGCGCGTCGCCCATCACAGACAATTGCCGGTCTTCTTCTCGTCGGAGGTACATGTTCTTCTTCTTCTTCTTCATCTTCTTTTCTCTTTCTTTTTTCTTCCCCCCTTGCTTCCTTCTCGTTTTATAACATGGGTGCTAAACGTCGCGTACGGTAGACGAAAGACGTGCGCACTTTCAAGGTTCCTCTAAAATTAACTTACCGACCAAGAGTTCGTTTCCTTAGCGATAAAGTATCGTATGTATAATTATTTATATCTGTATATGCATATGTATATGTAACAAGTATCCATCGCTCTATTTACAAGTTGCCTGTCTCCGTCACACCTCCCCCTCCCCGTTATTATTATTTTTTTCCCATTATCTTCCATCATCTTCAACGCACCTTGCTTCACCCTCTTCGTCTCGAAAGGCCAATGCGAAAGCACTTCCTTTGCTCCTCCTAAAACTTTCCTCCTCTCTATTAGAGAAAAAAAAAGGAGAGAGAAATAGAGAAAGAGAGAGAGAGAGAAAGAAAGAAAGAGAGAGAGAGAGAAAGAGAGAGAGAGAGGGGGAGAGAGCATCCTACTCAGTCGATCCTTCGGTGCATTTGTGCATCCACACGTATTTACATCTCACTGATTTCCACGTCGGCTTTCTCCACGTTGAAGAGAAGATATCATATCACCCCGAGCTTCGAGGGGGCTCTCGATTTTGTTAAGTTTAAGGCAGTGTCGTTCGTCGCTGTTGCAGTGACGCTTCGTCGTTCATCCACACATTCGTTGACAACGTGTCTACGAATATTCTCTCATCGGCCTGTTCTCAGTTGTTCTAAGTGTTCATCACTCTGTAATATCTGATTCGAATCTTGGAATCGGATGTATTAATTACTCGGTTCAACCGAGAGACACGCAAGGACAATGAGGCTACCGAGAATGTCAAGGTTCAATGACCTTGATAAAGATCGCCACTGGAGTCGGTGTCTCGTGTGTCATACGGACTCCTCGCGCATGAAGTTGATGTTCTGCGAGGCACAGAATTTCCTTGTGAAGGGTATGCAATTGAAGAGTTTGCAGACCTCGCACTCGTAGACTGGCACGTTGTAGAAGAGAGCGAGGAGAAGGGTGAAAAGGCCGACGATGAGAATCAAGCAGATCCAGATGAGAAGGATTTTTCGACGTCGATCGTAATGGCCGAACGAGATGAAAGGCATCAGGGCATAGGCGGCGAGGAAGCCAAAGATGAAGCCAAATAGATGAGCGTAATTGTCGATCCAAGGTAGAATACCAAGGAGCATCAATCCTAGTAGAATGAAGATCAACTTGGAGAGAGCGCGACGAGGATGCTTCAACATTGGCCAACAATGAAGGACTTCGACTACCAAAGTGGCGAGGACTGCGAAGTGGGCACCTGCTGGTCCCACCTGTAATCACAAGTACATACATCCGTAGAAATTAGGAATTCCTAATCATTACGAGTTACACTTCGATTACATACCTCTGCTCGATACGGAACGAAGATAGCACTCGCCAAATTGCCAGCCAGGGCACCGACGAAATAGATCAGAGCGATTCGCAAGGAGCCCGTTAACTTCTCCAAGTCCCGCATGAGGAAGTATTGGATCAGCAAAGTGATGATTAAATGAAGAATCCTGTAAATAGAATGAACTTTGATTATATTTCGTGGAACATAAAAGAGTATTATTATTGAGAAAGTGATGATGAAATTTTTACCCGGCATGAAGAAACGTAGTGGTGAATAATCGGTAGAATTGGTCTGGCCACTCGGGATGAAGGAAAGGAATCATGCCGCAAACATCATGCAAGCATTCCACTTGAGAACACAGAGAAGCTTCCTCATGGAAATAACCACCGACGAAGTCACAATATTCCTTCGTCGTGATCCTGCACATCCCATAAATTCCAATGCAGCAAGGATGTCCGATCACCTCGCAGACCATGTGTTCTGCCATTTTATCTTTGTATCGATCCACGGGAAAGTTGCCATTCCCACGTTGATTAGCCAGGTTTTTACTAGTTTTGAGAAAAGTTTCATTAACTTGTCTTGAGCTTTTTTTTTTAATGATTTTAATGGTGATTTTTATTATTTACCTGAAGCGTTGATTGAAAGGATTGGTCTTGCGGCAAATGGGCCACTTGGTGATATCATCAGGCCATTCGTATGGTGCTATGCTAGCTGGAGCATCGCAGAATTCAGGATCCAATCCGCATACTGATCCACTTATTCTTCCACCTGGTCCACTATCACCGCGTCCCCATTTCTTCCATGTTGATATCGAATTCTGCAAGATTTCCCGCTATAAGCAGGCATCGAACCACAAATAGTAATAAAGTGTTAATTAGTAATTGTCATTTGTACTCACCGTTGCAGTGGAGCGAAGGCCTCGTACTTGCTGTTGGGCAGAAGGAACATAATCATTTGGAACTTTGTATAAAAACAATTATTTTCAAAGGTATAACTTACCGAACAATCAGCTTTACTCGATTGAACGCAACCAGAGTCATCGTTTCTTATACAGCAAGCTGTGTCTCGTTCTCTTTCCCGCCAGACATCGATTTCCTTGAGAATTTTAATGTCTCGCCGCATACAAGGCGCAAATTTCGCACCCAGATGAATCAAATCAGCTGCTTTCGGGCCGAACCAGAAATTCGCAGGTTCTTCGTAGTCCACTTGTTTCTCCGACAGACTCGTAACGAGCAACTAAAAATGTTTACATTGAAGAATCATTTATTTCATTACTTTTTCTTAGTGATAAATTCAATTTTTTTCAATGGTATTTTATATAAAAGATAATTATTCGATGTATATGTTTGTCTTTTTATACCTTCGCTGATCGAGGATGAAGATCCATGCCAACGGGTCCAAACCCATAGCACGCCAGAGATATTATTAATATGAGAACTTGAACTGTGGTGATCCAATAAGTAAAGTAGGGTCGATGATCCTCGAAATCATCCACATGCTTCTTCGTGTCCGTTTTGTGGGCGACGCTCTTTCGAAATGAACTTCTAATCAAAAGGAATACATTTATATAATCTATAATTATGAAATAATATTTATATCGTGCTTGTTCGAATTACCCAAAAAATCTGCCAACAATTCCCATGCCGTATTGCCGCCTGTTGCTGTTGTCAAAGATACGATCGATGGTGCTCGGGGAGATCCTCGTCCCACCCGTAACTTCTCTCCTCAGGGTGACACTTTCGTCCTGTTGCACCCTCGTTGCTTCACTCAACGGACTGTCGTACCTCGACCTGCTCCAACTTGTTTTTCTGTGATACCTTTCCCGTTTCGAGATTATTGTATCGAATAGCTCGACGTCAGAATTGTATTCCCTGGCGGTTCATTATTAGCCAAATGGCAACGATACAATTTCAACGTCGAAATATATACGTTCAATATTCGAAGTGTATAATTAAAAAGAGAGAAAGTATATGATTACCTTGACGTGTAATGGTCCCTCGTGATCTGACGCGGTCTTCTGACTGGTCCTTCGGTCATTGACCTTTCCTCTTTTTGTTGTGCGAATCTATTTGCAATTGAAATTTATTTATAAATTCCTTTTTTCTCCATCACTGTATTTTGTTTTTTTTTTAGAGATATTCGTCAAATTTCCAATATATATTTATTCTGGTTTTGCTTGCCTGATCAATTCGTCGGAAGTGTCGCGTTCACCCGCATTGTCATGCATGTCCGCAACATTTCCCTCCTCATCCTTGACCAATCCGGTTCGGCCCTGATCGATCTGACTCTGCGCCTGTTGTTGTGTCGTCGAGGACGAGGGTAGAGGAGGCGGAGGCGGCGGTGGTCTGTCGAAGAAGGACTCCTCCTCTTCCTGACCAGTTTCCGGGGATGAAACCGCCTCTGTTCTCGACAGGTATGCAATGACACTCGGTGGAAAACTTCGAGACTCCGGCTTCCCACGCGACCGCTCCCTTCTGCGTTGTCCAGTTAAAGTCTGCGATAAAAATCGAACGAAACGACGACATTAAACATTTATTAACTCCTAATTATACAATAAAGTGTAATGAATCGAAGTTGATCGAAGTTGTTACATAGAGGATGACGCAAGCTCCTAAACCCTATAGATTTTGAACAGGGAATTTCGTGGCGTACTATCTGACACTCTGAGCAGATTGGAAACACGAGGCTCTTAATTAAACGGAAGACGCATAATCGAAGGAAAATCGAAGGGACGCGCCACACCGCCCTCTGATCAGAAGGACATTTATGTCAAGCGGCATTGATTATTCAACGACAGGGCTACCATCGTCAGAGATTGGACAGATCGGCAAATGATGTACACCGAGATCGGCAATCCTGTAATTAACGCACGTCCGAAATTAGCAAGTTTGGCCGTAGGAAGAGGAGTTGGCTGCTTTCCGCACTGGATATCAAAGCTCCGTTCTATCCTGGAAAACCGGATGGTGTTTACCGCAAGCTCGTTAGCTTAATGATCGCATAGCCTCCGCCCCGGATGGATATAACTTAAGTTCAAGGAAACTTGGAAGCCTCCACCGTTCGTCGACTCCTACCTATCTCGGATACAACATCGGCTGATAATGAAACACTGATTAACTAAGACGACTTCGAATGCTCCCTTTGATTTCCATTGCCAATGGAAATGCAATACGAGAAAGATGAAGAGTGGTGGATCGGATATGAGGTAGGAAATTGAATCTACAAGGAGAAAGCTTACCTCGACGACGTAATGGAGACCGGAAAGGGTCATCCTGGCGACGGACTCTTTCCTCCGCACCGGCTGCTGCCATCTTCGTAACGTGACACCCTGAAACCAATCATCGTCATTGATAAAAGTCTTATTTTATAAAGTGAAGAAATAAGATCAAGGAAGTCTGTTATATTTACGGAGGATGCGTCGGTTGTCGTATCCGGTACATCCCTGGTGATGTCTGGATCCGGCGGTCGATGTTCCGGTAGAAGAGCGCCGTACTTTCTGGATGCCATTCTTCTTCGTCGGTCCAGCCATCTTTGTTTCTCCACAGTCTCTGATTCTTCATCGACTCCGAAGAATTGTGCTGTTTCTCTTCGAATGTAACTAAAAGGAAGAATGGACAGTCTGCGATTGAGAGTACAAATGAACGCGTATCATCGAAGAATAAATCGTTCAATGATTAAGTTTTGAGAGATCTTACTTCCGGATTGCTTCACTACGACTTGAACTTCTTTTCGCTCTTGGTCTTTGATTAATCGGCGGTGGTTGGGTGTTCGATGTATTCGTCACCTGGACCACCGGACGCTGGTTAGTCGGCGCAGATACACTTCTACTAATGTTGTTGCCGGGAATACTGCTACTTCCGCTGACGGATCCTGTGTTCGGCAATGTAGCCGGCGTTGTATTACTATTCGGCGTACCGGTAGACGGGTCATTGTTACTTCCGCTCGGATTTCCAACCGCATAGATTCCAATCCCTTGATTAGACTCAGCTTCAGGCACACTGGACGAGACAGTCGACGTCGCTGTGGTTGCTGAACTTGGTGATGGTTGCCTAAAGAACATACAAGTAGAAACAGATCCATTACCAAACAGAAACTAGATCTACTGAGAGAGAAAGATGAAGCATTTCATGAGGAAAGAAAAATCTGATGCTTTGAGAACAGCTTTTCCTCTCAACGAAAAGAGGGCTGGATTTTTGCCACTTTGAATCTGAGACGATGCTTCCATGAACGCTGGGCGCTATAATCCAAGAGAGAGAAAGTAAGAAAGATAGAAGTAAGGTTAGTGCGTCGAGGACACAGTCCAGCATCGCAAAAGTGGCGACTTACCAGCTTCGGTAAGAGCGGAGGGAACACTCGCCAAACTTCTCAATTCTATCTCCCTCTCATCTATTCATGAGCATCATCCAACGCTCCGTGGTCGAGCATTCTTTCATGGGATATTCTCGGCCGACGGCCGAGCTTTTGTCGTACATGTCGTCGAGAGTAATATTACCATAAAAAAACAGTATTATTTCGGCTAGTTTGACCGAAGTAGTCGAGTCCTTTCAACATTTCAATCAGCAAGTATTCCTTCGCCAATTTTATTCAATATAATTCCAACATTCTCTCTCTCACACACACACGCGTGGCAAGGATTGGACAATAAATAAAAGACGAAAAATTTGAATTAATGAGTGGAAGCAAAGGTTGCCAGAGAAGGGTTTGCGGCGTAAAGGGGATGTGGGTAGCAGAGGGGGACGGAAAGTCCGGTAGTCTGGATCGTTAATCACAGGAACCTATTTGCAGCCGGTCCTCTGCAGTAAGAAATTAAGCTGGTAGTACCGGCTCGAATAAAAAGTGGGAAAGCAAAGGGGGTTGTGGAAGGGGTGGGTCAAAAAAAAAGGAAGAGGAAGAGATGTGAGTGAGAAAGAAAGCTAGGGTAGAAAGAAGGGTAGAAGCAGAAGGTACTAATGCCGGCTACGTGCACTCGATGCAAAACGATTCCAGGCTTACCACCACCACCACCGACCACTGCCACCACCACTATCACTAACAGAGTGCCGCCCCCACCAACCCACAGCCGCGCTATCATTAATTACTTCTGATTACATACCATTGACTCGCACCTGCGCTTTTCCCGCGGCCTCTCTAAGAGAAATACATACCTAGGAATTACCGTAAAGATCTCATTCACTTATACTACTTTGACTATCATCGTACAATCCAACCTAGGGAATTTTCACCCCTTCATTTTAAATATATGCTACACGTGTTTCACGCTATTAATTTTAGATCAGACATATATATATATATGTATATAAATCTGCTTCCGGGTTTGTTCAGAGATTCAATGAAATTACTCGGCAAAACCCACGCCGCACTTATTATTCACTGCTTGTGCATTAAAGCGTACACCTTGTTCATAAGGGCGGAACGACATATAGTCTGTGTGTGTGTCTGTGTGTGTCTTGCGGAGGTGGCTGCGTTAATTGCACGAGTACACGTTGGGACGAGATATCGATTACCACGCGAACCTGCCGGTACTCCCGCTCGAACCAACGTGTAACAGGAAAGTTATATCGTAGACGTAACACGGTTAACATAACGCAACAATGACAGCCCACTTTGACTCTTTCCTACATGTATATATATATATATATATATATATATATATATATATATGCGTGTGCGTTCGATTATGTTACATAATTTGTCAGGAATAAGAAAGATTGAAAGGTGATGGAGTTTCCTAGAACGTTCGGATTTCTTGAGGAACAAGGCTTTCAGAGTACAGCAAACTCGCTCTCTTCTACCCTTCTCAATAAATGACGCCGGCCGCTTTTCAAGCTCTATTGTGAGATTCCTCGTCCTCGCATAGGGTGTGTGCACTCCAACATTCACAGAGAACGAAAGAGAGAAAGAGAGAGGTGTGTGCATTCAGAAGGGAAGCGGGGGTGTAAGCCAGTAGGAAGAGAGAGAGAGAGAGAGAGAGGGAGAGGGAGTACATGTGTAAGTTCAAAAATAAATGGAGGAAAAGCGGTAACTAGGTCAAGTTACAGTGCGCGCACCTGCTTTCATAAAGCAAGGTCTGGCGGACGGTAGTCGTGTTCCGCACAAAGGAATGTCCAAAGCCGAGGGGTATACAGAAGGCTGTGCCAGGGCATTCGTGCGGGAAGAGCGTAGGATTGATGCGATGCGAAAAACGGTGAAATGATATCTCGACTCACTCCACATTTTTTTCTCCCTCTCTCTCTCTCTCTTTTTTTTTTTTACATTCGCCACCCTTTACTTTCTGCCCTTTCGCTTCATTCGCACAGGCCTCTTCTTTTTTCTTTTCGTTCCGGCTAACTTTTATATCTCTTATATCGGCCTGTATAAATCGGGAGTGGGTGACACAAGAGTTGAAACCTTTCCCTTGGGAGAGTCTAAACCCTTTTCAACACCCTTAATACCAGTGGTGCACGCGAAGAGCTTTACTTCCGCATTCAGGAATCTCTGTTAGTTTGCTTGTTAAGGTGGACGATGGCGGTGGTTTAGGCTACCACTGATTAAGTGGGTCCATTAGCAATTGGTACTTGAATAACGAACACAATCATTAGTAATGGCACGCTGCCGTTTCTGTTAGGATCTCCTCTAATAACCGTGGCGCACGCGATCGTAATTAGCCGACGGAGCGTGTTCCGATCACTGTGTGTTAAAGATTCGTTGACTAGCACAATACCATGCTTCTATTGAAATAATCGAGTGTCCTATCAATGAAATCTCACTTTATGAAATTCTTATTGTACGGGTGCGATCGAAATTTCCTGTCGACGGAACACAATGTTTATCCTTTGAAACGGTAGGATTATTGCACGCTTTCGTTATAGTTGGCGCGATACTCGGCGAACCTACGAAGTAATAAAAGTTGAAAGTTTAAGTAATGACAGTGAGGAAGTAAAGAAATGGTGTAGCGCGATCCTAGTGGAAGAGATAGTACTCTTGGGCTTCGATAAATTGCATTGTTGCGATTGACGGGCAATTTGTAGATAGCAGGGTTAATGCAGCTAGGATGGTTGGAAGGAGGGTGGTTCGAGGGTGGCTGGATGTATAATGAATGCAGGCTTCCCACGGATTATAATGGCGACTAAACAGGGAAATTGCTGTATACCCTCACCCATTCTGTCTCTCGGCCCGTGCATAATCGTCGAATTAATATTCCGATTAGTATCGCTTCATTAAACGACTCTTAATTACGCTGGTGATAAATCCACTTTGAGCATGGAATCATTGCTTCGACCATATGCGAGCTTGCCTCTTCAACTGGTCCACTGGAATCTAAGGCTTTCTCAAAGGGTACTTGAGAGAGTTCATGACTTCCTATTAGCTTTCCCTTGACCAGAATCCTAGATAGTTACCAAGGACTTTGTCCTCGAAGAAGTGCGAAGAGGCCAAGTGGTCTAGGATTATGCGTAGATAGATTTCGGTGGAGAGTTGTACATGAAGAGATCTCATTAAAATAAATGTCGAACAAAAGGATCGAGGAAGGGGGGAAAGAGAGAGAGAGAGGAACAGACGAAAGTATACACTATATATAGGCGATTGACCTGTCTGACCTGACCCATGGCACACTACTTGGGTCAGAGTCCTCGATGGGATCGGTTCGCATTCGGGAGAGCTCGAGCAAGCTCGTTTCCACCCTCTTCCGCTCACCCGCCACCCTCCAAGGAAGCAGAGGGTGCTGCCGCTCGATAGCTCGTGTTCACCCAGAGCAAGAGGGTGCACCACGCGCCAACCCACTACCAGTATTTATTCAACCACCGAAGTGTTACGTTTTACCACCGACTACCACCCCATCCCACACCATCCCACACCACCCTCTTTTAACCCATCCATCCTCATCGCTGATATTAATATTTCCGGTTTGCCAACGCGTCGCCACCTATCGTGTTTTCACGAGGAATTAATAAGGCTGGATACAAACTTTTTATGTTATCTAACGCGAGAGAAAGTTTTTTTTGATTTTTGTCAGACATGATCGAACTATAACAAAGGAAGTTTAGAGAATCGATGAATTTTGGCGATTCTTTTGTTGTTGTTTTTTGGGAGTATGAACGAATTCCGATTGAATGATAGTTGATTGACAGGAACGTGGGAGACTCGGTTTGCTTGACGCTTGATAGAAACACCAGGGAAAGTATATGCCTTTCGTTATTCAGTCCCTCGTTTACACGCCTGCTCTCGCTAACTCGTTTATCTATCACGCGCAGCCTCCATGCTCCTTTGATTGACGACGCATGCACGCGTATGAAAGCGGATAATGGTGACGAATGATTGGAATCCTATCTCACGCGGACTTTACCCATTTATTTGTACATCTCCTCTGATAAGCTGAATCTACAGATATTAAAAGAAAAGAATAAATACTCATCTTTGATTAACACTGGCGAAGTTTAAATAAATCCCGTCATTGAAATGACGAATAGAAAATGTTCAAGTTTTCCAACTGTCTCGGATAGAAAGAATAACGATCGAACGTCCGATCGTTGAAAACTTCTCCGAAGGTGACTGAGAGTAGTATCGAAGACGAAAACAATAGGTTTCCGAGTCATTTTTATCCGGGGAATCCAATCTGTCAGCGATATTGATAAATCCTTCTAGTGCACTTCTTCTTCTTGATACGTAAAGACACGTAGAGAGAAGAAGAAGAAGTGGAAGTGAATTAAGGAAGCGATAGTTAACGATTGAAAGGAATTGATAGAAGTTGCTTGTTATCTATTCGATACTTGAATTGCTCGTACGCGGAAGTGGTAGGCTTACTTCCTCGTGTTTCTCCGCCTATCAAACTGCTCTCAGCTGGATGCACAATTGGACTTGGTTGGATGAGGAGAGGAAGGGTGGCTGAGTATGCCGGCTGCCTTTAGTCCATAAATCCGTCAGGACAATGTCAGCCGTGAAAGCCCTGGCTATCTGAATATCCGACTATCGGAGTATCGGTATATCCATTCGGCCGCGCTTTCAAACGGATTCCTGCTAATTGGCTTGTAAACGAACTTTCAAATTAAATCGATCCGAGGCCAACCCATTGCCAACTATAGTACATACGCCCTGTATTCCTCGATTTCGTGAATCTTCTTGCTATCCTTCCTGAATCCACCTATTGGCATCCCATTTTTTCAAAATTCTATCCTTTTCTGTATTATGAAATATTTCAATGAAATATAAATGATTCTTATTATTGGGCGAATTTTTTATATAGATTTAATTATTTCCTGACAGAGATTTGTCAGGGTGGAAGATGTACCAAGGGTGTCTTCGAAGACCGGGAGAATCCCTGGTGTGATCGATACACACTTGGACGGTTAGCCACCCCTGTGGAAACGCGATAATCAGCTTCCGGCCTGGTATACTCGCGTACACTGCATCCAAGAGGGTCCAAGCGTATTACCTTTCATCGTGACCCTTCTCTTTTAATCATGGCAAACAACAGACCTTCCACCCCAACCGATATGCCACTGGAAAAGGCGCCAAGATTATCCTCCTTTAACGGGCTCGTCTCTTTCCCTTTGTGATCAAAGGGAATTATCAGCGACGAGACAGTGCTACCAGTGCTTTCCTGTTCTTTCTAATTTTACCTGAACTTACCAAGCTCTTTCGAGGACTTCTCGCTAGCCGATGTACGATTTCACCAGTCTCTTTCAATTGAAAAGAGTTAACACCCGATTACCTTTCATCCTTTGTCCTCTCAATAAAGAGAATCACTGGTGAAAGTAATACGAAATAGATGGCTATCTCGTAGAAACTTCTCTTACGATCTTAAATTAATACTCGAGTGAGTTACAAGCTTGGCAAAATTTAATTCTCGCAATATCGATCCTACCATCTGTTAAGGTATCGGCTTGTGATAGCAGCTTCTGCTATAGCGATTAGCAACAATTGCGAGAGTGCTTGTATCTCTTGCACGAACGCCAGTAGACATCGAACGAACGTAGCGCTCGAGGAACTAGGCCCTTAACAGAACACACATATACATGTATATACACGTAGACATTGGATGATAGTCGAACGGTGGGTATGTTAGTAGTGGCAGAATTTATCGAGCCTAGTTTGCATAATATCGATTTCACATTCCAGCCGAGATTAAGATTTCCGCGCTGGCTAACGATCCACCCTTTCGGATTACATCTTCGCTCTGGCAGTCTCCCATACCCACAATCCCTTTCTCTCTGTCTCTCCTTTCGTTTAATTGCTCAATTAGACTTAAAACTATAACCCTACCATTAAATAGTTTCCAACAGAAAAGAAAGAAAATGGGGGTGGAAAAAAAAATGTTGGCTAGTTCGTGCGCACTACTTCCTTTTTTTCCTTTATATATCGATTTTTCATGGGAGGACAAAAGCATTCGTATATCCTGTTTCACAGGCCATAAATAAACGTCTTGTCAGTGTGTCCTGACGCGCCTATCGAAATCGTGTGTTCTGGAATTAGTCGGATTTTTTACTTGGCAGAGCTTTCGAGCTTTTGTTTCGAGAAGAAAAATATTCGAGGAGAACAATTTTATCAACTGTAATTCGATTTGTAAGTCATGTTCGAAATGTTCATTGGATGTGTGTGTGTGTGTGTTTGAAAAGGGAGCGTTGCATTTGTATCGGGTTTGGTAGCACAAGTGCGCAGCGGCCGACAGATTTGTAGACATCCCGACAGGGAAATTCAACACGTGGCTCGTACGCCCTGCACAGAAGGGAGAGGGAGAAGTACAAACACTCAATTATCGTTGCTTGCGAAAGCCAAGCAGTCTCGGGAAACACGAACTTCTGGACGGAGAAATAACCGTGGCGTTTTCAGCAAGTAGTGGCTCGCAAGAAAATCATTAGGTAATCTTCGAAATATGACAATAATACTTGGAATTCATGATACATTTAATCTTCTATTGATAAATATATGAAATTCGATAATAATAATTAATTAAAAATGAGAAATGGGAGTATAAAATAAGAGAAGAAGGATTTAATTGGAAGGGAAGATATTTTCTGAGAGGAACGCAGAATCACGAGACACGAGAGCACACAGAGAGACAGATAATGCTTGAACTAGGGTAATTACTACATACCATAGTCGAAAACTATGCTCGTCATCTATGGAATTCCTGGATATGGTTGTGCGAGCGTGCTCTTCGCCACTGAAACCGTGGCCTCTCGCGAGATTGTGGCTTCGACTACGGATTCCAACCGATCGATCCCCTTTCATGGACCTAGACGCACTTCGAATCCTCCTCTCGCCTTCTCTTACATTCTCTATTCAAAATCATGCATTGTTCTCCTCTCAAACTAAGTTCCTTACATCTCATCGAGGTTCCTCTTCTAAGATTCCCGGACTCTTAATTCGTCAAAAGCCGAGTTATTTCTTAATACTTCATTTACCGGAAGTCATGACGTTCATGAAGAGAAGCTCCAACAATTAAGCGGATGAGGAAGAGGCGCTTAACGATGCAACTTGCGCGTGTAATGCGCGGGAGCTCTCACAAAGCATGAAAGAGCTTTTGGCTTTTTATACGGGGGGGAAATACGAGGAAATTTCCAAAGCCGACTGAATTCCTCTTTCTGTGCGTTGGGAAGGTTGCGCCGGTGGTTGTAAAGCCGGAAGGCAGATATCGGCAGGCAAGGCACTCCTTGCTAAAAGATTCATTCCGCTTGGAATACTTAAGTTTTGGCCAAGTCGAAGGGAAAGGCCCTCGAGACGACCTTGCCTCGGGTTACGCCTTAGAACACCTACTCTCTTTGGGATCCCATACTTCCTTCTAAGTTTCTATCCTTTCTTCATCCCACCCTTCACATTCACATATACATATACTGTCGTCGCTTCGAAGGATTTCTATTTGAATTCATTGCACTATGAGTGCTTGAAATTAGTAAGAAATTTATTAGTGTTAGACTGAAGATGGATTAAGAAAACTTAAGTTATAATATGTGTAAAGGAAAATTAAGATAAGATAATTTTGGAATCCTATATTACTTCTCTTTAAGTTTCTACCCTTTGTTCATTCCACCCTTCACATTCACATATACATATACTGTCGTCGCTTCGAAGGATTTCTATTTGAATTCATTGCACTATGAGTGCTTGAAATTAGTAAGAAATTTATTAGTGTTAGACTGAAGATGGATTAAGAAAACGTAAGTTATAATATGTATAAAGGAATGATAAGATAATTTTGGAATCCTATATTACTTCTCTTTAAGTTTCTACCCTTTGTTCATTCCATCCTTCACATTCACATACATACATATACTGTCGTCGCTTCGAAGGATTTCTATTTGAATTCATTGCAGTATAAGTGCTTGAAATTAGCAGGGAATTTCTTAGTGTTAAACTGAAAATGGATTAAGAGAACGTAGGTTATAGTATGTACGAAGGAATGGTAAGACAGGATAATACAGGACGCCTCTCAATATCGCATAAAATATTCATCGGGCGTCTTGCGACGAGATGTAAACGTCAGTTTCCAAGTTTTACGACGCCAGCAACTCCTCATCTATATCTCATGGCTTTGCTCACAGTGTACCGGCTGGCAGAGAGTAGTCTCGGAATTTCAAGATGCATGGCAAGGAATTATTTAAAAGAATTCGCTTGTCATCTTTTTATTAGAATCTCCCGCAGACTGCTGTGATATCTTTCCTTTGTGTTAAGATTCTCTTTTGACACGAGAATAAAAGACAAAGTGATTAGGAATTCTTGGAATAACCAGAGAAAAGTGTAGCAATTAAACTTCGATGCACCTTGCAATTTCCAGTGGGTGGTGTGCTGGTCTTTCAGGATTTCTTTCCGTCAAGATCGAAGTAAGTTTCGCCGAGGATATAGTACTCGGTCGCGGATACCAGCTGAAGATGCTGCGGTCCAGCGAGTCGAGCGAGGAAAAGTCCCGGTGGAAAAGTTCATAAAAATTCTAAAGGCGCTTGAGAAATAGGAAAAAGTTACTGCTGGCTGTCTCACTCTTGCTCGAGCGGAGCCAATAATATTTTCATACTTCGGCTTGGCAGTGACTTTTCCACGGCGAAGTTGCACCGTGAAAACCGAGAGCGCGGGAGCGCTAAAGTGAAAATAATTCGGGCGCCCTTGTCGGGCGAGCGAGAACGAGGATCGAGTGAAAGTAGAGTGAAAAGTAAAAGTGTCTTACGGGTAGTAAAAAAAAGGATCAATAAAATGAGAGGAAAGCAAACAAGTAATAAACAAAAAAAAATTCTTTGAAGACTTCTCATCGAATTGCTTGACGAAAACAAGAACTTCTCAAAGATTACTGAAGTCGAGGACGAAATCGGTCTTCTTTGTGGCAGATACGACTTAAGATAGAATGTCGTTTACTCTTCTAATTGGTGGAAAGTAGACCGTGAACTTGATGAACTCTTCTTCCGGCGTACTTGACAAAGAGAGAGAGAGAGAGAGAGAGAGTTGATACTCTTTGGTAACAGTGGAAAGGATAAAGTCGATCCACTAGTCTATCCTATTTTATTTCACGGACTTTCGTGGCTCTGAGTCAAAGGGCATGCAACTCCAAGAGTCTTTCGTGCCAGATAAAAACGATGAAACCATAATGGTGCCCAACGATCCGTTCCTATGACGCTCGTAAAGTCGGACTAAAGAATACGATAGCGCGCCTATGTGTGCTTCTTTGCCGAGTATAAAGTCAGCCGGGCAGCATTACGCTCGAAAGCCTAGGAACTCCCACGTCGCCAGGAGCAACACTGATCCAAGCGAGAAAGCACCGGTCTACGTAATCCAGGTGTACTTTGGGAAATTGTGACAGATAGCGCTCGAGATACTCTAGCTATTTATGATGCCGGAAACTGGTCTGGAATTTTATGAGTTCACCCACTATTCTACTGCGTCTGACCAAAAACGACCATTTACTACTTGTACCTTTTATTTCAGTGATATAAGAATTCTAAGATGAATCATTGATTTTTTTAGCACATCATTGATCAGGTTTTATTTCTGTTTAAACTAGTTGATTGTAGAAAACACATCGAATTTTTATTAGAGCAATGAACTTTTCGAAAATAGAAGAGTATAAAACGAGAGAGTCACGCGACACCCGGACAAATTGGCTCTCTATTCGAGGGCTATTATTTCGTGAGTCGGGAGCGATGAAAGCCGAGTGTGCTCCGGTTCGACTAAACTTCCATGCTACCGTGGAACTAGTGGCACTGATGATGGACGAAATTTCCATCCAATTAGAATGCATTGTCCGATCTCTTTGACCTCTCTCTCTCTCTCTCTTGGTTACCTTTGCTTCTACCTAATCGCATGTAATTCCATTCAACCCTTTTCAACAACATCTTCAACCACTCTGAATTTCCAAAGAGTAATAATAAAAAATGTATGATCGCAAAAAACGATGATTAAAGTGTCAATAAAATCCAGACACGTGTCTGGCCACTTGTAAATGAGAGCAGAGAGACAGAATCGCATTGGTTTGGACCATCGTTCGGGTGGTTTTCTGCGTGTGCAAAGATCGACTGTAGAAGCCTAGCTGTGCGCGATGTTATTTGCGGTAGGCAAGTACACCTTGCGGTCTCCAGCAAAGCGATGAAAGAAAAGAGCGAGCCGCTCGGCATCGCCCCACATGGAAACAAAGAACCAACCCCGACATCGTCGACGCTCGCCGATAACCATTTATCGATACCACACACACACACACATACAGAGAAGTCTGTGTTCTCGTAGGATTTGTAAATATGGGCGGGAAGCGGTGACAAATATTTGCCAATGAATGTAGCTGCTATCTCGAACACCAGCACACGCATAGCTCTAGGAAAAAAGGATCAGCCAATGTGGGAGGAGTCGATGGGAATAGCTGATAACGTTCGATTCGATTGGATCGATTTAACGGGATTATACACAAGGAGAGTTAGCGCGTGACGATAATAGGACGAGGATTTTCATTGTTTCTTTGATAGTTCTTCTCTTACTCAGTCTTCTTTGAACATAAGAATCTTGAGATTTATAATTTATACAAAATCCAAAGGTTCCTCGAAAATGTCCAAAATATTCAATCTTTGAATTCACTATGTAGCGATTCCAGATTTATAATGATTCCTTCATGAATCAAGTCCTTCGGAATTTAAACGGGCCAACATAGAAACGGGTCGTGTCTAACTATACATATGGTCGAGTAAATTCGAGCAGTGTGTTCGTGTAGGCCCGGTAACGTGATTAGGGGCTGTTGGGTGCGACGGTGACACAGTCGCACGCAACGCCAGGGCTAACAGGACGGCTGTTCCGGTTTGCTCGCGAACACCCTTGCCAGAGAAACGGCATCCTGAATCCTCTAGCACACCGATAGAACTCTGACTATACATGTGCCAGTGCAATTTTGCAGGGCGACATGCCTCGCCGGAATTCTCCGGCCGAGACTATCGAGTAAATCAAACGCACCTGACTCTCACACCACCGGCCAAGTTAACCGGCAATGGGATCAACACCTGCATGAATCATTGTTGGTTGAGACGGAGGAGGAGGTAGTGCGACCCTTGACACTATGCAATATCGGATGTAACGCGCGATTGCGAGGCGTGCCATCGTACCACTTGCTACTGCTTTCCATCATAGTCAATAATATGTTTGCTGCTACGACCAAACCTGTCTCCACCATGGTAAGACTGTCCGCGTGTTATGATTTATTCAGGATGGAAAGATTAGTGAAATATGTTAGATATGAATTATTCTTATTGAGTATTTTATATTTGTATTTTTCTAGTCGATGTTGTTGATGAAATTTTGAGAGATGTTAAAGAATTTCGTAAGGAATATTACAGTGTCTTGGGATTTATAATGATGTTTTATATTCCATCTGGAGTGAGGAAGGTTTAGAAGATATTTCATGAATATTATTAAAACGTAAAACGTATGACGTATCACGCGAGAGAAATCGCCGGGGCGGTTCTTGGTACGCGGCATTCATATGTATGAACTTGGAGAGATTAATTGTAAAAGGCGTTCCCGTATATATCTCAAGTTTCTCTCTTGGCGTATACTTGGAGAATCCTGAAAGTATTGGTTGCTCGAACGACACATTACAAATTAGATCGCATCTGGCTCGATTTGTGGCCGGGCGCCTTTATGACAAACGTATGCGGCCTGCATTCGGGCTTGAACGAGCCGCTTGCACACCCATGAGTTATTTGTTCTGAATGCGAATTGAAATGTGTACATTCACCATCGAGCACCCACGGATACTGTGGAACGATGTGCGGTGGTTCGCTCGCAGATATCACCTAACTGCTCGCATTTCCATACTCCCGCCGATACGAAATTCCCCATAGCGCATATCGTACCTTCCCGAAGAATCCACTGGATCCTCTATATTTCATCCAGTTGTAACAATCCAATGAAAGGGAATTGATGTAGCGAACTTTCCGAGTTGTAAGTATTCAAGGAAGTTGTAATAATCTTTGCGAGGTATGTAAATATGTTTTAAGCTACATTTGATTTACTTAGCGCTTAAAAATATTTTATATCTCTCTTGGTAGTATTTTATGTATTTTCTCTTAGTTGTTGCAATCTAATGAAAGAGAATTAATGTAACGAAGTTTTTGCGAGTTTGTAAATATGCTTTGCGTTAGACTTGATTTTCTTAGGGTTTTAAAATATTTTATATATTTCAAATTCCTCATAATTCTATATTTCAACCAACTATAACAATCGAATGAAAGAGAATTGATAGAGAGCACTAGCTTGCGGGTTGTAAGTATTCAGAATGGTAGTTCGGCATTGGTAACGAGAGAATCGGCGAGGTCGTAATGATCCTTGCGGAGCGTGTAGGTCCTTCCAATAATGCATGCAGGATAATGCGAGCACCGCCCAGAGATTCTACGGCTCTCTCCCTCTTACCTATGACAGAATATTCCCTACCCACATTTACCAGTGACGATCCTGCCATTATTCCACCCGCAAACCTGTACAGCAGCAGCCTAGCAGCGCGTGTTGCAAGGGTCAGAATCCACGGAGAGGCGGTGATGTAGTTACTTCCGTTCGCATAAACCCGAATAGTCACGTATCTGCGTGCTCGAGCGCTGATAATGACGACGGTGCTTGATGATAGCTGTCAGAATAGCGACGACCGAACTATTACATCAGCTCTGTGCTATTATTGATAGTACTGCGGAGAAATAAACTTAAGAATCAGGAATGAAAAAGTCTTACAAGGGAAGAATAAAAAAAGATTTACTAATAAAATAATACAAGACTGATGAAGGATAAAAATATTAACAGAAAGCAATTACTCCGCTACACATATGTCAGGGATGGTGGAAAGTCAGGGGTGGTAATTTCATGCGAGAAGAGGAAGAGTTAAATTTGAGCGGGGGCAGGGCATAATTACTGAAGTTGCCAACAGTGGCGAGCACGTGGAACGGGCAAGGCTAGTGCTCTGCTAGCCACGGAAGACAATGCACCACCCGTTCCCCTTATGACTTCCGGCTCGTTCCAGGTAGAAGGTTGCGAGTGCGGCTTGCACGCTCGATAGCCTTAGTATCACCACCCTACGAGGGTCCTTCGGATTAATTTGAAATTTACCGCAAGGCCCCTCGCCGCTCATTAACGATATGTTCCTCGCAAGACCACCTTCGCCCTCCAAGTCTACTCGAAACAAGACTCCTCCAACTAGTTTCAACTCTTTGAATCATACTCGTTCTACAAAGAAAGAAAGAGAGAGAGAGAGAAAAAAGTGGGGGAGAACTGGAGAGAAATTCTCTCTGTGCTTCTAATATTTTCACGATTCAGAGCTGAATCAAGTTTTACCATGCGTTCGAGCATTAAAAAAGTGGGTCACTTTTTTTTGCGCGACTATACATGCATCAAAGAGAAAGAGAGAGAGAGAGAGTCGAGTGAAACTGTGCTTTTTCTGATTGAATGGACGGACTGATAACTATTAGAGGAAGTTTGAATTTTCCTTGTGTAGCTAGTTGGAATTTCGACAGTTTATATCTCTTTCGTCTGTCTGTGATAATCCGCTCGGAGATATTTTGAGGATAGAACTTTTCTATTTTCATGGGAAAGGCACGCAAAAAGCTCCTCTCTTTGCTAGCTTCGGGCTAGGAAAGACATTACAATCGGCTTGACCAGCATAAAGCTTTCGGGAAACTCTGATGGGGGAAAGGG